>CM053570.1:11344097-11499925 GCA_028646485.1 Cryptoprocta ferox
GCCTCTGCCCTGTCCAGAACCCTCTGGCTGTTGCCCACGTGGAACAGGGGAACCTTAGTATTGCATTAAATGAGATAACCTCCGTAAAGCGCTCTACATGTAGTAGGAACCCAGGACATGTTAGTTCCCTTTCTTGGATGTTTTCTTCTGGAAGACACGCTCCAAAACATTAAGAGTTGTATATGCACGGTGAGATTTATAAGTGATCTTCTTCTTGTGTTCTCTAATTTTTTCTCCATTGAAAAGAAATTAGTTTCGCAGCTGAAGAAAAAAGTTCTGCTAAAACACTCTTACAAGCATATCTGATCATACCACTGTTTATTGCCCTCATGGTTGGGTCCAAATCCCTCAGCGTGGCTTACAAGGTCCTCTGTGATTTGGCCTTGATCTAGTGATGTAACCTTATCCTCTTCCACCTCCCCCTACACGACACACTCTGGCCACTCTAGACCCCTTCCAGATCCCTGAACGAGCCAGGCCGTTGCCTGCTTCTGCATAGGATCCTCCCTCTGCCTGGGGACTGACCCTTGCCCTGCACCCCTTCCTTTCCATCCTGTGCCCATACATAAGGCCACACATAGACGTACACTCTGGGACACATGGCCGATCAATTCTTGTTTCTCAAAGCTCAGTTCAAATATGTCCAGTTTGTGCCATTTTTTTTTCTTTTGTGACACCAGAGAAATGCTTTTTTTTTTTTTTAAAGCATGTGCCCTTCTCAGCTTTATTTTATCTGTGCGCTGGACTCATTTTGCCTGCTAGATGGGATCGTTTCCAGTTTTGTAATTTCAATAGTGGTTTCATGCCTTCTTGCCTATGATAGTAGTTCAAATGAATGCTTGTCGAGTTCCACTCAATCCACCTCTCTAGGAGTTCTGATGTGGCTGGGGGGACCCTCCCTACCGTCCTTTATGGTTGTTAAAGAGAGAAGACTGGGGACACCTGGGTGGCTCAGTAGGTTGAGCATCCAGCTTCAGCTCAGGTCATGATCTCGCGGTTCATGGGTTCCGGCCCTGCGTTGGGCGTGCTGCTGTCAGCACGGAGCCTGCTTTGGATCCTCCGTTCTCCCCTCTCTGCCCCTCCTCTCCTCTCTAAAAAGAGAAAGAGAGAGAGAGAGAGAGAGAGAGAGAGAGAGAAGATTGGCCTTCAGACCCTCCCCTGTCCATAGGACTGCAGTAGATGCTGGTGCACAAGCTTGTCCATGAGAGGCCAGGCCAGTTTGATGTTCTTTCTTGACGGGTGCAGGTTGATGATAAAAAAAAAAAGTGCAATGGATCCATTACATAGTTGCGGTTGGAGTGGTTTGGGCAGTGAACATAAATTGTTAGTTTGTTCCAGATCACTCGATGTGGGCGTGGCTTCCGCTGGAGCCTAGCCTCCTGCAAGACCAAGACTTCAGGGGCCGGGCAGGCACTTGTGAAGGAGAGAGAGCCAGTAGTCTAGATTACTGGTTTATTAGCAGCCAGGGGTGGAAGAGGTGCATTGGCACCAATCTCCCTGAATTTTGTGTTCATCAACCCAGAGGCTCCTGAGCTCCTTCCTATTTCTTCCAAACTGAGAGTAAATATGCTCCGCTTTGTCCCTCTTTGCCCATTTAGACATGTGTCAGGGCACCTTTGATACTTGATTATACTTCTTTGTGGATTCATCTGTCTCCTTCTAAGAGACTGGATTCCCTTAGCGGATGGACTGTGTCTTTTTTTTTTTTTTTTTCATACAGGAGAGGCTCATTTAAATTTTATCTGAGAAGCACAGTGGTAGATTTCAGGATGAGAGGAGGGAAGGGATGCAAGCCACAGCCCACACTGCCTTCGTGGGGCTTACAATTGTATCATGGAAACAACTGGAAACATGGAGACATGTGCAATGAAGAAATAAGTTAAAACAACAGCCAAACACGTATATGCTTTATTTCTCATTTAATGCACGATTTACTTGGAAGTATGTACCATTATTTTGTAAATATGAGAAACGGAGACTTTAATGAGGTGAAGTTACCTGAAAACGCAGCGAGGAAGCTTTCAGAAACCAAGCTCCTAATCTAAACACCATAATGTATTTGATCTGAGGGCTTGAATGAAGTCCTCAAAAATCTATGTGGGGAGAAATGACCGTCGGGGTCATCGTGACCACTCACTTTGCCAGAAACCTGGATTCCTGCAGACGCACACCCTGGTAGTACTACCTTGTTAATCCAAATTTTCGGGGGCTGAGATTTCTGCTACTCCTTAACTCCCCTCTGCACATTCAACTCTAGAGAAGCCCGAAAGACACGAGCTTCCCTGGGTTGCTGGATCCACACCTGCTTGACCCAGGGACACTTGTGGGTCTCCAGAGACAAGGAAAATCTGACCTGGGCATGGTCGGTACTTGGAAGGGACTGCTCGGGGCACACCGGGAGAAGCAAGCCCTGACGAACATCTATCAGAGATGTTCATCTCAGGTTACCTAGGCCCCCAAGGCCGAGTCTGCTCTTCCTCCTACACGCACCTCTCCCCAGAGCTCTGGCCGCGGGTCCACCTGGTAGCTTTTGTTAATGACCTTCGTGTCTGATTGAGATCAGGGAGCCTCCAAGCTGGCACCAGCACCCATTACACTCTCTACAGATAAGGAAACCAAACATTAGTTGGTTGGTAGCAAACAGTGCCATAAACACACCCACGCTTTCCTCTCCTCACCCCCTCAAAGGAGCAGCAAAATGTCACTTCTGTCCTTATTTGGATGGGGAAATAAAGACCTGAATGCAACGTAGCTTGGACTAGTAAGGGCTGCTTTAGCCCAGAGAGGTTTTCCTACAGAGAATGCTTTCATTTCCCCTGCTGAATCGAGGGCCTTCTATTTGGAATTCTCCAAATAACATCACCGGCTTGAGCACCTTACGTCGATGGCCCCAGATTATATGTCTACTTAAATGGTACTCTGAACTCGAATCATGGTATAGATACAGGGTAACAATTTAGCGAGGATTTTCAAGCCACTTGATATATTTTGTTTTGTGTCTTGTGCCTCTGAATAGTTTTTTTTTTTTAATGTTTATTTGTTTTTGATAGAGAGAGAGACAGAGTGCGAGCGGGCAAGGGGCAGAGAGAGAGAGAGGGAGACACAGAATCCGAAGCAGGCTCCAGGTTCTGAGCTGTGGGCACAGAGCCCAACTCGGGGCTCGAACTCACAGACCTGGAGATCATGCCCTGAGCTAAAGTTGCATCCAAATAGGTTATAACTCCCCTCGGGACTAAGCAGTGTATTTCCTCAGTGTTGCCTGGTGTGGGTCTCTAATGAGGAGCACAGGAATCAGCTTGGAGCTTGTTAGAAATGTAGGCTCGCGGGTCCCACCCAGACACACCATCAGAATCTGCATTTTGACAAGATCCTCAGGTGAGATTCATGTGCACCTTGAAGTTTGAGAAGCTCTGGGCTACAGTGTCATTTACTGACACAGAGTCTCCAGTGGTCCCAGCATGGAGGTCAGTATACTGGGCAGGGTCCAAGACCTCCCCTGCCCGTGTGGACAATAACTCTACTTATCCTTTTTGTATACTTTTGTACATATTATATACTTTCCCAGTGTCCTACGGAGATATTTTTATTAGCAGTAAGTAAGAATAAGAACAAGAGGTATTTACCGAGCTTTCATGTGCTAGATGACCTACCTACCTACTTGTGTTATTTTGTTTAATTATTATTGCATTAGTTTTTATCAGGTTGCTGTAACAAAGTGCCACAGTCTGAGTAGCTTACACAGCAGAAATTTATTTTCCCACCGTTCTGGAGGCCAGAAGTTCAAGATCTAGGGGTCAGCAGATTTGGTTTCTTCTGCAACCTCTCCTTGGCTTGCAGACGGCCCTCTTTTCACTGTGTCTTCATACGTCTTTCCTCTCTGTGTGTCCAGTGTCTCTCTGTGTGTTCAAATTTCCTCTTCTAAGAAATCAGATTGGATTAGGGCCCACCCTAATGGCTTCATTTTAACTTGATTACCTCTTTAGAGACCTTATCTCCAAATGTGGTTACATTCTGAAGCACTGGGGCTGGGACCTCAAACTACACATTTTGGAAGGATACAGTTCAGATCATAACAGCTATAAAGTGGCTAATTATTATCATCCCCATTTTACAGATGAAGAAACAGAGGCTTAAACAGTTCATTAACTGATTAATGTCACACAGCTAGTGATGATAGAGCCATAGTGGAATTTTTTGTTTACTCATGAATTTGTTTACTCATTTATTTAGCAAATATTTATTGGATATTTACCATGAGCTATGCATTGTATTATGTGATAGGGATACGGAAATCATGGGTGTTGGTCTCATAAACTTTACATTTTCATGGATTATTTTCTATCCTAGGGTCTATATGCTTGCCCTCTCTATGACCACAGAGATCCATTTTTTTGTGTGTAGCTTCACATCATTATTTATCACCAAATTCAAGTGAATCATACAGCCACCTTCCAAACAAAACCAGCTTCTTGAATCGACCCCACAACCACCTACCTGGGACTATATTTTTTTCGGGTCAGCCCTGGCCATTTCCCAGGGTGATCGACTCATCCCAGTTTGCCTGGGACTAGGACTCCCCTGGTTTCAGCACTGAGAGTCCTGTGTCCCAGGAACATTTTCAGTGTCAGGCAAACCACCATAGTTGGTCACTCTGCTATTCCCCCACTTGGGCCCCGCTAGGACAGAGGATGAGGAAGGAGAAGACATCACATGGTAGAACCCAATTTTCAGACTGAGAAGGACCGATGGGCCAATGAAGCTTTGGCTTCACCCAGGCCCCTCCCTCCTGCCCATGTGGAAATCATCCAAGGCAGCCCACTCTGTCCTCTGATGGGAACTGAACCAGGGGGTACACGGAACATCTCAGCGTCGCCATTCTTGTCGGAAGCATGGGCTCTGTGAATCCACAAACTAATCTCTTGAGGTTCCCCAGCGGAGAACTCAGGAATTTCCCAGTTCCAAACAGCCCACGGCCCCTCCTTGGATAATCTCAGTTTCAGTTCACAGCACGTGTGAAACTCTAATCGCAGTGCGTTGTCATGGCCCGGGACGTCCTCTCTGAGTCGGCCTGCATGCCGAGAACAGGGCCTGTGTACTGTCTAACGCTAGAGACCTTGGACTGTGGGGAAAGCAGCTTCTGAAAGGCAGCCAAATCCTGCTGCATAATTGATGGCCTCAGCACAGCCCTGCTGACCTGCTCTGCTACTTCTCTGGTATTGGTGCATCTCCTGCTCACTGACTCTTTTCAACCCGTGTAGATGCGGCTTCTGGCTAGCTCCTGCGTCTGGCAATGGCAGGCCTCTCTGCCGCAGAGGTGCAGAGCGCCCTGCTATCCAGCCTCTGCTTTTTGTCATTCTGTTAGCGCTCAAGGCTTCAATGAAGGGGTCAGGGAGGACAGAATAGTCGGGCAGCCTCTTAATTACTTAAACCTAGGGAAACTCCCAAATAAAAATTTTAGCTTTTTGACAACAAAAAAACAGCTACAAGGAACACTAGGTTATCTAGTCTTTCAACAAATTCAAGGTTATAAGTGGAATTGGGACGGTCGCAAAAACAAGGGTCTCCTATTATCTTTCGTCCTTAATTATGCTTCTTGCGTTCCAAGTTAGTCAAGGAATTAACCAATGGATATGTGTAAGAGCCTACTATGTGCCACTGTGGTATAGTAAAAAATATATCGAGTCTTTGTCTCAGATTCCTACAACCCTTGGAATTTCCTGAGCGATCGGAATGTCTTTGGTTATTCAGAAAGAGCCCCTTTTGACCACACCTGTGTTTGAGCTACACAGGGTGGGACCTCTTGGTAACGTCAGGGTGAAGGTTGGTCACCGGAAACACCAAAGTTTCAGCCCTACTCCCTGACCTTCAGGGAGAGGGGAGGGCTGGAGAGGGGCTCTAAAAAGTCTTGAACAAGGGGGCTCAGGGGACATCCAGGTTGGTGAGCACGCTGTTGTGTTGGGAGGGTGGTGTGCCCACAGAGACCTCGGAAGTCCCATGCACTCTCCGCCCCCACACCTCACACCTTGCCTTGTGAGTCTCTTCCATTTGGCTGCTCCTGAGTTAATAGCTTTTGTAACAAACTGATAAATGTAAACAAAGTGCTTTCCTGACTTCCAGGATTTGTTCTTGCCAATTGTGGACCTGGGGGAGGGGGGTGTGGGAACCTCTGAACTTGCAGCTAGCTAAGCATAAGCCTGGGTAGCCTGAGCACCCCATTTGTGGCTGGTATCTGCAGCGGAGGCAGACTTGGGGGGGTTGTGCCCTTAACCGGTGGGGTCCAATGCTAACTCCAGGAGTTAGTGTCAGAACTGAATCGTTGGACACGCAGTCGGTGCTGAAGAATTGGAGCACCATGGGAAACTCCCACACATTTGGTATCCAGAACCATCACTCAGCAATGAACATACTAAGCACCAAGGAAGAGACAGAAAAGCAATAGATAGTTTTTCGAGTTGACAGTCAAGCGGGAGTTCAGATGCACAGGAATAATGCACGATTCAATGCCATTTTGATAAGTGCACAACAAGTGAACTGCTGTAACTCAGTGGGTCTTCATCTGACCTTGGAGTCCCTTTTGACTTCAATATGGTTTCAGTTTCTATATTTTCTAAGACGCTCAACTATAGGGCTATAAGAGAAGAGCGAGGGGCAAGAGGCGGTCTCTCCCTTCACATGGCCTCAGAGACCCTTGGTTTCGCAGCCAGCCTCCGGAGGGCCTGCCACACCGACCAGCCACAATGCTGGCATGGTGACAGAGCGGGGGGTAGCCATTGTTTGCTCAGCGAGCATTTAAGTCCCCATGCCAAAATGAAGGCTGGGTTGGCAAATGTTGGCATGTCCTCTGGGAAATTAAGAAGCTTCCTCACATCACACGCTCAGGACACAGCCCGCAGCCCTTTCCTCCTTGACATTTTATGCTTGGCTTTTATTTTTTTTCCCAGTAGAAGAAGCATCAGAGAGTCTCTTTCTCTAACTGGGAAAAGACTCTAATATTTCCTGCTAATCAGAGCCTTCCAGAGAGACCTCTGAATTCCCACCTCCCCAAATACATTCACGGCTCCAAAAGGTACAAAAAGCAGGGGACCCCAAGACTTTTGAATAGGGAGTACAGTCATCTGTGCGTCCAAGGCTGCTTTGAAGGCTGTTGGGTAGCCTCCAGAAGTACATCCCCCTCTCAGAGAAAGATTCCTTTCTGTGGGACCCCGGGACACATCAGGCCTCAAAGTCCCTTGAAAGTGAACCCTGGAAAGATATAGTTTAGAATCTGGGAGCTTAGGGAAGATTTAACCCACCCCTCATTTTACAGTTCAGAGTCAGGACTTAATATGCCTCGGGTCTCGTACCCTAGACAGCGGCCAACCTGGCCTATTTCTAAGTATCACGAGGACTCGTTCAGCAATGTTAGGCGACCGCCTTAATCCAGGAACAGAGAATCATTTGCCAGCTATGAACATGACCCCTGGGGGATGATTCTAAAGCCGTACAGGGGCTAAGGTGTCAGGAGGAAGGAGTAGAGAGAGCCCACGGAGGTGAGGGGCACCAACCTCAGTTCTTGCATTTCCCTGGGAATATGGGGGAGGTGTAGCAAGGCCAGCCTCTCCTGATTCTCTTGCCCAGGGACCCGGGGACCTGGCCTAGTGAGAAACTGACCACCTTGTTCTAGAGGTTTGTCTTGTCTGTTCAGGCTCCCGTAACAAAGTTCTGCCCAAAGACTGGGCGGCTTCCACGCTATAGAAACTTATTTTCTCCCAGTTACGGAGGCTACACGTCCAAGAAGAAGGAACAGGAAAATTTGGTTTCTGGTGAGGCCTGTCTTCCTGGATTGCCAGGGAAGGAGGGAAAGAAAAAAGGAGGTAAGGAGAAGAGAGAGAAAGAGAAAGAGCGAGATATACCTGGTGTCTCTTTTTTAAAATTTTTTGATTTAATCTTTTTTAACATTCTTACTCTTTTTTTTTTGTTATTTCTCTTTCAAAAAAATTTTTTTAACATTTATTTAGTTTTGAGAGACAGAGCATGAGCAGGGAAGAGGCAGGGAGAAAGGCAGACATAGAATTGGAAACAGGCTCCAGGCTCTGAGCTGTCAGCACAGAGCCCGACGTGAGGCTCACACCCACGAACTGTGAGATCATGACTTGAGCCGAAGTTGGACGCTTAACCAATTGAGCCACCCAGGTGCCCCATTATTTTTCTTTTTTAAAAAATTAATTTATTTTGGAGGCACCTAGGTGGCTCAGTGGGTTGAGCATCTGACTTCGGCTCAGGTCATGGTCTCACGGCTCATGGGTTCGAGCCCCGTGTCAGGTTCTGTGCTGACAGCTCGGGGCCTGGAGCCTGCTTCCGATTCTGTGTCTCCCTCTCTCTCTGCCCCTCCCTCACTTGTGCGCTCTCTCTCTCAAAAATAAATAAACATTTTTTTAGAAATTAAAAAGTCTTTAAATATTATTTTTCCTTTTGTTGGTGTCTCTTCCTTACAAGGACATCAGTCTTATCAGATCAGGGCCCCACGCTTTTGACCTCATTAAACCTTAATTACCTCCTTAAAGGCCCTATCTCCAAATATAGTCACAATTGAGAGTTAGGGCTTCAACACATACATTTTGGGACAACCCAGTTCAGTTCATAACAGGGTTGTCATTTTACCTTGGGGGAGGATCTGAAGTTATTAATAAACCATTCATCTCAACAGTGACTCTTTTAGCAAGAACTGAGTTTGCCGTTCAAGGCCCTTCTACTTTTGGTTGACAAATGTTGCAGCTTCATGGGACAGAAAACATTAACCACACCCTTCAGGAAGACACCAGACCACCCCTCCCTCAGGTGAGTCTTTTCTCTGTACCCACAATGCCCTGTGGACAGACTTTTTACCTTTACTTTTTCCGGATGCACGGCCACAATGACCTGTTTAACTCTCTCCTCCACTGAAGGGCGGATTTCTTGAGGGCAGGGTCTACGTCTCATCTCAGTCTGTTTATATCCCTAGCACCCTGCTCGGTGCCCATAACACATTCGATATTTGATAAACGTCTGATGCATGAACAAACTGGCGTCCTAGAGTCGCAATGTAGTCCTCTTTTCTTTAAAGATATCCTACCCCCCCCCCTCAAATCTATATAATCGCTTCTCGGCCTTTTGGCTAAGATCGAGTGTAAAAAAATCTATATAAATTTTGCGCTCCACGAAACCTGGATATGTCCCTGGGTTGCTAAGGCGAAGGGTGGCACTCTGCTATATTTAATATTTTTTTCCCTTCCTCGTTTGCCACTGAAAAGGAGGGAAACACCTCAAATACATGTTTCTTTCCAAGACTATTTTTGAGAGATATAATCTTGTCACTCAGCCATCTTCTGATCAAAGGAAATGAAAATACTTGAGCTGTGTGCCTGGCAGCTTGGAATACACTGACGTCCAGAAATCACGTTAATCAAAGACAAACTAAGATGTCCTGAGTACAATTCGAAGAGAGTTTTCTTCCCACCAACTGCTGGACTACTGGACCCTCGGCTTTGAGGACAGTAGTCATTTTTCCCTTCATACTCGCTCCATGGAAAGTTTGGCCAACCTGACCTCTTGTTAATGTCCCACATTAGCCCACATCTCTCTTTGCCTCCCCTGTCACTGTCTTGGTCTCCAGCCTGATTTTTGCAACTGGCACTAACGGGTCTTTTCTCGTCTTTTCTTGCCCCCTTCGATCCATCCTTCACATGATAGCCAGAGTGACCTGTTCAACAATTCCAAGCCGGTCATGTAGCTCCCATGCCCGGATCCTTCTATAGCTCCCTATTACAGTCAAGATGGAGCTCAGATTCTGTGGCACACAGGCCCTGGCCACTGTTCACCTTCCCTTCATCTCTCCCCCTTGCTGGCATCTCACAGCTCGTCCCACTGAGTTACTCATAAATCCTCGAAGGTGCCAAGCTCTCGCTACCATCTGGCCTCTGGCACACGTAGGCTCTCTGCCCGGAGGCTTCTCCTTCTACTTTGCCCTGACTCATCTCTTCCACTTTCAGTTTAGATTTGTGCCATCCAACACAAGTACTACATGAGCCACATGTTTCTTTAACTGTACATTTTCTAGTAGCCACATTTTAGAAGGTTGCAAGTACGTGAACCCTCCGGCACCATAATAGCTTACGTGACGTGACAGCAAATGAAGAATGTAGTCCCACCAAAACACTTAGGCTGTGCTTAGTGGGAAAATAGTTCCCACTGCTGCAGTTTTTAAATTTAAATTCATTACAGTTAAGTAAATTGAAAAATTTGTTTCCTCAGTCATGCTAGTCACACTTGGAGCGCTTACTAAAATAGCTGCTCAGTTTGTTTGTTTGAAGGAGGCTGGAGGCCTGAACGGCAACAATCTTCTCTGGGCCTCCAAAGCGCTACAAAATCTGGTCCCTGACTGGCTCTCGCGTCCCACCTCCTACCACCCTCCCCTGGCTCTTTGCCATTCCTTGGAGGCCCTGGGTCTGTGCTGAGCTCAGGCCCTCGAGCTATATTCCCTGAGCCTGGACATCGTTTCCCCTGCAGAGTGGATCAACTTTACTTGCTACCTTGTTGTATGTGAGCGCCTCAGCAAAGCTGCTTTTTCTGGCCAACCTTTCAAAAATCGGCCCTGGGGCACCTGGGTGGCTCAGCCAGTCAAGCGTCAGACTCAGATTTCGGCTCAGGTCGTGATCTCACGGTGCGTGAGTTCAAGCCCTACATCATGCTCCATGCTGGCAGTGTGGATGGAGCCTGCCTGGGATTCTCTCTCCCTCTCTCTGCCCCTCTCTCTGCCTCTCCCTCGCTCTCTCTCTCTCTCTCTCTCTAAATAAATAAATAGACTAAAAAAAACAACAACAACAAAACAGTGGGCAACGCCTGGGTAGCTCAATCAGTTAAGCATCCCTAGATTTCGGCTCAGGTCATGATCTCATGATGCATTGAGTTCAAGCCCCATGTCAGGCTCTGAGCTGGCAATGTGGAGCCTGCTTGGGATTCTTTCTCTCTCCCTCTCTCTGCCCCTCCCCAGCTCTCTCTCTCTCTCTCTCTCTCTCTCTCAATAAATAAATAAACTTAAAAAAGGGGGGGGCACCTGGGTGGTTCAGTCGGTTAGGCACTTCATGACTTCAGCTCAGGTCATGATCTCATAGTTCATGAGTTCGAGTCCCGCATTGGGTGAGCACAAGCCCCGTTTCTGGTGAGCCCCGCTTTTCTCTTTCTCTCTGCCCCTCATGGGATTCTCTCTCTCCCTGCCTCTCTCTGCCCCTCGCTCACTTGCGCCCTCTCTTTCTCTCTCAAATAAAAAATAATAGGCCCCATTCTGCGAGTCATTTTCTAACTCCTAAACTTTATTTTTCACGACAGTGCCCGTCACCACCTGCCACGCTATTGACTTAATTAATCCGACGCTTTCTACCAGAGTGCAAGTTTCATGAGAGCAGGTGCTTTCCTGTGCTGCTCAGTGATGTATTTCCAGAAACTAGAACAGTGCCTGGCACCTCATAGGAGCTCAATAAATATTTAGGGACTGCAAGAAGTTTAGACTGTCCATCACAGCGGAACTTAGGCAAAGGGAAAAGATAACCACGCACACAGAAGCAGAGTTCCAGAAATTTCAATGTTTCTCCCACTTCCAAGTTTCAAAATGTCTGTTAGAAAGTTACCCAACAACCAGCTTTTCCTTGGTCGATGGTGTGACCGTGGCTGTGGGAGAAACAGGAAAATCATAAGTTCTAGGAGGCTGAGGCTTCATGAGTATGTCTGATTCTCTGTCCCCAGAACCCAGAGACCCTTGATCCTCCACAGGCAGACGTGTTGGAATGTGGTTGTTGGAAGCTTCCATGGCAATTGGTAAGGGACACCACCAGTTGGACTGATGGAAGGGATCCTGCAGGACGCATGGAACAGAAAGGCACCAGCTAGGGAAGCTTCTGGAGAAAGCAGTCAGACTGGATGTCAGGCTGCCCTCCTGAATGGCGATGAGGCTGAGCAGAAAACATAAGGGCTGGAGACGAAGATCCGAGGTCTCAGTCTGCGTACAGACCACTCTGGAACATGACTCGGTGACGTGGGGCAGGCCACTCACTCAACACTTTGTCCTCACTTGTGAAATGGAGGTAAGTTGTATCTCCCAAGGTTGCGGTGAAGACCAAGATCTCTGTGAAAGTGCTCCTCTGTGTGCTGTTAGGTCTCTGAGAAACACAAGTTATTAGCACTGTGGGCATTTTCTCCCGAGCTCTCTTGTCTGCCCATCCCACACATTCAATCACTGGGTTTATCGATTGTATACGACTCAGGGCTCTTGTAAACTTTTATTTTGTTGTAAAACTCAGGCCCTTTCCTCTTGAATGTCCCTCGGGGTTTACAAAAACAAATTCGATCTAGCCTTGGAGAACCACCGTAATCTGTGATTTCAGGACCTGGCGTTTCAACAAATACTGTTTTCCAATGATTTCCTGTGTGAATTTCTCATCTCCCCGGATGCACCATAAGCTGCTTGTTGTTAAGAACACAGACTTCAGGGTCATTCAGTCCTGGGTTTCAATCTTGGCTTTACTACTTACTCGCTGTGCTGGGTTTTGGGTAGATTATGCAATCTCTTTAAGCCTTAATCGTCTCATCCACAATATTGACATCAGACAGCCATTTGTAAAGTCTTGTTGTGAGAGTTAAGAGATAACGCATCCAACATTCTTAACGCAGTACCTAGTACACAGTAAGAGCCCAATCAATTGTACCCTGGGACAATAGCAACTAGCAGTACGCTCGGTACTAGAATGGGTTTTCCCATAATGCTTGATTGACAACTGGAAGGAAAGCAAATGAAGCAAACAGTAACTCAAGACCATTTTTGGCTTTAAGCTCCCAGCCTATATCAGTAGGAACTGAACGAGTATGGCTTCCTGACCCCGGCGGAAACTTCAGGGGTACTATAAATGCAATTGATTGTCTTGGGTTGACACCTGATAAATTTCACCTGAAATACGGCAGCGGGTTTGGGTAGAGGAAGGGGAGATTGGTGATCTTAGTCCTGAGAGGTTTGCTTGGCGTGATGGTTGTGGAACGTGAACCCGAGACAGCCTAGTTTTGAGGATATTTTCCAATTTTAAATCCTCTGCCCCATTTTCAGACCACGTGTCTTGATTTCGTTCAAAGAATTTAACGGACACAGATGTAGATGTCTTATTGTACATCACCAAAAATGATTAGCATTTTCACTGGTTATCTATTTAATTTATCCACTCAGTCAACAGTTTTTAAACTACTGAGCTCTGTTCTACGTTGTAGAAACCAAAGAGAAGGCACAGCTCTTGATCTTATGTTCTGGTACAGGAGTCAGACGCACAACCAACTGTACTGAAATGCTAACTGTGTTATTTTCAAGGTTACGTACAGAATGACATGGGGTATGTTTGCTCTATTTTTGTGACTTTTTAAAAGAAGGCATACATAGGTAGAATTATTTTTCCTGTCAGTCTTCGGAAGACATCACACTTCTCTATCTTAGCTTTCATCATGGTGTTGAGAAATCAGTTGTCAGTGTAAATATCATTCCTCTGTAGGTGATACCTTTGTGCTGTGACTAGTCTTAACATTGTCTCTTTGTTAATTTGTGGTTTTACTCTCATTGTGTCTAGATTTGTATTTCTTTTACAAGGAATTCATGTAACTCCTTAATTGAACATTTGTGTCTTTTATCAGCTTTGGAAAATGACCTGTTTTCATTTTTACAAGTTTAAAAACTTGTGGAGGTGCCTGGGTAGCTCAGTCAGTCGAGCATCGGACTCCTGATTTTGGCTCGGGTCATGATCTCAGGGTCGTGAGATCGAGACTCGCATCAGGCTCTGCAATGAGTGTGAAGCCTGCTTCAGATTCTCTCTCTCTCTCTCTCTCTCTCTCTCTCTCCGCCCCCCTGCCCCTCCCCCACTCTCTCTCTCTCAAAAATAAAATAAAATAAAATAAATTAAAAAGTTGTGGTAAAATATACAAAATAAACTTTACATTTTTAACCATTTTAAAAAAGTTTATTTATTTTGAAAGAGAGTGAGTGGGGGAGGGTTAGAGAGCAAGAGAAAGAGAATCTCACTGTCAGCGCAGAGCCCCACTCTGAGCTTTATCTCACAAGCTGGAAATCCTGACCTGAGCCAAAAACAAGAGTCAGTTGCTTAACCAACTGAGCCACCCATTTTAACCATTTTTAAGTATATAATTCAGCAGCCTTAAGTACATTCACATGAGCTCCAGAACATTTTTTATATTCTAAAAGTGAAATTCTGTACCCATTAAACCCTAACGCTTCCTTCCCCCAGCCCCTGACAATCACAGTTCTACTTTCTGTCCCTGTGAATGTGACTGCTCTAGGTACCTCATATAAGTAGAATCATGCAGTATTTGTCCTTCCAGGACTGCCTTATGTCACTTTGCATTATGACCTCAAGTCCATTCATATTGTAGCATGTGTAGAATTTCCTTCATTTTTAAAGCTAAATAATGTTCCATTGTCTGTATATGCCACATCTTGTTTATCCATTCATCCATTGATGGGCATTTGGATTGTATTTCCATCTTTGGGCTCTTGTGAATAATGCTTCTATGAATATGGGTGTACGGATATCTGTTTGAGTGCCTACTTTCAGTTCTTTTGGCTTTATACCCAGACACAGAATTGCTGGATCATATCATTCTCTTTTTGAGTTTTTGAGGAACCACCATACTATTTTCCATAGTGGCCGCACCATATTACATTCCTACCAGCAATGAGCAAAGATTCCAATTTTTCCACATCCTCCTCAACACTTGTTATTTTCTGTTTGGTTTGGTTTTCTTTTCTGATAATAGTCATTCTAATGGGTATGATGTGTTATATCATTATGCTTTTGATTTACATTTTCCAAATGATTATTGATATTCACCATCTTTTCATATGCTTATTGGCCACTTGTGCATCTTTGGACAAATGTCTATTCAAGTTCTTTGTCCATTTTCTAAGAGTGGGTTGTTTTTTTGGTTGCTGAGTTGTAGGAGTTTCTTATCTATTCTAGATATTAATTTTTTTATTGGATATATGATTTGCAAATATTTTCTCTTCTTCCATGGGTTGCTTTTTTACTACGTTGACAGTATCCTTGGATGCACAAAAGTTTAAAATTTTTATATAGTCCAATTTGTTTTTTCTTTTACTACCTGCTTTTGGTGTCATATCTATGAAACCATAGCCAAATCCTATGGCATGAAGATTTTCCCATCTCTTTTCCTCTAAGAGTTTTATGCTTTTAGCTCTTCAATTTAGGTTTTTGATACACTTTGAGTTAATTTTTATATGTGGTATAAGGTAGGACTCCAACTTCATTTTTTTGCATGTGAAATATCCAGTTTGCCCAACACCATTTGTTGGAAAGAGTATTATCTCTTGAAATATTGCCTCTCCTTCTTTTTTAGTCTCTATTTTGGAAAGCTCAATAGACACAGAGTTTGGCCTTCATGTTTCTTAATCTTTCTTTGTCTCCATTACCTTTGTGATGTTAAGTCTGTATGCTTTCTTCAGCTTTGTTTTTCAATTTGTGAATTATTCTTCTGGGCCAGTCTACTATTTAATCTGTCCATTGAGTTTTATTTTTTATAAATTTATTTATTTATTTTTGAGAGAGAGCGAGCGTGCGAGTGTGAGAGTAAGAGGGGGAGGGGCAGAGAGAGAGGGAGAGAGAGAATCCCAAGCAAGCTCCATGGTGTCGGCATAGAACCCGATGTGGAGCTCGAACTCAGGAACCATGAGATCATGACCTGAGCTGAAATCAAGAGTTGGACGCTTAATCCACTGAGCCACCCAGGTGCCCCTGTCCACTGAGTTTTAAACTCAGTTTTTACATTTGTTTCATTTTTAGAAGCTCTATTTAGTTCTTTTTCATGTATGTGTGGTCATTTTTTAGTTTATTATACTTTCAATTAAGTCTCTTATTTTGTAAACATACTATACATACTTATTTAATATTCTGTAACCATTAATATCTATACTTTAAGCCTTGGAAGGTAATTTTTCCCTTACACACTGTTTCTGTATCTCTCACTCAGGGAATTTTATGTCCTCGTGTATTTTGTGATTTTTGATTGTGAGCTAACATTCTTTGGAACTTTGTGGGAGTTCTTAGAGGTCTGAGTGGAGAGAATTTGTGCTTGTTTTTGCCAGAGTGCTACCAATCTTGGACCTCTTTGACTAAATTTTGATTTCTTTGTTTTTGGAACATAAAGGAAACCCAAATTTAGCCCTCGAACTTATCTGAGGTCTCACATGTGGTTAACAATTCACAAAAGAAACTTTTGGATCCTGTACCAAATACCAGAGCCGATATTATTATTTTCTGCTATATTCTTTTGAGAGGTATATGTGTGTCTCTTTGAGCTATTCACTGAATGTGTAATCCTTTGTAACTTCTGGATAAATGTTTAGGTCTCTAATCTTACCCTTGAACTCACTTGGACTCCAGACTTATGGTGCTGCCTCCAAGTGGCCACTACGACAAATGCTTTAGATAGTAATCTAGACATTGCTGTGTCTGGCTTTAACATTAAGCCTCCTCTTTGGGGTTGTGCTCTGGGTTTACCTTTGACCTTTGGATATTTTCTTCATTTTCTTGTGAAACAGAAGGCTTGCTAAATTTTACTGGGTGGTTTACAGCAGAAAGCTTTTTCAGATGTGAAATCCTCTGTAACACTATGTATTGCCATGGGCTTCCATAGTGCTAAATTCTGTGATGTCTCTAACTTGATCTTTGATGGATGCTTTATGTGTATTATGTTAATTCTCACAATAATTCTATGAGATAGGTGTTACCATGATCATTATTACCATTTTATTTTTTTATTTTTTTATTTTAAAGTAGGCTTTACGCTCAGGGCAGAGCCCAACATGGGGCTCGAACTCACGACCTTGAGATCAAGACCTGAGCCGAGATCAAGAGTCAACGTTTAACCTACTGAGCCACCCAGGCACCCCTCATTATTCCCATTTTAAAGATGAGTAAACTGAGGCATAGAAAAGTTAAGCAATATGCCCAAGGTCACAAAGCCAATACATAGTCGATATTTAGATATGGGATCTCTGGCTTCAGTGCACATGCACTTAACCACTGCAGTCAATCACATTCCATGTCTGCTTTGTGTCCCCAGCTTCCTGCTTACACTCAGAATGAGGAGGCAATGCATGCCCGTATGGAACCACTAGAAAACAGTATTAGAAAATAATACTCAAATTCTATGTTATGTGTACAGATTCTTAATTACCATAGATGTTCACAGAAGTGATGATCAATGGGGATATTTCCTTCCAGTTTTGGACTTGAAACAGGTCTTGATAAATAGATTTGAATAGACTAAGTAGGAGAAAAGGGAATGGGGAAGAAATTCCAAAGTGGAGGAAATATGAACCCCATGTCAGAAGTAGAAATGAGCATGGTAATACATGTTTGAAAATCCTGGCCTATGACGTAGGTCTTCTTCAGGAAGAGATGAACAGTTCATTTGGGGAGGTATGGAGGAGCCTAAAAGCCAGAAAAAGAAATGTAGATGTACTAGGTAGAAATTAGGTTTAAGGAAGATACACTTGTAACAGCATACTGGATGGAGGTGGTCAAAAGCTGTGAAGGGTCTGACATTCTACCCTATTCACAATCCAAAAAGTTAGCCCCTTGCAAGGATGCTGGTGGAAGACACAGACTCCTGAGCAGAGACAAATGACTTTATTATCCATAGCACTGAGAGCAGCATGAGTTTCAGTTTAACATTCATTCTCCTTGCTCCTCAGGTCCCATAGAGGTGATACAGAGTGAATGCTATCTATCCAATGGCTGAGGAACCCCAAGCCGGAGGAACTCAAATCTTTTATTGTGGTCTGCAAGAATCCCTACCTGACTTTTGCAAGGTGGGGAAGAGGGGCAGCGGATATAGATATTGTCTTTATTATGCTAGACAATACACAAACCCGTTCTCTGCTCTAGAGGGAGACAGTCGGAAAATCAAGCCATCTGTACCTCTGCTTGCAAGAGAGGAAGCAACATGAGAAACCCATGAAAAATTGTTTCCCAGCAGAAATCATCTGAAAAATGGCAATCTGAGTATGAATGGTTTCGGATATTTCACGTAAGTTCTATAAGATCAGGGATCTTACCTGTTGCTATCGACTTAATGTTTATCCCTCCTGCCAACCAAAGTCATCTGTTGAAGCTCTAATCCCCAGTGCCAGTAATTGGAGGTGGGGCCTTTGGGAGGTAATTAGGTCCCGAGGGCAGAACCCTCATGAATGGAATTAGTGAACTTCTAAGAGAAGATGATCTCTTTCTGCCATGTGAGGATACAGAAGGAGGCCATGGACAAATCAAAGAGACAGTCTTCAACAGACACTGAATCTGTTGGCACCCTGATCTTGGGCTTGCCAGCCTCCAGCACTGTGAGAAATAAATGTTTGTTGTTTAAGCCCCCCTGTCTACAGTGTTTGTTACAGCAGTCTGTGTTGACTAAGACACCTATTGTCTGTCTTGTTCACTGTACGGGTCCTACAGATAAATATGTAATAGAACTTCAATTAATATTTACTGTCGAATAAATATTTAGTGTCTAACAATTTTTTAGTGTTTGTTATATGCCAGCTCCAGTATTTATCACTCGACAAGGGTTAATTCATCTAATCCTCATAACAATAGGTACTTTTATCATCCATTTTGCAGATGGGATAGACACACACACACACGTCGATACACACACAAGTAGAACTAGTGAACAAATTCAGCAATCTTAAAGGCTATGAGATCAATATATAAAAAGCAGTTGTATTTCTATACGCTAGCAATGAACAATCCAAAAATGAAATTAAAAAACAATTCTAGGGGCACCTGAGTGGCTCAGTCGGTTAAGCGGCCGACTTCGGCTCAGGTCATGATCTCATGGTTCGTGAGTTCGAGCCCCGTGTCGGGCTCTGTGCTGACAGCTCAGAGCCGGGAGCCTGCTTCACATTGTGTCTCCCTCTCTCTCTGACCCTCCCTCACTCATGCTCTGTTTCTGTCTCAATAATAAATAAACATAAAAAAATTTTTAATAGAAAAATTAAAAAAAAAAAACAATTCCAGGGGTGCCTGGGTGGCTTAGTCGACTTCAACTCAGGTCATGATCTCACAGTTATTGAGTTCGGGCCCCATGTTGGGCTCTGTGCTAACAGCCCAGAGCCTGGAGCCTGCTTCAGATTCTGTGTCTCCCTCTCTTTCTGTTCCTCCCCCACTCACACTCTGTCTCTCTCTCAAAAATAAAGATTCAAAAATATTTAAAAAAACAATTCCATGTACAATATCATCAAAAATATTAAAACACTTAGGGATAGGTTATTGTTACAATGGCATTACTCCACTTGAAACCTACCGGTATGGCTTGTTCCAAAAAGAAAGCCAAAACCAAGCAGGACAACAGAAAGCAACAAGTGTTGGTGAGAACATGGAGAAATGGAAATTCTTGCGCGCCGTTGGTGGGAATGTAAAATGGTGCAGCAGCTATGGAAAACAGTCCAGTGGTTCTTCAAAAATTCAAAACGGAATTACCCTATGATCCAGTAATTTCACTTCTGGATATATACACCCCCAAAGAACTGAAAGTAGGAACTCAAACAGATGTTTGTACACTCATGGTCATAGCAGCACTATTTACAAGAACCTAAAGGTGGAAGCAACTCAAGTGTCCATCGACAGATGGATAAAAAAGGTGGTATGGGGCGCCTGGGTGGCTCAGTTGGTTAAGCACCCACCTTCGGCTCAGGTCATGGTCTCACGGTTCATGGGTTTGAGCCCCGCATCGGGTTCTGTGCTGACAGCTCAGAGCCTGGAGCCTGTTTCGGATTCTGTGTCTCCCTCTCTCTCTGCCCCTCCCTTGCTCTCACTCTGTCTCAAAAATAAATAAACATTAAAAAAAATTTTTTTTAAAAAGGATGTGGTACATACGTGCAATGGAATATTTTACAGTCTTAAAAAGGAAATTCGGACCCAAGTTACAACATGGATGAACTTTGAGGATACTGTGCTGAGTGAAATAAGCCAGTCATAGAAGGAAAAATGCTCTATGATTCCACTTATATGAGGTACCTAAAGTAGTCAAATTCATGGACACAGAAAGAATAATGATTGCCAGGGGCTGGGCAAAGAGAGGAAAGAAGAGTTACTGTTCATTGGTTATGAACTTCAGTTTTAGAAGATGAAAAGAATTCTGAAGATGGACAGTGTTGATAAGTGTACAAAAATGTGAATAACCAAGTGTGATCTAGCCATTAGTGGAATATTATGCAGCCATTAAAAATGAAATATGGATACATGCTATAACATGGATGAACCTGAAAAACATTATACTAAGTGAAAGAATTCAGACACAAAAGGTCACATATTCTATTATTCCATTTATAGAAATGTCCAGAACAGTCAAATCCATAGAGACAGAATAAAGATTAATAGTTGCCAGGGAGTGGGGGGAGGAGGGAATTAAGAAGTACATGATTTCTTTTTAGGTAGATGAAAATGTTCTGGAATGAGATAGTGGTGATGGTAAATATACATGTACAACATGGTAAATATACAGACAGTTACTACATTGTATATTTTAAAATTGGTAAAATGCTGAATTCTATGTTTTGTGGATTTGAGCTCCATTTTTTAAAAAGCAATGAATCAAAAATGAGTGAATTCCCATCAAGTTTCACCACATCTGGGTAACTAAGGGAATAATTTCATTGGCAAAGATAAGTCAGGAAGGGGACTCTGATATTTGAGGACAAATAGCTGATTTGCCTTTTTTTTTTTGGCTGAATAGTCAATGTTATCAAAATGCAGCAAATTACCTACAGTAAAACAAATACAAAATGTACAATTTTCAAAATTAAAAAAAAATAATTCATTGTCAGGTTAACTCACATACAGTGTGTACAATGTGCTCTTGGCTTCAGGAGTAGATTCCCGTGATTCATCACATACATAAAATACCTGGTGCTCATCCCTGCTTAATACCCATCTCCCATTTTCCCCACCCCCCACCACCACCCCAACCATCAACCCTCAGTTTGTTCTCTGTGTTTAAGAGTCTCTTATGGTTTGCCTCCCTCTCTGTTGGTAACCTATTTTTTCCTTCCTTTCCCCCATGGTCTTCGGTTAAGTTTCTCAAATTCCACATATGAGTGAAAACATATGATATCTGTCTTTTTCTGACTGACTTATTTCGCTGAGCGTAACACTCTCCAGTTACCATCCATGTTGTTGCAAATGGCAAGATGTCATTCTTTCTCATTGCCATGTATATACAAACCACATCTTTATCCATTCATCAGTTGATGGACATTTGGGCTCTTTCCATAATTTGGCTATTGCTGAAAGCACTGCTATAATCATGTGCCTCTATGAATCAGCCCTCCTGTATCCTTTGAATAAATTCCTAGTAGTGCTATTGCTGGGCCATAAAAGGTAGTTCTATTTTTAATTTTTTGAGGAACCTCCACACTGTTTTCCAGAGTGGCTGCACCGGTTTGCATTCCCACCAACAGTGTAAGAAGGTTTCCCTTTCTCCACATCCTTGCCAACATCTGTTGTTTCTTGTATTGTTAGTTTTAGCCACTCTGACCGGTGTGAGGTAGTATCTCAATGTGGTTTTGATTTGTATTTCCCCGATCATGAGTGATGTTGAGCACTTTTCATGTGTCTGTTAGCCATCTGGATGTCCTCTTTGGAAAAGCGTCTATTCATGTCTTCTGCCCATTTCTTCACTGGATTATTTTTTTCAGGTGTTGAGTTTGGTAAGTTCTTTATAGATTTTGGATACTAACCCTTTATCTGATATGTCATTTGCAAATATCCTCTCCCATTCCATTGGTTGCCTTTTAGTTTTGTTGTTTCCTTTGCTGGGCAGAGCTTTTTATCTTGATGCAGTCCCAACAGTTCATTTTTGCTTTTATTTCCCTTGCCTTTGGAGACATGTCGAGGAAGAATTTGCTGCAGCTGAGATCAAAGAGGTTGTTCCCTTTAACATGCTGACTTCAAATTGAAGACCACATGTGGTTAGATATTATGACCTTTGATAGATGTCTAGTGAGGGTTCAGGGCTGGAAATAAGATTTGAGAACCTTCAGCATAGAATATGGTAGAGACTGGGAGAAGGAAGTACTCCCCAAGAAAAGGGTCCCTTCTTTGTGGACCATAGTCTATTCTCTCTAAGAAGGCCCAATGCTTTAAAATAAACAAACCCTATCACCTTCTAAAATGGCCCACTCTGAGTTGGCAGCATGAATGGTAATATAAGAAAAGGGGTAATTCCATTTTTATTTGAAGCTCTCCAGTCTGCACTAGGACCTTTTCCCCACTCCTTCTCAAGGCTGGGCCTGGTCTTTCAACAAGGAAAACCTACTTTTCTTTTCCTCAGAGCACTGAGACACCAAGAAATGACCGTGTTTACATTTCGATTGAGCACTCTCCAGTGGGAGTTTTTTATTTAATTTTTTTTAATGTTTATTCATTTTTTGAGAGACAAAGACAGAGCGTGAGTGGGGTAGGGGCACAGAGAGAGGGAGACACAGAATCCGAAGCAGGCTCCATGCTCTGAGCTGACAGCACAGAGCCCGATGTGGGGCTCGAACTCACGGATGTGAAATCATGACCTAAGCCGAAGTCGGACGCTTAACCGACTGAGCCACCCAGGCGCCCCTCCAGCGGGAGTTTTAAGCAGAAGAGTGATTTTATCCAATTATGTTTCTCAAAGATCACTCTGGTTACCGTGTAGAGAATAAATGGCAGAAGAAATTCAGTTTGGGACCAGACAATGTAGTTTTTCCCTTTTTGTGAATCTCCTTGGAAATGAAATTCTTCAGTTTTTCTTCAAAATCCAATTCTTCTCTGATTTTAGAGTTAAAAATGTACGTACACCTGAGTTCACACAGAATTTTAGTTTCTCTCTTTCTTTTTTAAATGTTTATTTTTGAGATAAAGAGAGAGTGCACATGGGAGGGGCAGAGAGAGAGGGAAACAGAGGATTCGAGGCTCTGCACTGACAGCAGGGAGCCCAGTTCGGGGTTCGAACCCATGATCATGAGATCATGACCTGAGTCAGAGTCAGACACTTAACTGACTGAGCCACCCAGCTGCCTCTCTCTCTGTCTCTCTCTCCCTCTCCCTTCCTCCATTTCTTCCTTTCTTTCTTCCCTCTGTCCCCCCACTTCCTTCTTTATTTCTTTTATTCATCAATAAAAATACCCATTAAAAACTACCTTTAACAGTTAGGTTACCAAAGAACTCATACCTCTGCTGTGGGTGTGGTTAGCAGAATTTCTCTGGAAACTTTCCAGATATTATAACCCAGTGGGGGAACCTATCAATAGACTTCTGATTTCAGTTTTCCATTGCATTCAAATTACGGTTTTTATATTTTCTTTGAACAAGAGAAAACTGAGTTTGTGAAGGGGTAGACACACAGCTACGCAGTTACTTATCTGGCCTTTCAGAGGGCTGGCTGCAGGTCTCAAGGGCAAATCCCAGAAACTTTCAGAGCGAAATAAACAGAAATCTGCAGGTAATACTTTGGTAAGATATTGTGGGAGTCAATCCTGTTGTATCCACACAGGTCTGGTGAGCTCACCTGTCGGAATATTCAGAGACTCTCCCTAGAAAACTAGGAATTTAAAAGGATGCTCTCAGAGCGGCTAAAAACCATAAAAATTTTTATTCTTTCATTTCCCATGGTTACTGAAAGAAATATACATTATAAATTTCAAATCTAAGAACTGGCCTGGTTGAGGACAAAGGTGTCTGGTGTGGTAAGTTTGAGCACCGGAGAAGTGCTCCCTATACTAGTCATAGACGAAGGCATTTGTATAGCGGTGTTGCATGATGTCTGCACTGCTTTAAATCAGATTTTCTCCCTTTTGGGTGATTGTTCCAAAACTTCACTTCTCTCTTCAGACTTTCTACACAGCCCTCGACTTCCTCTCTCAATGGTGCCCGGTATTTCATCAAAGGAACGGAGGCCGCCAGGTGGCTTCCTGCAGCTCCCGCCTCTTGTTCAGCACTGTCCTTCTACCCACGAGGAAGGGAGCCAGGCAGCCACTTCTCCTTTATCTAACCTCCGTGCACCGTCCCCAAGTTCAAGGGCTAAGTAGAGAAGGGAATGTTAGCGGTAACATAAACCTCTTCCATTAAAATTCACATCTTACTTCTCCTCTCCAACTGTTTCTTCTGAAGGCAGTAGCCATTTTCCTGTCGCCTTCAATGTTGGCCCAACGAATTTCTCAACCTCCACCAGACCCAGTTTTATTGCAGCCCTCTTACAGCTTCTTGAGATCCTCCATTTCCTTGGCCTCTTGTGAGCTCTTCTCTTCCTGGGGTCTTAGGTTCTCAGGCTGTTTCATGCGTCCCTTTCCCCCTGCCCATCCCCTGGAGGTTGGGTCCCTCGGGGTTCTGCCTTAGCTCATTGCTTTTGTCTCTGTTTCCCTCTCCCGGTTATCCCATCTATTCACGTGACTCTAACCATCTTGCACGTGTGGATGCCGGCTAACCCTCTCCACGTGGAGATTCCATGGGCGCCTCAAACTCGGCATGTCCCAAATTGCCTCCTCTACACATTTATTCCTCCGTTTTCATTTTGCCTGCAAATTATCTGGTGATTTCAGTTCTCCTGTCACTGTACCAGCCAGGATTCTGTTGGGGTGCTCGTAGCCGATTTCAGATCCCCTATATGGACCTTGAGCTAAGAATAAGAATGGAAAGCTCTGAGCTCCTCATTTCCTTTTCTAAGTTCTCCAGCACACTCAGGAGCAACCAGTGACTCCTAGCATAGCCGGCTTTGTCACTGAAACAGCGTCACTGAAATATCTTATGGCAGCGAACGCCTGTTCACCCAAACCTTTACCTTTTATGGCATAAGTTGGCAGACTCAGCCTCCCGGACCAAATCTAGCTTGCTCTCTGTTTTTGTAAATAAAGTTTGATCAGAACACAGCCACACCCATTCACATACTCATTGTCTAATGGCTGCTTTTGAGCTACAACCACAGAGTTGAGTAGCTGTGGCTCGCCAAGCCTAAAATATTTACTATCGGTCCCTTTTCAGAAAAACGTAAAGGTGGCAAGGCGTGACAATTTCTGTACCTGTTTTGCTGCCGCACGCTACATAGTACTAATGTCCTCTTTACCACTGGAAACAGGACGATTATTAATATATTTAAATCAAACAAAATCAGAGAATGAATTCCAGATAACCGAGAACCATTTCAGAGACCCCCTAGACCCCTGGAATCATGTCCAGTGCCAAATTCTCTAGCAGTCAATCAGAGAAGCAAAAGCACTGGAGATTTGACCTCACGCCGTTGTGAGATGTGGTTAAATGGTCTCTGGGAGATCGTGTTCTCTGTGCCTGATGCAGAGCATGAAGTTTGCAGCGCAGGCAGTCAGGAGAAGAAGGTGGATGTGAAGTGGGAAAGAAGAGCAGGGATGGGCTGGAGCCCAGAGCCTCCAGCTGGAGGCCCGTGAAGATGGACTGGAACCTGTATCAGTTTCTCATCACCTCTAGCTTCTGCGGAAGGAGCTGGCTACTTTGCTATGGAGCTAAATTCTCACCTAGCTCAGGAGTCAGAAAAGCAGAAGAAAGATGCAGGAGGTGGAGCAGCTGTGGCCCCACCCCCAGGGGATGAGCCCCAGGGGATGAGCCAGCTGATAACTGACAACAGCGTGAGTTCCATCAATGCCTCCTGCCTCTGTACCAACCTTACCTGCGTGAAACCGTGGCTGCTGCTTCCCTTCCGCGCCCGAAGCTCACATGAACTCTCTGTGGTCCACCCTAACCAGAAACATACAAAGAAGAGAGTTCTGGGAAATAGTCATTGTAACCAAGGTAACAAACCACCACAATCACATTCCCAACCATTACATTTTTAATTAAATTATTTTAAATTTTAATTATTTAGTTAAAATTTCTTTAAAAAATTTTTTAATATTTATTTATTTGAGGGAGAGAGAGAGAGAGAGAGAGAGAGAGAGAGTGTGTGTGTGTGTGTGTGTGTGTGTGAGTGGGGAAGGGGCAGAGAGAGAGAGAGACACAGAATCCGAAGCAGGCTCCAGGCCTGTCAGCACAGAGCCCAGCCTGGGGCTGGAACCCACAAACCGTGAGATCATGACCTAAGCTGAAGGTAGTTGCTTAACCCACTGAGCCACCCAGGTGCCCCAAATTACTTAAAATTTCTAATTAAATTCTATTTTCTGTCTCTCCATGTACCCCTAGCATTATCTAGTCTCAAGTAATGATGCACCATTCACTAAACTTCTGTTTTTCTTAAGTTCATTTCTTTTGAGAGAGAAAACATGAGTGGGAAGGGGCAGAGAGAGAGGGAGAGAGAGAATCCCAAGCAGGCTCCCAGCTGTCAGCACAGAGCCCGACGAGGGGCTCAAACTCACAAACAACGAGATCATGACTTGAGCTGAAGTCTGACACTGATTGAGCCACCCAGGCGCCCGCCCCTTGCTAAACCTCATTTCTCTCCATCCTCACCATTCGTCACTCACCAAATCTTGCTCATTTGAGGTTTTGAGTGTATTTCTCATGTGCATGTTCTTCTTTAGCAGTGAGCCAGCACTTCCCGAGTCCAGGCTCTCCTTATCTTCCGGCTTTCTGCTATCACCGCCTAACCAGTCTGGCTGCTTTTCATTTCGTCCTGCTGAAATCCATCCTTCTTTCTCCACTGCCTCAAGCACAAATTGAATCACAGCCTGTATTCTCCCATTTACTACTCCAGAGCGTTATAATTGGTGGGAATAGAGGGATCTTGTGTATAGCTATGAGTAACTTTCTAGGTTTTCTGTGTTCGTAGGTGGGTTTTTGTGAGTATGTGTGGTAAAATTTAAATAACATGAAACTTAGTATTTTAACCATTTTTAAGTGTACAGTTCAGTAGCATGAAGTATACCTACATTGTCATGAAAGCGTTACCACCATCCATCTCCAGAATTTTTACATCTTCCCACCCTGAAACTCTGTACCTGTAAAATACTAACTCTTCCTCCTTCCCTCCCCCAGCTCCCCGCAACCTTCATTCTACTTTCTATCAATGAATTTGACAATTGACTCTTCTAGGTTCTTCAGGTAAGTGGAATCATACACTTTGTTTTTTATGACTGGCTTTCTTCCCTCAGCATAATATCCTCAAGCTTCATCCATGATGTCACACGGGTCAACATTTCCCTTCCTTTTAAAGGCTGAATAATGTTCTGTTGTGTGCACACACCACATTTTGCTTATTCATTTGTCTGTCAGTGGACGTTTGTATTGTTTCCATCTTCTGGCTACTGTGGGTAATGCTGCCGTGATCATGGGAGTATGAGCATCTCTGAGTGTCTGCTTTCAGTTCTGTTGGGTGTACCCAAATGTGGCATTTCTGGATTTTAGAGTAATTCTATTTTTAATTTTTTGAGGAACTTCCATACTATTTCCCACATTTCTACCAGCAGTGGACTTTGTAACTTCTCCACGCCCTCATAACCCTTGTTCTTTTCAGGTTTCTTCATTTGTCTGCTTTTTTCTGTTTTATTTATTTATTTATTTATTTATTTTTAAAATAATTTTATGTCTTTATTTTATTTTGAGAGACAGAGACAGAGACAGAGAGCGAGCAGGAGAGGGGCAGAGAGAGAGGGAGACACAGAATCTGAAGCAGGCTCCAGGCTCTGAGCTGTCAGCACAGGGGCTTGAACCCACAGACTGTGAGATCATGACCTGAGCCGAAGTCAGCCGCTTAACCTACTGAGCTACCCAGGTGTCCCTCTATTTGTTTTAGTAATAGCCATCCTAATGGGTATGAACTCGTATCTAATTGGGGTTTTGATTTGCATTTCCCTCATGATTAGTGACGTTGAGCATCTTTTCATGTGCTTGTTGGCCATCTGTATATCTTCTTTGGAGAAATGTCTATTCAACTCAGTTCACCCATTTTTTAATCTGGTTGGTTTTTGTTGTTGTTGCTGTTGTTGGGATGTAGGAGACTATATACATAGGCATGTGTGTGTGTGTGTGTTTATGTACATCTAGATGTGTATGTATGTGCATATATGTATATACATAATTTATTAACTTCTTATACGATTTGCAATTGTTTTCTCCAGTTCCATGGTTGCCTTTTTACTCTATTGATAGTGTCCTTTGATGCACAAAAGTTTTAAATTTTTTTAAAGTTTTAAATTTCAATATACTCCATTTTACCTATTTTTTCTCTCATTGCCTTCACTTTTGATGTCATATTCAAGAAACCACTGCCACATCCAATGTCATGAAGTTTCCCCTGTGTTTTCTTCTAAGAGTTTTACAGTTTTAGCTTTTATGTTTAGCTCTTTGATCCATTTTGAGTTCATTTTGTGTATAGTATAAGGTAAGGGTAACTTTAATCTTTTATATGTGGATATCCAGTTTTCCCAACACCATTTGTTAAAAGGACTGTCCTTTCCTCATTGAATAGTTTTCAAACCCTTGTCGAAATCATTTGACCGGGGGCACATGGGTGGCTCATTCATTTAAGTGACCGACTCTTGATTTTGGCTCAGGTCATGATCTCACACTCTGCAAGATGAAGCCCCTGTGGGGCTCCTGCGTGAAGTCTGCTGTGATTCACTCTCTCCCTCTCTCTGCCCCTCCCTTGCCCTCTCTCTCTCAAAATAAATAAATACACATTTAAAAAGTCATTTGACCATATATGTGGTTTATTTCTGGGCAGTCTATTTATCCCATCCATCTATATACTTGTCTTTATGTCGGTACCACATTGTTTCAATTACTGTAACTTTGTAATGACCTTTGAAATCAAGGCGTGTGACGCCTTCAGCATTTTTTTCCTCTCTTTTTTATTTTCAAAATTGTTTTGGCCATTTGGGGTTGTAGTTCCTAGTTTTTTTTTTTAATAAAACAAATATCAATTTCATTATAATAAAACATTAACAGACAAATTTAATAAAATATTATCTACCCAAACACCTCCTTACATAAACAAAGCAAAACTCGTCAATGGTTCCTCACTTTGTGCTGAATAAAGTCCAAACTCTTGCAGGCCATTCAAGGTTCTCCACATCCTATTTTCTATTTACCCTCCCTTGTCTCACCTCTGTCCCCACCTCCACCTTGTGCTTCTTTAATAATTTCTGAAACAATGTCTAGCTGCTTGTGCTTCTTATCACAACCTGTCTCCATGTACCTTAGTTTATACTGTTCCATCTGCCAAGAACATCCTTCCTACTTTTTGGGAGTGACTCCCTGTTATTCTTCCTGGAGGAATTAGGTTATATGCTATCTTCTTCAAGAGGCTTTTGCCAAACCCTCATGTTGGGCTACGACGCTCTCTTCTAAGTTCTGACGGTCCCCAGTCTGTGCTGTTTGGTTAAGACATTATATTATACAGCACTTGTTTCTTCAGCATCAGTGGCTAAACACAATTTTTGGCACCTAAATTACATTTGTTAAAATTAACAGAACCGAAAGGAATTTTGGCGAGTGTCAGCCGCTAAGGGCAGGATATCACTGCCATTGGCAAAGGGAGGCCCAAGTGGGACAAATTTTCTCACATCCGTCCTCACGATCAGGCTCACTGGGATGTGGAATATATCAAATTTTGTGGGGGGATGGAAATATCAGATAACTTCCGTATCATAGATTGGGAAACTTGTCCTGTTGCCAAATCACTATGCAGGGCATCTCTTTGAAAAAGTATATAAAGTTCAGGTCATTCCAAAGGCTACTAGGCAAAAATCCAATTCCTCTGTGGTGTGGCCGTCCTTTCCTGGAGGAATGCCAGAGGTCCTGGGAACCTTTTTATTCTTCAGTGCATTTAGACGGAAACATGTTTTACTCAACCGTACTTCTTAATTCTTGAGAATGTTTCTCCAAATGCATTCCAATGACTGCAGAAATTGCAATTATTTTGTAAACAATATGGTTCTAAGCCCGAAGGAGATTCTGTGCGCTTGGCTTCCGGAACTTCAAAGATGAAGCCTTTGCAAAAATGTATTTAGGGCAAAATCGGTAGTAGTAGGTGCCCGCTACGTGGGCTCAGATGCTGAGAGCAGGCTGATTCAGCAGCCACAACAAGAGACACACATTCATCAGGCACCTCTTGCTCATGCCCTACTCAGACCTATTAGTCATACACAGACATGGCGTGTCCAAGCAATGAACTTAATAATGGAAAGACCACAATATGTGTAGACATGTGAAGGGTGTGGGTGATGAAATTCCCAATTCCAGTCTTTCTACTACTGTATTTGGTTAACTTGAGAGCAAGGAGTCGCTGGGGTAAAATGTAGTTTTCTGCACAGTATCTTGTCCATAATACATACTTGATAAATGTTTGATACAATATCTCATACCAGGAGGACAAATTGTGTCTTTTGGCGAAGTTTCTGTAGGTTTCTGAATTCACAGGAAGTGTATTTTTAATGGCTGGTATCATCCATGACATCATCCTGATGTGCTCAATTTTGTAATGCAACCATTCTTTTAAAATTGTGTAAATGCATATGAGCTAACAAACAGCAAAGAAGTGGTCTTTAATTTGAAATGTTTAGGTATATAAGGAGAGGACTAATGAAAGACCCCGTTGCTGTAGTAAGGGCATGGAGCTGGCGGAATCCCCTTGAATAAGTGAATAGTAATTAAAACGGTCCAGCAAAAAAGATCACATCTATTTTGGGGCACCTGGCTGGCTCAGTGGTAGAGTATGCAACTCTTGATCTTGGGGTTGTGAGTTGGAGCCCCACCGTGGGCGTAGAGTTTAAAAAAGATCACATATGTTTTATTTTGTTCATGTTTTATATTTATTTATTAGAGACACAGAGAGAGAGCATGAGCAGGGGAGGGTCAGAGAGAGAAGGAGACACAGAATTCAAAGACAGGCTCCAGGCTCTGAGCTGTCAGCACAGAGCCCGTCACGGGGCTCGAACCCACGAACCATGAGATCGTGACCTGAGCCGAAGTCGGACGCTCAACGGTCTGAGCCACCCAGGCGTCCCTGATCACATCTGTTTTAATCCTGTTTCCTATGGCCCCCATGTGTCTAATGTTGCTAATTATATTGTTTTAATTTTCCTTAAAATTTCTTAATTCCAGATTAGATACGTCTCCCTCAGTCTTGGTAAACTAGGATTGTTTTCCTCAGAAACATAATGTTTTTATTCCTCAGCATTTATGAACGAGTTCAAACTACCTTCTTTCTAATTCTTTAAAATCACATGTCAGAAAGGGAAGATTCCCCTTAAAGGAGAACTCTCTGGGGCCCCTGGGTGGCTCAGCCGGTTAAGCGTCCTACTTCAGCTCAGGTCATGATCTCATAGCCTGTGAGTTCAAGCCCTGCATTGGGCTCTATGGTGACAGCTCAGAGTCTAGAGCCTGCTTCAGATTCTGTGTCTCCCTCTCTCTGCCCCTCCTCCGCTTGCCCTCTGTCTCTCTCTCTCTCTCAAAAATAAATTTGTTTTTTTCTGTCATAATTGCCAGTTACATCACTGCCTACATCACTGGATGATGAGTGCTGATGTCAGATTACCTTCAGGTGCTCAGCGAGCACCTGCAGAGAGCTCAGTGCGGTGCTAGGAGCTAGTCATTCATTCCACGCAGGACGTTTACTGAACACCTACCCTTCACTGGACATCGGAATACAAAATAGAAAGGACAGTTCCTGTGTTCAGATTGCTCAGAGTCCAGGCAAGGAGAGAGCTGTTGAACAAGCAAGCATACAGCAGGTTTGTGGGAGAGGTGAGTGCCCAGGGTGACCTAAGAGGAAGCCATTACTTTGGTGTTGAGGAAGAAGAACGTGATGGTGATACGTGACCCCAGGCCCTGAAGGATGAGTGACATTTTACCAGTTAAAGAAGAGTTAGGTGAGAAGAGGGAGGAAGTGAGTTTGGGTGGATAGGGTGGTTGCAGGAAAACTTGAAAACCAGGGGGAGGAATTTGGACCCGAGTTGGGGGGTAATAGGAAGCAATCAACCATAGGTAGAGGAGCAGAAGGACGGCGTGACCGGTGAGTTGTTCGAGGAACATTCTTCAGATGTGACATGTTGGAGACAAGAGAGGTTGGCCTGGAGGCAGCCGGGTAGTTCTTGCAGAGGCCAGTCATGGATGGTGATAAAGCCTAGGGCTGAGGTGGTGGCAGAAGGAATAGAGAGGAAAGGAAGGTGTCCCAGGAGAAAGGGACAGGGCTTGGCACATGGTGGGAGACAAATGAATGTCTGTTGAGAGACTGATGGAATATTAAATGGATAACTAATAGCACTGGAGGTATAGAAAAAGAGTGAACATAAAACATGGCTAGGACTCTAAGGATTAGAACCAAGGTGACAAAAAGAATGGTTTATCATTTCATTGACGGGGATGAGGAATCTGAGAGATGAAGTGTATTCAAAGAAAAAGAAATTAACTAGTCATTATAAACGCCTGTACGATAGAGTTTGCTTCCCTCTCCTGGGCACAGCACTTAGTATATAGCAATTGATCAGTAGGGGTTAATAGGAAGCTAATAATGCAAGTAAATAGGAAAGCAAGGGCACGGCTCTCAGCCTCTCTGGGATCCTTAAGATGACTTGTTCTGGGGATACTCCCTCAAAGGGCTTGGGCCCTTAGCCTCTCTGCCCTTGGTTTCCTCATCTGAAAAATGGAGGAGTTGATTGGTGGCTAGCTAACATCCTTCCAGTGTTAATAATCAGTGCTTCTGGTCTTTTTGCTGATACTTGTGTTCTTTCTGCTATAGAACCACTTCAAAAATGAGCCTCAACTTCTCAGGCTTCTCCCTTCCCTCTGAAGTGTGAGCAGAGGAACCTAATGTTTGAGGTCCAGAGAGAATCCAAAGGACTTCTGAGTTGAAGGGTTATTTCTCCATTTGAAGGATCCCATTGCCAAAAATGGAAGTGGTGTTTGGAGTGTTGTTTTTGCCATGTCCCCTGGACTTAAATGGAGCTAAATTCTCTTGCAAAGATGGAGAGGAGAGGAAGGGGTGCCTTGGCTGGAAGCTGGCTGCTAATCTATGCACTGGAGGTCCAAGTTCAAATATGCTTTCAGGAAAGCTTCAGTTCAAATTTTCTCCATACACAATGGGGCTGTTGTGCGCTCAGAAGTTGGGAAAAGGCAGCTGGATTTCTAGAGCCCAATGGCCAGCATCTTTTGGATTTCTTTTTGATTCTCTTCTTTTGGAGACACATCTTTTTGATTCTCCTCTTTTGAATCACCTTGGTCTTGAGAATAAAACACTAGTCAGTCATTATTATAACGTTGAGAAAACAAGAAGCACGTCCTGAATGGGACTTATCAGGCCATCATTAGCACTTGGCCTCAGTGAATCATTCAGCAATATGCAAATAATGACTTTCAGTAGAACAAGGAGCGTTAAACACTTTGACCTCACCTTAATTATTTGCCCTGCCTATGCTGACCATTTTAGATAGGTAAGTTCCTGGACTGCTGAGTCCTTTTGCTGTGTTCATTGAATTTTGTAAACTACCCCATATAGGAATGTGTTGAATAAATGCCCATCTGATTTCAAAAGTCCAGAAGGATTTCTGTGCCTACTGGTGAGAGGAGCTAATCAGATCTAATCGGAGGGCTCTGGCCCTCTTTTTGGGAAAATTTCAAAAATGAGATGTTTTTTCTGCTAAAACTCTGTGTCATAGTTTGTGTGTGTGATTTCTCTTTAAACAGATGAAATTTAAGGAATTAGCACAAAAGGAAACAAGTTTAGAGATAGGGGTAGCTGGATGCCTGTAGATATAATGATAATAATCGTTGACATTTATTCAACTGGTTTCTTCTGTGCCAGGCTCTGATAGAGGTACCTTATGAAATTAATTCATTTAATCCTCAGAGTGAGTCTATGAAATAGATATTATTATCTTTATCACCCTAAACATGAGGAAACTGAGGCACAGGGAGATTAAATCACAAAGCTGATTGGCAGTTGAGCCAGGCTCCCAAATGTGGTACTTAGAGCCACACACTATACTGGTTTCTGTGAGCAGGGTGTTCCCGAAACTTTCATGCCTCTCAGCTTTACGTTGTGCTATGTTCTAGATATACATGTTGTGTCATATATGTTGTTTTAGTTCTGGGTACAGTTCTTGACTATTCGTTGTCTTTATACTCTGCTTCCCAGTCATAAGATGAGCAGAAAGTAATAGAAGAGTAATTGGGGTGGAAAACAAGGGAAGAAGTCATGACATGGAGTCCGTACACACGTGCACGCAGATGCATACACACACACGCTCGCATACACGTGTGTACACACACACGCACTCACAAGCCAGCCCATTTATTTATTTTATACTCACATCCTTCATGTGCTCTCGCAAGCTCCTTTCCTGCCAGGTTATACATAGTCTTTCCCTGAGGGATCAGCCCTTTCCAGTCCAGGTCATGGGAAGGGGCAGGAAGGAGGTCACTTCCCTTCGAAGGGCCTGCCGGAAAACCATGTTTGGACAGTGTCACTTATAAGAATTGATCAATAAGAATAGGAGAGGCCAAACCTCTGTGGGTGAGAAAGTGCTGTTGCCAGCTCTTAGAACATAGAAGGAAATCCGTCCCGTCCTTTGGAGCTCAGCACTGACAGAAGCAAACACATGTCATCCCCCACATGTGCCCCCCTGACATGTCATCCCCCACATGTGCCCACAACCCAGGACCCCACGATCAATATCTTGGGACATATTCTGTGATATGCTGTCATGTACTCTATAGTTTCTTGTACCCTGGATTTAAAAGCAACTCCAACTCTTACAACCATACACTCAAATGCTGTGTCATTACAATGAATGAGGTTAAATTAAATTAAAGATACCCATGGTATGTTTATTAGGTGAAATACTCTTGCAGAACAGGATGCATGGTATGATCCCATTTGTGTAACAAAGATTAAAATACAGGCACAATAACAATAATTAAAAATGCACAATAATATCTGTATAGTGTTTATTGTATACCAGTCTTTATTCAAAGTGCTTTACTTTTATTAACTTACTAGTCTTCAAAAACGATCCTATAAAATGGATACTAATATTATCTCAATTTTATATGAAGGAATCAAAGAAGGAGAAGTTGAGTAACTTGCTCAAGATCACCCAATGAAATGGCAAAGCCAGAATTCAAACCTAGGCATCCTGGCTTCAGAGTGCCTATTATTGACCAGTATGCTGTACTATAAATGCCACATAGGCATGGAACAATTCTAGACAAACACGCAGCAAATGTTAACAAAGTTTAGCTAAGAGGTGTGGAAACGGTGGGTGGGATAAGGGACAGGACAGGAACATTTGTTTTTATAATACATACCTTTGTACTTTGGGGGTATTATTCTTAAACTATCTTATTATTTGTTTAGTTTTAAGAATCCTTTAATGGCTGCAGACAACCATTAAATCTGCGGTAATCATGGGAAAAGATCGAACAGATTCTGTTTCTAGGAGGAGAGAATTGAGACCCGGGTTGTCTACAAGTTGAAAGAAAAGAGCAAGATTTGACCAAAAGAGAGGAGGGAGAGTGGGGTGCCTGGGTGGCTCAGTCAGCTGAGCATCCAACTCTTGATTTTGGCTCAAGTCATGATCTCACAGTTTGTGGGATGGAGCCCCATGTCAGGCTCTGTGCTGACAGCATGGAGCCTGCTTGGGATTCTCTCTCTGCCTCTCCCCTGCTCGCGCATGGTCACACACACTCTCTCTCTCTCTCTCTCTCTCTCTCTCTCAAAATAAATAAGTAATCTTAAAATAAAAGAAAGAAGAGGGAGGTACGAGGTACTTGGAGTAGAGATGGGAACTGTGATGGCACCTGTTGGGGTTGGGGGCAGGGAGAACAGGGAGTTAGTGTTTAATGGGTACAGTTTCGGTTTTACAGGACAAAAAGAGAGGTGTGGGGCTGGCTGGTGGTAGTAGTCAGACAATATGAATGCATCTAATACCACTGAACTGTGCACTTAAAAAATTGGCTAAGATAGTAAGTTTTATATACATATTTTTTAATGCTTATTTATTCTTAAGAGAGAGAGACAGGGCATGAGAGGGGAAAGAGCAGAGAGGGACAGAGGGAGACACAGAATCTGAAGCAGGCTCCAGGCTCTGAGCTGTCAGCACAGAGCCTGATGCAGGGCTCAAACTCATGAACTGTTGATCATGACCTGTGCCAAAATCAGACGCTAACCGACCAAGCGATCCAGGCGCCCCAAAGATGGTGAATTTTATGTTAAGTTTATGTTGCTACAGTATAAAAGAAATTGAAGGGAAAAACAAAAGAGAGAAGAGGGAGGAAGAGGACGGAGGAGCCGGGGGAGACAACAAAGAAGGGAACAGAGCTGAAATCGGTGCATAAAGCGTGCTGAGGACCTTGGATACTAACACTGCCAGCTTTAAGGACCCACACTTAAATACAAAATCTCAGGGGGAGGAAAACGTATGTTCTACATGTACAGAAATGAAGTATTTTGCACACCTTATAAACTAGTGTGAGTAAGTGTAAATTAGTATAAGTAAGTGTCCTTTTAGGGAAAGGTTGGAGGGTCCCCGGGAGAATTCCAATCATAACTCACTTTCTTGTCTCCATCCTGAGACTGGGTATTCCGGTTTGGAGGAACGGTTGCTGTTTTCAAGCAGAAGTGAGCTCCCTGTCTCTGAAAAATGCAAATACAGACTGATCCTTTTTCTGTCTAGGAGTATGGATACACAAGGCCACCCACAAGCACACCAGTGTGGGAGGGCAGCGACCGGGTTTAGCCTCTCGGACATCTTGCTGGCCTGCTGATGGGCCCCTGGGAGGTGGCCCCATTCCAGCAGATTCCAGTAGCTCCTTTGCCAGGTCTGCTATCAGCTCACCCCACCTTTGCCCTTGAGCTAGAGCCAAGGTCTCTGGAGGAAGGAGTGTGCTATTGCCTTTCATTACGGGGCCTTCCCAGCACACAGTGAGGTCAGGCAGCACTCAGCACTGAGTGGCTCCCAGGGTCTCACGTGTGGGGGACATTGTCACTGGAAAGACTGAGTCTCTGGAAAACACAGCCTCCCAAGGGCTGTTAGTCAGGGCCAACAACAGCCGTCCTCGCTTGGGACTTCTCTGACAATATTGATTTTTTTTGAGTATTAATGAGATTTTCTTAGCTTCTCCTAGGCTTGGATGGACTCCGCTTTAGAGCACAGCATGTTTTCACTTGGGCAAGGATGAAAAGGTACCACCTTCTTGTCTCTTTCTTGTGGTCACTGTTTCATCTCCAGAAAGCAAATATAGTTCTATTTCCTGAGTGAATATTACGCGCCAGGAATCATCCTTGCATACTTCTCACGAGAAAATGCTGCAATAGGGAATATCACCACCACTTAATAAATGGATGAATCCCATCACCAGAGAAGAGATAATTGAGAGTTTGATCCGGGGCCACTTACTTGTGGCAGAGGTGGGATTGGAACCCAGGTCTGTATCAACTCCAAAGCTGGTAAACGTATACATTACATGTGTGCATTCTACATTACTCTAGATTGCCCTTCCAAGTGCAGATGGGATCTGTTTTCTATTCACGTAGTTCCCTAATACAGAGGTGGCCAGAGCTGCCGCAGGAGCACAGAGCTCTACCTTGTCAGGTCTAAGGTCTCAGAGTCCCCTCTAGCTTACAGGTACAAAAGGCATTTGCATATGGAAACAGCTACATTTCCTCAGCTACTAAGTACCATGAGGTCCTAGAAGTGGGTTACTGTTTCCCCAAAGTTCCTCATTTATGCTGAGGGTGTAATTCTAGCGCTAAGAAGGATTTGCTCTAATTGTGTTCAGAGGCCTGTGGAATGAGCCAAACGAATCCACTTCTCTCCCATTGCAAGGCCCATGGCAGTCTCTCCGAGCTCATCACTGCCCACAAGGGAGGTAGGTGACTACTGTTTCAGTGCTTCTGGCTAGGTCTCTGAGGAAGAATCCTTGATGATCAGTCAGGGCTGATCGGTATCTGAGGACTGCTTCTCTGCTGATGGTATCTCCTCACGGCGAGGCTGTTCTGTGCAGTTTGTTAGGGCTGGCCTCAATTTTCCAGTGTCTCTTGTACGTGATCTTAATGATAATTTATGCTACCCGAATTCAAGGTCTCAATCTTTATACAAGCTTATAACTCCTTTTTAAAAAGACAACTCTGGAGGGTTCTGGTAAAGAGGTGGTTTTCTATAGCTGGTTGACCTTTGCATGACACTGCTCTGCAACGGACGGGATTTTATTACTCATGAAAATGTGTCTTTAAGGGCAGTGTTTTTATACTCCCTTTTCCCTCCCCCCCCCCACACAACCCATGTAAAATAAATACATTGTAGACTTTTAATTCCAGGCAAGGTGGCATAAGAAGATCCCTATTTGTTTTCCCGGCTAAAACAAGTAATAGTGTTTGGACGCTAACTGTCCAATGATGTTAGCCCTACCATCACCTAGATTGCTTCTGGAAGACTGTCTAGGTTGCAAAGCAGCATGGAGGAAGCCAGGCAGAGCCTGGTGATTGCGGAAATGCACGCAGGAGTCTGGCGAGAGGAGGTGGCGAGAGTCTGCAGAGAGAGAAAGCGCTGGACACTGCACAGGGTCTCCCCCTAGTCTTCAGCTGAGTGCTGGTCAGCACATGCATGTATGGAAACTATCTTCAGCTGGTCAGAGGCATCCAAAGGGAGCAGAAGACAGGACCAGAGTAGTTCATGATCCCCCCAGCCAGGGTGGAAAACTTCATCATTAATGGGATTGGGGGTAGAGAGCTTATAAAGATACTGCCTCAGTTCTAGGACAAAATTAGCCCTAGACTAAAGGCAGCTCTGGTCTCACCAAACAATGTGTGAAGCAAGCCTGGAAAGGATAAAACTGTTTCCATGGAACTTAACCGTGCTCCAGAACAGAGCTCAAGGATATTTACAGGAATACAAAAATATCTAGCACTAACTAACAAGGTAAAAATTCCCAAGGCCTGGTATCCAGTCAAAAAAATTACCTGTCATGTAAAAAAGCCAGAATATGACCAAGAATGAGGTGTAAAACAACAATGTAGTGAAAGCTTTATAACATTTATAGAAGACAAATGTATGGCAGTGGCACAAAGGCCAGGAAGGCAGGGGAGAAATGGATGTATACTGCCTTACAGTCTTATGCTCTGTGTGAAATGGTTTAATACTGGAAAGAGACTGTATTCTACAAACCTGTGGTTATAAAATAATAGTTATAGCTAATGAGTCAACAAAAGGGGATAAAATGGAATCATTACAAATATAAATATAGGATAAGGCAAGGATGTCCCCTCTCACTCTTCCATTTCAACATTGTACTGGAAGTCCTAGCTAATGCAATAAAACAAAAGGAAATAAAAGGTATACAGATTGAGAAGGAGGAAATAACACTGACAGTTTTCTTAAGATGACATGATTTTCTATGTAGAAAATCCCAAAGAATCAATGAAAAGCTCCTGGGATTAATTTGCTATCATAGCAAGTTTGCAGGATACAAGGTCAATATGCCGAAGTAATTCTTTTATAGAAAACAGCAATACATATTTGGAATTTGAAATTAAAAGCACAATATCATTTACATTAGCATTATTATGTAAATATGAAATGCTTGGGTATAAATCTAATTAAATACACATGAATTTATGTGAGGAAAACTGCAAAACTCTGATGAAAGAAATCAAAGAACTAAATAAATGGAGAGATATTCCATGTTCACATAGGAAGACTCAATATTGTCAAGAAATCAGTTCTTCGTATCTAGAGCTATGGATTCAACATAATCCCAGTCAAAACCCCAGTGTTATTTTACGGATATCAACAAACCAATTCTAAAGTTTATGTGGAAAGGCAAAAGACCAAGAATAGCCAACACAGCACTGAAGGAGAAGAACAAAGTGGGAGTACTGACGATACCCGACTTCCTGGAAAGCTACCTTAATCAAGACAGTGTGGTATTGGCAAAAGAGTAGACAGATCAGTGGAACAGCATAGAAAGCCCTAAAATAGACCTACATAGATACAGTCAACTGAACTTTAACAAAAGAACAAAGGCAATACAATGGAGAAAAGATAGTCTCCATTCCAAATGGAGCTGGAATGATTGAACAGCCACATGCAAAAGTAAATTTAGACATAGATTGTATGCCCTTCACAAAAACTAACTTAAAATGGGCCGTAGACCTCAATGTGAAATGCAAAATCATAAAACAACCAGAAGATAACATAGAAGGGACTTCTAGATGACTAGAAGGATATGTCAATGACTTTTTAGATACAACATCAAAGGCCTAATCCATGAAATAATAATTCATTTATTTCTGGACCTCATTAAGTTGAAAATTTTTCTTCTCTGCAAAGTTCATTGTTAAAAGAATGTGAAGATGAGCCACAGATAGGGAGAAAATATTTGTAAAAGACAAATCTGATAAAGGACTATTACTCAAAATATACAAAGAACTTTTAAAACTCAGTAGTAAGAAAATGAAACATCAGATTTAAAAATGGGCTAAAGACTTGAGTAGACACCTCACCAATGAAAATATGCAAATTTTCAAATAGGCATACGAAAAGATACCCTTCCTCATGTTATCAGGGAAATGCAAATTAAAACAACGAGAGACCACTACACACCTGGTAGAATGGCCAAAACCCAAAGCACTGACAACACCAAATGCTGGCAAGGATGTGGAGCAACTGGAACTCTTATTCATTGCTGGTGGGAATGCAATGGGGTACAGTCGCTTTGGAAGACATTTGGTAGTTCCTGACAAAACAAAACGTAATCTTATCGTATGATCCAGCAATCACACTCGTTGGTAGTTATCCAAGTGAGTTAAAAAAAAAACTTATATCTATACAAAAACCTGCACATGGATTTTTATAGCAGCTTTTTTCATAATCGCCAAAGCTTGCCAGCAACCAGGATGACTTATTGTAGTTAAATGGATAATAAACTGTGGCACATCCAGACAATAGAATGCTATTCAGCATGAAAGATCAATGAACTATCAAGCCATGAAATGACATGGAGGGACCTAAAATTAGAAAACCTACTATGTGAAAGAAGCCAATCTGAAAAGACTTCGTACTGCGTCGTTCCAACTATATGACCTTGCGGAAAAGGCAAAACTGGAAAAAGCAAACAAACATAAACCACTGGGTTGCCAGAAGTTGAGGGGGAGGGTGGGATTAATAGGTAGATCCCAGAGGACTTTTAGGGCAGTGAAACTATTTTGTGTGATACTATAATGATAGATACATGTCAGTACATATTTGTCAAAACCCATAGAATATACGACACCAAGAGTGAACCCTCATGTAAAGTAATGGACTTGAGTGATCATGATGTGTCCATGTAAGTTCTTTGATTATAACAAATGCAGCACTTGGTGCAGGTTGTTGATAGTGGTGGGGGCTCTGTGCACAAGGGGCAGAGGATATATGGAAACTTTCTGTACTTGCTGCTCAATTTTGCTGTGAACTTAAAATTGCCCTAAGAAATAGAATCCTTTTTTAAAAAAATTTTAGGGGCACCTGGGTGGCATCCGACTTCAGCTCAGGTCATGATCTCACAGTTCATGGGTTCGAGCCCCGTGTCAGGCTCTGTGCTGACAGCTCAGAGCCTGGAGCCTGCTTCGGATTCTGTGTCTCCCTCTCTGTTCCTCCTCCACTCATGCTCTGTCTCTATCTGTCTCTCGCATACAAAGAGGAAAAAGGAAACTTAAAACAAATGGGACAAATATAAGCCAAATAGCAATATAAACCAAATAACAAGATAGTAGATGTAAATCTGACTATATTGATAATTACATTAAATGCTAGTAAGGCAGAGATGGTCAGAATACGTAAAAAAGCAAGAATCAACTATATGTTGTATATGTTGTCTCCAAAGAAATCCACTTTAAATACAAATGCGTAAATAGGATAAAAGTAACAGGATGGAAAATAATACACCATGGTAACACTAATCAAAAAGCTGGAGAGGCTCTATTAATATCAAAGTTGATTTCAGAGCAAAGAATATTATTAAGGATAAAAAGGTTTATTTCATAGTGATAAGAGTGCCAATTCATCAAGAGGACACATTAACCCTAAACATTTATGCATGTAATAATAGAGCCTCAAAATAAAACAAAAACTGATAAATCTATAAGAGGAAACAGACAAATCTATAATTATATGGGAATTTAACACCCCTCACTCAATAATTATTAGAACAAGTAGACAGAAGTCAGCAAGCATATAGAAAAACTAAGTTACAACCATCAATTAACTGGGCCTAACTTGGTATTCATAGAACTAAACATGCAGCAACAGAATACATATTCTTTTCAAGTACACATGGAACATTTACCAATAAAACATGAAATAAGTCCCAATAAACTCAAAAGGATTTAAATTATACAAATGGTTTTCTAGCCACTTCTTGGGATGAGCACTGCATGTTGTATGTAAGCGATGAACCATGGGAATCTACCCCCAAAACCAAAAGCACACACTTTACACACTATGTGTTAGCCAATTTGACAAGAAATGATATTAAAAACAGAAATAAGTAAAAGAAAGAAATTAAGAAATTTCCCAAAATATTTGGAAATTAACACACTTCTAAATAATCCCTTAAGTCACAGAAGAAATCAAAAGGCAAATTAGAAAGCATTTTGAAATAAATAAAAAGTAAAAATATAACATTAAAATTTGTGGACCCAGCCAAAGTAGTGCCTAGAGGGACATTTATAGCACTAACCATTACTATAAAGGTCAAATCAATGACTTCAGCCTCTACCTTAAGAAGCTAGAAAGAGATAAGTAAACTAAACCCAGAGTAAGCAGAAGAAAGAAAATAATAAAGGTTACAGCAGAAATCAATGAAATAGAAAACATAAAAATGATAGAGAAAATCAATGAAACAAATGCTGGTTCTTTGAAAATATCAATGAACTTGACAAACTTTGTAAAAAGGGAAGGACAAAATTGCTAAAGTAGAGGACATCACTGCAGCTCCCAAACAAACTGAAAGGATAGTAAGTGAATGTTATTTATAACTTTGCTGATAAATTCAATAATTTAGAAGAAACAAAAAAATTTTTTAAAGACACAAACTATCGAAGCTAAATTAATTGAATTTCTTGTTAAAAAAGAATCCTCCCGGGGTGCCTGGGTGGCTCAGTCGGTTGAGCGTCCGGCTTCGGCTCGGGTCATGATCTCGCGGTTCGTGGGTTCGAGCCCCACATCAGGCTCTGTGCTGACACATAGCTCAGAGCCTGGAGCCTGTCTTCAGATTCTGTGTTTCCCCCTCTCTGACCCTCCCCTGCTCAATCTGTCTCTCTCTCTCTCTCTCTCTCAAAAATAAATAAAACATTTTTTAAAAATCTAAAAAAAATAATAATAAAATAAATAAATAAATAAATAAGAATCCTCCCATAAACAAAACTCTGGGGCCAGTGGTTTCGCTAGTAAATTGCATTTTTAAAGATGAAATTTCGATTCCACCAGAACTCTTCCAAGAAAACTGATGAGAATACTTCCCAATTCATTCTATAAAACCAGTATTGATTTGATATCAGTATCTTTCATGAAATAGATGCAAAAAAGATCCTTAAAATTTTTAGTAAATTAAATCTAACAATACATAAAAAGGATAGCTCATATGTCCATGTGGGGTTTATCCTAGAAATAGTAGGTTGGTTTACCATTCAAACCTCAGCCAATAATTTGTATATTAACAGACTAAAAAAATAAATACCATATAATTACATCAATCTGTACAATCATATGTAAACTCTGAACACTGAAAACGATAAAACCTTGCTGGATGAAATATTAAAAGGTCTTATAAAATGGAGAGATAGATCATGCTTGTAGATGGTAAGATTCTGCGCTGCTGAGATGGCCCATCTCTCCCAAACTTACCTATACAATACTAGTCAAGTTCCCAGAGGCTTTTTTGAAGAAATTAAAAAGCTGATTTTAGGGGCGCCTGGGTGGCTCAGTTGGTTGAGCATCCGACTTCAGCTCAGGTCATGATCTCACCGCTTGTGGGTTCGAGCCCCACATCGGGCCCTGTGCTGACAGCTCAGAGCCTGGAGCCTACCTCAGATTCTGTGTCTCCCCCTCTCTCTATCCCTCCCATGCTTATGCTCTGTCTCTCTCTGTTTCTCAATAATAAATAAATGTTAAAAACTTTTTTAAAAGCTGATTTTAAAATGCATATGAAAATCCAACAGACTTAGAATAGCCAAATAAATTTTGAAAAAGAACAAAGTTGGAATTCCAACACTAATTGATTTCCAGACTGACTATGAAGCCACAGCAAATCAAGCAAATTAGATAACCATATGAAAAGCAATGAACTTCAACTCTTACTTCATGCCATATGCAAAAATTAACTTGAAATGGTTCACAGACTTGAATATAAGGCTAAAACTATAAAATTTCTAGGAGAAAACAGGCAAAAGCCTTAGTGGTCTTGAGCTTGGCAAAGATTTCTTAAATATGACACAAAACCCACAAACTACATAAGCAAAAATAAGTAAACTGGATATCCAAGCAAATATATATATGTGTATATATATATATTTATATATATATATTGCCCTTTAAAAGGCATTATTTAAAAAATGAAATGGTAAGCCACAAACTCAGAGACAATATTTGCAGAACATATATCTGAGAAAGGACTTGTAACAAAATATATAAAGAACTCTAACAACTCCTTCAGAAGATGAGTGATCCAATTAAAAAATGGACAAAAAATTTTTTCTAAGAGAGAGAGTGTGAGTAGGGAAGGGCGGAGGGAGAGGGAAAGAGAGAGAATTTTAAGCAGTTGGGCGAGTTGGCAAGGAGCCCAACTTGGAGGTCGATCCCACAACCGTGTGTGGCATCATGACCTGAATGGAAATCAAGTGTCGGACGCTCAACCGACTGAGCCACTCAGGTGCCCCCAAAATGGACAAAAAATTTAACAGTCATTTCACCTAAGAGGATATATAAATGTCAAATTAAACAGGTAAAAAGATGCTCATTCTCACTGGTCATTGGGGATATGCAAATTAAAACAATGAGATATGACTACGTAACTACTGGAATCACTAAAATTAATGCAACTGACCATTCCAAGCATTGGCAAGGATCCATTTAGAGAAACTGGAACTTGCCTTCGTTACCGGTGGGAATGTAAAATGGTGCGATCATTTTACGATGTGTTTTGGCAGCTTCTGAAAAAGCTAAATATATACCTACCATATGATTCAGTCTTTCCATAACCAGGTATTTACCCAAGAAGACATATTGTCCACATAAAGACTTGAATGTGAGTGTTTATGGCACTTTTAAACGTAGTAGCCCCATACTGGAAACAATCTAGATGCCCATCAATAGGTGATACATAAGCAATTTGTGATAGATTCATGCAGTGGAATTGTATCCAACAATAACAATGAATGAGGCCCGCAGCTACACGGCTGAATGTTAACATAAGCAGGCTGATTGAAAGAAGCCACGTAAAAAAGAGTGCACACTTGCTGTGTGATCCCATTTCTACACTTTTCTAGAAAGTACAGACTATAATGACAGAGAGCAAATCAATAGTGGGGAGACGGGGGGAGGAGGAGGAAGAAGGGATTATAAAGAGGCATGGGGAAAGATTGGAGGGGAGTGGATATGTTATCTTTTTTAAAAAGCAGAATATATTTGGGGGGATTCATTATTTTTTTTAAGTTATCTCTATGCCCAACGTGGGGCTTGAACTCATGACCCTGAGATCAAGAGTCGCATACTCTACCAACTGAGCTAGCTAGGCACCCTGGATATGTTATCTTGATTGTGGTGATGGTTTCACCTGTGTATACATATGTCACATTTTATCAGATGGTGCACTTTAAATATGTGACTTTTAAAGGGGCGCCTGCTTGGCTCAGTTGGTTAAGTGTCCAACTTCGGCTCAGGTCATGATCTCATGACTTGTGAGTTCGAGCCCCCTGTCGGGCTCTGTGCTGACAGCTCAGAGTCTGGAGCCTGCTTCGGAGCCTGCTTCAGTTTCTGTGTCTCCCTCTCTCTCTGCTCCTCCCCCATTCTCTCTCTCTCTCAAAAATAAATAAACACTAAAAAATTTTTTTAAAATGTGTGAAGTTTATTGAATGTGAATTATATACTTCAATAAAGGTGTAAAACAAAAGGAATTAATTTTAGAGTGCTATCCACCACTCAAACATATACCTGATGAAAAAGAATTAGTCTTGCTATGTGCACTGTCATCTGATACACCCATTTCATTTCATTTCATTCCATTCCATTAAAAATATATTCTTATCACAATCTACTAAATTGATTTCATAACTCACTAATAGGTTGATGCCTGTAGTTTGAAAAACATTACATAGCTTGAGTCCAAAACAGTCCCTCAGTTACATTGACAAGCCCCCTTCCCCCCTGAGTTAGTTTCTATGTCTTTATCACCAATGGTCATCTCCCCTTCTGTTAACGCGGTGACAAGTTATAGAGCCTTAAAGTAAAAGGCCTGATCTTTCAAATTCTTGCTTTGGAGCCTTAGATTGACTCTTATCCTTTGCCATCATCTCCCTGCTGACTTGTTTGGAGATTGTTCACTTTGTGATCTCATAATGAGCATTCTTCTGTGATGACTCCAGTCAGGAGGATCACTATGGGTGGGGGAGCTTTGGGGGACAGTGAGATGGCAGCGACTGACCACACGGGTACTATGGTTGCCAAGGCTTCTGGACTTCACTAACATGGGTAGCTATCATTTCTCTCATAAAGGAAAGCAAGCAGGCTCTGACACTGAACTTGCCCTTTGTGATGACTTATTTAGCTTCCTCGAAGAATTTACTTTTAGTTGTTGCTTTGTCTATGCATGAAGAAGGCCATATGGAAAACGGTGCCTGTTTCCTAACACACAGGGCATTAACAGTGGTAAGGAACTGTGTCTCTGCCCAGCGGGGTCCAGCAAAGAAGAGGAAAAGGCTAAAGAAAGAAATGATGGAAGAAACCTTAGGCTTGGGGTAGTTTCGATTCTGCTATGAATTAGTGCTCCTGTATGCAACTTTGTATTGATGTATCTGGCAGTCTGTCTTCAATGACGCATCTTTCTGTGTCACAGGAAGTGGTGTCATTTGCAAATTCAGTTCATTTTATGTCCATAAAGATTTTAAGAAATGAATTCGGAACAAGAAGGAGATGAAACTCAGGCAGAGGTTGGGAGTTGTGGTTCTGGCCCCAGCATTTTTCTAGACAGTAGCCAAAGACAAGTAATTGAGAGAGCTGCCTTTATTTCCCAAAACCTCTGCTTTCCCAATGTTCCAGAGGAACCTGCCCAAACCGAGCTGCACGGCACACTCAGGGGACACAGGACCGTAAAGGAGAGCTGAAATTCCTAGGCGTGGCAGAGTGGCCTAGGTCTCCGTTGATTTAGCTCCAAAAATCTAAGATCTAGATTCTGTTCAGATAAGTAGTGGCCAGAGACTGTAAGTTCAGAATTTGAACAGTCTTGGGGGCAGCGACTCAGAGTATATTGACGCTATTGCTTCCGGGCAAATAGATATCAGTATCAGGTTCACATATTCCTTATTTAGAACGAGGAGAGAGCATGATACAGTGACAGATACTTGGTCGTGGTGTCGGGCAAACCTTGGTTCAGATCAGGTCTCTGCTGCCTGCCAGCGTCGTGACCTTGGGAAAATCATTTAACCTCTCTGAACTTCAGATTTCTCATTTAGAGCAGTGATTCTCCACTAGGAGGGATTTTGCCCGCCCCCACCTCCCCCCACCCCCTCGCCCAGGGAACATTTGGTGACATCTGGAGACATTTATGACGAGAAGTGCAAGGTGCTACTGGCATTTAGTGGGAAAGGCCGAGGATACTGCTAAACATCCTACAATGCACAGAAAGCACCCTACAGCAAAGAACTATCTGGTCCAAAATGTCCATAGAGCTGAGGCTGAGGAATCTTAGTTTAGAGATAATGTATGCAAAATGTCTGGCATAAAATAGGTAGGTGCTGCCTCAGTGGTGGCTATCATTACCAAATCATCCATTCAGTGTGGCTAATTGAAAACCAGATTCTGGGGAAGCAAGGATCATGCAAGTCCATCTCAGGTTCAGGAAAAGTCCCCAGTGGTGGCACCTGAGGCCCACCGAACAGTCACGGCCGTTGCAGCAAAGAGGTTCAAGGTGGGGGCTCTGGAACCAGCCCGCCCATGTCCAAACCCTGCCTCAGCCAAGCACTACACCTATAACCTTGGGCAAGTCACTTAACCACAGCCTGTAAACTGGGGATAATAACGATACTCCTGCCTCACAAAAGACGGGTCGGCATAGATAGCAACCTGCTCTCCCAATATTTGCTGCTGTTACGAGGAAAATCAACACGGAGCCAGTGCCCAGAGGAGCCCTGATTTTAATAAGAAACTCCGAATTTTTTGATATGAAGAATGGAGCGGAACATAAACCAAACATAAAATGTGTAATTGACACAGCAATAGACAGTTCATCAAGCCACTAAGGACCCACTATGAGCGGCCGGGCAAGGTGCCAGATGTTTATAAATATCATCCCACTGAACCCCCTTGACAGCTCTTAGAAACGGCTTCTATTAACCTATTTTAATTTTTTTTTTTACAGACATGGAAATAGGCTCCAAGCAATTAAAGTAAGTTGCCCCAACTCTGCCAGCCTTAGGGGTAGAGTTGGGGTTTGGAAGCCACCTGTGTTTTGGTGGGCTGAAATTCACAAACGCTCAACTCGGGGCGAATTCCAGGAGAAAAAACATTCTACTCATTGGGATTCTCTGTATACAGAAAAGGAAGAGAAATACAAAGCCAGGCGTCTCTCTCTAGTACTGGCTGGGACTGATGGCCCAGGGCGTGGAGGAACGAGGAAAGAGGAGCAGGACGCCGGTGACAGGTGCAGTCTTCGCTTTTCTCCAGGGATAACTGCTACGTCCAGAGGGCCACCTTGCATTGTCACCGCAGCCTGAAGCCGCTTCTGGGAACATTTCCTGGTAACGGCTTAGGTCTGGCAGCTTGTGTTACTCAGCGTTGCTGCTTTCTGCCATGAGGAGATATTTTCTAGAGGATTCCTGAGATGCATTCCTCCCGTCTCTAAATGGTTCACGAGGCTGGTGCTCTGGGTGTGTGTGTGTGTGTCGTGGGATGACATCACAATAGCCTGGGATTGAGGAGCCAGCAGAACCAGGAAAAGGTTCCTGGTAGAAGCTGCGGCCCTTCCTCTGAGCAAACAGCTGTGTTTGGATAAAGACGGAAATAGTGCCTAAAAATAGCCGAAAGGCCTGAGTATAGCCCAAGTCTGGCGGTAGTTAGGGGTCGCACACATTGATGCTCAGGGCTGAGGCTGTGAATTAGGTGCTGTTTCCGGTTTTCCTGAGGGCCCCGCTCACCCAGCAGAAGGTGAGGAGGAGCAAAGCACAGGCCACAAGGCTTCATATCATCCAATGCCCTGTGTGTTCTTCGGGGGGCTGTGTTCTTCCCTTGGGCAGAAATGCTCTCCCAAGTCCACTAACCTGGTTATTTAAACATAGGAGAGGGGGGAGCCTGAGTGGCTCAGTCGGTTAAGTGTCTGACTTCAGCTCAGGTCATGATCTCACGGTTTGTGAGTTCAAGCCCCACGTCGGGCCCTGTGCTGACAGCTCAGAGCCTGGAGCCTGCTTTGGATTCTGTGTCTCCCTCTCTCTCTCTGTTCCTCCCCCACTCATGCTGTCTCTCTCTCTCTCAAAAATAAATTTAAAAAAAATTTAAAAAAATTTAAATATAGGAGAGGAAACAGATGCCAGCTGGGCGGAAGTCTCTGTGAAGACAGGGTTTTGGCGGCGGCTTGCTAAGGCTGATAAGGCCGTGGGGTGTGCTCCCAGATGGGCCTCTGCCAATTTGCTTTTGGGTCTTCCTGAGGTTGCCCTGAGCCACCACCATCAGAACCTGGCTCCTCTCCAAGCTCTTCCTCATGGCTGACATGGAGAGGAGGGTTATTTTTGAACTGATCTTTGTGACTTCCTCTTGGCCTTCCTCCTTGCTCTCCTCTCTCCGAGGGCCTGAGAGCAGCTTCCTGGCCAAGCCAACTGGAACTCCAGTGATGGGGATACGGGCAGGGTCCTGGGAGGCAAGGGCTGGCTGTGCAGGACAGGGACCCGGCCCAAGGTGGGGGGTGCCAGGGCAGGCGGGAGTACTGAGGGTACAGGACACACCCAGCAGGGGTCACGTGGAACCCACAGTTCCTGGACTCTCCAGGGCCACGTAGATGGGTACCAATGCCCTGAGCCAGGATTCCGCCGGAGGACCAACCCTTCCTGGCCGGGGCTGTGCTGACCAGCAGCGTGCGGGGAATGCCTGTCCAGCGCCCCTTGGCTCGCAGAGTTCCGGTGCGGCATGTCTGGCCGGCTGTACCACGAGCATCCCCCGAGGTAGAGGAGGGGAGCTTTGCTGCTGGCGCCGGGACCTCTGGGGGCTGCCTGGGGGGAGACACGTCCCCGCACGAGGCCCCGCGGGCCCTGTGGCCGCTGCCCGTGGCTCCCTCTAGCTCCCACACCCACAGCTGGGCAGCCGGGTGCAGCCACAGAGCCCGGCAGCTGCCCTCACAATGGGCCCGTGGCCTGGGACACAAGCCACAACTCCTCCAAGGGGGCTCCTGGCTCATGTCTGCTGGGAGGACAGTGACAGCACTCCCAGCCACCACCAGGGATCACATAGCGTCTGCCCTCTCCCCACCTCTAGGCCTGGCCCCACAGCCAGGAGGCCTCTCAGCTGGTGTCTCCTTCATCCAAGCAACAGGGCTGAGGACAGGAGTGTAACAGTCTGGGAACCTGATGGCTCCTCCCCGAGACACAGGGGAGCCGAGGCCCAGTCCTGACCAGTGAGGACCCCTGCAGCCCCTTATGAAGTCAGGTGGGGAGGGCCAGGCTGTGTCCCTTGGGCTGGTATCCATGTGATGCTCAGAAAGGCCTTTCCAGGTGAGAGTCTGGGTCGAGAACTAGGCCTTCACTCTGGGTTAGAGTCTGGGTCAAGAACTAGGCCTTGACTCTGGAGATTCCCTCTTTCGGGGAAGAGGGGCCCCCGGGGGCATCTCTCTGTTGAATTCAGAATTCTAGACGCTCAACCTCCGTCACTCATCTGTGGAGACTGGCAAAAGCCAGCCCTCGCGGCTGCGGCGGGCCAGGCAGCACGGGGTCTGGGCCAGTGACGGCCGAGGAGGACACTGCGTCCACCATGCACAAACAGGGCCATCCTGGCCAAGCTGCCTCACCTTTCGAAGTGTCAACCTCCGCACCCTGCCAAAATCAGATGTGATGAAAACGATGGGTGCTTTGATGTGACCACTGCAAGGGTCAAGTGAGAGCCCCCGACAGGGCACTCGGAGTCATGCCCAGAGAGGCCCGTGGGAGGGCTGTCACGGTACCGCTGCTCGGGAGAGCCCCTAGCGTGGCTCCTGGCACACGGTTGGCAACAGAGACTTGTTACTGTTTTTCCTTCCTTCCTTCCTCCTCAACCTGACATGAGGGGAGGTGACACGGGAGAGTTCGAGTACCCGCCCACACTGGGCACACACTCCCGGTGGGTGGGGCTGGTGCCGGGCGCTCATCACTTATTACACCTGTTCCCTCTGTGGGCCCTTGTCGTCACCTGTGAAATAGGGAATTGGACCCATTGTTTCTAAGATCCGTCTGCACTTTAACGTGGACCTTCACGTGTAAAATGAGATCCACGGAAGGGTACGCGTGTGTTCTCTTCATTCTGCTACCACCCAGCAGAGTTGGGGCCTCCCTTCCACCACGGCCTGGCAGCCCGTTTGCCCTTCTCTGACGCTGAAGTTAGTGAGTCTTCCTCCCACGGCCTCTTCCCCGCCCGTGTCCCCATCGCCCTGCCCCAGCCAGTGGCCGCGCTGGCCTCCCTGCAGATGTTTCCAGTTCATAGATTGCATGGAGTGCACGTTGGTCATTTGTTCCATTTGCTCAGAAACAACAGCCAGCATTATTGGCAGGAAACACAGAGGGCGCGCCAAACTGCAGGGAAACACAAAAAGCCCTAGTCATGGGCACTGGGCGGGCCGGGCGCTGGGGGAGGGAAGGAGCGCAGGCTGGGTTGTCTGGCAGTGACCTGGAGCTCTGATGTGGCAGTGGAAGTCATGGTCACTGAAGCAAGGTCCCGCTCTCCTCTGGGAATGGCCGGAGCGGGCCCGTTGACGCATCATGGAGGGACAAGGACTGGATGAGATGCTATCTTGGAGGCCGGGAGCGACTGCAGGCTGAACCCTGACCAAGAACAAATTCTGTTTCTTTGTTCCTTCGAAATCAGGAAAGACTGCAGCGTTAATGAAAGAGTAGATGACGTTTGGTGCGTAAGGTTGAGAGCAAATACAAATAAGTGTAATGCAAACTGAATTACGGGCCTCACATGCCCCGGATGTCTGCCGTGCCACTGTCTGGAGGAGCCCTCAGGCTCTGCCCAGGAGGGGGCCCCCCTCATAGCAGCAAGCGGTGCCGGGTGACCTGCCAGACCCTCCAGAATGAATGGCACACGAGGAATGGACACTATGATTCATGCTCAGCATCATCTGGCTCTTGAGACCCAGGCTGGAAGGGTTTCGCTTACAGCAAGTTGGGGGACCCAAGCAGCTTTGGAGGCTAGTGAACTGGAAGGCTGCCTTTCCCCAGGCCCAGAGGGGTGGTGGGTGGGACTGTTGGTGAACCCACTGGGCAGGCCTGCTGATGCTTTCCTGGGCAAGCAGGTGCTGTCCACCCCCCCCCCCCGCCCCGTGTAGACAAGCCACTCAAAGTGGGGTAAGCAAGGTACTTCCTGGCAAGTGTGAAGAACAGAGAGAAAGGTATTATAGGCTCTGGAAATCTCCTTTGCACACTTCCCATTTCTGAAGCCCGGGACACATCAGGGGGGATTGGAATGGAGAAGAGCCCCTTCAGTGAGACACTGAGTGTCCACACTGGAGAGACACAGGATCCAGGGGGCACATCCTTAATGGATTCCCAATAACCCTGTATCTCACTGTTTGTGGCAGGGTGGTAGGTATGGAATATTTTTAAATTTATTTTTGAGAGAAACAGAGAGACAGAGTGCAAGCAAGGGAAGAGAGCGAAGGAGACAGAATCCGAAGCAAGCTCCAGGCTCTAAGCTGTCACCACAGAGCCCAATGTGGGGCTCGAACCCACGAACTGTGAGATCATGACCTGAGCCGAAGTTAGACGTTTAACTGATTGAGCCACCCAGGCGCCTTGGTAGGCATGGAATGTTTTAACTCAGTGTTTATCAGGTACCACCTAAGTGGAGCTCCAAGCTGGGTGCTGGGGAGGCCCTGACAGTGAAACAGCTCCCCCAGGCCTCGGAGTCCTCACACATTCTGGTGCAGAGAGTAGAGAGCCAGCACCATGGACCAGCTTCGGTGACACTTCCTGTGCATGTCGCTTCACCTGGTCTTCACTCAGGGGTCTTTGTTATCTATCAAAGGGACAATGAAGACAGAGAGTAAACACTTTGTGCAACATCATCCATGCAGAAACAGAACGGACAACAAGAGAGGCGGCCGGAGTTTGAAGCGCTCAGCTATAGCCGAGAGCACACAGGCAGGAGCACAGTGGAACGGACCTGCCCCTGCGTGAAGGGGCGTCTTGCCGTGGGCACATCCGGGGGGCTCTGGGGTGGAAAGGCACTGCCGGTGTGGGACGATGTAATATACAGCACCCACTATTCCCCCATTAGCGAGGACTGACTGGCAGACTGTCAGGAGTTAAGCAAGGTGGTGAAAGAAGCAAAGACCAACCCAACCGTGGGTTTGGTTGGAGGGTCCCAGGCTGTCTGGCTGGGGATTCAGAGCGATGTGGACCAAAGAGCTAGCAAAACGGAACAGGCATAGAGCCCCTCCAGCAAGTCACTGAGAGAATCAGCCCCGAAGAATCACAGGAACTGGGGAGCGCATTTTTATGGATTCCCAACCGTATGGGTCCCTAACCAGTTCTGCTAGGGAAGAAACCTGGCTGCTTCTCCAGGTCTGACCTTGAACTAGGCACTCTGGGTATCAGTTTCCCACAGTGCTCCATCCCTCCCCAAATCCTGGTGTCCTGGGACCTCTACACTGAGCACAGTGACCTGGGGCAAGTCACCCGACTTCCTGAGTCCTGTTACATCATGTGTCAGAATGAGGTGGCCATCCAGGGCCAGAGCACGTTCTTGGTGCTGCAGATAGAGCAGTGATAAGTAAGGAGGGGATGAACTAGTTCTGATGCGAAGGGGAAATGAGCATAGTGAGACAATGACAAGTACGTGTGTGAGCGTGTGTGTGTGTGTGTGTGTGTGTAGGAGGGCACACCTTAGATCTACCACAGAGATGAGACAATGACACGGGTCATTGCACATACAAATGCAGAAACCACAAAATGCAATGTAAATATCAGACATTCTCTCCGAGGGTCCCTTTCACTAGGGACCAGCATAGCTGGTCACATGCTATTTTCTATCTGTACTGGTTTGAGACTGAAGTTAGGAGCAAAAAAACTCTTTCTGCTGAGGAGGAGGTCTCCCTGTGTGCTTCCTGATTCCTCGCTGGACATTGAGAGGCGCGGTCAGCACTCTTGGGGGGCAAGGAGAAGACAGGCTCGAGAATAACACGTTACACGTGCAGCGAGGGTTTATGCCAGGTCTCGTTTGTGCCAGGTTCTATTTTAGGCTTTTGGTACTTTTGGGAGAAGGGGAGTGGGAGGGAGAGCTAAGGATGAATAAGGCATCATTTCTTAAGGAGATTACTTAAGGAGTTTACTAGCGAGCGGGAGAAGCAGTCATGTAAATAAATTACAAATGGTGTAATACTCAAAAGACAAACGTGTCAGCTGGTGTGGGTGTGCAGAGGAGGACGCTATTAACTCAGTCTGTTAGTGACTTCACTCCTTTGTGGAAGTGGGTGGGGTGTATATAAATAAAAATAAAGTCTACCTGGGGGAATCACAATATTAGGCCCTGCACAGCACCATTCCTGTGTTACTAGAATAGCGTTTGCTGGAGAGCAATGCTTCAGGGGTTGTACTGAAACCTTTCCTCAAAGAGCTCAACAAACCCCAAGGGGCATTTTCACCCTCATTATTTTTTTTCCCTTTTGTCCAAACTGATCATCTAAAATAGGATTGTGGGGGGGACCTGGGTGGCTCAGTCGGTTGAGCGTCTGACTTCCGCTCAGGTCATGATTTCGCGGGTCACGGGTTCGAGCCCCGCTGACAGCTCAGAGCTGGGAGGCTGCTTTGGATCCTCTGTCTTCCTCTCTGTCCATCCCCCCCATTCTCTCTCTCAAAAAATAAGTAGACATTAAAAAAAGGAAGAAAAGAAAATAGGATTATGGACCACTTGTCGAGGAAAAGAACCTCACTCCAAAGTCATGGAGGGCCTCTGCTTCAGATTCTGTGTCTCTCTCTCTCTCTGCCCCTCCCTCTCTCATGCTCTGTGTCTCTCTGTCTCAAATATAAATAAAACATTTTAAAATTTTTTTAAAAAATTAAGAAAGTCATGGAGGGCCTGATGAGAATCTTTGTACAACAGCCTGGCATAATCACCCTGCTGACCTGCCTTCGAAATGAACGCTAGTGCTCCTTCTAATGTTCTACATGTTTATTATTCATACCTTGCCTACTTCCAAAAACGATGGGAGGTTGCTCCTAGTAAACGAATAGGGCATGACAGACTCGCTCCCACACCGGGAGCCCAGGGATGACATGCGCCCTGAAGATGCCCTGGAAAACGGAAGCAAAGCATGGTGACTGAGACAGAACACCAGCTCCAAGCCTCTTCGCTGCCCTTGCCAACCTGAAGCACACAAAGCTCTCCCACTAAGCAGTAACACAAAGCAAGCTAGTTTATTAAGAAAAGCAACCTCCTGGCCAACACTCAACTCCTCAGTGAAATTTACCCTAAGAAACTTTCTACAAGGAACATGGCCACAGATAGTTCCCCTCGGTCATGATGAAATGCTGAGACATACTTTGTATGACCGCTTTGTATATTTACCTTTAGTAAGAAGCAGAGAGAATCAAGTTTTCAGGGAAGGCATTTAGTAAGGAACTAACGTAATATGGTTTCATGATGCTGCTATCTGTTCACAGACAAGGTGCAAGAGAGGCACATGGAGAACTCAGAGGGAGAATGGTTGGCTGCCTACCACTGGCCCGAAACCACCATCTTCTCAGCGGAGCTGGGGGGCAGACAATCGACGTACAACACACTGGCACCGAGAGCTGGCCTGACCTATGACACGAGACTTACCCATTAGGACACTGAAGAATTTCTGCCTCGAATGACAAATGGGTTTTGGCATAATTGATACGGTACTATTCTCATGGGGTTCACTGGGAAGAGCCAAGGCTTGGAAGCCAAGACAGACTTGGGTCTGGGCCCTGGCCCTGTCATTCACTGGCTGTGTTGCTGAGAGCAAGTCACTCAGTTGAGGCCACACCTTAGTTTCCTCCTCTGTGAAATGGATCTAACAGTACTTACCCACAGGCTTGCTATAGAATTGTAAACACACCTGGCAACGTGCCCAGCACATGGTGGTTGGCGTTGTCTCAATGGCGGCTGTCCCGAGAATAAAGACGAAAGACCTTGTGCAGCAGGAGGGGAAGACACACGTCAGCAGAAGACGGAGGATGCTTATCTCCTGCCGCGGTAGCAGGGTTTGCACCCAGTTCGTTAAGGAGTGTCATCACATTTGTTAGGCAGGAGATTTAAAAAAAAGTGGGCAGGATACGGCCCTGCTGTAAACACTTAGGATCAAGAGTGGCTTTATCCAGAGATCATTCCCACACATTCTTGTGTGTAGATAAAGAGTGTGGGGGTCTACACCAGGATGTACAGTTAGCTCCTGAGGCCCACCCGCTTTGGGATTTGGGGTGACACCCTGCACGAGTGATTAGAACAAGCCTGGGGCCGAGTTGCGAAGACACCCAGAGCATTTTAAGAAATCACGGGTCCGAAGCTCACCAGCAAAGGCCAGCAAAACTACCCACAGAAGGGAGAGGACTGGTCAGAGCCTGGCAGGTGCCAAGGGAGGGAGGGACCAGTGATGGACGTCTGGCGGGGAGCAAGACATCCCAGCGGGACCTCAGCTGGCAAGCCCTCTCCCGGTCTTCTCTGTCCTCCCCTGAGGTGAGGAGGCTCGTGAGAGGCTCCTGCCCCCGTGCCCCCTCTGACCTTGGTACAGAGACAGCCTTGAGCACACCTCTCCAGCCTCCGGGCCTCAGTTTCTTCTGCCGTGAGCAGAGATGAAGAATACAGGCCTCTCGGGTGGTGATTTCGTTAACCGAGTGAAGCGGAGTGTGTGAGCAGCGTGGTGCACTCTGGAGAAACACACAGACACTGTTTTTCTTGGAACACTCACAAGCTTGAAAGCAGAAGCAGCTTCTCGACCTTCTTGAGGCAAGAGCATTGAATTTAGTGCTGCCCAGAAATACTCCATGGGATCGGGTTGAACTTAGGCAGTTGGCAATCTATCCTTGTCTCCTTTGCCCTTAATTCTCCATTCCTTCGTGTTCTGTGCCATCTGAGGTCGCTGGCTAAACGGCGCGGAAAGGGGGTGCCACCAAGACCTCCCAGCTTCTAGTTTTCTCGCTCTGCCTGCGTCCTGGGAGGCTGTGGGGACGTGCTGCCACCTGGTGGTCACTGCTGAGCATAGCGCCCCAGCAGAGGCACAGGAATAAGCCTTGTGGACGCTTGAAGCTGGGGTGGGGACGCCTCTGCCCTGGCTAAGACCCTTGTAGTTTGAACATCTCCTGGCTTTCTGGGTGCCTAGAACCTGGAACAAATCTAGAGTTAGCCGAACCCTTCTGTGGACTCTCCATTAGGGCCTGGAGGCCTTCTGACACAGGTGGTGCGGCAGGGTGTCTGGAGGGTGGGGCATGCACCCCCAAGGAGTTTCCCTTGGTGGAGCAGGATTTCCTGTTGCTCAGAGGGAAGGAACCTTGACCTCTCCCTCCCTCCCCTCACCCTGTACTGGTTCTGAGTGAGTATCCCGAACTCAGGCCACAGTCCCTGGCTCCTTGACTAAGCCGGTGTGGCCCAAGTCAGTGGGCCCTAGTAGGAAACCCCCTGGGGACAGTGCCTCCAAACCAGCCCCTGGAGGAAGGCTTCTGGAAAGGCCCAGCCTCCTCCTCCTGGGCTGAAAGAGAGCAGGGAAGGGAAGAGTGCTGGGAGAGGCCACCTTGGCCACCTCGCTCTTTTTAAGCCTCCGCTGTTGGCTAGCTCTGTACAACTGTAAGGTTTTGGGGAAGTGGTGATGGGGCCAAGAGGAAGCGGACAAACTGATTTTGTGCAACTCTGCAAGCAGCAGTGGAGTCCGTGTGAGCCATCCCCAGGCCGGAGCCCCTGCCTCCCGGCTGCCCCACATCCTGTCTCAGCGGCCACCGGGACCACTTTCTAGGGTCCAGAGGGTTTTATTTCTCCCCTGGGCTCCCGCCCACACAGCATCTTGCTGTGAGTACAGTGGGGGTGCTGGGGCTTTTCAGGCTCGTCTGAGAAGCTGCAAAGGAGCCAATGAATGTCTGTCTGGCCAGCCTCTCACGACATTAAGCAGAACCCCAAGGGCAAGGTTGCAGCCCTGTGGCTGCGCTGTGTCCAGAGGCCTCAGGCCAGGGTTTGGGATGGGTGAGGCCTTTCCCTAGGACTCCAGAGGCCTTTCCTGTGGTTCAGGTGGGTGGAGCCTCCCTGACCCTTGCCTCCTCCGTGGAGTCCATGTTCTTTTACTAAAACCGAAACAGACACGGCCCTTCTTTTAGATGGGGAAATCCCCTGAGCCACATCTCACTTATAATTTATTGTTAAAAAATTTTTTTTCTTGGCACTCTGGTCGAATGAAAGGTCTTCTTTCTATTCCAGATCTCCCCTGAGGCCCCACCAAGCGGCCTTATCATTCCTCCACCTGTCCGTGACTCAGAGCAGGTACCAGACCTACACTGTGCTGGTGCTCCGTTCCCATGGTCTTGGCCGCCTCGTTCTTTCCCATGCGTGAGGTTAGAATCTCCTAATGATAACATGGCAACGTCAAGTTCAGGGATGCCTTGTACTTGCGAAAGCTTCACGTGACTACTCACTTGCCCATTCGTTTACTGTAGCCAGGAGCCTGGGTTTGAACGCCGGCTCTGCAGCTTCCTAGCTGTGCAATCCTGCACAAGTTACTTCACCTTTCTTTTCCTTTTTCTTTTTTTAATGTTTATTAAAAACAGAGTGTGAGCAGGGGAGGGACAGAGAGAGGGGGAGACACAGAATCCGAAGCAGGCTCCAGGCTCTGAGCTGTCAGCACAGAGCCCGAAGCCGGGCTTGGACTCACGAACCATGAGATCATGACCTGAGCCAAAGTCAGATGCTTAACCGACTGAGCCACCCAGGCGCCCCAAGTTACTTCACCTTTCTGAGCCTTAGTTTGCTCAGCCGTGATTATAGTATCCATTTCATCAAAGAGCATTGAAAGTAAAACGTTCACCGTGGCAGGTGGCATGAGGGAATGATTTGCTGATATTCTGCACTTAGTGCCAGGCTGATGCTCCCTGGTTCACTGAGAAGCTTTCCTGTTCATTCATTCATCAGAAATATACTTGAACACCTGCAATCTGCCAGGCACTGTGGTGGGGCTAGAAATGTTGAGTGGAGACCCCTACACTTCAGAGGCATAGGCATCGGAGGGGCTAACACAGCAGGGTGAGGGGATGTCTAGGCAATTCTCTTCAGGATCCTGTTTGAGAATAGTCTTGAAGGAAAAGTGGACACGAGGATAGGGGCTTTCTAAGCTGGACGCACGTGGGAGAAGAAGAGAAATCATGGTGGTGCTTGTGGTTTGGGAGGGGAGGGAAATCCAGGCACCAGGAGGCTGCGGGGGCTGGGAGACCTCACCTCGAAGGGTCTCCTTCCCTGTCATTCCTTGTCATTCTGAAGAGACCGGATTTGATCCTGAGGGCTGCATAGAGGCTGTGGGGGGACTTGCTTCTGGGGAAGGCTCAGGGGGGTGAGATGGTGTGTCCATGAGAGATGAGGGAAGTTACCCAAGAGCTGCTGTGGGGCGTGGGGGGGGGGCAGGGTGGGGAAGCAAGATGACCATCTGCCCTGGCCTCTCTGTCTTCTTTTCCCGGCTGCCTTCTGGTGCTCAGTCTGAAGTGAAAAGTTGGCTCAGGGCCTAATACTAGGCTAAAATGCTAAGTAATGGGGACACCTTTCTCCTCATCCCTCCAATCAGCCCCCTGAGCACGGATGGGTTCAGCCTTCCCTTGTTCTCAGACAGGAAATGTCCAGAGAATTCAGGAGACAGAATTCCCAGGTGGGAAGAGGTGACTAGGTCAAGGTGTCCCAAGTATGGCCCCGGCCTCTCCTTTTTCCCCTGGATTATTCTCTCACAGGCTATTCTGCATCCACCACACTGCTCTTGTCATGGGTTTGGGGACCCAAAACCCTTTCCGTGGCTTCTCTAACCCAGCCGAAATGGGCTGGTTCCAGAAAGACTCACTCAGTTCCTAAGGGAGGATGGATGGGGCAAGAATCAGGTTTCCAGCTCTAGCTGTGGAATCCATCCCCAAGGTCTTGGTCCACTTTCTGTGGCTGGATCCGTGGCTCAGGCACTTTCCTGGCCTCTGCCACCTTCTCCCTCCCCCAGCTTCTGGCTCGTAGCCATGCACTCCCCCCTCCACCTCCTCTTTCTGTAAATGTGGGCTCTGTCTGTTGTCTGACCAGCTCTCAAACACGGAGCAAGGTAAACCTGGGGTGGCCAAGCCCCCCAGGAAATCACTCCCTTACTAGACATTCGCCCCAGCCTGGCAACATGACTGGCCCCTACACCAGAGCGTCTTTCTCTCACATATTGGCTATTTGGTGCTACTGGGTGGCAAGGGGCCAGTGGAAAAGTTTTTTTTTTTTTTTTTTTACAGCAGGTCACCAAGATTCAACGATTGCTTTAGGGTGAAAGCAACTTCTCTCAGTAGCACACAGCCTCCTGGAAATTGCTCTCTGTGACTTCCTCCTCTGAAGCAGAGATAAAGAAAGCAGTTGCAGGAGAACCTTTTGTGAGAAGCCACGCTGGAGGCTGACAAAGCTTCTCCAGTCCCCACTGCGCAGGGATGTGGGCATGGTTAGCCCCAGAAAATGCTGGAATGGCAGAGATGCTGTTGGGGAGGGCTACCCCTTAATGTCTGGGGGGTTCGGCCAGGGGGAAGCGGCAAGTCTAGGAGGCATGGGCAAGGTGATTCAGACTTGGGCCAACCTAAGATGAGGTGGCCAGAGGACGGCGAGGAAGCCACGATCCTGAGGCGTCTCACCAGTGCCCTGGCAAGGACACGAATAACACTGTTGTTGGTGTTGGATTTTAGTTCTGGCTGCACACAGATTGGCATTATTTAAGGTGAATATTATAAACCCTTCGATCCACTGTGCGAGCTCAGGTCCACCCATCCTTTCTTGCTGGGTCTCTAAATAACCCTCTGGGCAGGACCCAGACCCACCTGAACCTTAACCTGGACCTTAAGTAACAACTGTATCTAAGTGTCTGATTTCCAGAAGCTTCAGACCAGGTGATGAGCAACCTCCAGGGAAGCAATCTGGTTCCTCCTTTTGTGCAGGTGGGGTGGGCGAGTGGAAAGGGTGTGCCGGCCGTGTGATTGTGTGCACACGTGGCCCTTTCCCTCCTTTCTGCCTGGCCGGTCATCCGTGGTCCTGTTGTTCCTCAAAGAGATTTGTCACAGGGATGGCCGCTGGTGTGAGGGCAAGTGACACACTGGTGGGCGTGTAGGCTGACAAGGGGAAATGTGGAGTCAGCAGATGTGATGCTTGTGGGAGGCGCTGAGTGTTTTTACCCTTCTAAGCAGGGGATCTTAGCTTGTCCCTTTGACAAAGGATCTTTTTTTATATATATACACAATGTTTTAATATTTATTGTTGAGAGACACACAGAGAGGTAGAGTGTGAGTGGGGGAATGACAGAGAGAGAGGGAGACACAGAATCGAAGCAGGCTCTGGGCTCTGCGATGTCAGCACAGAGCCCGATGCGGGATTCAAACTCATGGACTGCAAGATCATGACCCAAGCCGAAGTCGGATGCTTAACTGACTGAGCCGCCCAGGCCCCTGGGCAAGGGATCTTTGATGGAAAAGCTGGGTCGCAGCTGGCCTCGGTGCTTGCTGTCTGTACTGTTTTATTCTGTCCAGGCTACTGTCACAGAATACTGAAAGTGGGTGGCTTATAAGCCATAGAAATTCTGTTCTGGAGGCTGGGAAGCCCAAGATCAAGACACCAGCAGATTTGGTGTCTGGTGAGAGCCGGCTTCCTGGTTCATGAATGGCAGAAGGGGTGAAGGAGCTCTTTGGGGTGTCTCTTTTAAGACACTAATCCCATGCCTGAGGGCTCCATCCCCATGACCTAGGCACTTCCTAAAGACCCCACCTCCTAATACCATCACTTTGAGGATCAGATCTCAACATATAAATTTTGGAGGGGCACAAACAGTCAGTCTATATAACATGCACTTTAAAAAACACAAATTCTGGCTAAGGCTGCCATCAAAATCTATTTCTTGTTACCCTGTGGCCTCCCATTTGCCTCTTTGTCACGGGATCTTTCTGCTAAGTCAGCAGGAAGCCAGAAAAGAAGAGTCTGTGTTTCCACTGCTCTTCCACACGGCACTACCCTCCCATCCGGGGTCCCCCGGTGAATGAATTCAGAGCCTGCTCCATGCCCCTCGCACCCCTCCTCTTCTCTTTCCACCTTCTTGCTGAGCATTCCTGGTCTCTGCTTCCTCTTGGCCCATCTTACTTCCTGAAACACCCTGACGAGGGTTGCTTATCTCGATGGAGCTCAAGTGGCCCTCTGGGGGCAGGAGGCAGAGGTCTTGAGCGTGTCTTGTCTGGGGAACTAAGAGCCGCAGCACTTTCAGATTCAGCCCACATAGAACTGTCCTCCACGCTTCCGGGAGCCCAGGGATGTGTGGCCCACAAAGAGGCAAGAAGTGATTGCCCCTGTTGGGCTCTCTCTAAGAAAAGGCGAGGGGGGTGGCGTCTCCACGGGACTGTCCCTCGGAGAAGAGAAGGAATGAGCGAGTTGTGAGTTTCAGATTGTTGCTGCTGCACCTGGACTTCTAGTGAGGCGCCTGGAAAGAAGAGGTCGACTCACCGGGCCACACGGATCCTGTCAGCACACCTGCTACTTGAGAGGATCCTTAGGGAGAGCAAGATGGCCGTCAATGGCACTGCCATGTTGTTGGCCAACGTGACCTACATCACTGTGGAGATTCTCATCGGGCTCTGTGCCATAGTGGGCAATGTGCTGGTCATCTGGGTGGTCAAGCTGAACCCCAGCCTGCAGAACACCACCTTCTATTTCATTGTCTCCCTAGCCCTGGCTGACATTGCCGTTGGGGTGCTGGTCATGCCTTTGGCCATTGTCATCAGCCTGGGCATCACAATCCACTTTTATAACTGCCTTTTCATGACCTGCCTGCTGCTGATCTTCACCCATGCCTCTATCATGTCCTTGCTCGCCATTGCTGTGGACCGATACCTGCGGGTCAAGCTCACGGTCAGGTAAGAGAGGAGGTGTGACGCAGGTGCCTGGGACCTGGGGCTGCACAGTTAAGATCCCAGATAATTTTTCAGTGAAAACAAATCCAGACTGGCTTCTGAACTTGAAAGAGGGCACTACATTTCTTTTCACCTTTTGGTGTGTGAGGGGGTTAACAACGCTGAGCTGGGACTCTAGAACTGAGGAAGTCTGGATTCCTCTCCACTGACTGTGGGCATTTACGCTTGGGCCCCTGGGGCAGCTAAGGATGATGAAAGCTTGATGCATCTTTAAGTAGTAAAAAATGTTCTTGAGTTTTAGAAATGTTGGAAACCTACTCGATAAAATAAGGAACGAACAGAAAATAAAAGGAGGAGATAAACGGATGGTTCTGTTCTTTGCAGATGTAAGTTATTTAAAAATTACTGTAATTTTGCTTCCTCTTCCATGTAGAGAAGGGGATCAGAAAGTTCTCCACTGCAGAAAGCAGTAACAACCTTTTCTGAATAGAACAGACCTGCCAATGGAGACATCTCATTCCCCAGGTGTCCTGAATGGCAATTGTCTTGTATTCCTACTCTCTGGCCTTGGGGAAGAGACCTGGGGAGGGACCTGCAAACAAGCTTTTGATCCATACTAAAAAGCCAGGGGTCTGAGCCCAGATCTTGAGCTCTGAGCTGGGGCAAGTTTTTTCTTAGCTTTGGTTCCTCCTCTTTCCACAGTGGTTAAGACACTCTGAACTCAGACTTACATTGTTTCCATTTTTACCTCTGCCACGTCCAGCTCGTACAGGTTACTTGCCCGTTTCTTTTTTTCACCTTTAAAGTGGGGACAGTAGCTGCAACTTCCTCATAAAATTCCATAGGTCGGGGTGCCTGGGTGGCTCAGTCGGTTACGCATCTGACTCTTGGTTTTGTCTCAGGTCATGATCTCACAGTTTGTTAGTCCGAGCCCCCATCAGGCTCTGTGCTGACAGCCGAGGAACCTGCTTGGGATTCTGTGTCTCCCTCTCTCTCTGCCCCTCCCCCTCTCAAAATAAATAAATAAACATTTTTTTAAATTACATAGTCCACACATGTAAAGCTCTTAGAAAAATGCCTGGAGGGCGCCTGGGTGGCTCAGTCGGTTAATCATCGCACTCTTGATTTCCGCTCAGGTCATTATCTCACAGTTTTTAAGTTTGAGCCCAGTGTGGCACTGACAGTGCAGAGCCAGCTTGGGATTCTCACTCTCTCCCTCTCTCTCTGCCCCTTCCCTGCTTGCACTCTTTCTCTCTCAAAATAAATAAATAAACTCAAAAAAATAATATCTTTCTAAAAAAACCAAAATGCCTGCCTAGTCTGTGCTCGATCAATGGTAGTTCAAACTACTGTTATCCTCATTAGTCACCAGCAATGAAATGCACATTATCATAAACATAGCTTTCGTTTGTTGTGAGATTTTTTTAATTTTTTTTTTTACTGTTTATTTATTTTTGAGAGAGAGAGAGAAAGAGACAGAGCATGAGTAGGCATAGGGCCAGAGAGAGAGGGAGACACAGAATCTGAAGCAGGCTTCAGGCTCCGAGCTGTCAGCACAGAGCCTGACATGGGGCTTGAACTCATAAACCTCGAGACCATGACCTGAGCCAAAGTCAGACGCTCAACTGACTGAGCCACCCAGGCACCCCTGTTGTGAGATTTAATTGAGCTAAAGTCTCCTGAGGATACAGTTGATACTTAACACTGTCAGTTTCCTTCTCATAGTCTACGTGGGATGTTGTCAGGAAGGATGGTGGAAGGAGAGATGGCGATTCTTGGTGGATGAGTCGTTTTAGGTCCTGGAAGCACTTGAACATGACCTCCACGACTCCATAGACCCATGTGAGTTAAACACCAAGTGTGGATGCCATTGCAAAGAGAGAAGCAGGGGCAGGCACAGGTAGGGGGAGTGTGGGAGAGGCAAAGTATAATTCCCGGCTTCAGCACAGCCACCAAACAAAACAAGGCAGAGCACAGATGGAAACCTTTGAAGAGATAATTTCTCACTAGGCAGGCAATGCCAGGAGACTTAGAAGACTCTTATCCCCGCAGGAATCAAAGAATTCTTGAGCTGTGAGTGTAGCAACAGAGTTCTAATCCATTCTAGATTGTATTTATTTTAGAAAAGGTAGGGGGGCGCCTGGGTGGGTCAGTCGGTTAAGCATCTGACTTCGGCTCAGGTCATGATCTCACGGTTCGTGGGTTCAAGCCCCGCGTCGGGCTCCGTGCTGACAGCTCAGAGCCTGGATCCTGCTTCAGATTCTGTGTCGCCCTCTCTGTCTGCCCTTCCCCTGCTCGTGCTGTCTCTCTCTGTCTCTCAAAAATAAACATTAAAAATATTTTTTTAAAAAGTCCCCGGAGAAATTTGCAGGAATGCCAGTGCTCTCCGGCCCCATCTCCCCCTCCCTGACTCCTTTAGCAATTCCTACTGTGGACTCACCCATTCTCTTCCATTCAAACAGATACAAGAGGATCACCACTCAAAGAAGAATATGGTTGGCCCTGGGCCTTTGCTGGCTGGTGTCATTGCTGGTGGGACTGACCCCCATGTTTGGCTGGAACGTGAAAATGACCTCAGAGAACAGCAGAAATGTCACCTTCCTTCCATGCAAGTTTCGTACTGTCATGACGATGGACTACATGGTCTACTTCAGCTTCTTCACTTGGATTTTAATCCCTCTGGTTGTCATGTGTGCCATCTATCTTGACATATTCTATGTCATCCGGAACAAACTCAATCAGAGCTTTTCGAGCTCCAAAGAGACAGGCACATTTTACGGACGGGAGTTCAAGACGGCCAAGTCTCTGTTTCTGGTTCTCTTCCTGTTTGCTTTGTCCTGGCTGCCTTTATCCATCATCAACTGTATCACCTACTTCCATGGTGAAGTACCACAAATTATGCTGTACTTGGGCATTTTGCTCTCCCATGCGAACTCCATGATGAACCCTATTGTCTATGCTTACAAAATAAAGAAGTTCAAGGAAACCTATGTGTTGATCTTCAAAACCTGTATGATATGCCAGTCCTCTGATTCCTTGGACCCAAGCACTGATCAGACTTCCAAGTAGTGATCCATGAAAGACCACTTTTTATCCCATTGACTTTCGGATTCAGCTTCAGTAAACACTTGAAGACCTATCCACCTGAGCCAAGGACTTTCATGTCCTTAATTCCTTCTACTGAGGTGGGGAGCATTTGACTGGCTGCCTCCAGTGGTACCTCCCTGAATGCTCCTTTCTATTATCCAATTTTTCTCCTGTCTTTCCTCTCTGAATTTATGTTCTGGATGCCTGACTTGAGGAAAGTATTCTACTGTTACTTCCTTCCGGTTTGGGAAGGAGGAGAAGTCAAGGAATCTGAAGGATGCTTTGTTGACTTACTGATGAAAAGTCCCCATCTGGCTGGATGTGTGTGGTGGGGACTCAGCTCCTCTCTGTCGTGGAACTAAGCAGAGAACCCGATGCCAGCAGATGCTGGGGAGATGGTGGGAACAGAGTTCAAGAAAAGGGGACTTAAACTGCTGAATTCACCAGTATTTGAGTAAATGTATTTGAGTAAATAAAAGATGACGGCTAACTGCTGTGTAGCTCTCTGCTGAGGGTCAGGGCCACGTGGGGCTGGCAGACTCCAGCTGGCTGCTCGTGGCACTCAAGCTGCTTGCCGCATGCCGTATTCACCTGTTTGAACTCTGGGCCCCTCATGCCTTGCCTAGGGTACCCTGCTCCTTTTTCCTGGGCCGATCGGAGCATTTGCCAACTTCATGAACCATTCATCAATTGTTAGAGAAGGGTCCTAAGAGGCAGGAAAGAGACACGGGATAGCTATTTTTTGTTGAGCACTTTCTATGCACTATGTACTTTGCATACATTGATCCTGACACTCTCTGGGTAGGTTCCACCATTATTATCATCTTCACTGTGCAGGAGAAAAATGGAGGAATAGAGAGGCTAAATAACTTTTCTATAATCAAACAGTGAACAAGCAGCAGAGCCAGGATTTAAACTCAGCCCTGCCTTTTGGGAGAACCCAACTCCTCACCACCTATTCTCAGACACGAAGAGGGACTTATAACTTCTCTAAAGTCCAAACTCTCAAGTTCATCTAATGTACGATTAGCAGACACATTTGTATGCTGGAGCACTGCTGTATTTGGGGGGTTTTGCCTTAGGTACCATCCCTGATCTCTAATTAATCAGGACACCAGGCAGGTATAGAGTTCCAGTCACACCCTGCAAGCACTAAGCGTGGCTATGGAGATTCAAGGTCACATGTCTCTGGGTTGGTCTATGCATATTTGCAGCTGTGGACTTTCCCCAAACACCGAATATATAAACTTGGTGAGAGCAGCAAAATGGGATTTCAATTAAACCACTTCAAAGAGGATAAGTGTACTGAAGATGGTTTATTATTATTATTGTTATTATTATTATTATTATTAGTTCTTAGCCCATTCTGAAAGTTTATCCTGACCGCAATCTTAGGCCAGGGCACGATAACCCTATTTATCTAGTTAACATTTCATTTCAGTAAAGGTCCCCGCTTGTCTCCCCCTATCACCCCAGGAAGAACACTCTCTGGGAAGTTGAAAAACTTGAGTCTACTTTCCTACTAACACCAAACTGAGTTGGTCACCTACCCACCCACTTCCCTACACTGCCCACAATCTATCTTGAAGGCAATGACCAGACCCGGCCTAAACTGTCCCTGGAAGTGTGGGAGGCTACCTTCATTCCAGCAGCCTCCCCTTCAACATTTGGGGATCTATTTTCTTTAAAAACCCAAGGGGCGCTTGGGTGGCTCAGTCAGTTAAGCATCCGACTTCGGCTCAGGTCATGATCTCACAGTGTGAATTTGAGCCCCGCGTCGGCTCTGTGCTGACAGTTCAGAGCCTGGAGCCTGCTTCTAATTCTGTGTCTGCCTCTCCCCTGCTCATGCTCTGTCTCTCTCTGTCTCACTCTCAAAAATAAATAAAGATTAAAAAAAAATTCTTTAAATAAAAATCCAAGCGCTGGCCCCAAAACCTCCACAAATTTTTCCCCTTAATGGCATCCCCTTGTTTGATTTCAGGCTTCCCCCCGCCCCCGCCCAGAATTAATTTTTGTGCATAGATAAAACGCCCCTCCAGGGTGAGGGCCCGGGTTTACTGTGGGATTTTCTGGTGACCTTGTTGCCCTCTGCTGCCCAAAAACCACCTTTGTCCGGTCGGACCCTTGAGGGAAGTGCTGGTGAGTTTTCAGTCCCAAACACAGGCCGCTTCATAATTTACAAACAATCTGCGGTTGCTATAGCAACACTTAACACCTACTGTTTGGGGCAACTTGATTTAAAGGGACCACTTCCCTCAAAACAAAGCAGCAGCCTGTCCTGGGTCGTTTGGTGTCCTAAGATGAGCCGTAGCCTCATCTTTTTCTGAATTTCGGAAAAAAAAACTTTTTTTCTCTCTTTTCCCTTTCTCCTTCTCCCCACCGCTCCCCTCACCCCCTTTTTCTTTCTGAAGGCCACTGCTTAGCAAATCCACTGAGGGTTTGCAGGGAGTTGGATTTTTTAAATAAATTTTTTTATGTTTATTTATTTTTGGGAGAGAGACAGAGCGTGAGCGGGGGAGGGGCAGAGAGACAGGGAGACATGGAATTCGAAGCAGGCTCCAGGCTCTGAGCTGTCAGCACAGAGCCCGATACGGGGCTCGAACCCACGAACTGCCAGATCATGACCTGAGCTGAGGTCGGAGGCTCAAGGCATTGAGCCACCCAGGCGCCCCGGGAGTCGCATTTTTTTTTTTTTTTTATGTGTTGTTTTGTTTTGGTGAAATGGGAATGTACTGAGCTAAGATATCCCACCAGCCCAGCAGAAGCCCTTAAAATGAGAATGCCTTTTGGAGAGGACTCAGAAAAGATGAACTAAGCATCACCGGTGAGAGGGTTGAGTAGAAGTGGTGAGCTCCACCCTGGTTTCAGGTTTAGTGATGAGTGTCACGGGAGCCTCCTCCAGGCTGTCTCCTGGCTACCTCCCCTCAGCTGGGACTCGGGGGACCAGCCTTGGCTCTGCTGCCCCCACTCCCTGGCGTGCTGAACTTGACAGCTGTTGTGCCTCTCCCTGGGTCAGCGTTCGGGCTTGTAAGCTGGGCATCGCCCCATCTTCCTTGTGGGGTTGGTAGGAGAACACAACATCAAGTCACATCGGTTCACATCAGCAACGTGAGCCTGCGGTGTGGGCTGGTCTTGGGCAGCATCCGAGGGGGCCTAGCTGAGAGAGAGGGGCCTCTGCTCCCATCTCTGCTCCGTGTTCAGATACCTCCCCAGCCACCTGCTAGGGGGATGCGGTGTGCATGACTTCCTCACTACACGACATGCGGGGGTAACGGAGCTGCCTGTGCAGGTCTTATCTGGAGGGAACAGGAGGTTCTCGGCTCCTAAGAACAGAACGGGACTCCCTCTGTCCCCAGCCCTTTGCAGGAAGCAGATGTCTCCAAACCTCCCTTTCTTCCTGAGGGTCTACAGCGGAGTGGGGGCCGGTGGTGGGGGGGACAGGATCTGCTAACAGTGAGCCTCGGGCTCTTCAAGGCCCCCCAACAAAGACGGTGAGAGACCTCCTAGGTTCTTGCAGGAGGTCTATATTTGACTCCCCCCGCTGCCTCCCCGCCCACAGGCCAGGGAACAAGACTTCTCCAGGGCTGCTGCACTAGCCTGCTAGGCCCGCTATAACAGACGCCACAGACTGGCTGCCCGAAACCACAGACACCGATTTCTTCACCTTTCCAGAGGCTGGATAGTCCAAGATCAAGATGTGGGCAGCTTTGCTTTCTGCTGAGACAGCCTTCCTTGGCTTGCAGAGGGCTGCCTTCTTGCTGTGTCCTTGCAGGACTGTCCCTCGATCTATTGTCTGTGTCCTAAACTCCTTTTTCTTTTAAAATTTTTAATGGTTTATTTATTTTTTGAGAGAGAAAGAGACAGAGTGCAAGTGGGGGAGGAGCAGAGAGAGAGAGGGGGAGACACAGAATCCGAAGCAGGCTCCAGGCTCCGAGCTGTCAGCACAGAGCCCGACGCAGGGCTCGAACTCAGGAACCACAAGATCATGACCTGAGCCGAAGTTGGACACAACAGACTGAGCCACCCAGGTGCCCCCTAAACTCCTTTTTCATAAGGACACCAGTCAGGTTGCACTGGGACCCATTCTAATGACCCCATTGTAACTTAATTATCTCCTTAACAGCTCAATCTATCACATTCTGAGGCACTAGAGGTTAACACTTCAACGTGTGAGTTTTAGGGAGTCATCTTTCTTGCCCATAACAGTTGCTAACCCAGAACAGGCAAAAGAAAAAATCGGCCTCCAATGCTTTAACTGATTTTGCTCCAGAATGCCAGGAGCTGCAACATGTTTGAAAGAATGATGGTATGTATGTGCGTGTGCATGCACATTCACATGTGTTTCGACAGATGCCATGGTCATGGACGAAAAGGTCAAGGAAAGCTTTGTGCTGGACACAGTTTCTGCCATCTGCGAGTACAATACCCACTACAAGGACCACCCCAAATCCTGGTGCCAAGGCTATTTCCGGGACTTCTGCACTATCACTGCCTTCACACCCAACGGTCATGACTGTGTGACCCTGAGGGGCACAGGAAGCCCGCTCACCATCACTGTGTCCTGCCCAACCAAGGAAGATACGGGTTGGTACTGGTGTGGCATTCTGTGGGACTTTGCCAAGGACGACATGGATTTTACAGAGCTGGTTGTGACTGACAACAGAGGAGGCCTCACCAGTGATTTTTGGTCTGGGAAAGGTAGGGAGGTCAGGGGTCTAGTCAGGGGTAGCCCAAAGTCATGGGTGTTCATTGGTGTGGCACATACTCACAGAGGCCAGGGAGCACCAAGTCAGGCTCTCCCTAGGTTCTTTGGGGTAACCTGGTATCGCCTTCTCTCCAAAGTAGGCTGGTTGCTGATAGTGCTGGGGATTAACTTGGAATTTGGGGAGGAGGAGGGTGTGTGGGCTCAGGGATGTTCTTAGAACCTCCCTTCCCTCACGGCGATCTGGCTCCTGGCATTTTCGAGAGGCTCATGGGGGCTGACAGGTGGGAGAGCTTTGCGTTGCTGGCCAGGAAAGGCTCAGAGGTTGTCATTACACATCTGTGCCCTGTGGCCAACCTAGTAGGTCTAGAATCTTGAAGATTCATTTCTTGAGAGGTGAATGAGGCTGTAAAAAATGACCCAAGTGTCTAGATGAGCACCTTCAAAGACTGTCCATTGAAATAGTTTAGTAATCGACAGGGATAACTATCATGGCCAAGCTGGTCAGGAGGGCAGTCTACACCAGGAAGCTGCTGGGTGGGTGTCGGTTGAACTGGAGCCTGTATCTGGAGGTCTGTCTAAGCTGGGTCAACTGCTCCTTTGGGACGGGCGGAGACACAGCTCTTCAGATGCTCACCAAAATTCTTCTGTCAAATGCTGAAAACCTCTTTGTACATCTGCTCAGGCAGAGAGCTTATGGAAAGCACTAGCCTTTTTCTTTTTCGTTTCGTGACTTCTCAGTGTTTCCATTTCTAGAAGGGACGCCTTTCTACCATAATCCAGAATACAATGCCAGGAGGAAAACAAACTGAGGACTTAAGGGAAGCTAGAGGAAGCCTCCTGGTGCTAGAAAGACAGACTTGCTCACACTTGACCCAACTAGTAATTTGTTTAGTAAGCATCTTATTGAATGTGTGACATCCTTCACATCTCGGGATGTGACTCGGGATGAAAGAGGTCTCGCCTAAATGTGCTCCTTGGTTTCAGTGAAACACAGACCCCTGCTCCTCCCCAACTAGATTTGCCAGAGAAGGCAATGTGGGTGGCCATGGCTGAACTTCCCCCATTGGGTTTCAGTGGCTGTCAGGAGCACAATGTGGCAATGATGCCACCTATTGATCCGTTCCTTAAAGACTGGACTGGCCCTCTTGTGCTGCCGGTATCATAGTCTTCAGCCTGGGACTCTCTAACCATGGTCCACTTCTAGTCCACTCAGGGCTTTTGTGCACGTCTGGAAAGGTGGACCTTCTTCCATGTGCCCAGTGGCAGGACAAAAGAGGGTGGGGTGGATTTCAGCCCCTACTTGTTCCCTCCAGCCTCTGCCCTGTGCAGGGCGCCTTTATATAGCTACACTTGGTGCCTATGCTCCACCCAGCCATTGCCCAGAGCACTCGTCCTCTGGGGATTGAATGACGGGGCAGAGACGCAGAGATGCAGAAGGCAACGGGCAGGCCTAGGGGCTGGCCTCACTTGACCCTCAACCCGTCCTTTCTGCTGCAGACCTCTCCGGCAACAGGAGCGGGAGTTGCAGGGTGGCCGATGTGCACAAGGCCAATCCCTGCAAGGGAGTCGGACCTTGGGGAGGACAGACCGGCTCTGGGGGGTGAGGCAAAGATAACAGCCTGGAGACTGAGTTGCACCTGCTGCCCTTCAGCTTCATGTTATTGGTTCTCCGCCTGAACTAGGTAGCTTCAACGTGACCACGTGGTTTGTGTCAGAAAAATACAGTTTAGGACTCTTGAACGCAAGTAGCAAAAATGCCTTCTGATGTTAATTGAAAAGGCGGATTTGTCCTAAGGGGAGAGCGGTGCTGTGGGCATGAAGGGCGAGACACGTCACCCTCAGAAGTGGTCCGGAGTGTCTTTGGGACTTTGTCTCTGTCTCTGATCTGCTGCTCTCGTGTGTGTTTGCTTCCTCTCTGTCTCTCTGCACTGCCCTTTTCTGTGGCCATTTCTAGCTCCGGAGTTTATGTCGCCCCAGTTCAAGAGATCATCCAGCCTGAACCCTGGATCATCCTGCTCTGGGTCCATGTTTGTTTCTGAGGAAGGGGCTCGGCCCTGCTTGGTCAGACCGCCAGCCCGGGTCCAAACAGGCGTGAAGGGACATGATGGCCAGGAGCTACAGGAACTGGCTGGGGGCAGGGGCGGGGCAGAGGGACAGATCCCAGGAAAGGGGATGCTGAGCACGGAACCGAAAGGTGGTTTCTTTTCAATCGACATGAAGTCTGTGATTCCTTCCAGGATGTCCATTCGCATCATCTGCATACTGAGCACAGGCCCGGGGATCAACTCTATAACTAGTCATTTGTCTAAGAGGAGGAGAAGCCGGAGGAATAGAAGGGGTAAGTAGCCATTGGGGGTGGGGGTTAGGGAAAATGAAAGGGGCCATAGAACAGCTTTCGCATGAGTGAATGTGTCCCTCCTCTGTTGCCTGGACCCATGGAGGCCAATGCAGTCAGCCCATAGGCTGGGGTAGATTCTGCTTCACGGTGACGAAAACCCCGTGAGAGGTGACAGAGAGGGCATGGTAGCCTTGGTAAGTGGAGGTATGTGTACACTAGAGAGGAGGGAGGCCCTGAGACCGTCACAGCATGGGTCCCAGTGTGTGCAAGGGCCACCTGCCTCCCCAGCACACAAGCTTTGGGAGGCAGCCTTACTCTTTGATTGAAACTTTTTGTTCACCTGGAGGGACTTATCAAAGGACCTCTGGGGCCACTGGGTAAGCAGATGTAAAAAAATCCCCTTGACGGGGGCAGAAGAGGACAGGCCATCGCCCTCAACTATAGTCTTAAGCCAAGGAAGGAATGGTCCTTAGGCTTTGTGCTTCCTTCTGCCCTCAGGCAATTGCAGGGAAAGGCATAGCTAGAAGCCAGAAAACCAGTCAAGTTTCTTCTGTGGTCCCCACACCTCTGGTGAGTTCCTTCCTTGGCTCTTCTGGGCCCTGGGCCCCACAGTCACCTGATCTTTAGGGATCTCCCTTCCTAAACAGAGAACAGAAAGTTTCTTCAGCAGGGACTGTGTGGACCTGTCCACCTTTCCTTTGGGGTAGCATCAGAAAAACCAAAATCCTTAAGATAACCACGTGGTGGTTCTGTTAACCCCTTAAGTGGACACAGGTTAGAAAGAACATCGTATACAAGTGCCACTGCTTGGCCAATAGGGGTTTTTAAATTTTTATTTCATTTATTTTATTTTTATGCTCAGAAGCCACAGAAGTACCTTGGGCAGTGGAGAGACTGTAGGCATAGTTACAAAACAGACTCCCATCTCAACATTTCAGAGAATGACAGAAAACACACGCACACACGCACACACACACACACACGTGCACGTGCAGCAACACCTGCTACGGAAACACAAGGTTAACGCCGGAGGAATATGAGAGTCACAGCTAAGGTTTCGAGGTCTCATACCTTCCCTGTGATAATTTGGCCCCACGTGGAGCAGGAGCCCTAAGAAATCAAAGCCATGGCTCCCTTTGGTCCTCTTAGAGCTTTGGGTGGGGAATATGGACAAAGCAACATCTTTCTCAGTTGTACCCAAGACCCTTTGGGACACAATTGTACTCTAGGTTTTTGCAAAGACTACGGTTGCTTCTTTAAGGCATGATCTTGGGTAACTGGTTGCTTCTCTGGGCCTGTTTTCTTCTCTAGAGATTGAGGACCCCATTCTCATACTCCCCAGGAGCTTTTAATTCATACATTCATTCATTCTTTCAATACACAAGGACTGTGCTAGATGCCGGGGATAGAAAGAAGAGCCAAAGACATAGCATCTGTCTTCATGGCACTTATAAGGCAGAGTGGGAGGGAGACAAACTATCACACAGATGAAAAATCTGTCAGCTAGCATAAGGACTCTATAGGAGAAGCACATGGTGTTGTGGAAGCTGCAGTAACGGACTCCAACCCCATTCCTTTGTAGCCCGGAGGGGTGCAGCCTGTTTTTGCCCCAGCCTGCCTCCTCACGCTCAGGCAGTTGAAACATGGCAGCCAGACTCAAAGGCCCTTCTGGCTTTGACGTTCCTCGGCTCTGAAGGGGTCCAATTGCGTTATATCACTGAAGCTTGGTGGGAGGTGAATGGAGGCCCCATGTGCCAAGCTTCCCTACTGACTGACCGATGGGCTTTGAAGCAATGACAGTTGATTTCTTCCCTGAAGATAAACTTTGGTGTTTAGGCCCCGTAAAGCCACCACGAGAGAGTTAGCAACTTCTGTTGCAGAAAACACTCAGCAGAGGTAGGCAACAGATCTCTACTCCATTTCCTTTGTCTATTCCCCCCAAGGTAGACGACTCTTTGAAGCCCTCCTGATTTGTCCTGACTCTAAAGAAAATGGTTCATTCTGAACAGACGTGACTGAAGATTTCTTTCATTTAGTTTCTAAATAAAGCGATGCTACCATAGAGTCACCACGACAACTGGTCCACATCTTGGGGATGGACTGTGATCTCTCAGGTGTTCTAAAGGACCCCCTCGCTTGCCAGCAATGGCTTGCAGTTAGATAAGAACAGCATTAGTCACGGAGCTGTGCTAGGCTATGCCTGAGCAAGGTTGCGGCCATGGTCAGTAAATAACATCTCAAGATCTTAGTTTCCACACCCTTGGCTAGCTTCCAGGTGAAGAGGCGGCAGCATCTTCGTCAGGGGACCAGGAGGTCCCTTGTGTTTTATTGGTTCACCAATAAATTCTTCACCGGTGTCAAATGAACTCTGAGGCATGACTAACTTCTCCTGGGATATCACTGGAAGTGGATTTCTGGAAAAACTTCAAGAATAATATTGCAATATCTATTTCTGCATTGGTATTACATGCTGTTCTACCCCTACCAAGCTAAATCAGCATTTCTCAGATCTTCTTGGTGAAAAGATGGTCCTCTATGGGGAACTGTCACTAGACTCATGGATGCCACCCTTGACCGGTGAGAAACCAAGATATGGTGGGTGAAACATTCAGTCAAACCAGAAACACAAATCAAGACTGAGGCATCGGCAGCTGTGGGTGCAAGTGAGGCTGTACCGTCATTGATGGCACAATTACCTAAGCTCTCAGCAACCACCTGCATTCCTGCACCTTCTCTCCCCATATAAAGACTTTTCCTGCCATTTCAGGGGGTTCCCAGGGGCTCCCCATCACCGCTTCTGCTGCCGTCCTAAACACCCAGCTCCTCTGATGTCTTGCAGTAGGCTGCTGGCCAGTGTCAATGCTCAGGATACTCAGCCCTGAAGTCAGTGTGGGGCTGGGGCAGGGAGACTGGCTCTTGCCACAATCAGTGCATGCCCTGCATGTTTAGGTCCAGCCTCTCACGCGGTCTTCCACCTTGACCCTTCTGTTGATGGGGAGCTCAAAGCTACCCAGCAGCCTGATGGGAAGGGACAGGGGTGTGGGGACCATCGCATTCCCACCATCTTCCCTGTTTTCTTGTGGCCCAACCCCCTCCCTCCCAGAGTCTCAGCCCAAACAACATCAAAAGTGTTGCCTGATTCCCTCAGATAGAAAACAACTCTAGGCCCTCCTCTGTGGCCATGTTCAAGCACAAGCCCGCCGGTTCTACAAATAGCAATCCAGTATGCACGAGGCAAGGAAGCAGGCATCAATCTTCCATGACAGATGAAGACATCTATCATTGTCTTGGAAGATGGATACTTACGAATCTGGAGAGCCATTTCCCTGGAGAATCCTATAGGTTTGTTCTGATTCCGTGAACCAGGGTTCTAGAGCCTTTTTTTCCTTCCTGTCCTTGGCACTGACCTTTTGAATCTATGGTCAATTATTTAATGGCTCATTTCATCCTCCAGCAAGGCCAGGTGCACACCAGTTTTCACCATAAGGAGACAAAACCCAAAACTTTGTAACCATAGGGCTCTGCTACTAAAAATGGGAAGCTTCAAGAAGATAGAAGAGCAATGAATGTGATACCTCGTGTCCAAGTGGGTGGCCCTGGGACAATGCTTACTCCTCCTCTTGGAGCCATTTAAAAAGCACTGGCTCTCAACTGGAAAGCCGATGTGGCTTCTAGTTTCAAAGGTCCGTAGAATTGTTTGCTGTCAGCCCCGAGTTGGGGAACAGCTGACGGCCAGAGAGACCTTCCTTAGGTGCTCCCCACAGCCAGCAACAGAAGAGCCTCTACTGCCCTCCCGGGGCTGGCCATTTTGCTGTGCTGTGGCCTCTGCACTAGACTATGTCCCCAAACTGTCTTTCTCCTTGGCTTGTTTGCTCCCACACTGGGCCCTCTCTTCCACTGCCTCCTCAAAATCCAGCTGTCAGGGGGCGCCTGGGTGGCTCAGTAGGTTAAGCGTTCGACTTCGGCTCAGGTCATGATCTTGCCCTGCTGCATCCAAGTGGGGGGCGGGTTGCCAGACTGCCCTGTCATCCATCCCTTCCAACCTCTCGGTGTCTGGTCTTGTTGTCTCTTACTGGCTGGCTGGAGGCACCCTCCGGGGATGAGCCATACCAGAGGGGAGTAGGGGAGGAAGGGAGGAGGGGGGAGGGGGAGAGAGAAGGGGCCTGGGTGGGGGGGGTTGGCCCTCTAGCGATGGCGGTTTGTGAGTTCAAGCTCCGCATCAGGCTCTATACACTAACAGCGTGGAACCTGCTTCAGATCCTCCCTCTCCCTTTCTCTCTGCCCTTCTCTCTCTTTCTTAAAAATAAATAAACATTTATTTTAAAAATCCAGCTATCAGGAGCCACTGCTCCATCTCAGAATGTACAATGCTCTCTCGATTAGGTCACCTGACTTGCTAGTTTCTCTGCCATTCTACCTCTGGGTGGGCCAGCTTGGGAAGAAGGCAAGATGCAAGGAATCAGAAGTCGGAAGACCGGATTTAAATGTTGTCTGCCATCTAGTAGATGCGAGACATTGGCTAAATTAACCGATTTCTTCGAACTTTAATTTTCCTACCTCGGTTTCTTAAAATATCACCTAATGTATTTTTAAAAGCTTATTTATTCTAAGAGGGAGGACGAGAGCGAGGAAGGAGCAGAGAGAGAGGGGGAGAGAGAGAGAGAGAGAGAGAGAGAGAGAGAGAGAGAATCCCAAGCAGGTTCTGTAATGTCAGCACAGAGCCTGACACATGAACTGTGAGATCATGACCTGAGCCAAAACCAAGAGTCAGATGCTTAACCAACTGAGCCACCCAGGTGCCCCTTTACCTAATGTATCTTTAAAAGAGATTTGTGGAGGCTGCTTCCCTACCATCCCTGCTTCCTTCGCTGTGGACTGAGCTCCATTAAGGTAACACTCCTCAGTGACACTCCACCAGAGAAGTGACCTATCTGATGTGAGTCTCTGGGTGGGACTCTGGGCGTACCCGTTCTGCCCTTTCTCTTTCTTGTTTAACTAGCAGGGGAAAATCTGGGCACAGCTCTCAAAGAGCCCATGATCTCTTCTGCAACTGCTGGGGTCAGCTGAGCCACTGGTTGGGATGTGGGGAGGGGAGGGGACTTGCCCGATTGTCTGACGGCACATGTACGCTGTGTTCTCTGGTGCTGGATATGTTTGTAATAAAGATGGTAACTTGTTCTCTCTCTGCTGAGTCCTCTTATTTCTCAGTTGGTTCAGAATTCAGGTGGGGATGGGAGCACTGGGTATCAGGCCCCCTGAAGATCCTCAACAAGGTAAATGAAGAACTTCAAAAGTTACCATAAGGATTGGGTGCCTGGGTAGCTCAGTTAAGTGTCCGACTTCCTCTCAGGTCATGATCTTGTGGTTCATGGGTTCAAGCTCCATGTCGGGTTCTGTGCTGACAGCTCAGAGCCTGGAGCCTGCTCTGGATTCTGTGTCTCCCTCTCTCTGGCCCTCTCCAGCTCATGCTCGCTCTCTGTCTCACTCTCTGTTTCCCTCTCAAAAATAAATAAAAACTTTAAAAAAAAGTTACCAAAAGGCTTTTAAGGGATAATACCTCCTCCCATCCTTGCCCCTGGGTCCCTCAGTTATCAAGTTCCCCTCCCAGCGGCAATCACTAAGACCAGTTCATGGTGTTTTCTTTCAGAGACTAAGTGTGCACAAATACAGGTGCATGCCCATGCAGGCACACATGTGCACACACACACACACACATTCTCTACTGGACATGAATAGAGTGTACTCAATTCTGTTCTGCAGCTCGCACTTTTCATCTAACATAACTTGGAAACCTTTTTTTCTTAGAACATAGAGTGGCTTCCTCTTTTTAATGGCTACGTGGTCCTCCATTAGCAGTCCCCTCTTCAATAGACACTGAGGGTTTTCTCCACTTTCACTGTTCCAGATCGCTGAGGATAATGGAAAAATGGGCAAACTCCAGAGCCAGCCTCCCTGGGTGTGAGCCCCAGTGCCCCTACTTACTAGCAGTGTGAACTCGGGCAAGTTACTGAGCCTCTTGGAGCTTCCCTTTCTGTTCTAAAATGGGAACAATAAAACTGTAACCTCTTAATGTTTTGTGTGGCTTTCATGAACAGATGCCAAACATTAAAATACCCTTTGAATATACCGAGTCTCACTAAGTTGTAGGCAATTTGATGAACTGCAATTTAAACTACATAGGTGACTTTCCATCGGATGTGCTCACAGCAACAGGTTTTTAAAATTTTTTTTAATTTTGATTTTTTAAATATAGTTTATTGTCCAATTGGTTTCCATACGACACCCAGTGCTCATCCCAACAAGTGCCCTCCTCAATGCCCATCACCCATTTTTCCCTCTCCCCCACCCCCAACAGCCCTCAGTTTGTTCTCAGTATTCAAGAGTTTCTTATGGTTTGCCTCTTGCCCTCTCCCCAACTATTTTTCCCTTCCCCTCCCCCATGGTCCTCTGTTAAGTTTCTCCTGTTCCACTTATAAGTGAAAACATGGTATCTGTCTTTCTCTGCTTGACTTATTTCACTTAGCTTAATACCCTCGAGGTCCATCCACGTTGCTACGAATGGCCAGATTTCATTCTTTCTCATTGCCACGTAGTATTCCATTGTATAGATAAACCACATCTTCTTGATCTGTTTGTCAGTTGATGGACGTTTAGGCTCTTTTCATGATTTGGCTACTGTTGAAAGTGCTGCTATGAACATTGGGGTACATGTGCCCCTATGCATCAGCACTCCTGTATCCTCTGGGTAAATTCCTAGCAGTGCTATTTCTGGGTCACAGGGGAGTTCTATTGTTAATTTTCTGAGGAACTTCCACACTGTTTTCCAGAGCAGCTGCACCAGTTTACTGTCCCACCAACAGTGTAAAACGGTGCCCATTTCTCCACATCCTTGGCAGCATCTATAGTCTCCTGATTTGTTCATTTTAGCCACTCTGACCAGCGTGAGGTGGTATCTCAGTGTGGTTTTGAGTTGTATTTCCCTGATGATGAGTGACACTGAGCATCATTTCATGTGTCTGTTGGCCATCTGGATGTTTTCTTGGAAAAAGTGTCTATTCATGTCTTCTGCCCATTTCTTCACTGGATTATTTGTTTTTCGGGTGTAGATTTTGGCTAGTTCCTTATAGATTTTGGATACTAGCCCTTTATCTTATATGCCATTTGCAACTATATTTTCCCATTCTATCAGTTGTCTATTAGTTTTATTGATTGTTTCCTTTGCAGTGCAGAAGCTTTTTATCTGGATGACGTCCCCATAGTTCATTTTTGCCTTTGGAGATGGATGTGTCGAGTAAGAAATTGCTGCGGCTGAGGTCAAGGAGGTTGTTTCCTGCTTCCTCCTCTAGGGTTTTGATGGTTTCCTGTCTCACATTCAGGTCCTTCATCCATTTTGAGTTTATTTTTGTGTATGGTGTAAGGAGGTGATCTAGTTTCATTCTTCTGCATGTTGCTGTCCAGTTCTCCCAGCACCATCTGTTAAAGAGGCTGTCTTTTTTCCATTGGCTACTCTTTCCTACTTTGTCAAAGGTTACTTGGCCATACATTTGTGGGTCCAGTTCTGGGTTCTCTATTCTATTCCATTGGTCTGTGTGTCTGTTTTCATGCCAATACCACACTGTCTTGATGATGACAGCTTTGTAGTAGAGGCTAAAGTCTGGGATTGTGATGACTCCCGTTTTGGTTTTCTTCTTCAATATTACTTTGGCTATTCGGGGTCTTTTGTGGATTTGGGATCTCAATTTTAGGACTGTTTGTTCTAGCTTTGAGAAGAATTCATAGCAACAGATTTTAAAACATCACTAGCTCTTGCCAAATTACCTCCATAGCCATTGTATGCGTGTCTTGGTTCCCCATGGTCCTGCCCAAGCTGTTTGTCAGCAGACTTTCTGGATGTTGGTAACCTCATTGATGAAAAATATCTAATTGTGGTTTTAATTACTCTTTCTTTTATTATGAGTAAACTTGAGTATCTCCTCATATGTTTAAAAGCCATTTGTATTTCCTTTTCTGTGACTAACCCAGACCTATCCTTGGTCCTTTATTTTCCACTGAGTTGCTGATTTCTTCCCTGTTGACTTATAGGAGCTCTTAATATATTAAGAAAATTACCCTTTTGGCTCTGAGGTGCTTTGCAAATATTTTCCAAGCTTGGCATTTTGAATGGCATTTTGTTAAGTCCAGTTAATCAGTCCTTTCTGGTTTATTGGCTTCAGGTCATACACATGAGGCATGAACCGTTCTGTTTTTAAAATTCTCCTATATTCTGCTAGTGCTTTTAAAATAATTTATTAATTTAATTTTTTAAAAATGTTTATTTATTTTGAGAGAGAGAGTGTGCACCTGTGTGCAAGCAGGGGAGGAGCAGAGAGAGAGACGGAGAGAGAGAACCCCAAGCAGGCTCTGCACTGTCAGCACGGAGCCCAACGCAGGATTCAATCTGACAAACCATGAGATCATGTCCTGAGCTGAAATCAAGAGTCAGACACTCAACTGACCAAGCCACCAAGGTGCCCCTCTTCTAGTACTTTTATAATGTTTTTACAGTTAAATTTTTGATGTATCTGGAATTTATTTTGATTTAAGAAGGGAGGTGTGGATTCTGATTTTGTTTTCATCCATACTGCTACCCACCTCTCTAAATATCACTTATGAATAAACCAATTTCTCCCAAATGATTGGATATACCATCTATATCATACTCTCAATTTCCTCATGTATTTTTATCTTTTTCTAGTCTTTTTATTCTATCGCATTTGTTTATTCATGAACCATGAACATGTTTTAGTCAGTCATGCTTGATAAATCAATACTTCTAGTTAGCTGTTAAGGCTAGCCTTCCTGGATCACTTTTATTTGCTTCTTTGTATAGATTTTCCTGGATTTGTTTTCTTGTTTATTATCTATACAGGAATTTTAGAGTAACCTCACTGAGTGAAAAATAATCTTATTGGTATTTTTACTGGAATTGTCTATGGGAATATGCATTAGGATTTAGGGGAGTTAACATTTAATCTTTAGTTCCCATGTAACATTGCTTGGCATCTTTTATGCTATAGCAGGGAGGTGATTTGAATAATGCTTTACACAACAGGGACCTTGTATTTATGTAAAACTCTGGGATGTACGAAGTACATAGTAGATGACATCTCACTTATTCTCACACTAAGAGGTAAGTATTATTCTGTTTTCAAGATGAAGCAGTCAAAGCTTTAAAACGTTAAACACACCCAGGGCACCTGGGTGGCTCAGTCAGTTAAGCGTCTGACTTTGGCTCAGGTCATGACCTTGCGGTTCATGTCTAGCTCTATGCTGACAGCTCAGAGCCCAGAGCCTGCTTTAGATTCTGTGTCTCCTTCTCCCTCTGCCCCTCCCCCCCCCCCCGCTCTCTCTCTCTCTCTTTCTCTTTCTCTCTTTGTTTTAAAAACAAATGTTTTTAAAAATTAAAAAAAAAAAAAGTTTAACACACTTACCCAAAAGGATGCAGCTAGTTGGTGCAGAGCTTGAGACTGGTGCCCCAATCAACCCTGAGCTTGATCTAGAGTCCCGTCGCCTCTGTGAGGCTCTCTGGCTACGCATGAGTTCTACGTCTCTGGAGGTGATGGGGACAGACAAATGCATGATGCAGGAGGGGTCAGCTTTGCAGGGGGTTTGCCTTTATTTGTAATCCTTGCTAACTCACCCAGCTGGTTGACTTCACCCAAACTGATCAGCGGCACTGAGTGAACAGAACATCTTTTGTGCCCTGAGGTCCGTACTACCACTCACTTCGGAAGGGGACGAGGGAGTCAGTCTCAGCCCTCGAGGGGCCGTTAGGCTGTCAGTACAAGTGGCAGAGCTGGCAATCTTTTCTCAGTCCAAGGGAAGGACGGGCCCTTGGTCTTCAAACATGCTGGATGCTTCTAACATTGCCAGATCACACCCAAAACAACTCCCAACTGTAGCCTGGCCAGGCTGTGGTCCCAAATTTGTCCAAAGAGAAAGTGACATATAAAGATGGAGCTGAATTAGAGGGACTGGCGTCAAGCCTCACTGGGAAGGTCAGGTGAGTTTGTCACTTTGATCTGAGAGTAGACGACCGAATCCAAGCTGGCAGAATGTTTCTCAGTCAGGTGATTGCTCTTTCCTTCTGAGACTTTGAAAGTCATGCTGGCATAGGTAAGTGCTTCCTCGGGGGATGAAAGCTGCAGAGGAAAAAGGAGGAGGAAGCATGAATGAGTTCAAGTTGGAGGAAGGTGTCTCTTTAGAAGCCATCTCGAAGCTGTGGTCACAGAGGACCAAAGAGATCAGGAGAACCCTTCAAAGATGCACTTTCCCGGAAACAACGTGGTCATCTTACCTTGGCCGGAGGATCTTGGCCTGAGTGAGGATCTAAGGGAGGATCCAGGGCCCAGGGACGAGAGTGACCTGCCACAGGTGCCAGGAGAGAGAGGGACAAGTGTCAGCAATGGGGCCTGGAGGAATGGGAAGGCTTTCCCTGCAGGCTGGGGCCAAGAGGTGGGTGTTGAAGGTGGGAAAAGTGGAGGGTGGGAGGGCAGAGGGAGGAGATTGGGGGGTCCGGGTCCTCAATCTGCAGAAAGGGTGAGCTCCCTGGGTTTTACTCCCCCTCAGAGCTAACTCTGTTCTCAGTGGCTGAGCAAAAGGAGCAGTCCAGTCTCTCAGAGACCACTTACATTTCCTGTAGCTCCTTATGACGAAGAAGATAAGGGCCAACAGCAGCAGCGTCAGCAGGACCCCAGCAAAAAAGGCCAGGAGCAAATACTGTATGCTGTTTGGGCAAAGAAAGTGGGGGGAGGGGAGTATGAACCACTGTACTTTCTGAAGGCCTTCGAGGAAGGCCAGAGGGTCATCTTTCCCACCTGTGTGGAAGTCCCTGGAATAGCTTTCATGTTGGTTGGGTGACTTTCACTCTTACCCACTGCCTGTCAGCTTTTTGCTTTTGGGTTCCAGAACTATTTGAGGCCTCAGTGAAAACTATGGGCTCTCCCCCCACCAAATCTTCATAGGTGCCCCCGAACAGCAGGGGGCTAATGAGTCTCTTGAGGGGTCTCCCCTCCCTGGGGAAACTTGGGGTTAAGACGCACACTCTGAAGATAAAAAACCCATTCTGTTCTTCCCTGTTTCTGGCCCCTTTTACCCAGGCCACCCTCCTAAGTCCCTCCTAAGTCACCCTCCTAAGCTGCCAACACAAAATTCAGGGCCATGGGGTACGAAACGAAATGGGTGGAGCACTTACTTGGTGCGCTCCCAGAAGTAGGGCGTAGGTGTTGGGGCTACTGTGTCGCTTTGTCTGTCTGTGAGAGAACAGGAAAGGGATTAGTGCACCTGTCATGTCTCATGAATCTTTCCAGCTTAAGTGTCCCCAGGCGCCCCATCCTATCCAAGCAACCCATGGAGATAAATGATGGGGAGGGGGACACTCTGCAAAAGGAGAGGGGCGCCTGAGCAGCCCAGTCCGTGAAGTGTCCGACTCTTGGTTCCATCTCACGGTTCAAGAGTTCGAGCCCTGCATCAGGCTGAGTGCAGAGCCTGCTTGGGATTCTGTGTCTCCCTCTCTCTCTGCCCCTCCCCTGCTCATGTTCTCTCTCTGTCTCCCAAAAATAAGTAGACATTAAAAAAAAGAGGAGAGAACAGTGTTTCCTAGATCCTGGATCCTTTCACGTGAAAATTAGAGTTGGAACTCAAAAAACAATCAGCTAAGTCAAAGAAAGAGGAGCCTGTTTGTTGACAAACAAACAAACAAATAAACAAACATCTCCTGTGGCTCCCTTAAAGATTTAATAGGCCCCCCAGGAAGACATGCTCCCTGGGACTTAAGTCGGCAATCTCAAGGCAAGAGAGTAGAGAACCAAAAGCGAAACCCAGAACTAGCATTTCCCAATGTTTGGGGGAACTTGGCCTTGTAAACTGCTACCTATTTTAGTTTGTTCCTTTGTTTGCAGGGCAGCTTTTAACAGTGACTAGCCAAAGGCAGCGACAGGGCATTAATGCCTGCACCATAAATAGGGGGTCAGTACAGGAAGGGAAGTGTAGTGCCTTAAGCTAGCCAGCTGGTCTGCACTGAGCACAGAGACACTCTTGACTCAAATTGAGAGGATCAGATTGTTGTCTCTGGTTCCCTTTTCGTCTCTTCCTGGCATTAGAGTCTGCATCAAGGTAAAATTTGGTTCTTCCAACTGCAGAATCCAACGTGATGTCCCATCACAGCTCTTTAGTACGGTTACCCGTTATTCCAGTCCATATTAATTCAGTAGTGGGGCAGATAACGGTTTCTGCCCTGGACTTACTATTGTTGCATTCAGGTGCGGAATGACCTCCTCCCATGCCGTCTTCCCCTGAGAATAAAAAACCATTCCTCTTAGAAAGCCGGGAAAGGAAAGGTAACATAGGGGTAAACTCTGAGAGTGTGATTTTAATATCAGGGCGGTAAGGTCACGGTGGGTGTTCTAATGAGGTCAGGGGTCACAGACTTCACATGTTATGGTTACCACACCTCGGCACCCAGTCCTCAGCTGTCCACGTCCAGAAATGTAATCTCAGCAGGGCACCAGGAATAGACTGATTGGTCCAGAACTGACTCACAACAAGTTAACTCACAGGAGACTGATCTATATAAACTGAAATGACATAAGGAACATGTTGGTGTCACCAGTGCGTTCTATCAGAACCTACGAGAAAGCCAGTTAAAATCACAGTTTTTCTTGGTAAACACTGACTTGAACTAAGTATGGGAGAAGATGAATGGATGACTTTAAGATTGAACACCATATAGGTCTAATGTATTTGCTTCACTCTTCCTGGAGGTGCTGGATAAGCTGGGACCCATTTTATCTTCAAGGGCCTTCCTGTAGGCTGTATCAGAACTTTTATTCTGTCCACATATTGCCTTTTCAAGTATGTCAGTGTCCTTAGCTAGGCTATAGTTCTACTTGTTATGTGAAACTCTCTGTATTTTCGCTTTTATTAATTTGTACTAAAAAGATAAAATACCTAAAAGCAGCAGAGTAAAATAACCCCAAATCCCACTACCAATTAATATCTTAGTGTGTTTCTTTGTAGTTACACTTCCATGCATTTCCTAAAAGCTGGCCAAACCTTCTTCATATCTTTGGTTGTTATTTTTACTGAGTTTTTTTTTTTTGTCATAAATATTCCTCCCATGCCACTCAAAACTTTCTATAAGCGTTTTTAGCGGCGATAGGTTTTTCTGTTATAACTATGTCCTATAGTGTGCTTAACCAGCTCCTTCGCTGATAAACATGTTTCCACTTTTATTTAAATAACATAATAAAACAATTTTAGGAGGCCACAATTCTACTTCATATTTAGGCACGCCCTGCTAAGAATTTTTGGCTCAGCTCATCCCTGCTGTATTTTAAGGTAACTGATTTAGACCACAAATGTCATCAATTATTTGTGTTTAATCGTTCAGCTTTCAAAAGTGAATTAATTTCCAATTCCTCCAACATGGGGAAGGTCGGAAGAAGGACACCTCATCGCCATGTACCAGTTACAGCAGCAACAACAACATTAAGTGCCTCACAATTGACCAAATAATGTAACCTGGGATAATAACAAAAGTGCTAACAGGGAAATTTGGTGAGAACGCTGAGACACGAGAAATAGGGAGCCCGCCGCCCGCAGCAGAATCTTCTGTGGAAACAACTTTTCTAGCACTTTTTGCTCCTTTTCTAATTTAAAAGCCAACAGTGCTCTTTGTAGAGCACCATAAAATATTTAGTATAGAGTATTTTTGAAATATTGAAATATGTGTCTGCACTGAAAAGACTCTGATCCCCTAAGAATTTATACCGAACTTACCCCTGGGGAGGTGAGAGACGAGAGGATCGTAGGATTCTGTAAAATCTTAACCTTCACAGGAATGGCTCTGAATTTACCACCATCCCAAAGAAATGTCACTGGAGCCACTTTTAAAATATTTTGGGTTACCCCACCCTGAAAGACAAAACCTGTCACACACAGTGCTGCAGGAAAATAACTACTTACAGATCCAGGCCAAGAAACGCAGGAAACACATTTCCATTTGAAAACAACACTCCAAACATTTGACAGAGCATAATTTAAAATAGAAACAGCGCGATATCTACTTCTCCACATTTTGCCAGGGGAAGAATCTTACTGATTGCCACAAAATCTACCAAATAATACAACCCTCCTCTCACCAAATAAAATTAACCAGGAAAAAAAAAAAAAAAGACCAACCGCTAAAAATTAGATGACATTTTCTTTTGGTGAATGATTATTTCATCTAGATTAAAAGCATGGAGTAAATGCATTACCTTCTAAGAAAAAGTCCGGTCATAAGACACCAATCGTCTAAGACTGAACTTTTTACTTGCTTCCGTGACTTAGTACTATTTTTCAGAAGTGACGAAATGATCACAGCTATTGCCACCGTCAAGCTGTATGTCGCAAAGATCCTATCTGAACTTGAAGGCAGACTTCCTCCTTGAGGCCAACACGATTTATGTATTTTTTAAATTATTTTTTATAACAACATATATTTTTTAATCCCAGAAACAGCTTCTTTTGTATCTTTTGACACATGAACACTAGAACATAGGGAGTTAAGACACGTTTATTTCTAATTAAGTATTTATTTTTATTAAGTATTTAACCACCATGCTAGATAAGGTGGAGGTCACAGCAGGATGATATTATCATTGACACCAAGCATCTTAAAATCTCATTTGTTCTAACCAGGAAGATGAGGTCGATAAGGAGACTGCACAGAGAGCACTGTTAGAGTGAGGGGCTAGCTAGGCAGACATGAAGTCGTGAAGTGTGTTAACAGGTATGAAGTTATTCCCTTCAAAGGGAAGACAAATCATTTGTTTCTTTTTAAAGTTCATTTATTTATTTTGAGAGAGAGAGAGAGAGAGAGCACAAGTGGAGGGGCAGAGAGAGAGGGAGAGAGAAACCATCCCAAGCAGGCTCTGCCCTGTCAGCTGGGAGCCAGACGGGGAACTCCAACTCACAAAACATGAGACCATGACCTGAGCCGAAACCAAGAGTTAGATGCTTAACCGACTGAGCCACGCAGGAGCCCCACGAATCATTTCTTTATACACATTTATTCATAACATAATAAAGTACTCTGCCTCTTAAAAGGGGTAGTAAAATGTAGAAGGAGGATGTAGAATTAAGAAAAATAAACATAGGGATCTAGAAATATTATCCAAAATGGAATTTGTGAAAGATTTACTATAGGAGTTCACAGATATTTAAGAAATTTGGAGCATGGTAATTTCTAAGAATACCACGGAGGTCTGGGTCACTCTGTTGTGTTTTGTGTTTGATATTATAAGAAAACAGTACCTTCAGACTGAAATCTGGTATTTAAAGGGTTCAAAAAGAGTGAAAAAAGAAAATAATGCCTGAAATTATTATTTTTATGTATTTTTTAACAAAAGAATGTCCTCAATTTATGGAGTTTATGAAAAATAAAGCAAGAATTCTCATGCTTATAAGGCTAAAACTATCAAAGGAAGAGAGAACTCAGTGGATTATCCTCTTAGTAACTCAAATAAACTATTTTTAAAAAATTTTTATTTATGTCTTTATTTTGAGAGACAGTGAGTGAGCAGGGGAGGGGCAGAGAGAGAGGGAGACACAGAATCTGAAGCAGGCTTCAGGCTCCGAGCTGTCAGCACAGAGCCCGGCGCGGGGCTCGAACCCACACACTGTGAGATCATGACCTGGGTCAAAGTCAGATGCCCAACCGACTGAGCCACCCAGGTGCCCCCCAAAACACCTTTAACTTGGAATTCCTATCTCTGGATCGTTAATCAAAAAATGCATACTATTTTTTTTTTGGTATAGTATTTGAAAACAATAAACATTTGATAATTTGGAAAAATATATAAAATATTAATACATATAATCGCTAAAAAAATAGTGAACTGGGTGCGGTGGGTATTTCAGAGAACAGGGCAGAAAATCTCCGCATGGGGCCTTCTGTCTAATTGAGAAGAGAGATAGTAAGAAAACAAGACTGATTACAGATCGTGTTGAGGGCCATGAAGAAAAGGAGCAGAGTGCCATGCTAGAGGGTAAATGATGGGAGGATGTCTTTATGAAAATGGATGACCCGGGATGGTCTGTCCAAGGAGCAGGCACTGAGGACAAGAGGACGCGAAAGAGCTGGCCAGCCAGAGAGCCTGGGAAAGACGGTTTCAGGCAGAGGGCAGAGCAACTCATGGGCCTGGAGAAAGGAAGAGCTGACCAGACCAAAGAAAGGGGCCGCATGTAAGGAGTGCCCCAGGCCTGGGACTGGGTGCTGGAAGTCAGGGGAATAATTTCCGGGATATCAGCAAGGTTCCAGAGTGGGGGCGTTTGGAAGGAGGGGGAAGTAGCAAATAGTTACCCAGACCCGAGCCAGACTGTGGGGGTCTTTGAATCCAAGCAAAACACATATTTTAAGTATTAATAAGGAACCACTGAAGGTTTTTGACTTGGGGTATACTATGATAAACATGGCCTTTAAGGAAGATTGTGCCACTTCATATAAGATAAATTATGGATAGAGAAAGAGACAAGGAAATCAGCTAGGGGAATATGGCAATAGTTTAGGTATTTAATTGGGGCATGGGGATTGGGAATGGGGAGGACCCCACCTTCCAGGTATAAGGAAACTGGACGTTGTAAAAGTTGGGACAAATGAGCAGGATGGGTCAGTGATTACATCAAGTTTTTGAATCTCAGGGGCTGAGAGAATTCATTGTCATTCACTCCAAAATCATTTGTTGAACATTTACTGTGTGCCATGTACTTACATCCTGGGGACATAATGTTGAACCAAAAACAGCTTTTTCATGCTTTGTAGAACTTTCAGCCTAGTAAAGGAGGCCTATACCACACAAGGAAATGAGAAATTGTAATAATTACATGCACTGTGAAGGCGCAGGATCCCTGCTGTATATGCCTATGATACAGGGAACCAGGGAAGGCTTCCTGGAAGCAAAGCAAGCCATAATTCTAGGTGTGAGTTGGGGTTCCACTAGGCCAAGATGAGACAAATGACCAGAGGGAGCAGAATGTTAACATTCAAAACCCTGCGCCAGAAAGGAGGGTAGGAAGTTGAAAAGGGAAAAAAAATGCTGGTACAGCCGAAAGCAAGGAAGCCTGTGACTCTGGGGTGGGGGTGGGGGGGACCTGGAGCACGGTGGGGGGAAGTTGAAGAGGCAGAAGGGGCCAGTTCCCTCCGAGCTTTTGTTTTTATTGTAAGAGAAGTGGATTGATCTACACTAGAGGTATATAATAAAAGCTAGAGTGACATGATCCGACTTGCATTCTCAATCACCGAATCTGGGGGAGAGGAGCAAACTGGAAGACAGTGGGTATGAAAGGACAGGCTGGGAGATTACTGCAGTGACCCGGTTGAGGGATGGATAACAGTAACTCGGGCTAGGGTGATAGTGGTAGAGAAATGAAGAGACGTAAGTGAATTTGAGAGACATCCAGGGGGGGTTAGCAAAAACAAGGAAGAGCAAAGTCAGACTGTGACTAAAGTTGTTACCAAAGGGCTGACTGAGGAAGAAGAACCGGAAAGGGAAACAGCAGTAGCTCAAAACTTAAAGTAATGATTTTATTTATTTATTTATTTATTTATTTATTTATTTATTTTATTTGTTTGTTTTTGAGAGTGAGTGGAGGAGGGGCAGAGAGAGAGAGAGGGAGACAGAGGATCCGAAGCAGGCTCCACCCTGTCAGCCCAGAGCCAAAGTGGATGTTGAGACACCCAAGTGCCCTGAGACGTAGAGTGATGATTTAATTAATTAATCGAACATTGACCGAGTGCCTACTGTGACCCAAATACATTGCCAAGTTCTGGAGTCAACAGCATAATGAAACATTGTAGATGCTACGCTGCACAGGATGGAGGGGGACCCAACAGAGAAAAGGCTCAGCTTACAAAATAAGGAAGAAAAGTGAGTGTCACCAGAAGCATCGTAGAGGAGATGATGTAGGAGTTGCGTCTTGAAAGATGAATCACATTTTCTAGGCAGGCAGAGGAAGGAAGTGTATTCCAGGTAGAGGGACTGCATGAGCAAACGCATGCTTTGTCATGTTGGTTACGGTCCAGGAAATGCAAGTGTTTTACATGGCTGGTGCAGTGGGGAATTGAGGGTCAGGCGGGGATGGGGAACGGAAGAGGAAAGGCTGGCGAGGAAGGGCAAGAGCAGGTGATGGAGGACCCTCCACAAACCTTACCTTAGAGGAAATGGAGAGCCTACTGAAGAGGAGGGACATGGTCACATTTAGGTGTAGGCAACAGAGCATAGGAGGGACTGATTGGGGGCCAGGCAATGGGGGCAAGTCCTTTGCCACTGCAGAGCTCTGGCCAAAGGAAATGAGCACCGGAAGGAAGAGATAGGGCAGAGAGAGGTGATGGATCTAGTTATTTATTCGTTGTGAGAGGAAGGTATGAGAGAGGAGTTCAGGGTTACTCCCAGATTTCTGCACTGTATCACTGATTAATAGTGCAAATATAGAAGAAAAAGGTGTGGGATTGGGTAAATAATGCATTCCTCTTGGACAAGTTGACTTTCGGGTGCCCATGGCAGGGGGTAGTTGGATGTACAGGGCTGGGGCTCATTAAAGAGATCCAGATTTGTGTCATGGACAGTAGAGTTCTCACCCACAGCCGGTTCTCCTCTCTTTCTGGCCCAGAGCCTCACCTGTGGTTGGGTGGTACCATGTGACTAGTTCTGGCCAACAGACTATGAATGAAAGTGATGCATTCCCTTCTAGTGGAAGCATTTACTTGCTGAAGTAAGACCTCCCCTGACCCCTTCTCCTGCAGGGTGATCATGGAGGTTTTGCCGTGAGAAGGGAAGGTTGAAAGCTCGAATGCTGGATCACTGTGCCGTCATAGGGAGGACAGTTTCTCCGGAGGGTCACTTGGACCTGTGGTAGATTCCTTCTGGGCAAAAATAAGCTTTTCCACGCTGACACTATGGAGATTTGGGGATAGTTCTTATCTCACATGTGCTATTAGAAGCCAGGGAGGAAAGGAAGGAAGGGAGACAGGAAAACTGTGGCCAACAGTGCCAGATGCTGTTGAGAGGGAGGTCCAGTAACGTGAGGGCTGGAAAGAGTGGATCGGATTAGAAAATTAAGATATCATCATCTCTTCTGTGAACGTAGCTTGGGGCGGGCAGTGGTGGGGAAGAAGACTTCAGCGGGTTGCAGAGTTGAACAGAAATCCCGGGACAGAACAGATTGGATCTTTAAAGAGATCCTCCTAGGGGTGCCTGAGTGGCTCATGCCGTTAAGCGGCCGACTTCAGCTCAGGTCATGATCTCATGGTTCGTGGGTTCGAGCCCTGTATCGGGCTCTGTGCCGACAGCTCAGAGCCTGGAGCCTGCTTCCGATTCTGTGTCTCCCTCTCTCTCTCTCTCTGACTGTCCCCCGCTCACGCTCTGTGTCTCTCTCTTTCAAAGATAAACATTAAAAAAAATTTTTTTTTAAATAAAGAGATCCTCTTGTTAAAGGACACCAATAAATGCTGGATAAAACATTTTAAACACCATCATTTAAAAATGCGTGGCTGAACTAGATGTTGGAAATCCTCAAAGGTAGAAAGGAAGCACGTTAGGTGAGAGCTGGAGCTGGTGTTTGCTTGGGGAAAAGCTGGTAATCTTTGTCGAGCCAGACCTAGGGTCGAAAGGCCATGTGCATGAGATCGGGACACCAAGTCTAAAGCCTGCACAGAGGTGGGAATCTGCATCGGACCCTCTGCGGGGACCCACAGTGGTAAATTAGGAAAAGACTCATGCCACAGATGGAAATGGTCGAGATGCTTGTACCAGCTTTCGACAGCAGCATAACGAATGGTCACGCATTCAGAGGCTTGAGAGAGTGCACACTATTATCTCACAGTACCTGTGGGTTACAGGCTTAGGTAGAGTTTAACAGGGTTCTCTGCTTCAGGCTCTCACCGGGGTGCGCTTCAAGTATTGGCTGGGGTCTTGGTTTCATCAGAGGCTTGGCTGAGGGGAAGATCCACTTCCAAACTCCGGTTGTTGGATGAATTCATTTCCTTTTGGCTGTATGAGCGAGGGCCCCAGCTTCTTACTGGCTGGCTGTTGGAGTCTGCCATCGGGTCCTAGAAGCTGCCTGCAGCTCCCTGCTGGTGGCCCTGGTCACAGGCAGTTCAAAACACAACTCTTCTGCTTCTTTAAGGCCAGCAGGCTGTTGGATGGCCTTACACAGTGTAATGTAGCAGTGGGAGTGACTTCTCCTCACGTTTGGCCACATCAAGTAACACAATCAAGGGAGTGGCACCCCACCACCTTTGCTAGATTTGTATTGATTTAGATGCAAGTCACAGATTCCATTTGTGCTCAGGGGAGGGGACTTTACCAAGGGTAACACCAGGGGTCAGATGCCGTGTGGCAGTGTAGAATCCTGCCTATCACATTGCCTTATTCCAATCCTGGCTCTGGGCAAGAGGAGGGCAAAGAGAAAAAACGAAATTTCTTTGAGGATTCTCTAACCACAAACCCAACTTCAGCAAGTTTTGGACCAGATTTTGCACGCTTTGTAGTTCTAGATCTTCTCTCATTCATTTTACAGTACTTTTTAATGTCCCTTCTGAGTTCCTTTTTGATGCATGGATTATTTAGAAATGTATTTCTTAATTTCAAAATATATGTGGGTCTCCTTATCTTTTTGTTAACAACTTTGAAGCATAATTTTTCTGTGATCAGCAAAAATATTGTGCATGATTTCAATCCTTTAAAATCTGTTGAGACACGCATTACGCATATTATATGGTCAGGTTTTGTATACTATTTCATATGTACTTGAGAAAAGTTGTATTTCCTGTGGTTATTGAGAGCGATGTTCCATACCTCTATTAAGTCCAGTTTGTGTTTTTTCAAACTCTATATCCTAAGTGCTTCCTAATTCTTTAGTTACTGATGTAATTATGAATCTCTCTATATATATATATACACATATATATATATATATTTTTTTTTTTTTGAGAGAGAGAGAGAGAGAGCATGCACACAAGTTGGGGCAGAAGCAGAGGAAGGAAGAAAATCTCAAGCAGGCTTCACATAAGAGCCTGACACAGGGCTCGATCTCACCACTGTGAGATCACGACCTGAGCCTAAATCAAGAGTGGGAGGCTCAAACGACTGAGCCACCAAGGTGCCCATGAATTTGTCTATTTCTACATAAAAATATTTTAGTCTCCCAAGACTTTATAGTTATACTTAAAATATTCATTTAGGTTTACTCACATATTTAACAGCTGTTTGTCTTCCTTTTCCCTTGTTTCTGGCATCTTCTATGGGATCATTTTCCTTGTCTTAAGAAAAATAGCTTTTAGTCTTTTAATGAAGTATTACTGGTTGCTAACTCATTTTTAGTTCTCTCAAAGTCTTTATTTCTCTTTCATTCTTAAAAGATATTTTAGCTGCTATAGAATTCTAGTTATGTATCGTCTCCTCACACATTGGCCACTTCCTTTCATGATCTTCTGGCCATAAGCTCTTTAAATATTCCTTCTGCCTCATCTTCTCTCATTTTCTTTTGGGACTCCAGCTACATATTTAGACCTTATTGTATCTTATCCCTTACTCTCCCTTTTGTATTTTTCGTCTTTTTGTCTCTCTTCTTCATTCCGGATATTCTCTTAGTTATTTCCAGTTCATAATTGCTCCTTTCTAAGCTGCTATTCAAAATGGCCAACTGAGCTAATTTCTATATATTTTTTCAGTTCTAGAATTTATATTTTTCAAAACTTCTGTTACTTTTAAGAGTTTCTTGTTCTCCGTCCACATTTTTTTAAGTAGGCTCCACACCCATTGTGGGACTTGAACTTACAACCCTGAGATCAAGAGTTGGATGCTCCACTGACTGAGCCAGCCAAGCACCCCTCTGTCAACATTTTCAAACTTGACTTTTATCTCCTTCAATACAATAAGCATTATTAACTTATGGCTTATTTATCCTTGCTTGTAGTATCTTATCTCCTAATCATCTGATTATCTCTTCCTGTAAAATTGGGTTTGAAAAATCATTCTAGGATCATGTTTTCTTCCTCCAAACAAGGTTTCTTGGTTTTTTTTGGCCAGAGACTTGGGGGCACCAGCAATCTTGGATCACCTTAATCCAAGTTCAGGGCTGAGTTCACTGAGTGGTCCGCTCACAGCAGGGTGCTGTCAAGTGGAAGGGCTGGTGTTTTCTGTCTTCACCTTTACCCTGAGCGCAGCTGACTGTGCGCGGTGTGCATTGGTGGTGGGCAGTGGTGATGTCCACTTGGGTCTTCATCCTCAATGGGTCCTCGGCTCCGTCTTTCATTCTTCTAGCCTGTGAAGCCATCATATGCATAGCTTAGTCTCTTGGCCGTCTCTCCAGATTGGCAAATGCTCCCAGGGCAGAAGTGGTCCCGAGTGCTAAACTCACCTGTCTGAATTTCCACCGTCTCTCGGTTCTTGGCCTGATGATTTCTTGTTATCTTGTGGGGCTTTTGGACTCTTAAGATTATGTTTTAGATTTCACTCAGATGTTAAAAATTTCTTCAGTCAGACAGTTGGTCTGAATTACCTCGTCTACCACTATTAGAAGCAAATGTTACAAGATTTTGCATTTTAATTGCATTTGAACCCCGAAACAAAGCTCCAGGAGTCTACATCTTAATTCTATTTCTTACTTCAACAACAAAGAGAAAACTCAAGCAAGGTACATTTTATAATACTAATAAAGGATAGAAAGTTTTTTTTAGAATAAATGTTATAAAAGAGGTATAGGACCTTAACAGAGAACATCAAAAAATTTTAAGGGAAAACACAAGACCTAATTTATAGAAAAACAATCCTTCATTTAATTACTTCCTTTAGTGTCATTTATCTTGTTCCTCTATCTCCGTCATTTCCTGGAACTGGAATTTACATCTTAAGCCTTGGTAGATACAAATTAAATATTTTTAGCTAGATCACATCACAGGTGATATCGCCTACTTTATATTTAATCACATCAGGAAACATTTCTGGTTATCTCACCATGAGTGTTGCTAAGAATAACCACTGAATGAGGGTGATTGACTTGATTGGAATGGTCTTCAAATTATTATTATCATTGATAATAAATTTTTTATGGTCATTGTAACATTTATAACAAAAGTAAAGGATCTAACAACAGTTTCCTTTTCTGACACTCATCTATTTCTTTTGCTCATACAAAAATACTTCAAATTCAATTGGACTTTTTCATATCACATATTTAAAACATAAGCACGATACTCTTATGTATTGGTGGTGCAAGCAGATTGCACCACCAATCACCATGCAGCCAATTTGTAAGTACTAAAGCACATCTACCACGTAGAAATAAAACGTCTGATAATTTGAAGGTAGAGATCTGGAGCTGTATTTTGGAGTTTTACTTCTAGGAACCCTGCTCAGTGTATCACCTCCTCTCGTTCCTGGCTGGCTTCACTTTGGGCTGTGACACTCTACTCCTGGGGCACCGGTAAATAAATTCCTCCATCCGTGGCCTCTGGCCCAACAGAAGCAGCACGTGCTCTGTAACTGGCCATGGCTAATGAGAGTGTTGGCAGACACTCTCTTGGCAACGTTTCAGTGTTGCTGAGTGCAGGACGTCCCTCATCCTGTTTTCTGCTTCTGGGGACGGCGGGGCACGCTTTCAGACTCTGCGCAGACCAGGTGGCCTTATGGGAAACCCAGATGAAGCTGTTCTCAGCCTGAAATCATTGGCCCGAGGCCTCTAATGGCCTGCCTGCTCCACATATTAAGGAGAGTAGTATCTCCTGGCATATTTGCCATTCGTGGTGACCTGTCTGGGAAGCTCTAAGTCTGTGCAAATGCTGCAAACTGGGAAGGTTTAGACGTTTGAGCAACAGCAAAGAAAGGGTGGCCAAAGCAGAATGAACAAGGAGTGGTAGGTGAGGTCAGAGAGGTTGCTGCGGACCAGATCATACAGTATCTTGTAAATAATGGTGAGGACTAGATTGGAGCATTACAGGGGTGCCTGGGCGGCTCAGTCTGCTAAGTGGCCAGCTTCAGCTCAGGTCATGATCTCACAGTTCATGGGTTCGAGCCCCGCGTCAGGCTCTGTGCTGACAGCTCAGAGCCTGGAACCTGCTTTGGATTGTGTCTCCCTCTCTGACCCTCCCCTGCTCACAGTTTGTGTGTGTGTGTGTGTCTCTCTCTCTAAAATAAATAAACATTAAATTTTAATAGATTGGGGCATTACAGTTTTATGCAAGGGAGTGATAGGAATCGACTTACATTTGAGAAAGCTCACTTTGGCTCTAGAGGCTTGCTTGTTAAAAGAGGTGCAAGTGTGGCAACAGAGAATTGTAGTAGCCCAAAGTGTCATAGCCCAAGTGGCAGCTTGGATTAGGCAGTGGTAGGAGAAGCCAGATCTGTGAGAAGTTTTGAGAGTAGAGGTAACAAGACTTGCTGATGGATTGGATAGGGAAAGTGAGAGGGGCTAAGGTTGACTCCTAGTTTGGGGCTGAGCGACTTGGGTGAATGGTAGTGCCATTATCTGAGATGAAGACTTAGGGAAGGGTGAGCTGTGGGTAAAGACAGAAATCTATTTTTGACTTCAGTTTGAGATGCCTTTAACATGTCCAATGGGCATGTAGACAATACAAGTGAGGGTGACTAGTGTTCTGGAAATTATTCTACATAGGTCTGTTTCCTCACTGCCTTTCAATCCTTTACCACCACTGTGATCTATCCTCGGTCCCTACCATTCAACCAAAACTGCTTTAGGAAGGACTTCCAAGCGATTAACTCTGGTGGGCATGGGAGTCCTCTTGATCTCTCTGAAAAAGCAGCTTTTCTGACGCAGAACTCTCCACTGTCCTGATTTTATACTACTGTCTCCTGGTTTTCCTCCAATAACTGGCTACCCTTTCTTTGGCAGAATCCTCCTTATCTACCATTTCTCAAACACCAATTTTCTTTCATGGCTCTTTACTGAACCTTATTCTTCCCTGAGTCAGTTTGTCCTGTATTCCAAATCACAGTAAGAATACCTCCCTTTGTCTTCAATCAAGAAAGCTGTGACTCACATTGATTTTTCCCCTCTTCCATATTCTCAAGTCCTGCTAATGTTGCTTTATTGTTTCTCAATTCCTTTCTGTCCACACTGCTAAGACTTGAAAATCTTCAATGTCTTTTTGCTAGAACGATCCAGCAGCCGAACTAGCTTTGACTCTCCAAACTGTCCTCTACTGTGGATAGATTGTTCTGAAACAAAAATCTCAAAGTTGTCATTCCTCTGCTTAAAACCTTTCACTGGCTCCCCTCTTCCTTAGAACAAAATCTGACTTCTAAGCACAGCATTAAGGACTCTAATAGAACTAGTCATAGTTCATTCAAGTTCTTCAGTTTTAAAAATGCTACTCTGCTACATTAGCTTCTCTACGATCATGAATGCTGCTCCTTCTTTCTGGACTCGAAACCCTCAGACACTCTCCTGGCTAACTTCCTCTTTCAAATGCCCAGCTCAGCCTTTCTTTTCTGACCTGTCACCTTTCTGCTGTCTCCATATTTCATTGGATGTTCATTAACTTCTTGGGATTAGAATTTTCTACTTTAAGTATTTATTCAGGTTAGCATTTATTAATAAGATATCGTGGCAGTTCATAATGTGTCAAGGGGATTAGGCTGAACTACTCCAATATTCTCTTCCCTGAACGTTTTGCTTTCAGCCATTTGATTCTTGAGCAATTTCCGAGGGCACACGTGAAGTAACTATTCAGTAGCTCATACAACTATGCATGAGCTCATACATGTTGTTGATCTGTGGCTCGGCAGCTGTAGCTGGGCTTTCCCCACCTTTCCCTGGATCGCCCTTCCCCACCTTTCCCTAGATCGCCCTTCAGCTTTTCTAACCTTTGCACGAAGTATGTGTGAAGAAGGACCCACGCTTTTCGAGGAATCATACCATCAAACTCAGCGGTAATAAAAACGGACAAGGGTTTCGGTCTGTGCTGGCGACTTGTTCCTAGGTCTCCCACTTCACATCCACCGTCCCTTCTTTACTGCCCGTTCTGTGGACTCCAAGTTCTGGCATCAGAAACAAAGGTAAAAAAGCCTTACAGAGACGAGCTTAACCAGCTCCCACAACAGTCAAATTCCTCACACACACACATGCCAGTTCTGCTTCTCTGAACGCTGACAGGTACATACAAGAGAAACGACGAGGCTAGTGAGACCACCTGAGATGGTACTTAGCATTATACTCTCAAAATACCTGTGCTCAAGTCCCTATTGTTCACATACTCCTACTGCCTTTCTCAAGATTTTTTAACTTTCTGAGATAGGGAATTTTCGCTCTGTATTCCCAGTGCAGGATGGTGCTTAGCACAAACTAGGGACTTATAAATCCTTTGATAAATGAATAATTTGGAACACCTCTGCTGACCCTAGCAAAATTTCTTTAAGTAACAATAAAGGTATCAATCTAATTTATAGGAAGGTGAATATATTATCCATCAATAAATATTGACCTGATATCTATTGTTACATAACTTAAAATCCTAGGAAGTCAATGAAAATAGCAGTTATCCATATGATACATATTTTCAAATATTTCCTATTATGTAAATTGTCCTTTGTGTACAAGGACATCCTTACACAAGTATGTGAGAATTAAATGCAGACAAACCTATAGAAGGGAAAAATTTTTTATTTGTTTGCTGGATTTCTTAGAATAATTTTATGACACACTGAGTCCATAATATTTTTTATAGATGTATTACTAAAATAACAAAGTCAATAATGTGGTTTGATACACAGTATTTCCTTTAGTTATTTTAAGAATACTAAAAAAAGCTTTAAATTTCCAGTAACCTGTCAGTTGGCCAGGAATAGCTTACACTAAATTATCAGTTCAATGGCATGTTTCATTTTTACCCATTTGACAAATGCTGAATTTTAGAATATTATGCAACTTGAAGAATCTAGTTTTCACCTGTCACTTAAATGCAAGATGGTAGAATTAATCACAAATTTAAACTATAACTTGGTAATCTTTAGTCAGGCAACAAATTTTATTAAAAGCGAACTGCTTATTCAAAAGTGATCACGGAACAACTCAAATACAGAGCAAGGATGAAAAACGTCTCACTGGCCAACAGATTAATTCTCCATGTAAAATTCAAACTTTTCATTTTTAGGAAAGGTAAAGTGTAACTTCAGTAGACAGTAATACAGAAAGACTTTGCCACATAGACTAGTCTCCTTGGCCAACTGTGTCTAGCTGTCTCCACAGAGATAGATGCATTTACAAAACTGGCTGTGCTTGAGCCTTCTTTGCAAGGAGCTTTAGGTCTGCGATGCACTTGGCAATGGTCTCCTTCTCCTGTGATAAAGAAAGAGAAATCTGCTTAGACCTCTCCAAATATACGGAAGGGCAGAAACACTGTAATTCTAAAGGATACCTCCTACAAGATCTTGAGGACCCTACAGAATCTCAAAACGGATTACTGGCTTGATATGACAGACTACTAGGAATTCTTTATGTCACATAGGGGAGATGCAATTTATTCTAAGCAAATCCCAGAAACTAGTTAAAATCCCCTGGCTCACAGCTTTTATGAGTGAAACCTACATAAAATTTGAAGCCGGACATTCCTGTAACCACGTGCCACCGATGTAAGCTTGTGCAGCTAACTGCCAAACATTAGTAACCCAGAAATGTTAAGGAGAATAATTTTGTCTCTTTTCTGTATTTTTGTTTTCCCCGTTTCTTAAATAAACATGTTACTTTTATGTAAAAGACAATTTATTGAGAAAAAAATCATTAAATGTTGGTAGACCCTGTTTTTCTAGTCTTTGAATCTTATACAGAAAATGACTGGAAATGCTTAAATATACTATGTATTTGGGAAAGAAAAAATCAAATCATAAAAAAAGAATATAAACTTTAAAAAGGAAGTCAAATTTAGGTAAATAATAAAAAAAATCATTTCTTTCCCGTTCAAGACCAATGATTTAAGTGGCAGGGAAGAGGAAATGGAGTCGAGATTATGAAATTAGGAAATGGAAGGGACTCAAATCGTTTTATTTAGTCTGTTGTACAGAGAAATGAAATATGTTGGTTAACGCTTCCCAAATGATGGGACTTGAATACAAGTCTGCCACAGTCAGTGTTCCCAATTACTTCCCGCTGTCTCTGACACTGAGACTCTGATAACCAAATTCTGAGACAAGAGGAAAGCCACCCAGGTAGCTGGGCAGCATCTTACAAGTTACCACTATCCAGAAAAACGAACGAGGGCGACCCCACCGTCTCAAGCCTAAAGACTCCCTGGCAGCAATTCCTAGCCTCACAGAGCATCAGCAGAGGCTCGTCAGAAATCGCCCCAGCTCTGAAAGTTTCAGACCACGTACCTGCTGTGCAGAGATGCTCTGCACCACATGCTTCTCCACCCAGTTTATCATGTGCTCCTGTTCTTTTCGGCGCATCATGTTCTGCACAGAGATGTGATAGTCCAGGCGATTCTTTACCTCCTTGTACACTCTGTGCAGCCTTTCCCGGTATGTAAGTTCCAGTGCCATGGCAATGTTATTCTGAGGCAAAATTAAGAACTGATGAAAACTGTCTGCATCGTTGAAGGATCGCCTCTATTCTGCGGATTCTGCCAGTTAGAATAGCCCACCACTTTCTTGAATTTTATACAAAATTATTTTATTTAATGTGAATAAGAGATGCATGTGATAAAAAATTCTAATAGCATATTTACAGTAAAAATGTTTGAAAGTATATACAGTAAGTTTCCTCCAGTCCCCCCACAGGCCACCATCTTCCTGTATTCCCTCGAGAAATATTCTATAAACAAAATACAGGTAAAGGCAGGCGCACACACGCACACACCCGCACATCCTTCTACTAATTATGATGTGTAGACTCACGTCAATTTTAAGTTACACTGAATTCTACCATACTGGTGTTCCATAATGCATGGTTTCTTTCACTAAGCTCTATTAATACGTTAGATTGCTTCCCATTTTTTTCTACTACAAATAATGCTGAATCTGCATCTGTCTGCACTTATGTGTAAATATTTGCTGTAATAATAACATCTGTTGCGTACCTACTTTGTTCTAAACACTTTGTGTCAATTGAATGAAGTCTTAGCTTCAAACCATGGGATAGTTACTGTATCAATTTTATAGTAAACTGAGGCAGAAGCTAAGGAACTTGTCCAAGGTTACAGAGCTAATAAACTGTGAAGCCAAGATCTGAATACAAGGTGTCAGGCTCTAAAGCCCACGCTGTTAAACTGATTAATACTGTCGAATTCCACATAAACTTGTACTACTTCACTCTCCTATCGGCAATACAAACCCTGATCAATGATGTTTATAAAACCTTTTCCTTTGTGCTATTCTCATAAGCAGAAAACATGAATTTCAATTGTCATTATCTAAGGAGAAAATTTACATATTTACAAACCATTTACATTTACTTATTTATCAATGGTCCATGTCCTATGCCTAGTTTGCTACTGGGATATTGGTCTCCCCTAAGGTAACTAGCCTTTTGTGTCACGAACACACAGTTCCCAGTTTGTCATGTAACTTTGTTTATGCTAATTTGTACATGTAAAATGTTTATGAGATCAACTGGACGACTTTTCCTCTTACAATTTCTGGATTTTTAAAGTTTTTCTATTTTTATTTTCAAGTTTTAATTTAAATTCCAATAAATATACAGCGCTCTATTAGTTTCAGGTGTACAATACAGTGATTCAACGCTTCCACACGTGAGCCGGTGGTCATCACAAGTGTCCTCCTGATTCCCCATCTCCTATTCCCTCCATCCCCCCACTCCCTCCCTCTCCAGTAACCACCGGTTTGTTGTTCTATGGTTAAGTGTCTATTTCTTGGTTTGTCTCTCTCTTGCTCTTTTCCCGCTTTGCTCGTTTGTTTTGTTTCTTAAATCCCACGAGTGAAATCATACGGTCTTTCTCCGACTTAGTTTGCTTGGCATACTACTCTCAACTCCACCGATGTTGTTGCAAATGGCAAGATTTCATTTTTTTTTATGGCCAAATAGTAGTCCATTGTGTATATATATATCTTCTTTATCCACGGATTTTTTTTAAATCGAGGTATAACTTAATTTTTATAAATTGAAGCATAATTTCAAGTTTATGACATAGATTTAGTATTTTGTACACACTGTGAAATGATCACCAGAGTAAGTGCAGTTAACATTTGTCACCATACATAAGATTCTGATTTTGTTATCTTTATTAGAAAGGCCTTGTCAACCCCAAAGGAATTGTATTTTTTCATGTTCTCTTTTTCTACTTTCATGGTTTCATTCCTTAGAAAGACTTTTAATTGATTTGAAATTTATTTTAGTAGAAAGCAAAAGGCAGGAAACCAATCTCATGTCTACACAGGGGTCCACTGCTCTCCACTCTATGATGAAACTGCCATGTCTAAATTGCCTTAGCGTTTAGCTCCATCTCCAGACCTTCTCCTCCGTGGCTCCCCACTGACGACCTTCTTTTCACGCACCACACATGCTACTTATGGTTTGTCATAATCTTATCAATGGGTTTTCTTTTCAGCAGAACAGTTCCTCATTACTTCTCTTTTCCAAAATACTCCTGGGTGTTGTACTTCTATTAATTATCAAATTGTCCTAGTCCCAACATCTCCTACTGTCAGGCTATTAGTACTTTCCTTCCAAGAATGTGTTACATTTAGACTCTAAAGTAGGGAGAATGTAACGTCTTTATAATATTGAGTCTTCCAATCCAAGAACAACGTTCTTAGAACCTTAAACCACACAAGCATTTAATATTTTTTGAAGTTAAAAGTCTGCACTTCTCTAGCGAGGTTTACTGGAGGCATCTCTTTCTAGACGGTTTATTTCCTTCCACTGTATTTTCTGACTTACTGCTATTTGTATACAAAAGGGCGTGGACTTCGTTCTTATACAGTAATGTTGCACCCAGCCACCTGACTGAATCTGATCATTAAAATTTTTTTATATTAATTTTGAGAGCGAGAAAGAAAGGCACATGCACAAGCAGGGGAGAGGCAGAGAGGAAAGAGAATCCCAAGCAGGCTCCACACCATCGGTGCAGAGCCCGATGTGGGACTCGAACTCACAAACTGTGAGATCATGACCTGAGTTAAGATCGAGAGTAGGATGCTTGACTGTGCCACCCAGGCACCCCGAATTTCATTATTAAAAGAGTTATGTTGATTCTCTTAGGTTTTCTAGGTATATAATTAGGTGAGGTTTAAGGATAACTTCCGCTTCTACTACCTTCAGAATAATACCAAATCAAGAACAGCGACAGGGATATTGTCATCTTCTAGTCTGTAATGAGAATCCTTATAGATTTGTTGGTTACATTAATCTCATTAGAGGTTAGAGACATTAATCTCAAGTAGGCCCTTAATACCTCTAAGTACATTTCTTTAGTCCATCCATCTTCCTGGTCTTTCTCCTAATCTCTGGGACCTCCTTGACTACTTTCACTCTCAGCAAATGACCTTCACTCTGGTTCACTGAGGAAAGGGGAGCAGAGCAGTAAGAGAACTTCCACAAACTCCTACCACCACATAAACCAGTGTGCCTAAATCCATACTTGTATACTTTGCCTTCCGTTCCGTAACTGTGGCCGAACCATGGATGCCCCTGAAGCCAGCTCAGCCACCTGCACATTACGTTCCAAGCCGTCTGGCCTACTGAAGGACATCACTCCAGCAACTCTCCCCTTCGCTTGCATCAATTTTTCTCTCTCCTAAATTCTATCAGACATTAACACATAATCATACTTTCTTTTAAAAATCTCGATTCCTACATCTGCCCCTCCTAGCTACTAATTTCTTTGCTCACTATTACAGTAAAACTCTTCGACATTTTTGACAGTTGTCCTTAGTGACTCCAATTTCTTTCTTTCCACTTTTTCTTCAACCTATTCCAATCACTTTACTAAAATAGCCCTTACCAAGGTTACCAAGAACCTCCATGTTGCTAAAAGCACGGCCAATTCTTAGGCTATTTCCTCACCATAACTATGATGACTACAGATTGAAACCATCCTTTTTTTCACTTTCCTCCCCACTTCGTGTACTAGTCGTATAATTTTAAGTACCATCTGTCAGCTCATGACTTCCCCAATCTCCAGCCTGGAATCCTCCCCATAAATTCCAGGCTCCTACATCCAATGGTCCACACCTAACAACTGCACTTGGCTAACTCGTAGGCATTTCAAACCAGTGCTATAAGACTGAAGGCTATCTGCCAACAAGGCAATCAGAGTGACCCTTCAAAATGCAAGTGAGAGGGGCTCCTGGGTGGCTCAGTCAGTTAAGCATCCGACTTCGGCTCAGGTCATGATCTCACGGTTCATGGGTTCGAGCCCCATGTCAGGCTCTGTGCTGACAGCCCAGAGCCTGGAGCCTGCTTCGGATTCTGTGTCTCCATCTCTCTCTGCCCCTCCCCTTCTCATGCTCTGTCTCTCAAAAATAAACATTAAAAAAAAATTTTTTTTAAATGCAAGTGAGATTGTATTACTCCTCTGCTTAAAAGCTTCAATGACTTTCTCATTCAGAGGACAAAGTCCATAGAGAAGCCTACAAGACTTTACCTGATCCAGCCCCTGACCACTCTCTACTTTGCTTTATTTTCTCCTCCTCACTCATTCCTCTTCAGCTACACTGGCCTCCTTACTTTTCCTGGACTACACCAAACACCCTTCCAGGCGTAGGCCCATGCCATTTGTCCTCCCTCTGCTGCAACGCTATTTCCCCAGAAGTCCACGAACTTGTACCATCGCTTCTTCAGGTCTCTGTTCAAGTATCACGAGAGGTCTTTCTAGACTGCCCGAGAAAAGAAACGCCTTCCTTGTAAATCTCTTTTCCTCTAATTAGTTTCTTTTAACTCTATTCCTTTCCTAGTTAATTGTTCTACATCGCACTTATTACCGGTTGACATTCCCATCTGCTCAATCACTGTTTTCCTAACCTTCTCTCAACCCCTGGCTAGAAAGCAGGCTCCATGAAGGCAGACTTTCTTTTATTCCCAAACACCTGCCTTGACGAGAGTCTTCCCACAAGAAAAGATCAGTAGCTATTAAGTATTTCATAAATAGAAACTGAATGACTACCTAGTTTAGTCTTATGAAAATGCTGGATCTTCAAGTCAGATTTTGTTTCTATGTACGTATCATGTGTAAGGTAGGGAGCATTCTCTGGTTGAAATCCTAATATGTATAGAAAGAGGTTTTAAAATTTTCTGAGGGTTTCAAACATTTATGTGCTTGAAAATCTTTAGGAGTCAGTTTTTAAAAACATAGATTCTTCTTCCACAGTCTTGGACTGGGTCCAAAAACCCGCACCAGAGATGACTGACACATGTGTTACTAAGATCACCCTAAGAAATACTGGCCTAGATCCTTAACATTTCAGATCCTTATATCTCATTTTTCATTTCATACATGCTTCTGTAACATCAAATATCAACATAAGGCCACGTCGCTGTAAATTTCAGGCAGAAAGCACTGGGCTCAGAGTAGGTAACAATATGATTGCTAAAACAAAAATACTCTTGAATGTGTTCCTAAAAATGCTTCAGAAACTAAGTAGTTCAACTACTTAGTTTGCCTTGATGCCTTGACCACGGTAAAAAGCTCTACCACTCTCTGAATTTGCTTCGTAAACTAGAATATAAGGTTTCAGATTGCCTTATAGCAAGCATTTACGAAACACATTTATTTCACCTATGGCCTTAGAGAGCAAATACCGTTTCTTAGCTATAATTTAATAACTACTTTCCTTCTGTATGGATCCAACATATGTTCTTTTACAACTTTTAATTTTAGGGTAATTCTAATTATCCATTTGATAGATACTGAATACCTAAATAGCTGTAATTGCCAACCCCCACCCAGATCTCTTTTCTTGATAATATACGCTCAACATATTCAACCATTCCTCATTAGAGATTCTAATTTTTGTTTTAAATGCAACAAATGAGTATCTTCATTTTCCTTAGAAGGTTCTAAAACCTACCCTCTGGACATCAAAGAGGTAATGGCGCTTCTGAACCAGTGCTTGCTGGGACTTCTCCAGATCAATGGCATCCTGGATCTGTTTGATGGAAGCCTGTTTCACCTCTTCTAGTTGGGCAATTTTTTGCTGCAATTAGAGTTTTACAACAATGATCAATGAAAGCATAAAGAATAACAAGAATAGCTTCATTTCATGTTTTCTCAAAGTAATATCCCTCGTTTGTGAAAACACCCACAAAGAAACATACAGATACAGGGAGAAAGGCACAAATCCTTAAAAATAATTGCCCATAATAGCTATACAACAAAATGAACAAAACTATGGAAAAAGCTGGAGAAAGTTTGGTAGATTAAAAAAATTTACCGCAAATTAGTTACTAATATTAACACTTACAATTTTAATCATTATAATTAAATTCACTTCTTGTTAATTAACATTAGCATCAGAAACATCATTTGATGGCACTGATGCTTTCAACTTTTTTTAATGTTCCTTTATTTTTCAGAGAGCGAGGGTGCAGGCGGAGGAGGGGCAGAGAGAGAGAGAGAGAGAGAGAGAGAGAGAGAGAGAGAGAGAGAGAGAGAACACAGAATCCGAAGCAGGGTCCAGGCTCTGAGCTGTTAGCACAGAGCCTGACGTGGGGCTCAAACTCATGAACTGTGAGATGATGACGGAAGCCAAAGTCAGATGTTTAACCAACTGAGCCACCCAGGAGCCCCAGCACTGATGCTTTTAATACAATCTAAATTGAGAAATAAGGTTTATGGTTCTTACCTCATTGAGTTTATCAGCAAATTCTCCAACAGAGGCACCATATTTTTTAACTACATAGATAAGCAACCCTATTGTTGATATGGCAGAAAAGGTCTCTGCAGTAATCACGTATATTTCTTTGGACAGAAAATATAAGACAAGCCCAGTTCCGAGCACATAGGGTCCTAAAAGAAGGGAAAGTTATTTTATGATGAATATACTATATCTGAAAGGGAAGGCAAAAAGCTCTGCATTTTATTAGTGGAAGGCATTATGTAATGATTTAAGACAACTAGAGTTAAAGATGACCCTGCAGTGAGAAGCAATATGGTAGAGTTGAAAGAACAAGGATCTGGACTCCAGGAAATCTGACTCTAACATATAAGAAACTGAGCAATATAAATAATCTCTCAGGTTAGTTTCCTCACCTGTAAAATGGGAATGGTACCTTCTACACAGGGTGGATGAAACTGAGAAATAATGTACATAAAGTGCTTAGCACAACTGCTTCACAAACCTAAATGTCAGATTACTTCCAGAAGTAATTTGTGCAGCAAAATATACTACTCATTTTTATTGACTAGGAACCTGACACTGGAAATAAGCAAAAAGAACCCAACATAAAAGTAGTATGTATGTAAAAGGCTGAATTAAATAAACAGCAGGATTCTCAATTCATATAGCACCTAATTACAAGGCTACAAATACGGCTATCTTCTTCTTTATCCAGGCCATGAGTTCTGAAAGGACACAAAACCATGATGTATATTTCCTTAGGATCTTCTGCTATGCCTCAAAAGACGCGAGACAAGGACAGAGCAAGCTTTAGGGCAGCATTTTACAGTTTTCCTGAGCAACACTATCATCTAAGAATGTTAGGATCTATTATGAAAATAAAAGGGTTACAGTCTCAAATGTATTTTATCCAGTTTCTCAAAAAAAGTTTCAACAGTTCCTTTTTAAAAAAATGTGTCCAATATATAAACTTTATTTAAGTTTATTTATTTTGAGAGAGAGCATGCATGTGTGCCCATGTGGGGGTGGGACAGAGAAAGAGGGAGACAGAATCTCAAGCAGGCTCCACACTGTGAGCAGGGAGCTCTCAGGAACAGTGAGATCATAACCTCAGCAGAAATTAAATTAAGAGTCGGACGCTTAACCTACTGAACCAAACGCCACTCCAGTATACAAACTTTAAATCTGTGAATCATAAATTTTATTTTATTTAATGTTTTATTTTGGGGAGTGCAAGCAGGGAAGGGGCAGAGAGAGGAGGGACAGAGGATCTTAAGCAGGCTCTGCACTGACAGCAGTGAGCCCGATGTGGGGCTTGAACTCATGAATCATGAGATCATGACCTAAGCCAAAGTTGGACACTCAACCAACTGAGCCACCCAGGTGCCCCAAATGTAAATCAAAAATTTTAAATGTGAATTTGCAAAAAAGCGTATATGTAACATTTTTGTCACCTATGGGGATCTGAGAACCCTAATATTTCTTACAAGTTCAGTTACAGAAATGCTGTTTTAGGCCACTCCCTGAAGGGTTAAAAAAACAAATGAACAAACAAAAAAACCCCTTGGTTTCCAATGTTCCATAGTCACATCAGTAGCCGTAGCAAGGAAGACAGTGTATGCAGTAAAAGAATACTGAATTGGAGACCCTGAGTTTAAGTCCAACACAGTCACTAAAGACAAAATAGATCTCAGCAAATTCTTTATTTGCTAGTTCTTCTGTGAAATAAAAAGCTCTTACAGGACAGTTATAAGGATTAAATGTAAGTGAAAGCAACCTGCATTATAAAAATGTAAGATTTCAGAATAGTTAATGCCTTTTTAAAAAAGAAAAACCTAATATGGCCCAATTTAATTCTTATATATACAATTTAATAATCTCTATGGTCTTACCTAGCTTTATTTCAATCCATGGTTCTTCCCATAAACTGACAATATATCATACGGCTACTCGTTTCTTTATCGTCTGTCCTGTGACAGAACACGTGTTCCAGGATGGCAGGCCCCTTAGTTTGCCTCTATATGCCTAGAAGAGCGCCCGGCATAGGACAGGAATTTAATAAATGTGGTGTATCAGGGCGCCTGGGTGGCTCAGTTGTTAAGTATCCGACTTCAGCTCAGGTCATGATCTCGCAGTTCAGGAGTTCCTCTGTGCTGACAGCTCGGAGCCTGGAGCCTGCTCCAGATTCTGTGTCTCCCTCTCTCTCTGCCTCTCTCCCACTCACATTCTCTCTCTCTCTCTCTCAAAAATAAACAAACATTAAAAAAAATAAATAAATGTGGTGTATCAACAAATGGAGACAGTGCTATAAAATCAAGTTAAAATCTCCACATTTACTCCAAAGACAAGTTAGAGCAACCAAATCACAAGCGTTACACTGTCACTTCCACAATTTACTTTGGACTTCATTTTTGCTTCATATATGGAAGAGGTAAGAGGCCACTAAAATCCTAGGTAAACATAAATCATACCACCCAAACATACTATCAAACACGGGGCAAATGCTAACCTGTTACGCCAGTTTTGGGATAAAGGAACTGGAAGAACTCCTCGGGGATCAGCCCAAAACGAACTTTTCCTCCATGTTCAGGAAGAGGTGGGACAGGGGCAAGGCTTGGCTGCCCCGTGTGAAAGATCCTTGTTGCCTGCAATACCCTGCGGGTAGCAATTATACACATTTAAAACCTATTCTTTCGAGAGAACACGATGTTGGCACAGTTAGTAGAAACAATGAGCAGGGAGGAGGACTGAAGCAGTTTCCCACTGTCATAATGGAAAGAGAACAGACCAGGAACAGGAAAGTGAGGGTCTAACAATTAGCTGTGTGACAAAGGCAAATGATTAAAGGTTTTTTTGTTTTGTTTTTTAAAATGTTTATTTAATTTTGAGAAAGAGAGTGTACAAGCAGGGTAGGGGCAGGGCGGGGGGAGACGGAGGATCTGAAGCAGGCTCTGTGCTGACAGCAGTGAGCCCGACACAGGGCTCCAACTGACCAACCACGAGATCATGACCTGAGCCAAAGTTAGATGGTTAACCGGCTGAGCCACCCAGGCGCCCCAACGTAAAGTGGTAACTTTCTACCCCAAACTAGAAGCCCTTCAGTAGATTTTAAAGGTCATCTAACACTTTGTATGTCTATTATGGGAACCGAGATATCTAAGAACATAGACGCTGCAGCCAGATTATCTGGGTTTAAATCCTAGACGTGCCACTTAACTTTGAGCAAGAAGATTAAGCTTCTGTAATCACGGACTTCTCTAAGTAAAGTAGGAATAAAGAACTTGCTTTTATAATGTTGCTGTGAGGATTTTATGCAAAGTCTTAGAATGGTGCTAAGTATAAAGTTCTATGTAGGCGATTAGCTATTACAGGTCAACTGTGTCGAGCACCTTGATGGCAAGGACTTTGGCCCTTCTGAATGTGCTCTGTGATGCTGTGCTAACTAATCATGGTGTGAAACAGGCCTTTTCCGTGTCGGGTAGATCTAATTATGCTTACCTTTAAACTGAACTGCTGTGTACGTACTTGAGACCTCTATCCATTAGTTCTAATGTTATTTTTTATATAGCGCATGGAACACTCGTGCATCTGGGTTAAACGTCTTCAGTTCTCTCGCAATCCTCACTGTCCGTCACAAGGAGCTGTCTGGTTTCATTTACTAAGAAGAGGTGTTCAGAACTGAACGTAATCCTCTAAATACAGCTTGACCCATTCATTCATGCTACAAATATACATGGAGAACCTGCTAATGACATTACTGGGCTTGAATCACTGTACTGGTACCGCAGATTTGTAAACTATTCTCATATTCCAATAGCTCTAGGTTGCATTTTTACAAGTTACAGTATATTGGTATCTTATTAAAATGCTGACGAAATAAAATCATCTAGTCTTTTTATATACACTGTCAGCTCAGTCTCCTTCAAATTCCCAATGTTTTTGTCCCCCACCTCCCTGCTCCCTCCCTTTGCAATGTAAGGGTTTATATTATTTCATTGATTTCGGATTGCTGCTTGTCTTCTGAATATTTGTAGCTCCCAATGTATTAGCTAGCCCACCAACTTTCGAAATCTGAAAATCATGCTCAAGATTCATTTAACTGAGGGTTTTTCCAACCTCACCACTACTGACTTTCTGGACTACTGACAATTTTTGTTGTTCTTGCTGTGGAAGGCTGTTCTGTGCACTGTAGAGTGGTGAGCAGTACCCCCGAGGCCTTTATACACTAGATGCCACTTAGCACCCCCCCTCCCACCCAGTGGTGACAACCAAAAATGTCTTCAGACATTGCCAAAATGTCCATGTGGACAGCAACACTGCTCCAAGATGAGAACCACTGATTTGAAATCATGGCACTAGACAACTTGCTTCGGACCAACTCAAATCCTCTCCCCAACTGCCCTCATCATCTGTGGCCCAAACTAGTTAAATCCCAAACCTGGTCTCCCTGCTTCTCGACAAGTATCTCAAACCTAGCTCCTCCACACTACTGCCAACGTTTTTAAAATGCAAATATGACTGTAACTCTTCCACAGGCTCTCCTGCCTACAGAAAACAAACTCCTTAATATAGCATACACGATCCGGCACCTGTCAGATTCTGTATCCTCACCCTCCTTCACTCTCCTACCATCTAGCCATACGGAACTACTTAGAGCTCTCGAAAACAAATCAAAAAACCAAAAACATGCCTCCTGCTCCTCCTTCTGCCTGGTATGTCTTTCACTAAATGGCTGCCAAGCCCAAGCAGCCTTCACAACACCTCAAGCATATCCTTTATGAAGGCCTCCCCAATCTTACATTCATTCACCCTTATGTCAGGTGCTGGCAGTAGAGCAATGCACAGACAAGGTCCCAGCCTTCACACTCTAGCGGGGTTGTGGAAAGTGGGAGTGTGCAGGTCCAAACACAATTTCAGGCAACTGAAAGCCTATAAAGAAAAATGAGGTAAGGTAAGGAGCTAGGGAGCAATGGAGTGAAAAAGGCTTTTTTTGGTAGGAGGTCAGATGACACCTGAGTCAATGACCTGGGGAAAAGAGAGAACAAGTACAAAGATCCTGAGGCCACAATAAACTTGGCAATTTTCATAGGAACAGCAAGAAAGCCAGCATGGCTGGAAAGTGTGCCAAAAAGAAACTATAAAGAGATAAATCAAGAGGTGGGATGAGATCAATTTATGTTAGACCTTCTGCGTTATGGTAACTTTGAATTTTATTTCAGTGGGATGGGGAGCTCTGGAGGGTTTTGTTGGGTTTGGGGGGGGGTCATGTAATCCCTAAGACTACTATGAGAATAGGCTGTAACAGGACAAGATGCAACAAGATTAGTTAAGAGACTACTGAAATAGGGGCGCCTGGGTGGCTCAGTCGGTTAAGTGTCTGACTTCGGCTCAGGTCATGATCTCGCAGTTTGTGAGTTTGAGCCCCGCGTCGGGCTCTGTGCTGACAGCTAGCTCAGAGTCCGGAGCCTGTCTTCGGATTCTGTGTCTCCCCCACTCTCTGTCCCTCCCCTGCCTGCGCGGTCACTCTCTCTCTAAAAAATAAATAAAACATAAAAAAAAAATTTTTTAGAGACTACTGAAATGGACCAGGTGAAAGTTGACAGTGGTTCATACTTCAGCAGCAGTGGTAGTGGAAAAAAGAGAGACCAGATATAATTTGGAGGAAGAGCCTCGCTGATATATTATTTATGGAATGTCAAAGAAGGGAGATTTCAAGGATGTTCTTTATACCTTATATACATAGTTACTTTATTTATGACTTCTATTACAACTATTTGTTTACTTGTCCGTATGGAATCTTTTCTTTCTCTCTGATGAGCGGGAAGCAATTATAGCCTCACTTTACTGCACACACAAAAATTACAGATGGATTAAAGCCATTTTTACAAGGCACAAATAGTTACCAAATTTGGCAAGATTTAGGACTCAGTCTGGACGCAAAAAGAGAAATTCCCAAGAAAACGGACATGTTTTACAAAACAGAACTGCCGGACGCTAACGGTGATCACATACTATGTATCAAGTACTGTTTTTAGCGTCTCACAGGAATTAAGTCTCTTAGTTCTCATAACCCATAACGCACTATTATCTCCATTTTGCAGACGACGAACCTTAAGTCACACAGCGTACAAATGGAGGAACCAAGTGTATCATGTTCTAGGTTTGGAGTTTTTGCTCTAAACCACTAGTTTCTAGTTGCCTTCTCTAGAAGACTGTGCTCCACGAAACCAAGTTAGCCCTACTCGTTTTTCTACCTTTGGTTATTTACGTGGGTGGGAAAACATTTACTGAATCAATGATTTCTCTGACTCTTATGATCTGGCAGTAAAAGTTGGAATCTGGGAGAGACTAAAAACAACATTCTTCTTCTATTCAATAGAACTCGTTTTTGGATATGCAATCTAGCAACTCCGATTTCGGCTGTGGACTGTGGCAGCTACGTCTGGCTGAAGGTCAGAAGGGAAAGGGGCGGGGCTTAGAAGACACCAAAACCAGTTTCCAGTTTAGTTCGAACACATCACTTATTCTACTAATCTTTGCCGTCAGATGACACGACAATGTTCCAGGCAGTTAGAAGAACACAGGTGTTTGAATGAGGCTTTAAGCCTTTCAAAATTACCTAAAGAGGGTAACTTCGGGCCTAAAGCTAAAAGACGGTTAGAGAGAAATGACCTGAGGTCATAGAACAAGGACGAAGGGCAGTCTTACACCCCTCCTACTTACCCTGGACCGAGGAAGGCTGCGTTCTTCAGACGGGGGGCTACACAGAAACAAGGCGCAGGTCAGCAAGGTCAAGGTGAAATCTGGTCTGCCCCTCCCTCGGTCTCCGCGGGGCCCGCCCACTAAGGCCATGCACCCCTGTTTCCTGTCCCCGGGACCCCTACACTCCCCTTAAGAGGGACGCAGTTCATTCCTTACTCAGGCCCAAATCTTGCCGCGCCTTTCTACACCCCATTTCCTCCCACCCCCCCCCCCCCACGGAACCCTAGACGCACTCCTTTGCAATCACTCCGATAGCCCGGACCGGGGTCTAGACTTCTCACCCGCTGCAGCGGCCGCAGAAAACACCACCCGGGACAGCATAATCAGCGAGGGTCCACGCAGCCGTCTCCGCGTCCCAGTGACCCGGCTAAGACACACCGACAGCGGCGGGAGCAAGATGGTCGCTCACAACTCTCGCGAGAACAGAACGTTGTGTCCTCTGGCCATTAACTCGCCTCGAATTTTTTTCTCGCGATAAGAAGCACAAAACGCGGAGAACCTTTTGCCGGAGGGTGGCAGCCGACTGCAGAACGGAACCGTCGAAGCAATTCTCGCGAGATGTAGCGTGGCCGTAGCTTGCGGAGAGGGGCGGAGGCCCAGAGAGGCACCACGTGGGGACTGTCGGAGCGGAGTCTCGGGCGGGCGTCCAGTTTGGGTCTAGGTTGGAGTTGGAACCGTGGAGATGCGGAAGGAAACCCCGCCCCCACTAGTGCCCCCGGCTGCCCGCGAGTGGAACCTTCCCCCTAATGCGCCCGCTTGTATGGAACGACAGTTGGAGGCTGCGCGGTATCGTTCTGGTGAGCCAAGATCCCGGGCCTGGCACCTCCTTCATCCTGCCCGGGATGCCCTTTCCCAGGACTGGCCTTTCCAGCACTCCTCCCCGCCCCGCATGCCTTCCTGACCCCTGCCTCGCGTCGCCTAGTTCAGTCCCCAACCTTACCCCACGTTCCTGAGCTCAGACTCAGACCCGGCCCGCGTTCAAGGTGGTCACCATGGAGACGAGCCCTTCCACTCCTCCCGCGCTGACAGCTTGTACTTCCCTTAGATGGGGCGCTCCTGCTCGGGGCCTCCAGCCTGAGTGGCCGCTGCTGGGCTGGCTCTCTCTGGCTGTTCAAGGACCCTTGTGCCGCCCCCAACGAAGGCTTCTGTTCCGCTGGAGTACAGACGGAGGCCGGAGTGGCTGACCTCACTTGGGTTGGGGACAGAGGCATCCTAGTGGCTTCCGATTCAGGTGAGTCACTTTCTCCTCGACCCACAGGTGGAATGGATGATGAGATACAGATCGAGCTGGGCTCAATCTTTAATGTCCCATAATCAGTGCTTAGGGCCTCTTGAGGGTATTGGCCCGAAGGAGAGCTCTTGTGTAATGGGAAAATGCCTTTCGGAGATTCTAAATTGCATGGGGGGAATTTCTAACAAAATTAAGAAATGGATAAGAACCCTTTTATGTTTCCAGTAACCTTCCCAGTGTCTGTCCTCAACCCAGATAATTGTGATCTTAAAGAGGATGCTTAAGTCCATTTCTGTTGTTTCTTTGCATTTCTTCCCATTTTCTTGTTTTTAAATGTCTTCATTTTGCTTTCTTTGTTCTGAAAGTTAGGTTCAGCAATGGAGTCTTTGACATTAAAAAAAAAATCAGTATTTGGGTGTTGGAAGGCATGCATAGAACTGGAACGTTAAAAACTGAGCCTCTCTGACGATTTGAGCATGAGCGCCACACATTCAAGACAACTTTTGGGGTGTTTACTTAATCTGTCCCTGTGCAAGACATTCAGTTATTCAGCATATTTTTAAAGATGCTGTGAGACATTTATGCAAGTTGTTCAACAAATACCAATGTTGAAGCAATTGGGAAGCTTTAACCACACTGGGCTCTGTGCTACACAGATTGTGGAGACTTTATCCCTGTCTCCTGGGACTTATTTTCCAGTGTTTTCTCCCTGGAAGCCAGATAATGGATTTTACCAGTCATTCCACCTTTCCTTGTCTTTCTAGAAGCCTTCCCCACCGAACTTTCTGAATTGTTACTAAGGAAACAGTGATGCCATCCATAAAGCCAGATGGCTTGGAAATTAAATCCTCTAAGGATAATAGATTTTGTTTTTATAGCAATAGCTTACTTTGTTAGTTTAGTGACCGTGGATTCATTTGAATCTTAGAAGTGAGTTACTGCCTTGGTGTTGTCCATGCTCATTTCCCTCAACCTTCACCCCACTCCCAACAGGTGCTGTTGAATTGTGGGAGCTCGATGAGAATGAGACACTCATTGTCAGCAAGTTCTGCAAGTATGAGCATGATGACATCGTGTCTACAGTCAGTGTCCTGAGCTCTGCCACCCAAGCCGTCAGCGGTAGCAAAGACTTCTGGTGGGTCCTAGCGGTCATCGCTCCTGTATTTTACACTTCTGCTGGGTGCCTTTACTATCTTTATTAGCCTCGTTGAGTAACATTATGGGCTTATTGTTAGAACCCGGTGATTAATTATGACATGTCTGTAAGATTTTCTTAGAGATATTGCAGTTCATTGTGAGTAGACCTTAGTAGAAGCCCAGTAAGCAATGACATAGGACGTGTCAACGGAAGTTCTTGTTTGAACACTTGTTTTTATGTAGATACTAGACATTAAGGATCTGTTTCCTTTTGCTTCTTAGCATCAAGGTTTGGGACCTTGCCCAGCAGATGGTACTGAATTCTTACCGGGGTGAGTATGCATTCTTTTCAGTCTGGCCTTAGCTGTTTTGTTGTTATTCTCCCCTTGGGCTCTTTGACTTTGGATGTTAGGGGCAGTAGTTCCTTGCCCTCTGCCTGATAGTTTTCTTCCAAAACTATAGTCAGGGCCCAGTAACTATCCCGAGCCTTTTCTGACTTTCCCTGTTTCTGGTGATGGCCCCACCATCTTCTTGGCCATAGGCGACTCCACCTCTCAGTTCTGTTCCCCCTTCCTGCTTCCTTACTATCAGTGGGTCCCCAAGTTCTTTGGAGCCTTTTCCATTTGGTCAGGGATCTTCCTTCCTTTTTTTTTTTATGTTTATTTTTGAGAGAGAGAGACACAATGTGAGTGGAGGGTTGGCAGAGAGAGAGGGAGATGCAGAATCTGAAGCAGGGTCCAGGCTCTGAGCTGTCAGCACAGAGCCCCATACGGGGCTCGAACCCACAGACTATGAGATCATGACCTGAGCTGAAGTTGGACGCTTAATCTACTTAGCCACCCAGGCGCCCCTCTTCCTTTCCATTTCTGATGCTCCCTTTTGCTTTCAGGCTTTACCTCACATAGATAGTGGCACTCACCTCATCTCTCCATCTGCAGTCCCTCATCTTTGGTGGTTTCTGTGGCTCGTGGATTAACATCCCATTTTCTTGTCCTGGCATTCAAGTCCTTTGTCACTCTCCCTTCAAACATACTGCTCTAATTAAACCCAAGCATGGTAGATCCTTGGCCTTCTCTAAGTGTAAACCTGAGACTTGGGAATTTTGACCTTTTAAGTATTCACCTCCTTATGGAGGTGAACTTTTATAAGTTCTGTTTTTCTGGTGAGAACCATCACTTTCTATTAATGTTACTTTCTCTGCTTACTTTCATTAATAGTGGCACCAGCTGATTTTATTCTAGGAGCCATTCTTCATAAAGGTGACATATCTTCATAAAGATAATGCCTAGAGCATTAACGTGTGTGTGGCTAAGAGCCATAGATGCTGAGTGATCACCTGGTTCATTCAATGGCTAAGTGCTTTTCCCTGCCAATTCTAACATCAGAGCGCATGGTTCACATATGTGCCAAAACAAAATCACACTCGTACACATCCTAGACCTTCAGGGTCCAAGACTTGTAAATAGTCAAGCAATGTTAAAATGCCAGTGCTGGAGTCTATTACATGTACCTTTCGTTTCTTAGCCCCATGAGGGGTTTTCCTGGTCTGTGCTAACTCAGTACTTCCTCCGTTCAGCTTTTCTCATTAGTTCTTTGTATTTCTGTCTTACTCCCCAGCACTGAATTGCAAATCCCCTGAGGGCAGAGGAACTATGTATTCTTTATCTTTTTTTTTTTTTAATACAATTTTTTGTCAAGTTAGCTAACAGCGTATACAGTGTGCTTTTGGTTTTGGGGGTCGACTCCCATGATACATCGCTTACATACAAGACCCAGTGCTCATCCCAACAGGTGCCCTCCTCAATGCCCATCACCCATTTCCCACAGTGTGGAGGTTCCTCAAAAAATTAAAAATAGAACTACCCTACATATTCTTTATCTTTTATACTTTCCCATGGTGCTTGTCTCTGAGCTTTGCTTTCACTTGGGCAATCCTTTTTCATTATGCTGGCTTTCCATGGATTTTAAGACAAGGAAAGAACTATGGAAGGTGGTTTGATGACATTCTCCTGCCTTGGGGCAGAGCCATATTCAGACCACTTCCAGTAATCTGGTCAAATGCCATTATAGTAGGTGGTTTCTGCAGCCTGTAATTAACACATAGCAGTGATCTTCAAAATGTTTAGCATGTAGGCCTGAAAATTTTTCAAAAAACTGCCCTCTCACACATTTTTATATTGGCAACTAATTTAAGTTGAAATAGTTGCAAAGGAAGTAATTTCTGGCCATATTATTTATTGTGCACTGGTTTCAAGCATATGGTTGTCAGAATTTTGGATTTGCAGGTGAAGCCCCTTCCATATGCAAAATGTCTACCAAATAACCTAACTGGCTAAAAACCAACCAGCATTGTTAGGCCATCTGGCCAAGTTAGACTTCACTTCCATCAGAAAAAGTCTGACTTCATTTTTAGGTTCGGTTAGACTTGTCAGATGCATCCTTACCACCAACGTCTGCCATATTTTTCAAACTTTTCATTGTCAGGCAGAAATAGAGATAAGTCCCAGAACCACCCTGGTGCTTGTGGTATGGTTTGTGGTCGGATGAAACAAGGCTGGCCCCTCCGCTGGATTTTACCCAGGTGCTCTCTTTTACTCTCTGGTTCTTAGGGAAAAGGCTCTTTTGTTTTATCCCTTTGGGTTTTGTACCACTGCGCCTTGTGCCATGGTGAGGTCCCGGATGGGGGAGAGGTGCATGTGGCTTCTACGCCTGAGAAAAGGGGAGTGTGGAAGCGGAGATAGGAAAGGGGCACAGGCAGACTATGGCAGCTTCTCGGGTCAACGTTAGGAGAGAGAATGTTGGAAAAGTTTCCTTCCCTAAGAGTAGCCGTGCCCAGAACTCCCTTGAAAGGCTCTGGAGGCGTGTGCGCTACTCTGACAATTGCTGTTCTGGGATGTAAATTCCTTCACTCTTCTTGCTCAGCCCCTAATTTCTCTTTCTTGTCTTTACTAATTCATTTTTTTCCCCAAGCCTTTTTAGGTTCAATAACTCCATCAGCATTTTCTCTTAGGTTTTATCTAATCCAAAATCTCTCACAAAATTTGTTAAGTTGCGTCCTGAGCCAAGGCCCGTTTCTCACACCACCCTTGGTAGTATCCGGGCTGCTCGGTAGTAATGCCTCCGGCCGCTGCTCTGTCCTACTTTGCTTTCTCTCTCCTTCACAGCTCACTCCGGGCAGGTCACCTGTGTCGCAGCCTCTCCCCACAAGGATTCCATGTTCCTTTCATGCAGCGAGGTGAGATACAGCCTCTCCTTCCCTCCCCACTTCCTAACCACGCTCAGACCCTCTGGCCACAAGTCTAGTGTGGACACCTGGCCAGTGGCTACTTGCGGGATTGTGAAGCCTTTTTCCTGTTCCTTCTTCTTCTAGGACAACAGAATTTTACTCTGGGATACCCGCTGTCCCAAGCCAGCATCACAGATGGGTGAGTCTGAGAGCCAGTGGTGGGAGGGTGGGAAGAGGAGCCCACTGGGAAGAGGCTTCCTTGGCTAGAGACAAAGGCAGAGTCACCAGATGCTCAGTCATTGTGACACGGGGGACAGAATCACTCTGTTCCCTCTGAGGTCCTGTTGATTCCATCTTGTGCAGTGGGTTCCAAGAGGAAGCGTTGGTTTGTGGGTAACTGATTACATTTTCGGGATGGGTGGACTGAGGGGCCAGAATTGTGATCTTCATGCTTTATGCCTGAAACCTGCCTGTGACTCATGTCTGTCCAGAAAGGGCATAAATGAAGTTAGGAGGGTCAAGGGCAAGGACTCAGTTGTCTTTGCAGGGTTTGGGAAGGCAAATAAAGATGCTTCTGGGACTTGGAGTGACTTTGCTTGAGAAGCTTCTTCAAGAGCTAGGCTCCGAGTCTTATTTCAGAGCCCTCTTCTCCCTTCGCAGGCTGCACCGCCTCCGGCTACCTTCCTACCTCCCTGGCTTGGCACCATCAGCAGAGTGAAGTGTTTGTCTTTGGTAAGCCTTTCCCACTGCACTTTTACCCCGGGGGCGGGGGCACGCTGGCCCTCTACCTCGCAGGCAGTTGCACGCTTGGCCGCACACTTGGGCAGCTCCTGCATTATGGCGGCGGTAAGGTGGGATGGTCCAAAGGTGGCTTTCTTTCGGCTCTGAGAAAACATGTCGACTTTTTCTGGTAGATTTGATTCCGGAGGGTGTGTTCCAGCTCCTCCCTTCCGGGCACAGCTGCAAGTTGCTGTAGCACACAACCAGTGGATCAGCACACGGGGACTTCTGTTGCAGAATAGGGCCCGCGCTCGTGCTCCCGTGGCGATGAGGCTGTGTGTGCGGTGACATAGTTTGTGGTTGAAACAGTAACTACCCCATTCACTGATTTTTACAACCACCGGGGCTAATGATCCCTACTTTCCAGAAGAAGAAACTGATGCTCAGCTTGGTTCGCTTGTGCAAGGTTGGGGAACCAGCATTCAGATCCAGGTCTGGCCGACTCCAGGTCCCATGCTCTTACCCACTGTGATGGGCTCCCTCTTTCCCCTAGGCGACGAGAGTGGGACCGTCTCCCTTGTGGACACCAAGAGTGCAAGGTGTGTCCTCAGCTCAGCTGTGCACTCCCAATGTGTCACTGGACTTGTGTTCTCCCCACACAGGTACTGTCCTTTGTCCCCAAGGGCCTGGTGGGTACGAATGGGAACTGCACACGGGGCGTGCTCATGTTTGCAAAGCATTAGCGGTTTAGGTCGTTCCTCAAAGCAGACAGTGCTCTAACTGAGGTTCCAGAACACAGAAGATCTCTTAAGACAGAATCCTTTTTTTGGGTAGTATGGTCTTGTCTGCACCTGGCTAAAATACGTTCTTGTTCCTGCTCAGCACCCAAAATGATGAATATCATGGGCTCCAGGGACTGTGCGGTCGGGAAAGCCTGTGTTTCTGGGTTATGGCTGAAACTGCAGGGAGGGTCTAGATGGGGTGGTTAGTTGTCGGGATGATTGCCAATCCCGCCTTCCTCCATTTCCTTCATCCTTCCCTGGAGCTTGTAATGTGGACTTGAGTGGTAGCCAGACCTTAACCGGAGTTGGGGATCAGGCCGCCTCCTCCGGGTTACTTTAGGGTGGGGTTGGGGACAAAGTAGGCAGGATTCGTCTTGGAACCCTGGCTTTACCTCTCACAGCCCTCCCCTTGCTCTCCTAGCACTCCCTTCCTGGCCTCTGTCAGCGAGGACTGCTCACTTGCCGTGCTGGACTCAGGCCTTTCCGAGGTGTAAGTGTGAAGTGGGGTCCTGTGACCAGGAATCGGGGAGAAGAGCTGAGGGTGCTGGGTCCTTTCTGTCTCCATTAAAGTGCACTGTCTCTCTCGGGACTGGGTGAAGGGAGCAGGCTGAGACCAGCCGGCTCCCTGTCCCCGGGGCTGGCTCACAACTGGCTCTGTCCCTGGGAGTGGAGGGGTGTGGTTGGTAGGTGGGATTTCCAAGTCTGGTGTTCCAGCTGTCTCCCAGGAAGGGGCAGTCCACCCTTTTCATGTGAAGAACACGTACGTGAAATGCAGCCTCCTCGGGCACCAGACAGAGTCCCAGAATTATACTTCCTTCTCTGCCATGATTTGCTCTCTGATTCTGGCCCATATTACTACCCTTGCTCTAGCCACCATTTCTTCATGAAAGCAGGGTGCTGGATTGAAGGATTGATGAAGTCCTCTGGATAATTACACTGCTGTCCTGGTGACAATGCCACACATACGGTGAAGTTGGTGTCACACGTCCAAAAGAGGTGCCCTGGATGTGTTGGGTTCTCTCTCTTCTCCAAGCCTGCTTTTTCCTCTTGTGTCTCACCATGCCCAGACTTTCCTTTTTTCTCTTCTAGGTTTAGAAGCCGAGCCCACAGAGACTTTGTGAGAGACGCTACTTGGTCCCCGCTCAATCACTCCCTCCTTACCACAGTGGGCTGGGACCATCAGGTCATCCACCACACAGTGCCCACGGAGCCTCTCCCAGCCCTTGGACCAAAGAGTGTTGCCGAGTAGATTGGATTTAAGACAAAAAACAAATCCCCCATGAGTAACCGCTCCCTTTGCCCCTGCCCTCTCAGTCTGTGAGATCACACAGGAGCCTTATACACTATGTTGATATACTAGATCTGGGCAGTTAATAGGCACTGTCTCTCAGCCCAGGGAAGGCTGGGCTCTGGGATCCTGTAGTCCTAGGGAAGAAAAACTTTCCTAAAACTGGATATGTATGTGTGTCTCAGTGTGTGTGTAGATGCATAGTTTTTGGTGTGTGTGGGGGGGGATTAAAAAAATCCATCTTATGTCTTTCCCAAGTCCTCCCCCCACCAAAACAAACAAACAAACAGTTCACATAAGGGTTTTATGCTTCCTATGTAGCTGTGCATGAGGCATTGGCCCTGGCTGGATGAAATGTGGGATGTGGGCATCCCTGGATTCTCGGAAGCAGCTTTCATACTACTCACAGAGACAGAAGCAACTTTATTTTTTATAAAACTTAATCCACCTTTCTCACGGGCAGTGCTTCCGTCCACAAAACTCCTGCCTGACTCACCTTGAGGAAGAGCCAGGACACCCATCAGAGTTTTACACATCTCCTTGCTGTGAAACTGACTCAAAAAGATGTTTTCTGGCTGAATAAGATTTTGGCTGCTGCCTTTGTAATGCTCCCCACCCCCCATGGAGTTGTATATATGAAAGATGAGTGTATTCCTGTCTTAGATTCCATGGGGAAATGTTGGGGGATGGTACAGAGCTTAAAGGCATTTCAGCTAAGTTAAAAACTGACACAGACATGCAGAGAAACGTGTGCCATGTTTCCCACCCCAAAATAGCTTGGGGCCTGACCTCTCCTGCCTCTGGGTCCCTTTCTCTGGATATAGAAAGTCTGAATGCTGTTTTTGTGAACTCTGAAGATTTTTAATGCAGCATCAGAGAATTAGAAATCCTGGTCAGTGAAATAAAAAGTTTAGGCTTCGCTGGCCTGTCTTTTGAAGCGTGTGTTCTGTGCAGTTGGACACATCTCACTTATGTGAGTCATCAGGGCATTAGTCCTCTAGCCCATTATTTGTGTGTGTGTTTCCCCAGCCCTTAGAGTGGCTAGTTGGAACTTACAGTGAATGTTGGGTCACTTGGGTTGATGGACCGGCTACCACCATAAATCATGGTCAATTACTGATTATGAAACAATATAATCAATTATGTGTTTTGTGCTTTGCAAGTGTAGCTCAGCTGACATCACATGGAACTGAGGTAGTTTGAAGGAATATGGACAAAATAGAAGTAAAGCCTCCGTGCTTCACCCTTGCCAAGCATGAGCTCTTGTCACAATAACCTCCAAGTAAAAACATTGGAATTTGTAGTCCTGTGATCTACTTACTGGGTTTGGGGTAGGTGGGAAGAAACCCTTCACTGTTCTTAACTATAACTTCTTGGAAGGTAATAGGTGGGTGGGTAGAAACATTTTAAGTTCTTCCCAGAGGTAAACTTCACAAAGTTGTGATGGCTTAGAGAAAGGAGGGGAGAGGTGGGTAAGAACTAAATTTGCCTAGCTCTTTTCCTGGTGAACTCGGCAATGGTGGAGAGGAAAGCAGTGGAGATGAGAACCCAAGGAAATGTCCGCCTGTATCAAAGTGTTTAAAATGACAGGAAAGAAAGAAAACCTAGTTTTTGAAGAACCACATTATCTTATCATTAAGAACAGTTGGTTTGGATTCAGATCTGTGCCGATGAGAGTAATCATATCTGTCAATGATTGCCACCGAGACGCAGACCTAATCAAAATCATCATCCCACTGGGTTGCATGTGTATGTTCCAGTGAGCAAACAGTAAGAAATGTACTGCATGTGGGGTTATTCACTTGGGTCCTGGATGTGGGAATCGTTTCAGTAACATGAGCATGGACTTACTGGGGAGATTGATTCCCAATCAGTCATTTTACTTTGCCTAAAACTACGGGCATTTATGTTGCATTTCATTCCACTGCTTCAGATGTCTAATGCTGGAATAAATCCATTTTCCTGACTTCATTGTTCTTACTCTGAAGCCCATCAGCCTGACTCACTCTATTCCACTGCTAATCTCCAGGCCATGGTTAAAGGAAGCTTGTTCCTTGGGTAGTGAGTGTCCAGAGCCGAATCCTCGGGCTCAAGTATGAAGGAGGCTCAAGTATGGTCTCAGGTGGCACCAGACATTGCTCTGGTTCCCAAGGTATCTCTCCTGCCCCCAGGACAGCAGGAGGCCAGTTCTTTAATAAATAGCTACATTGGGGCACCTGGGTGGCTCAGTCGGTTGAGTGTCCGACTTCGGCTCAGGTCATGATCTCATGGGTTCAAGCCCCCCGTCAGGCTCTGTGCTGGCAGCTCAGAGTCTGGAGCCTGCTTTGGATTCTATGTCTCCCTCTCTCTGCCCCTCCCCTGCTCATGCTCTGTCTCTCTCTCTCTCAAAATAAATAAACGTTAAAAAGTTTAAAAATAAATAGCTACATAGGCATTACATGCTGACTCCCCACATTACAGCAGCAAAAATACCCAAATAGCACTACCTTTATCAATTTATTAAAATATTCTGTATTGAACTGCCTCAATTTTTGAACTATATGAAATTAGGGGGTTGGGAATAGGACACATTTTCTAATACACATTAGTATGTTAAAAAATCCTCATGCACAACCAAAAATCATCTTTTATTTTGAATATTGGGAAACGCTGCTCTGTCTATCCACTTCATTGTTAAAAACACCTTTTTTAAGTTAAATCCACGCCACACACGGGGCTTGAACTCACAACCCCCAGATCAAGAGTCACCTGCTCTACCAACTGAGCCAGCTAGGCGCCCCCATCCCATTCAGTTTAAAGATAGAAAATGATAAAAATCTTTCAAGTTTGCACCAATCTGTAGTCAACACTCTGGGCTCTTGGATTCATTCAACCAATTAATTTTGTTCAAGTCATACTTGTCCAATTCATCCACATGTGAGTTTGGCCAAATGCTTTGTTAAAACCGAGGTATTTTGGCTCCGATCTTGCCTTCATCTACTCATGTATTGTAAAATCTGGGAGGCGGTGCACTGCTGTAGGCCTTTCTTCAGTAAGCCAACTGAAAGACATTTGTAAATGTCTTCCCATGAGAACAGGCTAACCACTAGGGAGGAGTATTTTCAAGTATCCCGGTGGGTGTGTAAAATAACAATGGTATTTTTTGAAAGCAAAATGTCAAGAATTAAGGGCAGACAGAGCGACATGGCATACTGACTTTCAACAGAACCCTCATTCAGCATTTACTATTCATCATCTGCTATACACATGGGGTCATAGTTCCCACCCCTGGCAGGATCACCCCTGAATGAAGCAGAGGTCACTCCCGGGCATCCATTGCTATATCATGGTGTTCTCTGAAACTGTAGTCATCCTAAGGCATGGAACGGTTAGGTCTGAGATCCCGCCTTGCCCACAGCAGCAGAATAGGATCCCAGAGGACTGACCCAGGTACAGATGAAGATGGTGCAGATTGGCAGGCAGATTTAGCTCTGTGCTGGGGACAGCATTAGGAGCTAGTGCTTCCTGGAAGGAGTCAGGAGGGAAGGGCACAAACCTAGTGGGGAATCTCAATGATATGGAACCTGGGGGACAAGAGGTGGCATGAGGGAAGCTCAGAAGTAGAGAGAGGCAGGCATTCACATCAAGAAGGTCTTTTTTTTTTTAATTTTTTAAATGTTTATTTATTACTGAGACAGAGAGAAACAGAGCATGAATGGGGGAGGGGCAGAGAGAGAGGGAGACACAGAATCTGGAGCAGGGTCCAGGCTCTGAGCTGTCAGCACAGAGCCGAATGCGGGGCTCAAACCCACGAACTGTGAGATCATGACCTGAGCTGAAGTCGGACGCTTAACCAACTGAGCCACCCAGGCGCCCCAAGAAAGTCTTAAAAGATAGCCAGCAAACGCCCCAGGTGCCTGGCAAGACTGAGTCAGGACCTAGCCCCTGGGGAACAACTGTGGTGCCTACAGTTTATAGAATAAGAAGAAAAATTGATGCAGAGACCCATTAACAAGAATTAGGTGACCTGGGCTAGAAATTGGGAAACAAGTAAGAACATGGTCATTAGTGTTAGAAACCATGCCAGGGGTAATGTAGCCAGTGGTATGAGTTGTTGCCCAGCCTAATCCAGTGTCGCCCTCAGGAGGCTTAATTATTTCCTGATTCAGGTTACTATTACCCTAAGGAATGGAGGGTGGCATTGAGCAGGCAGGTGGGACTCAAGTGGTCCCAGTGATGGTGCAGAGTAAGAACTGCATCTCAAGTCTGTTTGGCAATAAAACTCATGTTTTCCCCCACCAAACCTAACCAAGAGAGATGAGAGAGATTACATACGTCTCCAAGAGTGAGACATACACTCAGGGGTGCGATCAATCTGTTCACTAGACTAGAAGCTCCCGGAGAGCAGAAACTGTCTTGATCACCATTGCATCTAGAGTAGCAGGGCCTGGCATGTGCTCAGCAAGTATTTGTTGGGTACTTAAGGCAAGGCAAAGATGCATGAACAAGTGGAGACAGTTTCTTGTAGGTGGGGTATTCCATCAGGCTTGCCTAGAGTTTTACTGAAATATCCTTTTAAGCATCCTATTACATTTATTGTTTTTGTTCCATGATATCCAAGCAATCTTCTGATTAAAAAAATTGATCCTCCTGGTTTCTTCATACTGGAAGTGAAGCTTATTTAACCACAAGTCATTGTATTTCGCCGTGTCATTTATTATACTGACATCTGGTTAAGTACCTCGGTGACATGGACGAGGTAGGCAGTGTCAGTCTCTGAGAAGATGAGCATCCAATTTCTGGTCCTTCATGATTGAAATTCCGATCCTGAAATATGGGACCTACTCATGATCTGAGAGCCTCCGTAGCAGGAAAAGGAAACTGACGGATCATAAAAGCATCTGGCTACAGATCTATTTTGTTTATCCTTCATATTGTTATTGTTATATTTTTAAAATATTGGCTCTCAGGTATCCAGAATTGTATTCCTTATATTTCTTAGGTTCATAATACATTCTCAGCATTGGCTCGTGTACTGGCTCAAACATTGTTGACCCACACAAAAATTCAGATTTTTGTCTTCTCTTGAGAAACTGAGGGATCTTCCAATGCTGGGTCTATTTCGCCACATGGCAACCATTAGGGGTCACTCAGAATGCTGTCTCTGTTCACACCAGTCTCTATTGTCTCCTGACCAAGAGGCTTCATGTTAGTTGGTGTGTATCACTGGGCTTGCACAGTTATCCTTCTAATAAAGTGGAGAGCAAGCTATTTTATTGTGTCCGCTTCACCCATTTACACGACCTGCCTGGCTAATGTCAGATGTGAGTTGGAGAACCCCGCTCTGCTGGGCAACTGTTTCAACATCCTTAGTAACAGCTACCATTCACTGAGCCCTTATTACATGCAAAGCCCGGAACTAACAATTTTTTGTACGTGGTCTTTTTGATTCCTATAAAACCATAGGAGCTGTTTTACAAGTGTGGAAGCTGAAGCCCACAGAGCTAAGTAACATGGAGATTCAAACCCTGCCCTGCCTGGGTCCAAGGCTGGGATGTTTAAAGTTTATATTCCACTGTTTTCCCTAACTAATAATCTGATAACAATGGAAAGACTGCCTCCACATAGTGTGTCCTCCTCATACTCAGTCCCTGTGGCACGAATCCCAGGAACTGGGCTGAGCGCTGCCCTGGCCATGGCCCTTGGCAGACACCCACTTTGTGCCAGTGTCAGACCCAACCATTGTTTTGTTGGTTTTGAGGGAGGACGGGGGGGGGGGGGTGCTGGAGTCACTGTGACTCAGCAGCAGGCCATTCTTCACCGCCTCTGGTTGTGTGTGTGTGTGTGCGTGTGTGTGTGTGTGTGTGTGTGCAGCCGGGCTATGCCAGCACTGTCCGGGGGCTGTGTCCGGGGAAGTTCCTACAAAGGGACTCAAGCCCTTGCGGCTCTCAGACCTTAGAGATGGGGAGACTGTTGCTGTGGGTTGGTGAGTATGGCAATTCCTGGCCCCTACAATGTCGCTCAGTCCAGTAGACAACAGGCTTTCCTATGGTTATCAGCCTCTCGAGCACCTGAGAAGCAGCCTAGGACGTGGGGGCCAGCTGAGGTGGAGGTGGGATGGGACATAGTGAAGGGATAGAGGGACCCAGGCCGGAGTCATCTGGGCAGCGCTTCTTAAATCCAGCTGCCCATTAAGTATCTTTATGCCCAGTTCCACCTTGGACCAGTGAAATCAGAATCTCCAGGGGGAGGAACCAGAGTATCTCTTTTTATACTTGCAGCCAGGGCGAGGACCACTGGCCTACGGTTTTCACTGGGACTTACTTCTAAGTCACCGCTGTCCCTGTGCAGAGCATGTGTGTATCCACGTGGTGTTCATTGGGGTTAAATAGGAGCTTTGATAGATTCGGCTCCACTGGCTCAACTTGGAGAAGAGGAAACGAGTGAAGGGAGGGTGTCTCCATCTGTGCATCTGTGTCTGGCTCTGGGGCCCGGTTGGCGAGTGCCCTGGGGGACCGGAGGGTGGGCTGGGGCCTGTCACTCTGGGTGTGCGTGTGAACCGGAGTGTGATTCCATCCTCTGTTTCCTGCAGGGCTGGTTCTTGTGCTGAGGCACCACGATGGTAAGGAAATTGTGTCCTCCTCCCCGGAGCCGGGGAGACCCTCCAGCTGGGGAGTGCTCTGTGTAGAGTGTCTCCAGCAGCCCCTCCCTGCCCTGGCCCCTGTGTCAGGGGCCATCCATCCACTGCAGTTCAGCAGAAGAGTTTCAGTCACCTGCCACTTGTCACTCTGTGTTGGCAGGGTCCAGACTTGAGGATCCATCCTGATCGGGATTTTAGAAGGCATTCTTTTCCCACCGGGGCCTCAGCAGTTGGGGTGGAGGGGGGATCAGATGTCAGTATAGCTTTGGGGTGTGTTTGTACGGGACGGGGGAGGGGGGAACGTTACGGTGGCCAGGCCTCTCGGGCTGTGCTCACACTGCTCTGTGGAAGCTGAGCTCCATCCTCTCCCTGGGCCTCTGCCAACTAATGCGTGTTCTCCCTTGCCAGGCGCTGCCCACAAACTGGTGTGTTATTTTGCCGGCTGGGCACAGAGTCGACCTGGCCCTGCCTCGATCTTGCCCCGTGACCTAGACCCCTTTCTCTGTACCCACCTGATATTTGCCTTTGCCTCAATGGACAACAATCGGATCATCGCTAAGCATTCCCAGGATGAGAAAATTACCTACCCGGAGTTCAACAGGCTCAAGGAGAGGTGCGTTCAGACTGCATGTGGGGATCGTATTTTCTGATTTTACAAACCGAAGAAAATTACGCCTGTTTCTCTTGGAACTCATCAACTACATTCTGATTCTTCTGGTCCTAGCCTCCGCTCAAATGCGGCTCAGGGGCATCCCCGCCTGAGATTTCCCTGATGAATAAACACCCTGAGCTCATTCTTGCCTCTTGCCTTATTTGCCTCTGCCTGGCATCTCCCAGCTCGCCCTTCAAGCCAGTGGGGAGGAGTTCATGTACTAATGCTATTAAGATGCTTCAAGGAGGGGTGCCTCAGTGGCTCAGTCAGTTAAGCGCCTGCCTTCAAGTCATGATCTCATGGTTTGTGGGTTTGAGCCTCGAGTCAGGCTCTTGGGATTTCCTTTCTCTCTCTCTCTCTGCTCTTCCTCAACTCAAGCTTTCTCTCTCTCTCTCTCTCTCTCTCAAAATAAATAAACTTTTAAAAATGTTTAAAAAATGCAAAAAAAAAAAAGGCTTCAAGGAGGGCCCACATATCACAGAGGCTTCACAAGTGCGTGTCTTTATTACCATTTATCACCTGCACCCCCCCCCCCCACAGGCAGTGAGCCCCCTAAGGGAAGGGGCAGTGTCTCCTATATGGTTGCGTACCTACCAGTGGTTAAGGAGCGCCTTGCACAGAACCGGTGTTCAGCGAGTGCTTGTATTCCTGTCCGCAGAACTCTTGGGTTCCCTCCTTGTCTGAGGAGAGGTCTGTATAATAGTTATAGATGGCCAGGGTAAAAATCCCATGTCACTAGATCACAAGCTCCCTGAGAGCAGGGAGCTTGTCTGTCTTGTTCTCTGTTGTATCACAATCAGGCACCTAAAACAATCAATGGCACATAATAATTGCTCAGTAAATATTTGTTGACTAAGAAAACAGTGAAGAGAAACATGTTTGGACTGCTTTTCCTTTGCATGAGAGCCTCATGAGATGTGGGGGAGTTTGGTGGACTTTGGACTGCCTGGGTGGTCGGGTTGTGATGACGCATGGGCTGCATGTTCTCCCCTCTTTTCCTTTCTTTTCTTCCCTGTTCTCTGCTCTGCTCTTCTCTCTCCGTCCCTCCACCTGACTTCCCCTTTCACTCCCCTCCCCCCTAACTTTCCACTGTTCCCCAAGGGCCCACTGGAGTGGGGACCCAGCTTACCTCCCTCTATCCCACATCGCAGGAACAGGAAGCTGAAAACACTGCTGTCCATCGGTGGGTGGAACTTTGGCACAACCAGGTGAGATTTTGCCCCCTGCTACTTGAATTCCCCCAGGGCTGGGAGGGGATTTTAAGAAGGCTTGAGAATTCAAAGACCTGCCTTTGTCTGCGGGTCCTCTGCAGGGTGCAAACCAAGGGGCTTTGGGGGGGGGGAGGGCGGGGTTCGTGGTGGTTCTGAGAAAAGCCTTCCTTGCCTCACCTCCGGTCTCCTGCAGGTTCACCACTATGCTCTCCACATGGGCCAACCGGGAAAGGTTTATTGATTCCGTTATATCCCTCCTGAGGACACATGACTTTGATGGTCTGGACCTCTTCTTCTTGTACCCTGGAGTAAGAGGCAGTCCCAGGGAAGACCGGTGGACTTTTCTCCTCTTAATTGAAGTAAGGCCAAGTCTGGCAGCTCCAGAATCCAGAAATGATTCTACTTTGAACATATCTGGGCCCCGAGTATAGGAGCAGCAGAAGGCCAGGTGGAGGCAGGGGCAGGAAAGCAGTAGCAGAATGTTCTTTTCCTGCCATCCTAGAAGTGTCAGACCAAAGAGCAGGAGTCCTTATGATGGCTCTTTTTCTCTGTCACATCCGGGTCCTGCAGCCCTAGTGATGCCTCCTCTGTGCGCTTCCTGGCCTCCCTCAGGCAGCCTATGCTCACCACCCTGCCTGGCCACCCCTCTATTAAGTCACTTACCCACTTACCTCTCACAAGCCTGGGGTGGGGCTGTGTCTGACCCACCCCTATGTCCCTAGAGCCTGGCTCAAGGGGCTCTGTAAATAAAGGTATTCTGGACAATACTTTCTTTCTTTTTTTTTAAATTTAAATTAAATGTATTAATATGCAAAATCTACTTAAAATACATGAATACTTCAGAAATATTATTCTGCCATACACCTTGGCAACCTGGGAAGTCTGCCTCTAATTCAATTATTGTCAAGAAAAATTGCACAAAAATCTAGACACAATAAAACAGATTTTTTTCTCAATAGTAGGAATATCAAAGCTAATTTTTTCTCTTATACCAGCTTTCCTACATTTTTCAGATTTCTACTGTCAACTTTTCTGCTTTCTATTTCTGCAGTAAAAACATCTGAAAAACATCCAACTAAACCTCTGCTGAAACAGCATAAAGGAAAAGATGGACAAATGCAATCAGATAACAATGAAAATTTAAGGTGAAAAATACTGTATAAACAAAATGAAAAGACAAATGACAGAGCTAAAAAAAAAAAAACAAGTTCTCACGTGTGATAGAGAAAGGATTCATGAAAAAGCTGAAGGGGCAAACTATAGAAATAGCCTGTTAACAGAAAAATAAAAGCAAATGGCCAGAAACATAAAAGAACCTCACTCAATTTTACAGAAAGCCAAATCAAACAAAACTGATACATCGTTACTTTCTTTCCCTGACTGTTCTGTCTGGGTCTCTGCAACGGCCTCTCTCTTGGCAGGAACTCCTGTTTGCCTTCCAGAAGGAGGCACAGCTTACCAGGCGTCCCAAGCTGCTGCTCTCTGCTGCAGTCTCTGGGGACGAACAGATCATCAGAACAGCTTATGACGTGCGCCTTCTGGGAAGGTGAGTCTGGTGGGGGGGGGAGGGAAGGTGGCACGTCCCCCTCAGAACCCTGGCATTGCACCAACACTCTGCCTGTGAGCTCTCCATGTGTAAGCGCTATTTGGGGGGGTCTGGCGGAAGAACATAGGTGGGGACAGGGATCAGCTTCTTCAGGAGACCGGACGGGGCTGTAGGGCCAGTGCCCACAGTCACCTCATCTTGGGCAGAGCCTTCTGCAAAGCCCTTTGCTGATTCTCACAGGAGGGAATACCAAGTGGCCTTGGTCTCTGCCGTCTCAGGGTACTTGTAGACACACACTGTGCAGCACACAGCTGGCATCAGAGAGGCAGAGGAGTCAGCAGCCGCTGCCACAAAAACAAAACGAGGAATGCCCAACCAGGCCTAGCTTTCCGGGCGCAGGTGTCTGCAAAGAAGTTACAAGGCTAAACGAAGGATTGCTCATAACTCACTCTTTCTGGACATGCTAGCTCTGGGCTACTTTTCTCGAACCTCAAGAATCTAGTATTTACAGATGAGGAGGTGAGGCTGACACAGAACAAAAGAGAGGATGGGGAGTTTTGGTGTGTGATTACACCGGGGAGCCTGGCTTCAGTGTGGGGACAAAAGGGAGGGACCCCATGGGACATAGAGTTTGTCAGCATTGGTCTCAACAGCCAGGCGGGCCAGCTGGGTGACCAACCTCAAAGTCTCAACTGCTTCGGCTCTAAAATACAGAGAGCAATGGTACTGAGGTCAATGGCCAGATTAAAACCGAATGATGGAATCTTTGTACACCGGTGCACTGGTGACCTGGGAAGTACTTAGTTACACTTGGTCATCCTGAAAGTCTTCTGGAAGAGGTGGCTTCACTGGTGTCTGGAATGGTGGAAGGATGAAGCTCTTTAGCTGACACGGGGCGGTACTGCCTTCCTCATGACAACTTATGCGACCTCCTTTGGCCCTTGCATTAGGCATGACTGTGTTTTCCTGTCCGACTCCCATCTATTTCCATGGAGACTCTCAGGATGCCTTGGGTCCTCATGCACGGCTGTCCCTAATCAGCATTTTGCTGCAGGGACACATCTCGAGTGGATGGCACCGATGCTCCGGCACCCCAGGCCAAAAAGGGGGGAGAAGCTCGAGTGGCCAGCGCACAGCCAGTCAGCTAGTCCTATGGCGATCTGACTTGAAAATCGAGTTAGCTCCATCTTCGTATCTCCCCCCTGCTGCCCTTGCAGACTCCTGGATTTCATCAATGTCTTGTCTTATGACTTTCATGGGAGCTGGGAAAAGTTCACAGGACACAATAGCCCCCTGTTCTCTGTGCCTGGAGACTCCAAATCTTCGGTAAGGAAAGATCTCCAGGGCCCCAGACACCTGCCCCTGGGCCCAGGCCATTGGCTCTCAGTAACAAGGAGGGGTTTGTGCTCTTCCCACCTGCAGGCACATGCCATGAGGTGCTGGCGGAATCTGGGGGCACCCGCTGAGAAGCTCCTCATGGGGTTCCCCACCTATGGACGGACCTTTAACCTCCTTGAAGCCTCTAAGAACGGGCTACAGGCCAAAGCTCAGGGAGTTGCGCTTTCAGGAAAGTACACCAAGCAAGATGGCTTCTTGGCTTATTATGAGGTGATGGGAATAGGGACTTCTGCCTATCAGTCGGGAATTTTCCATCGTCTGTTGGGGCAAGAGCAAAGACAACTGGGCAAAGGCAAGGGTGAGGGCTGGAGGACAAAGAGGTAGTTTGCGGGAAGGGCCCGCAGGCCAAGGATAGCAGGTACGGAGGCCCATGGCGTGCATGGATGCCTCGGGTAGGAGTGGAGGTCCAGTGCTCTGTGCTGACTGGATAGAGATGATTTCCTGCTAATCCAGTAAGCGCGGTGATGCGTGATGGCATAGTTGAAATAATGGTCTTGAAAGACATTATAGACCAAAGAGATGTTTGATAGACAGAACCTTTAAAGAACCAAAAAGGAAAGAAAGAAAGAAAGAAAGAAAGAAAGAAAGAAAGAAAGAAAGAAAGAGGGAGAGAAAGAAAGAGGGAGAGAAAGAGAAAGAAAGAAAAAAAAGAAAGAAAGAAAGAGAGAAAGAAGGAAAGGGAAGGGAAGGGAACGGAACGGAACGGAACAGAATGGAAGGGATGATGGAAAGGGAAGGGAAGAAAAGGAAAGGAAAGGAAAGGAAAAAAAAAAAAAGCCTCAGACATTAGCTTCTGTAACCAGCTTGAATACTTCTGCTTCTTTGTAGCATATGGTTTCTAGCACAATGCCAGCACCTAGTCAAAGCCCACATGCTTGACTGATTGTAACAACCCAGTTCTCCTTACCTCTGAGAAACCTTAAATCAATTAGAGGTTCACAAGCTAGTTGGATAGTCTCCAAGACTGGATCCCTTCGTGCTGATTTCTAAAGAAGATAGGAGAGGTTTGTTAATAGTAACTCTTTGAAAAAGATACAGGTTTGGTCAAGGGTCAGATAGGTTACCGTTCCTAGTTTGATACTGACATTATTTAGCAAACCCTGGTTTGGTTTCTAAGGATGTCAGCCAGTCCTTGGTTCTCTCTCTCTCTTTCCGCCATGGTCATTCGAGAAAGGAACATATTTTAGTAGGAATTTGCTCAGAAAAGAGAGGAGGTCCTTTGTGCATGGCTTTCCCTTCCCTCTTTGGTGTGCCTCTTATGCCCTGGTGAGGGATTCTTGGATTCTTTGTCACTGGGAAAAGAGCAGTTTGCCTGCTGCTGCTTCCCTCCATGGCACCTCCCGGAACTAACCTGGTGATCCCCCTGGCAGATTTGCTCCTTTCTCCAGACAGCGACAAAGCGCTGGGTTGATAATCAGGGTGTCCCGTACGCCTACGAGGGGCATGCGTGGGTTGGCTATGATGATGTCGTCAGCTTCAGACACAAGGTAAGACCTTGGTCCTTTCTTGCTCCAGCATATAGTTTCCCTCTGACTTCCATGAGGCTCTTATCTGTACAATGTGTGTGTGTGTGTGTGTGTGTGTGTGTGTGTGTGTGTTTGTGTGTGTGTGTGTTTAGGTGTACTGAGAGGAGGATGAAAAGGTGAGGTTGACTAGATCAGGTGAGTTTCAGGCATATCTGACCTAACTGGGGTTTTCTAATCCCGTCTATCCAACCCCCTCCTTCTCCTCCTCCTCCTCCTTCTTCTTCTTCTCTTGTAATTTTTTAAAGAGAGAGATAGAGAGCAAGTGGGGGCAAGGCAGAGAGAGAGAGAGGGAGACAGAATTCCAAGCAGGCTCTGCATTGTCGGCACAGAGCCCAATGTGGGGCTCGAACTCACAAACCAAGAGATCATGACCTGAGCCGAAATCAAGAGTTAGATGCTTAACAGACTGAGCCACCCAGGCACCCCCCAACCCTCTTCTTTGGAGGAAAAGGAGTCTCCATTTTGAGGGGACAAATGACTTCTCTCAGTTTACGCAGATTTTTAGCAACAGTTTCTTCTTTGCTGCTTGGGCCAGATAACTTTACAACAGATAAATACCAATATGAGGTAGATCATGCTAAGTGCTCCATGAATATCACTGATATGTGTCAGGAGTAGGAAAGTCAAGGAGGGCTTCCTCAGGGAGGTGCGCAGCAGGAGGAGATAATGACCGAGGGAGAGGCTCAGTGGGTGCGGAAAGCTCATTCAAAGTGGGTTCCAAGAAGAATTTGGGTGGGTTAGAGATTTTGTGTCAAGTGTAAGTGCAGGTCAGTTTATAGAGGGACTTGAATGCTGGCAAAGGTGTTTGGACCTCTTCTTGCAGGCATTTTAAGGCAAAATCAGGTTTCTGTGCAGGCGTATGACCTGCAAGTTTGAAACCTTTAGAACCTAACTGTGAGCACCCCCTCTCCCCATGCAAGCAATGTTAAATGAAGTTGAGTCTGGCAGGTTTGCATACAGAAGTAAAACAGAAATCACATGCCTTGGTGATTTCTGAACCTGCCTCTGCTTTGCAATCCCCTGAGACTTGATAAATGTAGAAGGACTTGGTTCCACTCCTGAATATTCCGCAGGTCTTAGAAAGAATCTGAGAACTGTTTTTCACTATGTTCCCGTGTGATCCTGCTGTAACCAGTTTGGCATTTTGGAAGCTCTGAGGGACTCGGAGGTGTGCCGGTGACATACTGAGGGTTGGACCAAGTGGTTGGAAGAGAGGTAGGGTCTGAATGAGAAATTGTCAGGCCTTGGCAACTGCCTGGATATCGGTCTCCTCTACTATAGGTGATGCAGGAGCGACAGGGGCTGGGTGTTCTTTGGGGGAAGTTCGGGGTAGAAAGCACAAGGTGATAGGGCAGCATTCGTGAAGATCCACCGCATACCCCGTCTGTGCACACCACTGGGGGAGGCCCGCTGTGGGGAGAGAGGTGGAAAGCATGGCTTTCAGCCTCCAGGATCTTACTCCAGTTTGGGACCAGAGGACACACACAGAAAAACCCAGTGACTCGGTGAAATTACCCAGTTGGATGGAATTCGATATATGACCCACAGGACATAGGAGGGGGCATTGACCTATGTGTGTCCGGGGAAGCCTGAGACCAGCAGGTATGGTGTTCTCGCTTCGGGGGGCAGCTACTGTGCCTTGCAGAGCTAGAGGGGAGCAGAGCCCTGTGGGAGGGTGATGACGGGATTTCACCACAGAATCCCAGAGCTGGAAGAAACCTCAGAGGTCATCAGTGGGAGATAATTATCCCTGGATTTCTCGGTGTTTCTGTGCTGTCTGGGCATTCTGAGCAAAAGAAACAGACCAGCTATAATAACAATAGAAAGCTGTCTTCCCCTCTCCCCCCAGAGCCTTTGCTGACTTTCAGAGATTGCAGAGGTCCCCTCCCCAGAGAGGACTTGTCTACATCCCAGTGAGGCTCTCAAACTCTCCGGAGGGGAGAAGGGTCCGATTTGCCAGCTGTCCCACGTAAGCTCAAGTCTCATAGTTTCAGGATCCTTCTCCCGTGCCACAGACCTCCCTGCACGTGCAGGTGTATATCTGGCCTTCGCCATGTCATTCTTTGGGGAACTGGGGCATGGGATGCAAAATCAAAGTGCTATTCTGATTGGTCTTTTGCTGAGTAATAATGGTCTCTTTTCTGGTCCAGAGATCATGTATGTGCACATGTAAACGGGCAGGCTAACTTGTTGGTTTGTAAGCAGGATAAAATCTCAGATTCTTGGCAATTTCAGCTTATCTATAATTGGGTTCCTCCTTCTTCTTATTTTACATTTGGGGAAAGTAAATCCCAGAAAGGAGCCAATTGATTTGGCCAAGTCAGGTAGCTATTTGGATGTGATGGAGTCTGTCTTTTCCATCAACCATGACAGAGAATACAAGCAAAGTAATAATAGGGCCCGGATTTGGGTCTAAACCCTGCCATTTAGTGATAGCTGAGAGTTTTTTTTTAATGATTTGTAAAAAATATTTAATTTAATTTAATTTAATTTAACTTAATTTTAGAAAGAGAGAGAGGCAGAGGTGGGGGGCGGGGTGACAGAGAGAGAATCCCAATCCACACTGAGCATGGAGCCTCACGGGGGCTCAATCAATGACCCTGGGATCATGACCTGAGCTGAAGTCAAGAGTCAGACACTCAACTGACTGGACCACCCAGGCACCCCTATATCTGAGGTTTTAAAAATTATGGACAAAAGCCTTTATTTTCTTATCTGTGGAAATGGTACAGTATTACCTGCTTTATCTCTTCTTTATGGTGTCACTATGATATATGGTATGTGGAAGTGATTTTAAAATAAGACAGCAATATCTGCGTCTTAGCATGATGACAATAATGATTAGCACTGGGCTCCTGCTGAGACAGTTTTTATTATTTATGGACATTTACTATGTGAAAGGTTTTGATCCAAATATTTTACATGTAGGAGTTCTTTTTAAAAAAATCGTTTTTAAAATAGTGACGAAATATACATAAACGTAAAATTTGCCATTTGGCCCATTTGTAAGCATCCAGTTCAGTGGCATTAAGTGGTGCACACATTGTTGTGTAACTACTGTTGTGAACTTTTTCTTTTTTTGAGAGAGAGAGAGAGAGAGAGAGAGAGAGAGAGAGAGAGAGAATCTTAAGCAGGCTCCATGCTCAGTGCAGAGCCCAACATGGGGCTTGATCCCACAGCCCTGGGATCATGACCTGACCCGAAATCATGAGTCGGACGCTCAACCAGTTGAGCCACCAGGCGCCCCTATCTCTAGAACTTTTTCATCTTCCCAAACTGAAACCCCAGTTCCTTCTCCCCCAGCCCCAGCAGAGGTCCCCACTATGCTTTCCTTTTATGTGAATGTGACTACTCTTAGTACATCCTATGAGTGGAATCAGACAATATTTGTCCTGTTGTGATGATGGGCTTATTTCACTCAGCATAATGTCTTCAAGTTCCATCCATGCTGTTGCATATGCATGTAGGAATTCTTTGGTTCCTAAAAATACTGGAAATGCTGTTATCCTTTTGTACAAATGAGCCAAAGTTTTGTGTGACCTTCTCAAGATCCCTTAGCTAATAAGTGGTAAAGGCTAGATTTGGATACAGCCTGTACTGTCAACCATGCTTCTGGTGTTTCCTGAGGGTCCATCTTCCGTGTTTTGCCATTGTACCCAGTCTTGGGGCTGGCCAGTATAGCAGGTTGACTGACTACTACTTTTTCAGGCAATGTTCATAAAAGGACAGAATTTGGGGGGAGCCATGGTGTGGACATTGGACCTGGATGATGTCAAGGGCACTTTCTGTGGCACTGGCCCTTTCCCCCTTGTCTCCAAGTTGCATAGTTTTCTGGTGCAGGCTGGTAAGTAGCTGTGGCTTGGAAGTGGGGTTGTGAGTTGTATAGCCAAGCTCTGGGTGAGTGCCGTCTGTTCGATCTGAAGGCTTTGGTGTGACAGCATGACACTGACGGAAGAGAATAAGTTTGATGTCAGGCCAGCCCATTTTCTTGATTTAGACTCAAGCTTCATTTGACCCTCTGAGCTTTGTTTTCCCTATTTGTAAAATGGGAATGATCCTTATACTCAGGACATTATTATAAGAACTATATGAGATAAGGAATGAAAACTACTGGCTCAATATTAGTGCTCAAGATACGTCAGTTTATTTCTCTGTTGCTTTCTCCTGCTTTCATGGGACAAGGGCCAGAAAAGGAAGTGAGATTTCTGTTGATACCTCTTTGATAGCAGAGATGGCCCTGGTAGTAAGGAGATGGAATCCAGCATGCTAGAACTGAAACATCCTTTGAGATGATTTATAACTATCATTTTATAGACAAGGACACTGGGGCTCAGAAAGGCAACACTGCTAGTCAAGGGACTAGAGATGGGACTGCAACCCCATTCTTTACAAAATGCTGTCCAGAGTGGCCTCCTTGCCTTCCGCATTGTTCCTGGTGCCTTCTACCATGGGGGACACAGGAAGTTTCTGTTATTAGACCTTGGGGGCAGCAAGGTCTTGCTGAAGGTGCCATCAGTGAGGTCAGGCCTTAAGCATAGAAAACTGGCAGACTTCTTGAGGTCATTCCCCAGAAATGTAAATCTGCTGAGTGCCCGTAGGTGCCTGGGATCATGTCAACATGATGAGGTGAGGGAGCAGGGCTTCAAATTGGTAGGATTTTATCTATGCCCTCAAGTGGGTGCATTATGAAATCCTTCGATTCTGGATTTGGGGAGCAAGTACTTCAGCCCTGGAGTGGTTGTAGTCCTGCCAGTAATTAATAAGATGGGAAGGAAGCGGTAGGAGTCTCATCCTGTTCTGATGATTTTCTCTAGAGTTCAGCTCAACTCCTTCACCAAAATTTTGGCTCTCAACTGCTATGAATTCTTCAAGAACTGACCCTGAAAGGCCAACCATAACCAATGCTATGGAACTTTGGTCCTCAGGAGGAAAGGCTACGGCTTCTAACACCCTTAGGAAGTCTGCAGATATGACTAGAGGCCACAAAAGTGGGATTATGACCCCTACGAGCAGAACTACGTCCTTTGGAAAGTACATGGTGGCTGTGGAAGGGAAGACTGAGACCCCTGGAGAGACCATGACTCCTGGAGAGACCATTATGGTTTCTATGCACAGTCAGACTAAGTCCCCTGGAGAGAAGATTGTGCCCCTTGGAAAGAGGGCTGTAGCCCCCGAAATGATGACTACCCCCTCTGGAAATATGACAGTCACTCCTGATGGGCAGACCAAGACTCTTAGAGGTGAGCCCACCACTTCTGAGGTGAACACAGACCACCTGGTGGGTTACGTTGGTCTTCAGACAGAAGCCAAAAGCAGGAGGCCATCCTCTGGCCCTGTCGTCTAGTCCCAGGACACACTCCTCTTGCTTTGGACAACCCCTGTGTTACCATTAATAGGAACTATTCCTCTGTCAGTTCGATGACGCTTCCAACAAGTGCTCTCTCTCTAAAGAAAGAAAACCCAGAAAACCTTGCTGTGGGTCAAGGAGCCTAAGCTCTGTTGAAAGCAGAAGCTGGGGAAACCTCTTATCTTTTCTTGTAGGTCCTCTGACAGGAGCTGCTCTTACCCAGACTTTCCTAAACCACTCATGGGTATAAGCAGACCCCAGAGCCACACTGAGTTCATCTCTTTTCTGTTGAATAAACTGGCAACACAAGAATCCATCTGAGTTCCCTGAAGTCCTTTTCTTGAAATGACCCGAGGAATGCAATTGTCAGCTTCTGTCTTTCAAGTTCACTTTCCCCTACTGCTGTTTTTGGAAGAAGGGAGTTTGGGTCTAGCCCATGCTTATGTTTTATAGTGTGATGTTGCTTCCCTCTCTGCCTTGAACAATACTCACCTTGCTGGTGGTCAGAGCCAGAATCTCTTCCAGGGCAGCTTCCCACAATCCTCTTGTTTCACTCCAGTGTAACACCTCCTCCCATTAATTTATCAGACCTACTCTTGCCAAGGTCACTGGTGATGCCCACACCGTTAATACACTGGTCAAGTCTCACTTCCGATATTCCTTGATGAGCAGCAGCACTGACACACTTGGTCACTTTGTCCTCCTTGACACACTTTATTTTATTTTTTTAATGTTTATATATGTTTGAGAGAGAAAGTGCGTGTGAGTGTGAGAACGAGTGGGGGAGGGGCAGAAAGAGAAGGAGACAGAGGATCTGAAGTGGGGTTCTGTGGTTAGAGCAGAGAGCTTGATGCCAGGCTCAAACTCACAAGATGTGAGATCATGAGCTGCACCGAAGTCAGACCCTTAACAGACTAAGCCACCATGTCCCCCATTGACACACTTTCTTAACTATGCTTCGGGTTTTGATTTTACCTGGCTGTTCATTCCTTCGCAGTGTTCTATGCTGATTTCTCCTTTCTTGATCTCTTAATGTTGGGGAGCTCCAAGTCTCTTCGCTAGGTCCCTTTTCTTCTGTATTTACATTCACACTCTCCTTGGCATTGTCATCTAAGCACCTCATTTAAACAGCATTTATATTATTGTCAAGAGAACAAGAGTGCAAAAGAACTATCCTCCATGTAAGAAAAAAGGGGACATAAGAAAATAAACATGTCTGCTCATCTGTGCTCAGAGCAATACAGAAAGGAGAAACACGGAAATAATGGAACCGGCAACTGCGGGAATGGAGTGAGGATGGTGCGGAGAGAATGGAGATCAGGAATGGAGTACAAAGGATGGGGGGTTGACACTTACCTGAGTACGCGTATTTGTGTCACTCTGACTTTACACGAACCATGAGAATGTCTCACATTCCACAAATAAATAAAATCAAGGATGGTTGTGGTGGTGCTAGAGCAACTCAAAATTAAAACACAAACAGTGACACATGTATTTAACAGTATTAAAAACACACCAACAACATAATCACACTGAGGGAAATAGGGGAAAAAACAAACCGTAGTCACTTTGGAAAATGGCGTTTTGCCTATATATTGAAAAGCTAAAGATAAAGGAACTAGGGACAAATACTGGCCTCTCGCATATTTGCCTTTTACAGGTATATAAGGTAGCAATTCTGAAACTACTTTCTGTGTATTCCCGAATTAAACACAGAAGGAGATCCACTGTGGGTAAGAAGGGCCATGTTTCTCACTGTTGGAGAAATAAGTTACAAATAGGAAAACAGAAAAGGCTAGAATGAACCCTGTGGTGTTAGTATGAAATCATAATTTAAAAAATATATATATATGGATTGGTTGATAGAGAAATGTGTATCCATAAATGTACTTCCTGCTTGAACCACTAGGTGGGGCTACAGCAGTGACATCCGAAGAGGCCCAATACCTTGAAGAGAAGGTGCCAAGCACCCCTTAACTAACTGGGGAAGGAGGCCTGTGTATGCTGCTCCCCACTTCTCTCTCCTGGTGGGTAATTCTGAGTGATGATTCTGAGTGGAGGCTGCCGGGTTGACAGTGGGTGATATTTCAAGAACCAGTCTTCCCCAAGACTTGAATCGCCAGCAGGAGAGAGAAGACATGTACTCACATGATGTACGTCTGGGAGCACGCAGTGGCTGCTCTGTGCTTCACGGACATTTCATCTCATGCTGAAACAGACTCCGAGAGCTCATGTCCTAATGTCTCGCTACAAAGAAACCTTCGTAAGTGCAGCAACGGAGCCTGGAGGGTTAAGGGATGGCAAGTGGCCAGAGGCACAGGTGTGCTATCAAGTCCCAGGAACGGCTGGCAAGGTTTGATGCGGGCGGGCAAGGGGGCAGGACGTGGGCTCCACGGGCATGACTAATGAGCAGGCACCAGCTGTCTCCGCACAGGAAGGTGAGCTGTGGACACCATGTTAGGAGCGATTGTCACTTTCTTATTTGACTTTTGAAGAATCACATAAAAGTTTCCCAAACCCTGTTTTCGTTGAGTTGGGAATATTGCCACCAAGGGGCAGCAGCACACAGGGTTACATTTTCTCTGCAGGTAGGAAGAAAAACTAGAAGAGCAGAAGAAAAGCAATTAGAATACCTTTGTACAGAAAATTAAATCAAAATAAATCTCTGCCATTATTGTTAAAGTCGACAGTTTTGTGCTCATTGAAGCAGAGAGGGTATGAGCGCCCTGAGCTTAGAGGTGGGGACGTGCTGATGTACAGGTTGAGTTCAGACAAACTTGAATCCCAGCCCTGTCTTTGATTAACTATGTGATCATGGGGCCCTTAAATCAGCTTCTAAGGTTGTTACAGTGGTTAAATGGTGCAAAGCCAGTAAGGGGGAGTTACTGATATAAGCATATCTTCTGTCGATCTTCAAGTTTCCATTTAGGTATTTCTTAGGGTGCCTGGGTGGCTCAGTCAGTTAAGTGTCCAACTTCAGCTCAGGTCATGATCTCGTGGTTCCTAAGTTCAAGCCCCACGTCAGGCTCTGTGCTGACAGCTCAGAGCTTGGAGCCTGCTTCAGATTCTGTGTTTCTCTCTCTCTAACCCTCCCCAAATCGCACTCTGTATCTGTCTCTCTCTCAAAAATAAACAAACATTAAAAACATTTTTATTTTTTATATAGTTTTTTTTACATTTATTTATTTTTGAGAGACAGAGCACAGGTAGGGGAGGGGCAGAGAGAGAAGAAGACACAGAATCCGAAGCAGGCTCCAGGCTCTGAGCAGTTAGCACAGAGCCTGACACCGGGCTCGAACTCACAAACTGTGAGATCATGACCTGAGCTGAAGTCAGACACTTAACTGTGCCAACCAGGCACCCCTTAAAAATTTTGTTTTAAAGAATTTCTTTCTGTAAAAAAATATGAAATTAGAAACTCTTTGGGTTTTGTGCATAGCTCAAAGTGTTCAGGAGTAGATTCATGACAAAGTTCCAATAATCTCTCGTGCTGCTACAACTTTACGTAGGGAATCATTTTGTAAACTGGCTACTTTCACCACACGCTTTTAAAAGACTACAATCTAGAAACTAGTAAAGTGTATACAGAAAGCATTAAGTGTGTTATTTTCGGGATTAAAAAACTTAATGAGCCCTTACTGTTTATGGAATACAGTCCATATTGCTTAGCATGGCATACCAGGTCCGCCTCACCATCTGGTCATGTCCATGTAGACACCTACTGCTGTGCTCCCAGAGTTTGATCCAGGTGCTCCAAGGTGTGCTCCGTCAGTATGGAGCATGGTAATAAATAGTTCGATGCACTAGAAGTTAAAAGACTGTGGATACTGAATACACACTGCTTTAATACAGTTTTGCCAAATCAAGAACATCCTATTTTAGAATTACAGTCCTTTCCATTGCAATGGATCTTGAGTAGAAAATAATTTCCAGAGCTACAGTTAGCATGATGAGGACTGCAAAGCCCCAGGGCCGGTCCTTCGGCTGGGTCCTGGCTTGTGAGGAGCCACATTGAGAATTGCTCTTCTGGCCATGCTGGTCACGATGTTCTCTGACTTGATCACATCACTTCGCTCCTGGGTGCCATTGCCCAGGCTTTGCTTCTGCCTCCAGTGGCCTTTCCACTTTCCTTACTTTCTTATCTACCATGTGGCAAGATCCTTCCTCAAATGTTACCTCTTCTCTGAAGGCTTTTCCATCCCACCATGAGCTATCACTCCTTGTCTCTGCTTGCTTTATGTGAATGCTGGGGCGATCACATCACCTTGTAATTAGATTATATGTACATCATTTGACAGGATGCCAACTTTGCATACCAGAACCATTTCTGAATTTTCTTTGCACTCCCAGAGCTTAGTGAAGAGGTGAGCACAGAGTAGATATTCCATAAGTGTTGGCTAACTGTGAAACAAGAAATTGAAAATAAAGATCAGAGTGTCATGGACTATGAGAATCGCATACAGGAGACTATAGATGAGTCTGAGGAGAGGAAAGAGAAGGAAAAGGGGGAAGAAGTGGAAAGTCTATTGTAAATCTCCAAAGGCACGTGGACTTTGGAGCCAAGGCACAAATTGTTCCTTTGTTTTGGCAGAAGTTGCCAGCACCCATTTCCCACTAGATGTGGGCACCAGGATCCTTTGTCCCCAGTGTATTTCATATTTGTTATCACATCCTAATCTGTGGATTCCATCAGCAAAACCAGTAATTGCTTTTTAAATTGACTACAGAGTGGATATGAAAGGCCATGATACTTACCAGAGGGAAAAACAAACAGAATCCATGGACGTGTAGGGGCACAAGTGAGTACTAAGGTTAAGAAGCTCACGTGCTTTGAGATGATAAAAGCAGGGAGATCAGGGTATAAAAGAGAGACCCAATCTCCCTCTGTGTGTCCCAACCCTTGGGTCTGCCACTGTGTCCTACGTGTCTGTGGACCATTGAAATCAGCACCATGAAGATCCTGGTCTTGGTGTTGGTTTGTCTGCACCTCTCAGAGGGTCTGGAAAGGTGTGTATGGGGATTCAGCTTCAGCCCTGAGGGAGCGTCGGAAGCTATGGTAGAGCAAAGGCCTTCCCTAACAGCTCTCATGGAGAGGCAGTCAGATCATAGTTTGGTACCATGAACTGAAAAACCCAGGAAGCCAAGACTTAAAATGGATGGTGTGTGTGTGTGCGTGTGTGTGTGTGTGTGTGTGTGTGATCAAAAGTGGATTGGTGTTTTGTTGGCCAAGAAGGAAGGATGTATGATATCCATAAAGCTTAGAGGAAGGACTGGGAAGGAACAGATATTTATTCTGTGGAAACCATATGTAAGCAGAAAACCCCAAATATATATTATAGTGTATTTTCGGGCTGGAAATGCTAGAGTGACTGCAGGGGTCAGAACTCACTAAAATCCAGGAGGATTTCTAATAAGACACTCTTCTTGGGTAGAGTACTAAGGAGGTTTGAAAACCCCAGATCAGATCATTGAAGGGATTGCTTTAATGGAGAAGGTGAAGGTCACTCCTTTTGTTTGCCCCATTCTCTGCAGAATCATTCTGAAGAAAGGCAAGTCCATCCGCCAGGTGATGGAAGAGCGGGGTGTACTAGACACATTCCTGAAGAACCACCCAAAGGTCGACCCAGCTGCCAAGTATCTTTTCAATAATGATGCTGTTGCTTATGAGCCTTTCACCAACTACCTGAATGTAAGTGAAGGGGGAGGTGGTGTCCATAACCCTTGGCTGATAACCATTCTCAGATACTCATTTAGACCTCTCATTTGCTCTGATTTTGGACTTTTTACTAAACCTAAGTCTCTCCTTCCTATGGAAAGTATCTGGAGAACTTATGAGTTGGGACCTTTTACCACTATCATATTCCCTTTCCTTCCTTCTTTGCTGTCATTACTGGGTCCCTCTCTGAAGCTCCATTTAAATGGTTAGGAGATTGAGAGTGACCATGTTCTAGTCAATTGAGAGACCCAAAGTGATGAGCTGCAGGGGAAAAAGGGGAAGCACATGCAAAGCTGCCAGGCAAAATCTCCAGTAACTCCAGATGCTACATATCTCCCCATTTGGGAAAATACACTGGTGTTCAGAGCAAGTATTTGCATGCTCTTGAGACTGCGGTGTCTGCTCAGGGCATCTCAACACACTGGTGTCCCATGGATCAACTTTAGTGAGATGATACATGAGTGTCAAATCTAGAAGCCACTTTAGGGATCTCCTATTTCAAGTCCCACTTTCTATAGATGGTGGATGAAGAGGCAGGTCGGTGACATGACTGGCCAAAATTCACTTAGAACTCAAACTATGTCACAGTGTCACAGTGAAGTTCTCTTTTTGCTTTCCGTGCTACCTCTCAGTAGCCTGGTACCTTGGCTACTATGTGACCAGAGGGAGGAGAATGGTGCAGAAATATCTAACACTGGAAGAGAAAGAGGTGTGTGTGTGTGTGTGTGTGTGTGTGTGTGTGTGTGGGCGTGCGCGCGATGTGGGGAAGGTGGATGGACACTGGGAATGGAGAAAATAGTGATTGCTTCTCCAGCTTTGCATATTCTGGCATTGAATAGCAAATCCATGGAGGTATCACCTTATTGCAAAGGAGAAACCCCATTTGGAAGAAAAGATTGCCTTGCCCGACTAATTCTCACCTGATCAAAGTCTTCCAGTTAAGGACAAAAACGGAGAATATTGAGGGGATCTGGCTCCAGAAGTGAAAGAGAATTTCTGGAAAGAGAAGAATATAATTTGGCTATAATGTGGCTTCTAGTGTGTCAACTTCATCACAATCCTTAGGACTAGGCTTGGCTGCTTAATGAGGGTAACAAACTGTTCTTTGCAGTCCTACTACTTTGGAGAGATCAGCATTGGGACACCACCACAAAATTTCCTGGTCCTCTTTGACACGGGTTCCTCCAACCTGTGGGTGCCCTCCACCTACTGCCAGAGCCAGGCCTGCTGTGAGTATATCACCATCACCCACCCACCCACCCACGGAGAGGAGCAGAGGGCAGCATAGGCTCAGGTTGAGCACAAGCTCAGCATCCAAGTCCAGAGTTCTTGGTGCATATCCATGATCTCAGCCTCCTTAAATTTGGAACACCTGGAAATCCTGCTCTTGGTCTACATTTCCCAAATGCTGCATTCATGGAGAGAGACAAAGTAGACCAAGGCTTCCATTCCTTGGTCTGATCCCTTTCCTTAGCTCTTTCCTGTGGGTCCCAATTCCTGGCACTTTTGAGTTGACCCATTCCTCAGGAAATGGTAGGTTGGAAGGAATTGGGGCAACATCTGTTTCCCAAGAGGACAGACTTTTCTGGGGCTATTGGTTGTCTTCAGCACAAAGGATCTGAGCCTGAAGCCCAATCTCAGGCTTGGTGTGATGGTCCCAGGCCATCAAGGATAAGTGTCCTCCAAGTATTTTGGAAAATGTGTTGACACTAACATTCCATCGTCTCTCTGCACAGCCAATCACAACAAGTTCAACCCGAGTGAGTCCTCCACCTACCAAAACAATGGGCAAACCTATACACTATATTATGGAAGTGGCAGCCTGACTGTGGTCCTGGGATATGACACCGTGACTGTAAGTGCTGTTCTCATCCTTCTGTGGGTCTGCAGTTTGGCTCCCCTTTAAGAGCCTTCAGCTGTCAGAGAAACCCAAGATTACTAATTATGTACAAATTCCCAGAAGCTGACTGTTGGAAAGGAGGCCACAAGCCATCTAATTAACCCTTGGTCCCAAGACAGGAATTGGCCCTACAGCAGTCGTGACTGCTGGCAGGCTCTTTACATTGTGCCTCCCCATGACTTTGCTCCTTGGTTTTATCTGCCTCCTGCAACCACCTGGAGCACACCTGCTTCCTCCTCCACATGACTTCACTCTGATTATTTGAAGACCTTCCTTTTGCTATTTTCTTTTCTTTACATCAAGCATCTGCAGTTCCTATGTCATTCGTGCACACAGATTGTTCAGTATAAAACCAGCCACTCTCCTTTTACTGTTCTTGGAAGTGGAAACTCTAACTCCAAAAAACAATGGCCTCTACTTCCCCAGCACCCATATTCTTCTTTCCAAGACACACATGGTTGGGCAATGCTGTTGACCCTTGTTTTTCCATGCCCCACCCTAGGATTGAGCTAAGCATTAAAGAAGCCAACTTCCTCTCCCTAGAAAAGGGTCTAGGTCCCATTCATTGGACTCCTAAGTCTGGGAAGGGTTTGTCTACCTGAATTGTTCATCTTTTCTTTCTGTGTGTCTCAGGTTCAGAACATCGTTATCAAAAACCAGGAGTTTGGTCTGAGTGAGATTGAACCTAGCAACCCCTTCTACTATTCAAACTTTGATGGTATCCTGGGAATGGCCTACCCCAACCTGGCAGTGGGGAGTGGCCCAACAGTCATGCAGAGCATGCTGCAGCAGGGCCAGCTCACCCAGCCCCTCTTCAGCTTCTACTTCTCTCGGTGAGAGTCCTTGTTCTGTAGGGCTCAGCGAATGAGGCACTGTGGGGTCTTTCAGCATCAGACAGGGCCCAGGTTTTAACATATCCTGACACAATGAGGATAACTTGCCATATGCAATCTATTTATTTCTGAAGATTCATAGTATATTTTGGGGGGGGAGTTTTATTTAAATGTATTAGAAGAATTTTTATTTTAGGCCATAAGATATAAGATGACTCTTTTCTTTTTTTTATGTTTATTTTTGAGAGAGAGAGAGAGAGAGAGAGAGGCAGAGCACAAGCAGGGGAGATGCAGATCGAGAGGGAGATACAGAATCTAAAGCAGGCTCCAGGCTCTGAGCTGTCAGCACAGAGCCCAATGCGGGGCTTGAACTCACAAATCGTGAGATCATGACCTGAGCTGAAGTTGGACGCTTAACCAACAGCCACCCAGGCGCCCCAAGATGACTCTTTTCTTAAAAATGGACTATAGTCCCTCAACATTTAATAAGTAAATGTTGGGATTATTGTATTAAATTCACACAATATAGAGCTATAGAGTCCGCCATATGGTCATTTCTTAATACAGTAAGTATAAATATAGAATAAAGAGAAGTATAATGAAATGATATTTATAATAACATGTCTGGCTCCAAAAAGAGTTCTTGTTGTTATCATTTACATGACATCTCAAAAATCTTATTGGCTCCATTTTTCCAGAAAGGAAATGCAGGCTCAAACAGGTGAGTCAAGTCTGACTCATTGATGGGGTGAAGCCATTACTCAAATGCAAATACCTTGATCACAAAGCCAGTACTTTTCTTACTCTACTGGCCTTGAACTTTAGTGGCAAACTTTACTTACTGCTTCATCTTCCTAATCACACGATCCTCAGGGGACCTGAGTCCAAATATCTTTCTTCGATGACTGGCAGACCCAGGGTAGGGAAGAGAAGAGGCCTGAATCCTCTTAACACTGTCTAGTTACCAACCTGAGCATGACAGGAGCATCCCCCTCACTGCCCACGTGAGATCTCTGTCTGTCAGGAGGCCTCCTCCATGTACTCTCTGAGGGGTTTCTTCTTGTTCTCACTTTGTCTCAGTAGGGTTTCCCTGGGAGGCTTTTATAGTTTGTTTTCACAGGTCTGGATTCCAATTCCATCGCCTCTTTTGTGGACATGGTCTGTGTTTCCAGTTCTCTGATACTCTGGGTGTTCCCCTGAGGAGGCGCCTCTCCCTTATGCCTTAAGCCTGGTGGAGCCTGAAGAGCAGATCAGAGGATGGTACCCCTCTTCCTATGGTTCCACTGCATCTGAAGGAGAGAGGGACAGTGGAGGGGAGGGAGGAGCTGTCTGGCCATGTGTGTTGCAGGAACTCACGCTCTTCTCCTTTTCTCCCTAGCCAACCAACCTATGAGTACGGTGGAGAGCTCATCCTGGGAGGTGTGGACACCCAATTTTATTCTGGTGAGATCGTCTGGACTCCTGTCACCCGGGAACTGTACTGGCAGGTTGCCATCGATGAGTAAGTACAGAGGAAAGTTCCTATGGATTATGGACACCCCTAGAGTGTTCCTCCAATGTGACTCTATTTCCAGTTCTTGTCATGGCATAAACCTCTTACAGAGAATCAGCAAACCCTCAGGCTGATTGTTCCTGGAGCTCAGTAGACTCTAGGATTCTGGCTCTTGACTGAACTTTTTGACTTGGTCACTGAACCTTGTCATGTCAGCAGGTTGGTCATTCCTAGGTATCTGTGAATCTACATTTTTGTTCCTGGAAGCCTCATTATCCCAGTTACAGTCTTTACCACTTCCTTCATCAGGAAATGTAACAGCTATCATGGCTATTTTCTGTGTGCCAAATGTTGTGCTAAATATTTTTTTATACATTATTGCGTGCAATTTCCACTACAACACTGTAAGGTGGTCAACAGGATATTTCATTGCATAGATAAAGAAATCAAGGCTCAGAGGTTAAGTAACTTATCCAAAGTCACACAGTTCACAAATTTCAAAATTTGAGCCCAAGCATATCTGATCTCACAGCCCACGATCATGAGTCAGTTACTTTTACCCTCCAAGCCTTCAGGAAATGTCCATCACTGCTCGATAAACATACACGTCTTTTGCCTGTAGTCAAGACCATCCAATAGCTGAGCCCTACCTATCAGGACAGCTTTCCTACCACTTCCTGATGTGCAGCACGGACCTGACCATGTCCTTGCACCTCACCATGACTTTCTTGCTTCTTCTCTTTTGACTATAACACCTGAAGTGGTCCTCATGTCCTTGCACATCCTTCTGAGCCTGATGAATTCCTACCTTCCCCAAAAAGTACTCTCAGGGGCCCAGTCTGTCTTTCAGTCCCATAGTCTTACCAGCTTGTGTCCCAACATGTATCTCCTCATCTCTGGGTAAGTCACAGGGAAACCAGCCCAACATGCAAGAGTAGAGAGAGAGGTAAGTGGTTGGATGTCTAGTTCACCATTACATCCAAGGGCCTTGGTTCACCAGCAGTACCCAAAATATACATGGACTGAAGAGGAAGGGTAGAGGAGGAGTCAGGGACTGAATCACATAGGACCACATTATGGAGATTGCCAGCTACTGCATTAAGTGGTCGCTTAATGTATGGTGTTGTCTCATATCTATTACTGTAAGGTCTCTTGAAAAACAGTGAGTACAGTTTACTCCTCTTTGTGTCACTGTAATTCTTGTAAGAGTGTCTTGCACATATCAGATGCCCGAGTGTATTTATGAAGTGATACCCAGTGCTTTGGAGAGAGGAAACATGGGCACAGTCTGTGCTTTGGCACTGTGTGGGCCTTGTATAGGTAGATATAGAAAGATAAGACAGAGAAAAAAGAAGATAAGATAAAGAAAGATAAGCTCTGCCTCCCCAGACCTTTCAGCCAGAGCTGGCACAAGACCAAGAAGGCACAGCAGCATTACATGGGCAGCTGTGTCATGGGGTGGACTGGCATCTTGGAAGACGCAGAATGTCGGAGCTGCACAGCTGGGGAGATTAGGGTGGATGTGGCGCACGTTTGTGGCAGAGGCAACTAATTTCTCTTGTACTGGTGTTCCCCTCAGGTTTCTCGTTGGGAACCAGCCCACTGGCTTGTGCTCCCAGGGCTGCCAGGCCATTGTGGACACAGGGACCTACGTGCTGGCTGTTCCCCAGCAGTACATGAGCTCCTTCCTGCAGGCAACAGGAGCTGAGGAATCTCAGAATGGTGATGTGAGTAACCAGAAGCCAAGGATTTCTCCGTACATTGATGCAGCCTCAGCACAGGAAGAAGGGTTTGGGTGGGGAGCTGAAGCCCTGGCAGGACAGAACAGGTGGGGACACAGCATGGTCTTTCAGGCAGGAACCGTCAAAGCAAGGAGGGGTAATGCCAACCAGACTGTGAGTAGGGGCTGAATGGTTGTCAGGAGGGGCGGCTGTTCCACTGCAGGCCCTAGGAGCACATTTTGCCTTCAAGTGGTCAGTGCCATTTGACGTATGCAACAGAGCCAGGCATATCACGTTTCTCCATTCCACTGAGATTTCTTTTCACCTAGAAATACTCCTTTGGTCTATCTGAGCAGCCTCCTGTCCCCACCCTTACTCCCCTTGTACACACTTCTGCAGTTAGCTCCTCCAGCATGCAAGGGTCTAGTTTAGTCAGACAAAATCTTGGTTCCTCAGGGTGTGTGTGTGTGATAAGTACATGAACAGGCGCACACAAGTGTGGATATGAATTGCGTGAGAACATTCTTTTACAGACTGTGCCCATGTTTCTTCTCTGCAAGTTGTACTTTCTGAGGGTAGAAATCTGTTCTGGAATGAATGTAACTCTTTGTGGCCATATCAACACCACCAAAATCTAAGAGCTGAGATGTGTTCAGGGGGACCCAGGAAAGCAAGTGCACCTGGTCAGTGTTGTGCCTGGGAACTGGGCTTTGCCTTCCATGCTCTCAAACAGCCTCTGCTGGAAGGTCAGGAAGAAAGTCTCACTGGGAAAGGGGCACTAGGGCCCTTTGTCTGGGCCCCTAGTCCCCTGGTTCTCTAGAGCTCTGTCTCTCCTTTTTCTCAGTATGTGGTCAACTGCAACGCCATACAGAGCATGCCCACCATCACCTTTGTCATCAGCGGGTCTCCTTTACCTCTGCCTCCGTCTGCCTATGTCCTCAACGTACGTATGCACTCCGGGCTCCATGGACATGGGGTTGGATGGGTCCAAACAGCTGTTCTGGGTCCCAACTCACATCTGGACACCTACGGGGAGTCACCAGTGGCAGGGTTGAGGGTGAACAAGAAGCCAGAGACCCTGCAGGTGTCGTGGAATATAGGGTGGAAACTTCCTGTGGGGAATGGCTTTTACATGCAAAAAATGTTATATCCTCATGTCCTTTGTCTCTTCAGAACAATGGCTACTGCACGCTTGGGATTGAGGCCACCTACCTGCCTTCCCCCAGTGGACAGCCCTTGTGGACTCTGGGAGATGTCTTCCTCAAGGAATATTACACTGTCTATGATATGGGCAACAATAGAATGGGCTTTGCCCTCTCTGCCTAGACTCGTGAGAGGCAGCTGTCTACGCCTTCCCTGCAGGACTCTGGGATTGCCCTACAGTTTCTATGGGCTGACAGCAGCATTTTAGACTAATCTGATCCTCTGTGCAGTAGAGTCTTATTTCTGCAACCAATAAATCAAGAATCTCCAAATGTCTTTGTTGTTCCTTCCAAATGTCTTCTTTGTGTTCCACATATAGTAGTTTATTCTAAATTGAAAGTTAGCACCAGCTCCTTGGGAAATCTGTGAATTGACCAATGGGAGAGAACATGGAGCTGAGATCTCTGAGTGAGGACCAACTGCACAGACCTTAAGGATGCAGTAGCCCCTACATGACAAACTCTGGCTGGAGGTGACCAGCCTTCCCAGCACTCTCCCTTCCAACACATTCTTCTCTCCATTCTTTGACAAGAACGTGAACCAGAGTAGTCTCTGACTCAAGAATGTTAGAGAAGAAAAGGAAACCTTAGAGGACATTTCCAACTAGTTCTCTGTGAACAAATCTGATCAGGAAATATGGTTCTTCTTGAGGGGAGCAGCACAGTTTAAATGAATATTTTCTGTTATTTTTATAGACGTTATCCTCCCTATGGTGCTCTCAGGCTGCTCACATATGCACTTTACCTGCCTGGGCCTGACTGCTTTTGAGTTTAGAAACCCAATCTCATTTTACAGTGGAAGAAAGTGAGGTGTGGACAGATAATCGTACAGTTAGTGTTAAAATCAGATCCAGATTAAATGTATTAAATATTTTTATTGTGCTGCCATGTGATAAAGTCTGCTATGTGCAAGCCATGGAGGCATGCAATTATAAATGAGGCGTGGTGCTGGCTCCCTAGGAATTTTCTATCAAGTATAGCGTATGGCTCTAGAGCAGTTTTCTGATTGAAGGAAGACCAGCAGCT
>CM053570.1:11500425-11527689 GCA_028646485.1 Cryptoprocta ferox
TACAGTTAGTGTTAAAATCAGATCCAGATTAAATGTATTAAATATTTTTATTGTGCTGCCATGTGATAAAGTCTGCTATGTGCAAGCCATGGAGGCATGCAATTATAAATGAGGCGTGGTGCTGGCTCCCTAGGAATTTTCTATCAAGTATAGCGTATGGCTCTAGAGCAGTTTTCTGATTGAAGGAAGACCAGCAGCTGAACTTGCATTCCACAGTAGATTATGAGCAATCATCTGCTGTGGGTTCTTCCAATGTAGTAATTAATGCTGCCTTTGGAATTAAAAACTGGTATTGCTCTGGGACACAAAATTGTTTCAAGAAATGTAATTAGAAAGATATATCTGGAAAGAAAGATGCAAAGAATTCTCAGTCCAGATGTGCATAGATGGTGGTGGTGGTGGTGGATGTGGGTGTACCTTTTTCCACATCATTTCATCTTTCCCCTCTACCAACATACAGTGGAGCTAATCTCATGGGACTGAATAATATCTGCAATTTGGCCGTTCCTTTTTCTTTTCTCTTATGGGAGATACAGACTTTTCTTTTTTTGTCAAAGGGAAGGAGCTCAGTTCAGCTCCAAATCACCTCCATCCTCATCATCTGCCCTGTCAGCCACTGTTTCTGCCTCAGTATCACCTCTATTCATGCTCTGGTGGTTGGCCTCGACTATATAAAGCAAAGATCTTTAGTTAGCAGTAAAATTTCTGAAAAGTTCTCAATACTGATATACAACAAATCCAAGTTATCATGAGTACCTGAAATTCATCAGGAGGGAACCATCTGTAGCCACTGGAGAACATATGGTATTGGTAATGAGGGCTGCTGAGGATCAGAATGACCCTTGTCAGGGTGTGGAATTAAGGTAGCAGTAGAATGTGCTAGTTTAGAAAGGATCCATCATTAACTCCTCATAAATTAGAAATCAGAAATCTTCAGGGGAAACAGTGCCGTTTTTATCCTCTGTTTGTTTGCTCTCACTCCATTCCTAGGTCCTTAAGAAGGAAGTTTGGCTTTTAGTCTTGCCTCACCAAGTTGACCCATCTCACACTCCCAGCCCTAAATCCAGAGGGAGAACTGGCATCCCCAGAGTGTTTTTGTTGCTCCTTTCCTGGTAGTCCATGGAAGAGTCCCAGGGCATGGAGATGGCAGGTTTCAAGACTTCCAGCTCCTAGCTTCTGGTCTTCCCATCCAGGTGTAGCTATGAAGCTTGTGTGTGACTTTACCAGTTGGTCCCAGTACCACCCAGATCCTGCCAAATACATGCTGGAGAGCGTGGAACTGTGCCTGTGTATAGATCTCACCTATGCCTTCACTGCTTGGTCAATCACAAGATCACGCCCTGTGAGTGGAATGATGATGTCCTTTTCCCCAGTTCCAGGCCCCCAAGCTGCAGTCAGTACTTTGTTCTGAAATATCTGGGAGACTCACAGGACAGACACCATGGGTGGACTTGAAATCCATAGGTGGTATTAGGGGACCATCTCTCCACTCAGGAGTAAAGTACCCAATATGGAAAGGGTGGCTCTGGAGGAGAGGAAAGAAAATGTCAAGCTACCATGACAAAAATAAAAATGACTTCCTTTTCCTTGGCAGTAATTTTATCTGCTAGAAAAATGGGCTTTGTTGCTCTAATCTTCTATTTCTCATTCCCTACTCTCACTTCTAAACAGGAAGCCCCTATCATGCTCTGGTCTGTGTCCCAAGGGCAGTGAGCAAGAGAAAGTCCAGAATTGCCAGAGGAACTTGAAAGTATCTTCAAAGACTGAAATTCACCTCACTTAAGGAATTTTTCAGAAGAATTACCTTCCTCCTGAGATCAGAATGGAAGAAGTCAACGCTATTTGGAAGATCCCATTTTCTGTTTTCTAATAGGTGATGCATTTGACGATTTTGGAGGCTTGTGGGAAGGTGGGGGTGAACAGTAACTTCCAGAGTCTCATGGATGTCTTTAGATAAATGTCCACCATTCCCTCCATGAGGCTGTCTCCAGTTAGAGAGCAAAGCTCTCTACAAGATCCCATACACATATTGTTGTATAAGAGGAAGTCTCTCTTCCACTCAGTCTGGCCTCTTTCCCTCTTCTCCAGAAAGGATGAGGGTGGCTTGTTGACCTGAAAACCCATGTGGGTGCTCCAATCTGAATGGCTGGCATAAAGTTGATCCTTGGAGAGGCAGGAAGAGGATCCCAAGAGAAGATTTCCTGGGGACATGATTCTGTCCTTTTGGTGCCAGAACCATGAGTCTGAGAGAGGGCCACTTTGACTCTGGTGGAATTTTCCTCATGCCTGGCTAATATGGACTTCACTCTGTCATTTTTCTGTCCTTCCTCATTAGGAATGAAAACCTGGTTATGCTTTTGGTGGTTAGCTTGTGGAACTTTGGCACCCAGAAATAAGAACCTCTTCTTTCTGTGGGGAGCTGGCCTAGGGGCTGATCTCAGGAAGATGAGGCTGAAGCACTTTGAAGGTGAAGAAAACGGTGGTTGAAGGTGGCACAAAAGATCCCAGAGGTGTATCAGCAGATTTTGCAGAACAGGGAAAAAGCTAGAATTGGGAAATTAGAAATATATTTATCTTAAAATAAGGGCTGAACGGAGCCCACAGTTTTCATTCCTAGGATCATAGGATGAGGGAAGGCAGAGAACTAGAGGTAGATAACCAATATTAAAGGTCACTCTATGAAAGGCATCTGTAACCTACGCATGACCTATGCATAGTACCTGCTCAATATGTATTTATTTGCAAGCTCCAATTTATTTCAGTATTTACTGAACTTGTATTATGTGCTAAGTACTATGGCTCAGTACACTGAGGATCCAGATTTGAGATATGCAAGGATGAAGGAGTTATAGAAGAGTAGCTCTTAAGAATATAATGTATCCTCCTATTTCAACAAAGCAAAGAAGATGGATAGGGGGATATTGCCAGCCTGGGGAATTAATGAAGGATATTAGATATCATTGAGATACCTCAAGGATATCAAATATTTGTTGAGTAGCATAAGACACCTTTTAAGACACTATAAAAAAAAAAGGATGAATAAGAGAGTCCCAGAAAGCTTCCTATTCTAGTGGAGAGACAAACATGTACACACCCAACTGAATAGTGCAGTGGGTAAGTGACATGATAGGACATGCACGATGTGATAAGAAATGGTGAGAAAGTTATGGTAAATTCTGCTTTTCTGGAAGGACGTTGCAAGAGAAGGGACCTGCATGAGCAAAGGCATAGAAGTGTGAGAGTATAGAGTGTTGGTGGAATTCTGAGCAATTGAGTAGCAGGAAAACCAGATCTTAAAAGTAGGAAAAGAGAAAGAGGGAGTGAAGAATTAATGAACATGTTGTGAATGGAGGAGATGCCATTTTTCTTTCTTTGTTGATGAATTATAATGCCCTTCCCAAAGGGATTTGGGAGTTGAGGAGAGAGCATGGAATGTGACTGGTGAGTGGATGCAAGAAGACTTGCAAGGGGTGCAAACACTAAACCCCAGTCCAGTTCTGTTGCTCTCTTGGCTCTACGGGAGGATTTTTATGATATCAGATTATGAGGAGTAAATGCTGGAGATGAAGGCAGATTTAAAGACAGAGCTTCATATGCTGCTGATGGTTCCTCTAATATTTCTTGGAGCTTGGAGAAAGAAGGAAGGGGAAAAGGGATGGCATCTGAATGCCAGCAAGAATCATATCTTCTCCAGGGTCACCACCAAGGTGGCCACAACAGGCAACCATATGATTCTCATTGACTCATTGATCAAGTATCTCCAGCTATATGAGTTCGATGGCATTGACATTGACTTTGGGTACCCACAGTCCTGGGCAAGTCCATCTGAGGACTAGCAGTTCTTTACCATCCTCATCAAGGTAAAGACCTGCAGGTGCATTCGTATAGCCCAGGACCTCTGGGGGTTTCCCACCATTGACCGACTTCCATGTCTAAAGAAAAGGGAAAAAGAAGATACAGGAATCAATAATTGTTGAAAATCTACAATGTGCCAGACACTGTGACACGCACTGTGTGTATGGAACTTTATTTGATATTCATAACATTCAATAGAAGTATGTATTTTATACCAAACTGGAGAGGAAAAGTAATCATAATTAGAAAGTAGTGGAGATCTCTGAAACTTCTTTCCCTATAAGACACTGCTTCAGTGAGGAAGAAGGGGAAAATATTACAGACAATTTTAGTTTCAAGCCTTAGCTCACTCACTTATATACACATATACCTGGTGAACACATACATTCTAGTACATGCAAGATTTTTTTCCATCAATTATTGGTATATTTTTTAAATTAAAATTTGGTCATTTATTAGCACTGTCTTTTTCCTACAATTATTGCTAACTGTAATCATCAATACTGTCCTCACTTGGAACAGGAAATGTAGTGGCTTTTGAAGCTGAAGTCCAAGCCATAGGCCATCCCCATCTGCTGATCTTGGCAGCCATACCTGCAGGCAAAGGAACCACAGACGTAGGTTTCAGAATTGCCAATATCAGAGCATGAGTTAGGCAGCAATACCCCAAGGCTTGAATAGCATGTCTTATTCCAAGGCTGGAGTTAAACCTATGGGCCCTTGGAGCTACAGTCACACTAAAGTTAACATAGTGTGTACATCTTTGCTTGGCGTCAAGAACGCTGTTTTCCTCCTCGGCGTTCTTGATGGGCAGCTGCTGTTTTCTAACCACCTTGGTCTCCAGCTTAGGACCCAGAAGGTGTTTTATATGTTCTATGCTGCTTGAGTCTCCCCAGTGGGCTGCATGAATGCATGAGGGCTTAGCTACTGTGCCGATCTACTAGGGAGAAGAAGGCATGCCACTAGTGAGAGCAGAGGAGGAGAGGTAGGGAAAGTTTTTACTCTGTGTGCAACCAAGCCTGTTGTCAATTCCTGCCCAAATAATGATGGGGCGAGCTGGGTGTGCTGATATTATCCAGGTTGTATATTCCCAGGACTGTTCTCCTGGGAAATTTTTTTGGCTACACACGGAGGAGTGAAGAGAATCTGGCTCTGGGGTATTCTCCTCCAGACTCCAATAGCTAGTACATCAGTCTGCCGAGCTACCCACCACACGAGAAACTGGAGGAGCCTCTGAGGTCCCACAGCATCGTTACCCAGAGCTCAGGAGATCTTGTTGTATGGACACCGTGCTCTTTGGAGATTTCTGGGAATAGTGAGGTCTTATTTCATTCTTTTCCTGGAAGAAATTGAATTCATTGTCAGTGAGAACTGAGTTAATAGATAATCAGAATGCTTGTTTAAAAAAAAATGTGGTCAGGGGATTATATATAAATACTTCTGGTAACATAGACTTTTGTGGAGGTTGGGATACTATCAAAGGAGGCAATAGCCCTCAGCACCAGGGTTTCGCTGACCATGGAGAGGTTATCTATGTCAGAGCTGAAAGCAGGCATTTTAGGTTAGGACCGGGAAGCAGACATGGGGAGGAAAGTGGAGGGGAATGGGCTTGGAGCCTTAAGCTGAATGTTCCCCTAGGAATTGGCCATGAAATATTGGTGAGACAATGGAGTTCCTGCTGAGAAGCTCATCATGGGGTTCCCCATGTATGGATGGACCAAAAACCCTCTTCTTTGGATGTGTTTGTGGGAGCACCCTCCTCAGAATCTGGGTCTTTCAGGCCCTACTCCTGGGGGGACTGGCTTCTGGGCCAGTTCTGAGGTAACTCCCCTGGAAGAGGCTGCAGGAGAGACTCTGGCCAGTTGGTGAGTGGCATTAGACAATCTCTGATTTCCTTCCAGTTGTAAAAGAACTCTTGCTACATTAATTGGCCATGTCTTCTGTATACCCCAAATGGAGATGAGAAGCATTTCCCAGGGAGAGATAAATCATCTTGGCAAATGTCAGGGTCTTGCTATGTGTGACCTGACTTCAGTTTGACTTATATGAGTTTGACTTTAATTTACATCCAAGTTAGTTAACATGTGGCATGTAGTGCTAACTACATGATTTCAGGAGTAGAATCCAGTGATTCATCCTCTACATGTAACACCCAGTGCTCATCACAATGAGTGTCCTCCTTAATGCCCTTGCACATTAACCTGTCCTCCCACCCACAACCCTTCTAACAACCCTCACTTTGTTCTCTATATTTAAGTGTCTTTTGTGTTTTATCCCCCTCCTCGTTTTTATATTGTTTTTGCTTCCCTTCCCTTATGTTCATCTGTTTTGTATCTTAAATTTCACATATGAGTGAGGTCATATGGTATTTGTCTTTCTCTGACTAATTTCACTTAGCATAATACACTCTAGTTCCATCCATGTTGCAAATGGCAAGATTTCATCCTTTTTGATTGCCAAGTAATACTCCACTTTGTGTGTGTGTGTGTGTGTGTGTGTGTGTGTGTGTGTGTGTGTGTCTTCTTTATCCATTCATTTGTTGATGGACATTTGAGCTCTTTCCTTACTTTGGCTGTTGTCAGTAGTGCTGCTATAAACATTGGGGTGCATGTACCCCTTTGAAACAGCACACACACTTTGGATAAACACGTAGTAGTTCAATTGCTGGGTCATAGGGTAGTTTTATTTTTAATTTTTTGAGGAAACTCCATGCTGTTTTCCAGAGTGGCTGCATATTAATCTGTGATACATATGTTAAGTCCATCTGGTCCAGTGTGTCATTCAAAGCCATTATGTCCTTGTTGAGTTTCTGCTTAGATGATCTGTCCATTACTGTAAGTGGGGTGTTGAAGTCCCTTTATAGTTATGGTATTATTACCAATGAATTTATTTATGTTTGTGGTTAATCGATTTTTATATTTGGGTGCTCCACATTGTGGGCATAAATATTTACAATTGTTAGATCCTCTTGGTGGATAGACCTCTTAATTATGATATAATGCCCTTCTTCATCTCTTGTTACAGTCTTTATTTTTAAAATCTAGATTGTCTAATATAAGTATGGCTACTCTGGCTTTCTTTTGGTAACCATTAGCATGATAGATGGTTCTCCATCCTCTTACATTTAATCTCAAGGTGACTGTAGGTAAAAAATGTGTCTCTTGTAAACAGCATATAGCTGGATCTTGTTTTCTTATCCTTTATGTTACCCTATGTCTTTTGATTGGAGTGTTTACTTCATTTACATTTAGACTGAGTACAGAAAGATATGAAGTTATTGCCATTGTGTTGCCTGTAGATTTGTTGGAGTTTCTGATGGTGTTCTCTGGTCCTTTCTAGTCTTTGATGCTTTGGTCTTTTTTGTTTCATCTTTTCTCTCCTCAGAGAGTCCCCCTTAAAATTTCTTGTGGGGCTGGTTTAGTGGTCACAAACTCCTTTAGTGGTCACAAACTTTAGTTTTTGTTTGTCTGGGAAACTCTTTATCTCTCCTTGTATTTTGAATGACAGCCTTGCTGAATAAAAAATTATTGGCTGCATATTTTTCTGATTCAGCATGTTGAATACATCCTAATTCTCCTTTCTGGACTGCCATGTTTCTGTGGATGGGTCTGTTGTGAACCTGAGGACTTTCTTCCCCTTCCTGCTTCCATAATTCTTTCCTTGTCTGTGTATTTTATCAATTTGACTATGATATACCTTGTTGATGGTTGGTTTTTATTGAATATAATGGGAGTTCTCTGTGCTTCTTGGATTTTGACGTCTGTGTCTTTCCCCAGGTTAGAAAAGTTTTCTGCTATGATTTACTCTCTCTTCATCTTCTGGGACTCCTATGATTCAGATGTTTTTACTTTCTAATGAGTCACTGAGTTCTCTAATTCTTATATTGTGCTCTTTTGCCTTAGCTTCTCTCTCTTTTTTTATGCTTCATTATTTTCCATAAGTTTTTCTTCTCTATCGCTGATTCACGCTCTGCTTCATCCATCCTTGCCACCGCAGCATCTATTTGAGATTGCATCTCAGTTACAGCATTTTTAATTTTGTCCTGACTAGATTTTAGTTCTTTTATCTCCACAGAAAGGGATTCTATGCTTTTTTCAACCCCAGTTAGTCTTATTATTGTGATTCTAAATTCTGGTTCAGACATCTCATTTATATATGTGTTGAGTAAGCCCTGGCTGTCATTTCTTCCTGTTATTTCCTCTGGGGTGAATTCCTTCATTTTCTCATTTTAGAGGAAGAAAAATAACTAATAAAATAGAAAATTAAAATTAAAAAATTAAAAACAACACAAAAAAATCGAATAAGGAAAGCCAGACCCTAGATGTGTTTTGGTTTGGTTATTGGAAGAAGCTTGATAGAATAGAGAAAAAGGGAAAGAAAGGAAAAGAAAAGAAAAATAAGAAAAAGTTTAAAAATTTAAAAAGATGTATACAATAATATAGAATGAAGTGAAATGAAGAAAGTAAAAGAGAATAAAAAATTTAAAAAGTAAAAATCTAGTAAAAAATTAATAGAGATTTTAAAAAGGAAAATAAAAATACATTTTTTCTCTTTCTGTATCCAAGAATAAGAAAAGGAAAAGAAAAAACAAGACAAAAACAAATAGACCAGCAAGCAGAATGAAATCTGAATGAAATAACAGTTTTCCCTAGAAGTCTAACTATGAAGCACTTTATAGTCTGCACACTAAGCTGGCAGAGAGACTTGTGGTGGTCCTCTACGTCCTGAGCTTGGTTGGCTCAGTTGTACTGGGCTTGGTGTAATGGCTCTGTTCTCCACTAGGTGGTGGTGCCTAGTTTTCTGGGGTGGATCAGTGTGGATGGTGTGCACATGTATGTGCAGGCACAGGAGAGGTGAAAATGGCGTCACCCAGCTTCCCAGGCTGTGGTATCAGAACTCTGTGCTCTCACGGACCAGCAATCAAGCACTCCTCCTTTGATTCCAGCTTCCATCCACTCACTGCTTCTACACTGTCTGGGTCCAAGCTGTCAGTCTGCCAGGCAGCACTTCCTCTGAATTATGTCTCATACAGGGCTGTGTTTCCAAATCCCCCACCTCTGAGAGTCCTGTGGCTTGGACCCGCTCCGACCATCTGGCAGAGGGTCTCTCCAGGCAATGCTGGCTTGCCCCCTGGGAACGTTTGTGCAGTCACGCTGTTGCAGAGGCTCAGTGATTGTGGCCAGGGGCCTGCGTGCCCCAGAGAAAGTTCATGGGATCCTGAGGCAGCAGATTCAGAGTTTATGGCAAAACACAACACACAGCTAGGGCGGTTTCGCAGCACTCTGTCATTTTTGTTCCTATACCAGCAAATGTGGCTGTTCTTCCGGGTCTGCTGGGACCTTTGCCTGTGGCGGGGCCCTACAGCCTCTACCAGATGTCCTCTTAGCAGGGGAACCGCTTCTCCCATTTGGCCCGTGGACCCCTCGGACCTCGCTCTCTGCTCCTGGGGATTTGCCCTTCGCACCAGAGCTCCGCCGGGTATGAGCTGCGGAATTTCCGACTCTGCTCTCCCCTGTTTATAGAGTCCTAATGGTATTGAAACCCTCTCCTTTCTCCTTTCTCCCTTTCTTCTTCAGTCACTTGTGGGTGTTTCCACTCTTTCTCTTTCTCTCCAGCTACTTTTGGGGGGATTGCTTTTCTTGCACTCTCCCAGCTTTCTCTATCTTCTTACAGCAAAAACAGCTCCCTACCCTCCATGGCTTCTCTCTCCCCCAGTTCACCTCTCTGCACCACGTACCTGCTGAGTTCTGTGGCTCAAATTATGTGGCTCAAATTATGCTCAAATTATGCAGATTGTTGTATAAATCCTCAGATCAATTTTCTAGGTGTGCAAAATGGCTTGGTGCTGACCTAGCTGCATTTCAGGGATGAGAGAAGCCAAGAAATTTCCATGCTGCTCTGCCATCTTGGCCCCTCCTCTTGAATTGAGAAGTAAACTCCTTTTAAGAATAAGAGTTTAGGGGCGTTTATGTGGCTTAGCCAGTAGGGCATCTGACTCTTGATTTTAGCTCAGGTATGGTCTCACAGTTCGTGGGATCGGGCCCTGCATCAGGCTCTGCACTGACAGCATGGAGCCTGCTTGGGATTCTCTCTCTCCCTCTCTCTCTGCCCCTCCCCGGCTTGCATGCACACTTCCTCTCTAAATAAATAAATAAATAAATATATTTATATACATATAAATATATAAGTAAATAAATTTTCTTTTAAAAAAAGAGTAAGAGGTCAAACCTCTGGTTGAAATACAAAGTTTTATAATTGTTGCTTTTTAATTTTAGCATAAAAAAAGCTTTGGAGGAAATAGTGACTCATTTGTGAGTTCTTGCAGTACTCAGGCTACTTAAAAACTTCTTGTGTGTTATGTGTAAATAACTTCTGAGCACTTGCACGTGTCAGGCAGTGTGCTGGGCACTGGGAGCATAGTTAAAGATGACATGATCCCTGCTCTCATGGAGCCCACAGCACACAGAGAAAGTAAAAACACAAAGAACTAATTGCAGAAGTATGATATGTGCAACAAAAGGGTTGTTAGCGTGTGAGCGTTTAAGAATGATTTTCCTTACCTGTTGACATCCAATAGTCGTAGCCCAGCTTCATGATGTTACTAACTTGGTTCCCTCTGATCAGATCTGCCTGTCTTCTGAAGCCACCACATCATGGACTGAAGCTAGGAGCCCCCTGCTGACAAAGGAAATGAGTGGGTTCATTTGGTGGTACTGAAAGCTTGGAGCACGGGGTGAGCTTCAACCCATGGACCATAAGATTATGTCACATCATCTCTGCCCTTGAAAAATTCACTATTTATGTGGAAAGAGCCCTGGAAGAGAGGCCAGGAGGTAGCAGTTAGTTACAGTCAGAGCTTTGTTACAGATGCACTAAGCCAAGAACACCACTTTCTAATCCTGTTCCTACTTTGTCTAACAAGGCAGTTGGAATGATTAATTTCTGAGCCACATTTCTTGGGAAATATAGATCATAAGACATGAGAAAGGGTAAGGTGGTTCAGAAATCTGTTTTACATGTATGTCAGTGATTATGTCCATGGACTTATACATACACATACATGCATATATATATATGTGTGTGTATACACATAAATATATTCTATAAAATGTATGTAATTCATGAACATGAATCACTGACACGTTTTCTTAGACATGTACACAAACATATACACATTGTTACCCAAAAGACTTTTAACATAATCTCACATTCTTTTATTTCTTCATAGTCAAATTCAGGGCCTGCGGTAGAGAAAATATCAAATAAGAAAATTTCCTCTTCCTTCATCAACCCTGACCAACCATCCTATCTCTTCTTGCACATTCAGTCCTAGGCTTTCACCTCTGCCCTTCCTCCTCTGATACATGTAGACAAGAAGAAGCAAAGATAACACAAAGGAAGGCAAGGCTGTCCTGGGGCAGAAGGAGGGAGGTTCTGAGTGTTTAAACCCCTTTTGTTCATGAGGGAGGGAGATGAAATTAAAGCTGCCCAAGAGGAACATTTCTCCTTGTACTGCTGATCAGGGTAACAGAAATCCAAAACTTTTGCCATGGGCGGGGGGGGGGGGCGGTCATAGACAGCAATAATGTTGCTGACATAGACTTTTAAGGAGGAAAATGTAGGGCTAACCACAGTCAGCCATATTACTACTAACTTAGGTGTGTAAGGATTGGGTAGCTTCACTCACTCAAAGCCTCACTCACCTTGGCAATTCTTCACTGGTGACTGAAAGGGGACCTGATGGTGCCTGTAGGCACGCTAGTGGAATCCCAGCCTCAGGCCAAGTCTGCATGCTTATCAGAGATGGCTGGCACCCCATAGGTGTACCTGAAGGCCAAGCTCTCTTCGAGTAGAGAGTTCTCTTCTGGGACTATGATAAAAGTTCATTTCTATTCCATAGAAAGAAAAGGGTACCTGCATGTTCTTGATTACCTACAATGTGCTAGCTATTTTATATAAGATATTCATTTGATCCTTATGAAAAGCCTAGAGACGGAATTAAATGAAGAATGCAGGTGGAGTAGATGTTATTATAAAATATGTATTATAATTTCAGTTTTCTAGTGAGGAAATTGATGCTAAGAGAGGTTATGTTACCTTCTGAGGACACATAATTAGTAAATGGTCTACTAGGATTTCTCTTACAGGTCTCAGTAATTCCAATGTTTATACTCTTTCCACCATACCTTACAGACACTCAGTTTCTTTAATTTCTTTAATGTTTATGTATTTTTGAGAGAGAGAGAGAGAGACAGAGCCTGAGTGAGGAGAGGGCAGAGAGAAAGGGAGACACAGAATCTGAAGCAGGCTCCTGGCTCTGAGCTGTCAGCCCAGAGCCCGATGTGGGGCTTGAACCCACGAACTGTGAACTCATGACCAGAGTCAAAGTCAGACGCTCAACGGACTGAGCCACCCAGGCACCCCAGGATACTCAGTTTCTAAGAAACTTGTCATTCCAAGAGCCGCTTACATTGGGTTGGTTTGGTTTCCTCTTCTGGAAAACAATGTGACTGTATATAATAGAATTATATATATATGTGTGTGTTTGCCCTTTAGCCTTCAATTGCGATTCCTGGATATTTATTGGAATGACAATATAATCAAGGTATTTTACAAGGTGTTTCTCAGAGTCTTGCTTATAGCTGCCAAATATTAAAACAATGAGGAAATAGTGTATTAAATTATAATCTATAAACACAAAAGGATATTTTCAGTCATTAAAAGTAAGTATAAAAATTAAGCATTCACATGAGAAATGTTTTATCTCTGATCCAAAGTGAAAATGAAAACAAAACACAGGGGATAGATGGTTTTTGTGCTGGGATGGTAATCTTGTAAACAATGATGGTAGGTGCACAGAGGCTGGGATTAACAAGCCAAAATGAAGACTTGTTTTATGGTGGAATGATTATGTTTTTCTTTGTGTTTTCTTTTTAGAAACTTTTTGATTATGTGGCACCATGCTTCCAAAATTTTTATAGCGTTTTAAAAGAGTAAATGCCAGATTGATAGATTAAACTCATATGCCGCAGGTGATGTTTCTGAAAGCCAATGGGTTTGGTGGTGCCGGAGTTGGGGTCTTGACTTGGATGACTTCCTGGGGAACTTCTGCCATGATGGGTCGTACCCTCTGACCTCTCAACTCAAGTTTCTGCTGGGGCTGCAGACACCAGGTAATTGGATGAACATCTGCACACCTTGAACCATACTTTATTTCATTCAAGAAACGATAGTGTTTAGTCATGGATGCCCAAGACAGCTGAAGCACAAGGTGTGGTATCTGCTCTTGGGCTTTTCATTCATTTTTAGCAGAGAAAATTGTAAACTTTCTAGCAAGGGTGACCATATAATTTATTTCCCAACCTGGAGGACCTCTGAGTGGATAGTGTCGCCCTGTACAGTTCTCAGAAAACCGGGACGGATGGTCATCCTACGCCTGGGCTCATGAACCAGGCATGGGACGTAACAATTACTGTGAGAGTCATCAGCAGCCTGAACATCAAGACAACTGATGGCTTCTAATATTCAATAATTTCTCACTTGAAAGCTTGAGATGGGCTGTTGAGGCAAATTATTGAACAGAATCCTAGATAATATGTATGTTTCCATCTGACAATATGTTATCTGTGGGGAACTTGAGACTAACTCATTTTGCCAGTCAAGAAACAGCTATTGTCTAACTCTACAAAGAAACCAAAAACTAAATATTTATATGACTAGATATTTTTTCCTAGTCTAGCTAGTAAAAGAAGTTAAACTAGCATTCTCTTTGCTTTAAACAAAGGATCCTGTGGTAATCTGCAACTCTGCTCTAATCTTGGTGAATATGGTTCCCTTCCCTCTAATCTGGCTAGGTTTGAACTGATGAAGAAAAGAAGATTTCTTTTTTCTTTTTCTTTTTTCATTTTAAAAATTTTTTAACTTTTTAAAATGTAATTTATTGTCAAGTTAACTAACATACATTCAATACAGTGTGCTCTCGGTTTCTGGGGTAGATTCCCATGATTCATCGCTTACATTCAACACCCAGTGCTTATCCAAACAAGTGTCCTCCTCAATGCCCACCACCCATTTTCCCCTCTCCCCTGCCGCGTCCCATCAACCCTCAGTTTGTTTTCTGTATTTAAGATTCTTTTATGGGTTTGCCTCCTCTGCCCCTTCCATTCCCCCATGGCCTTCTGTTAAGTTTAGGAGACTTTTCTAGTTTCCCATGTGTAGATGCGTACTCCAAGTTTCATAGGCTGCCACTAATGGTGTTTCCATTAGTTCATGTTCCAGAGCTCCTAAACCCACACCTCCCAGCACATACTGTGAAGACAAAACTGATGGGATCAATGGGGACCCAAGGGGTGCACCCAGGTTTCTTGAGTGTGTTAATGCTAACACTGTGGTTAGAGGAAGTCTGGAGGGCCTCATGTTTGGCCAAAGCTGCTCACACTGTTACTGGCCTTGAACAGACAGAATGGGGCTGAGGGGTGCCTGGCTGGCTTAGTCGGAGGAGCCTACAATTGTTGATCTTGGGGTCATGAGTTTAAGCCCCACATTGGGTGTAGAAGTTTCTTAAATTAATAAAAACTAAAAAAAAAAAAAAAAAAAAAAAAGAATGGGGCTCTGAAGGGATGAAGCCTTCTTGGAGTTTGTTTCAACTCAATAAATATATGAAATGTGATGTTGCTTTGCTAATCATTCTTATCATTCTCTTTCCTTTATCATTACTGTTTAGAAAGTCATTTTCATGTTTAACTCTCCATGGAGGGAATTAAGCAGACATGATCCCTTTTGTTTATAGACTTGCACTCTAAAAGAGAATGTGCTCATAAATAGAAAAGACATTTTGAACAAATAGTCCACTTACAGTGAACTTAAGCAAAAAACTTAAGTTAAAAAACTAACACTATTTTTATCTTAGTAATTATTTCTCAAACTGAGCTCATTGTACTTTCTGCTGAATCAGCTCTTTTTCAAAACTTCTCAAAACTCTTCTCCCAGTCACTCCTCATTGATCATATTCTCCACGTCTGCAAGAGGTCTTCCTAAAACACATCTTGTCCATTTGCAGAGATTAGGTAACTGACCTACTCTCGACTATATTAATATTGGCCCTGGTCACTAACACTTTAATTTCCTCAATATTTATTTATTTATTTATTTATTTATTTATTTATTTAGAGATGTGGGAAGGGCAGAGAGTGGGGGAGAGGGAGAGAAACCCAAGCAGGCTCTGCACTGTCAGTGCAGTCTGAACTGGGGCTCGAGCCCATGAACTGTGAGATCATGACCTGAGCCAAAACCAAGAGGCTGAGAAGGTTAACTGACTGAGCCACCCAGGGGCCCTTCAATATTGTTTTATAAATGCTTTCCTATGGCTCTTGTACACTCTCCAACTTCTCACTAGAGAACCAGTGAACAATAGAAAAATGTTTACACGTAGAGTGACTGCAGTGAAATTCTCTAAGTTACTTTATCCCCGTAGATGGGGCCAGAACAGTGAGCTCCACTGTCTTCATCTCCAAGATTGTTGGAAACCCATTTCTCCTGCTGTACTACAAGTTCACATTAATTTGGTCAGTCTTGCAACTTAGTTTCTAGAGGCTTTGCATGAAGAAAGATCTTCATTCTGAGTCTTCAAGAACAACTTAAAAAATTAACTCTTCCCATTATATCACTAAATCCAAAGATCCTCTAACCATGCATCTTAATAATCATACTAGCTACTGGGAACTCTTTTTTTCTATATGTAAATAACTGCACATGATTTTACATATGTTAACACAGTTGAATTTCCACAACAACCTTGTAAAAAAGATATCATTGTTTGCATTTTAGAAATGAAACTGAAGTTTGGAGAGATTAAGTAATTTGGCCAAGATCACATCTCTAGTAAGTGATAGAGCAGGTGTTCAAACAGTTTTCTGATTCTAAGCCCAGAATCTCTGTCACAAGTATTCACCATTTCTATTTAGGGCTGAGTGGCACCCATACTTTCTGATGTGCCTGATTTCCAGGGTATTGCTCCTACACTAGTCTTAATTTTTTTTTTAATTTGAGAGAGAGAGAGAGAGAGAGAGCGGGCATGAGTGAGCAGGGGAGAGGGGCAGGGGGGCAGAGGAGAGGAGCAGAGAGAGAATCTTGAGGAGGCTCCATGCTCAGTGCAGATCCCAATGCGGGGCTCGATCCCATGACCCTAGGATCATGACCTTAGCCAAAATCAAGAGTCAGATGTTTAACCAACTGAACCACGCAGGCACCCCTCCTTCTCTACTATTCTAGTGAAGAACTCACTCCAGCCTTACCTAAATGTGGAATTGGTGTGTTGTTTTCTTTCCACAGATTACCACTGATACAAAGTTGATTCAAATCATAAACAGAGACTACCATAATTTTATGCAGATACACTAAAAGATTTAGGTGACATTGAGGTGAGTTTTAGAAAAGTAGGAACTAATGAGATTGACATAAGAAGTAGAAAACCTGAATAGATCAATAACCTTCAGAGATATTGAAAGTGATATTAAAAGTTTCACCAAAAGCCACCAGAGTCAGACAGCCCTATCATAATTTACATAACAATTCAGTAACTCCAGAGCATAGGAAAAGCTTCCCAATTCATTTACATTTCACTTAAACCTGATGAAGATAGAGAATCAGCAAATATTTATTGAGTATTTATTATTTCCCAGGCAATTTTGCTGGGCTGTGGGTATCAGAGGCAAATAAAATATATAAATTCCTTCTCTGTGGCTCTTGCAATTCCTCAGAAATAAATCATGTCCCTAGATGGGAAAACCCAATATTATAATGTCAATTTTCATGTATTCATCTCTAAATGTTTTTATTTAAAATCCCAAAGGATGTGTGTGTGTTTATTTGATAAATTGATTATTATCAAGAAAAAACATTAGTGCAAAAGATCAAGAAAATATTCTTAAAAAGGGTAAAGTAATAAAGACATGTCCCATGAGATATCAAAAATGTTGTATTTGTGTTAAATAATAGAAAGTTCAGAAATGCTTTTGCATTTATTGAAATTTATTTGATTTTTTCCTTCAGGCTCCTGGTTTCCCTTAAATAATGTGTATTTTCCTTTTCCCATTTGTCAATGGGTATGCATGACTCAGTGCTCTACAGGTCAGACTTTGGGGTCCTTCAGGCAGCGATGGAAGTAGGAGATAGATGGTAAGTTGAGTGTTTCTCCTCCAGGGGATCAGAAAGATTTCCAGGCCAATTTTCAGGAGAGTCTAAAAAGGAAAAAGCAAAGGTTTTCTCTCAAGGGAATAAAATGTATCTTAGATGTTAGATAAGTTGTAAGGTATGAGAATTTAGGGGACCCTGAGGATTAATTTTTATATAATTGGTAAGACTCTACTAATTTTCCCGGAAGATCTTGGGCTGGGTTACCTGCCCTCTGTATGCCAATGTATCTCCTTACCTATCAAAGTAGAATGAATGAGGTGTTAAACACATTAAATGTAAAAGATGCAGATTTGTCCACTGCTTGGGGAGTAATTCAGATGATGGAGGCTCCATAGATACAGGCTGCAGGCAGGTGAGTCCTATCCTGAGTTGTAAGTATGTGCACAGTGGACAGTAAAGCATCTGGGTGGAGCCAAGTCAGCAAACTGAGGAAGTGAGACCAATCAGGGACTCTACCAACAAAGGGGGGGGGATCAGGAATCATGTCCAAAGAAAGGAGAATAACACAACTCAGGATTTATTGAGCACTTTCCATGTGCCAAGCACATGTCCCTAGAAGGCATTGGGTAAGTTGATAAAATATAAAAACTCTACTAAAAAGTCTAGTTGGGTGGGCCAGACACTTAGGAGGCTGTTGGCAGGCAGCCCAGACAGGTCAGACTGTTGCCCCTGCTAAGTGTTCCCATGGCACCCTGCAATGTCACCATCTCCCCCCACTAGTCTCTGAATTCCTGGAGGACAGGGATGGGGTCTCAAGTTTTGAATCGCCAGTTTTTAGCATAAAACCTTCATACAGTGGGCGTTCAAAAACTGCAAGTTCAAAATGGCCTTTGGTGCTTCTTGGCTGCTAGTATTCATGCCTTTGTGTAGTTCCTTCCCACACTGAGTAAGACTGGCCCGTGTAACTACTAGAATATTGTAGATATGTTGGAGTGGGACTTCCATCTTGCTCTTTCTTGGATCACTTATTCTGAGAGAAACCGCTGCCCTAGGATCCCTAAAGAAAGGTCCACAGAGAGATACTGAGACCTGCCAACAGCCAACACCAGCGTGTTAGTCATGTGAGCGAGTCAACTTCAAAATGGATCCTTTGGACTCAGTTAAGCCTTCAATGACTGCTCCAGCCAATATCTTGTCTGCAACCTGCAGTTCTTATGACAGAATCCAATCCCGAACCACTCAGCCAAGCTGCTCCTTAATTATAGAAACTGTATGCAATAATAAATATTTCTTATTGTTTTAATAGCTAAGTTTTAGGATAATTTGTTATAGAGCAATAGATAATGAATAGAGTCAGGAATAGCTTGGTGGTTGGTGGCCCAACCCCAGAACTGTTGAAGATGAAATACTCATTTATTCAACCAATGTTTGTCAAATGCCTAGTCTGTGTCAAGTTCTAGCGATCCAAAGATGAACTTGGCTCTGGGCATATGAGTCCGTTCCTTCCAGAAAAGGCTGAAATGCACTGAGCAAATTCTTGACTCAGCCTAAGGATCTGCTCTCAGGCCAAGTTGGCAGATGCCCCTGCACCTGTGCCCACTCTTATCTGCCTGCCTGGCTTAATCCCAGTTCTAAGGAAGCACAGCTGCTGGCAGAGATAAATCAATGGCCTCGGGGGCATCAAGATAAGAAAAAACAAACCCTGACATCTGTGCAGCACTGACCACCCTCCTACCAGCACACTTTGCCCTCCCCTGATCTGTTTTTCCTAGGGAGTCAGGCTCTATCCAAAGTAGGTCACAATGTTCCTTATACGCTACTGCCACTACCCCTCCCAGAATGAGAAGGGGGAATAGGTACAAGGTCAATGTGTCTCTGGTGGCAACTGCCCTCTCCTTGTCCCCACCCTGGGCTGGAATAAGAGAAGAGACTTGGCAGCTGCAGCATCCTGTGGCTGCCCTGTCCTTCTCCTCCAGAGCTGTGGGACAAGGGGGAAAGATGAGCAGGGCTAATCGTGTCCTTTCTCTGAACGGAATGCCTTCCAGGATGTTTGCTGCTGGCCTTGAGCGTAGAGCCCAGTCCTGCAGAAGGAAAATTATATGCCTCAATTAAATGTTTCAGTATTTTGACTCAGCCTTTCATGTGCTTTCCTGGCTCTGGGTCCTGGGATAGGGACCCTGATTTCCAGCACGGTGCCCTTCCTTCTCTCTCTGGGCCTCCATATCTCTAAGGGGACTTGGTCTCAGTGCTGAGTTAATGCCTCCAATTGTAAGCAGTTGAATCAGAGTAGCCAGATCTGGGTTGGTGAGGAGTTTCTTCTGGCTTTCTCTCCCCGCTGGGGGTCAGTGCCTCTTCTCATGAATCTGGAAAGGGTGGTGATCTGAACATGAGGGCCTTGGAGACCTGTGGTTATGATGTGGCAGCTATGCCGCTCCCACATGATCAACGGGTCTCCTTATATATGGTTGAGCCAGAGAGCTGATCAGGACCAAGGGGGCTGGTGTGGAGTCATCATGGGGAGGATGCTGCTTTGGTGCTCTGAGTCTCCCACTCTTTTTGGCCTTTTTCCTTCCCTCAGGTGGGGAGGGGGTGTTCACTGGAAGTGGGGTGGAGGTCAGGCATCTGTTTCCATGAGGCTGCTACATGGGGTCTCCCCCACCCCATACCCTGGGCTCTGAGCAGAGGAACTTGAAGTCTATACTTGGGAATGATAAAATGGAGCCCTGGGAAAGGCCACTGATAAGTCCAAATGCCCTTGAGCCCTTAACACCCTGGAAGTCTCTTGGGTAGCAGCAGGTCCTACTGGAAAGCCTGTCTGATGACATCCTGTTTTTGTATTTTTTTTTCAAGCATGGCTGTTCTGCTGCAGGCGCACCTGGGTAAGGAGTAACACCACCTCCTCTCTCCAGCCCAATGTTCCTGAAAGTTATCCAACTTCCACTCCTTTCTTTCAACTCTGCATTCCCTTCTCCTTCCATGATGAAGTCAGGACTAGAACCACAAGCCACCAGCCTTTTTGTTGGATTCCAGGATGTCAGAGCTGGGAGGGAATGTAGAGCTCATCAATTTCAAAATGCCTCACTTGATAGATGAGAAAACTAAGGCACAGAGAGAGGAAGTGACTTGCCCTTCATTACTCAGCCTCAAGACTTATCTGTATGTTCTGATGCCAATGCTGGTGCAATCTCTATTACTAGCAGTCTATCCTTGCCTTTGTGTTGTCTTTTTTCCTCTCAAACCTCACGTTCTTCCTGATACCTAGGTGTTGAGCTATGGGTGTGAGATATGACTAAGGCCCAGAGGCGGGGGTACTCAGGAAAGGAGAGTGAGGATAGTATGAGCTTTGGAGTAAGACTGCCTGGAAACAGTGCGTGCACAGTACATATGTGAGGAATAAATGGATGAGTGAATTAATACTGATGTTTCAGTTTTGCAAAGTTTTCCTGAGCCTTATCTAAAAATGAAGATAATATTTCCTTCATTGGACTATTGCAGGAATTAAAATTTAAGCAAAACAAAGTGTGTAGAGCATCTAAACAAAGCACCAATCCCATCACATGCCATCTACAAAAAGTAGCTGTTTTATTGATAATGAACTTGAACAGTCTGTGAAGTTATTCGTACTATACAAGGAGCATAATTATCCTGGCTACTTGCTTCTGTAATGGCAAATTGATATTATTTTATGTGATTTTATTTTATGGTCTGATTGATTTTTAAGCTTTCTGGGTCATAAAAGGTGCTTAGGGCTTTTTGTTGTTTTTTGTTGTTGTTGTTGAAAAAAGTGTCATGACTGTTAAGCAAGTTCTCCCCCAGGCACAGGAAAAGAGTGGGGCAGTATCTATTGGGGACATGCCAAGCTAACTCTGAGGTAACCCTTCCCCTTGAAGAGGTCATCAACAAGTGAGACAAACAGTGGAGCCTTACACTAACTACAGTGACCACTGCTTTCTACTGGCAGGCTCAGCTTAGAAGCCAATGTGCTACTTTACCGACTGGCCCCAGTATTGACCAGAACCAGCCAAGTTCTCCCCGATGGATGCTAACTCACATCTGTGCATACACCTGACATATGTCCTCACTACCATGAATGACAAGATTGCGCCTTACGGATGGAATGATGTTGATGTCCTGTACCCTTAGTACTGAGCCCTGAATGAACGGTCAGGGGAATTGATCCACAGTGAATGGGAGACAGAGAGGGATAATGGAGAGCCCAAATTCAGTCCCTAATTCATTCTCAAATAACATAAGATTCTGTGAGGCAAAGTCCTTTGCAGATAATTTCTTCCTGGAAAGGAAGACAGATGTTTCCTCACATGATACACTATGGTGTAAACACTAACATGGGCAGATGGGGGGGAGCACTTGCCATGGGGACTTTAGAGGTCACACTTGGCAACTGCCCATTTCCCAGACAGTTGAGAATGAAGGGACAAGAGTCACTTTCCACAATGTCTGTATCCTATAGGCTCACAGCGATCTCACTTAAATGTGCCTCTTTGTTTCTGCAGCGACAGAGATCTGGTGAGCTTGCTGGCCATTGGCAGCTAGGACTTTGGCGCTTGAAAGTAAGAGTCTCTCCATGGCCAGGGGATGAAGGTGAAAGCAAGAGAAAGAGTGCTTCCAGCTGGGGTGGGAAACAATGGTGCCAGAGGACAGCTGGAAATAGATATTGCAGAGGGAAAAGAGGCTGGTGCCTGGGAGGAAGAGACATCTTCTGGTAGTAATGGCTGGTGGCAGACATGGAGAAATAGCAATGGTAAATGGAGACTTGGCGGTCAAACACTCAAAGGATTGTAGAAAACATCAAATAGAAGAGAAAGGGCTTGGTGATGGGGAAGCACCCAGGCCAAGGAGAATGAATGCAGAGCCCTAGGCTGGGTCATAGGCTTGTCTTCTGGGAAGCAACCAGAAAGGATTGGGAGCCTCACAGGCATTTAGGCTTGAAGTTGGACAAGGGGGATTGTAAGATGAGACCTGACTTGCATGTACAGAGTTGCCCAAGTCAGTGGTAAGTCACTAGTTATAAAAATGTTGCATTTCCATAATTATTTTTTAATTAGATGGCACAAAATTATTTGATATAAAAAGTAACTTGCCCCTGTCTCTTCCCTTCCCCGGTTCTCCAGAAATAGCCATCTTGGAAGTGCAGTGTTAGAACGAGTTGCAGTGACTGTTTTTATTCTTGCTCTAATGGCTAAGTAAACTTTCTGGCAGTTAGCTATCAGCTAGCTAGCTAATTCCCACCTATAGTATTTGACCCATATTTCTTCTGCCCGAAGTATCCATTCCACCAATATAGCTTTTCCTTATCTTGCCCACAAATCACTTAAATAACAAATCTTGGCAGGTTAATCCTCCCAAACTTTAACATCTCCCCCACTCCTAAGTTACCCAGTTTGTGCTAGTTAGTTTACTTTCATCAAACAACAACAACAATAAGTTCCTAGCTATTAAGTACCTGAACTAGAAATAAATAGATAAATTAGGAACGTTGTGATCTAGTTTACAAAGGGTTCATCACAAACTTAGTATAATCAGGACCAAACCTAGTGTTTAAACGTGTTTGCTTTAGGCTATAAATTGCTGACTATGGCAGGGGAAATAAATATCCTAGATATTAAAGCACTTTCAAGTAGGACTCAGAATATATTTAAGAGTACATTTTCTGGGGGTCAGAAGGGCTTCATTAAATGTATTCGCAGACTTTAAATTACACCTTAATTTTGGAAACGGTAAATACTAAAAAATGAACATCTTAGAATCAAAAACAGAGTATCTGAACCACTGTCCCTAATAAAGAAAACGTACATGTACCTTTGATCTTACAAACAGAGAAGTACTATTCAGTGGTATACTGAAGAAAATAAGCTTAAGTTAAAAACACTCATCCATTGATTAAATCAATACTTTTTTAGTTCATCTTAAGTGTAAAAATCCAACCGGGGTTATTATGAAGTGCATAATAAAAACTCATATCAGAGATGGTGTGGGAGGATTCCCGAGGTGTGCTGATGTTCATACAGACCAACTCTCTGCCTAGATTCACCACCATGGCTTCCATGGCTGTCAACCACAAAATGTTCATTTGTCCTGCCACTGACTTCCTTTGTCACCATGAATTTGATGGCATTGACTGAATATTCAATGTGATTTACCATCTTGATTAAGGTGAGAATGGAGCACTCCTTCTGTGTCTTCTTATAGAGAAGCTAGTGCCCCTGTGGATTTTCTATAAAAGTTGCATTTCCTCAGATGGCAAAGGGTGCTGCCCTCAGGACACTGGGTAAGGTGTTTGGGATTATGAGCAACAGAAACAGTCTCTGGCTAGCTTAAGCCAAAAAAGAATTTATTGGAAGGATACAAGTGTCTGTAGGAACCCGAAGAAGAAATTATTAAATTGAGAAAGGGGAACAATTTATTACATCTTTCATTAGGAAGTATTTATTGAGCACCTTCCATAATCCATGCACTATGCATCACTTTGGAGATAGAGCAGCGAACAAGACAAACATGCCTGCTCTTATGGAGCTTAGAGTGGAGAATACAGAGAAAAAAAAAAAAAAAGAAAAGAAGAAATAGATGGGATGGTCAGGGGAGTCTCCCCAGAGGCAATAACATTACCTTTGAGCAGTGATATGAAGAATTAAATAGAATCAGTCATACAAAGGATAGAAGAAGACTGTTTGCAGGAAATGGCAACCTGAGAGCATCGGCAAAGTCCTGGAGGCAGGAAAGAGCTTAGCAGGCCAAACAAAACTGGGAGGAGAGAACCGTACAACAGAAAGTGAAGTCATAGCAGGCAGGGTCATTTCTAGACTCTGCTAAGAGTTCCTGGCCTTTGCCTGCAGAATTGTCATTCAACATAACCCAGATTCAAGGATCTTAGAGTCTGTATCTCTTTCATTCAAGTTATACCTCACCAGAACCTATCCTTGTATTTTAGGGGCTATTTCTAGAAATTGGGAATTGCTATGAACTAGAAAGTAGCCCAAGAGAAAATAGAAATGATGAAGATAGCCTATAGAAAATACATGATAAAGATAGCCACCAAAATCCCCTTCTCTTCTCTTTCCAGGAAATGCTAGAGGCCTTCCAAGAAGAGGCTAAAGAAACCGGATATCCCAGACTGCTTAGCACAGCACCTCAATCTGCTGACAAGGGGACCATTGGTGCAGGATATGAAATTGCAGGGATTGGGAAGTGAGTGCGCTGGGTCTCTCAGGGCCCCCAAATCCTGGAGCAGAGGTTCCTAAGCTTTTAGGTGGAGAACACCCCAAGTCGTCATGTAAACATTGCAAAAGATTTCAAAATGAAACAAGCAAGCTTAGCTAAAAATGTCTCTTTGAAAATAGGGCCGGGAGGCTATAAGGGAGGAAGGAATTAATGCAAATCAACATCAGAGGAACCTTGAACTTCTTGTCAGCTTCAAGGCCTCAGGAGCTTGGGCTTAAGTATCTCCTCACCATGACAACTGAATTGGTCACATTTTTGACATGGACAGGAGCCAATGCAGTGTAACAACTTTCAATGCCTCATTTGCACGCTAACCCAACCAATCCCAGTTAACCGAGTTTCAATCGCTGTTTTGCACAGAGGACCTAAATGACAACCAATCTCACGGCCTTTTGCCTTCATAACTCTGCCTGCTCTTTGTCTTCCTCAGAACACGAGTCAGGTTTCTACCTGAATCCACGTCTCCCAAATTACAATTCTACTTACCCAAGTAAATAACCGTTTGCTTAAATTGTCAGTGAATTCTTTTTTGGTCAACAACGTAATGTTGAGAGAGCTGGTACCTTCAGTTGCCAAAGAGGTTATTCAGAGGAATTTCAGCGGTGGCCCCTCTAAATTGTCAATGTGGAAGACTTTGGGGAGAAGAGGAACAAGATTCAAGACCATGGCAAATACTTATAATAGCAATCCTCATTAGCAATTTCTATTGAAAAAGTCTGTAAAATCAAGAAACCTATTATGGACAAAGCAGCAAGAGAGCTACTCACCTGTGATTCCCATGGCCCTAGAGACATGTTTCTGAGATGCACGTTCTAACATTTCACATTTCCTAACCTGCTTTGAGTTTGCCCTGTTTCTTTCAAGCAGGTAGAGGGGACATCCTGTTTAGTCATCCGGGGGAGGGTCACAGAAGATAACCTGTTCCCTGGAGGCCTCCAGGAAGCACATTGGTGGGGCATTTGGAAATCTGCTTGACATCATGAATTTCCTTGCTGCTACCATTTCTTGCTCCTAAATTGTCTATAAGAAAATGCCCCCAAGACCCTGATGGCTCAAAATGTCTTGTTCCAGGATCCTGGGCACCTCAGTTGGTTGAATGTCGGACTCCTGTTCAGGTCATGATCTCACGGTTTGTGAGCTCAAGCCCAACGTCGGGCTCTGTGCTGACAGTTCAGAGCCTGGAGCCTGCTTTCAATTCAGTGTCTCCCTCTCTCTCTGCCCCTCCCCTGCTCATGCTTTCTCTCTCTCTCTCTCTCAAAAATAAATAAACATTAAAATTTTTAAAAAGGATCCTTGATTTCATCAGTGTGATGACCTATGACTTCTACAGTAGCAGGACGGATGTTCAGGATACAGCAGTCCCCTGCATATAGAATCCAAGGATCAAAGTGGCATGCATTATTTTGACTCTGTAACAAAGAAAAGCCTCAAATCATGCAGAGGGGATAGAGGGAGGGGATTGGGGAGTTTGTTTTTTGGGAAAGCGGCTTTCTTTTGGGGATTTTGTTAATCCAATGAGACAACGATTGGCAAGGCAATAATGCCTGTATTACCTTCTTCAGGAATATGTCAAAAAGTACTGGAGAAACAATGGATTCCCTGCAGGGAAGCTCATCATAGGGTTGGTTCCCTACGGGAGGACCTTCTGGCTCAGCACTTCTGATCCTCAGTCTCTGTCCCAGTCTCCAGTGTTAACATGCGTGAGGCTGGCTTCTGGGCGTACTATGACATAACTGACACCATTCATTCAGGAATTACACTACCCTGAGGAAAATTCTGTCATTCTCTAATCTCTCTCCTCTTGCTATCCTTCTACTCCTGAGATCCAATATTCTGGCCCCGCCATATCTCCAAGTACAAGCAGCCTGGGAAAAATGGCTGTGGAACACTTTTCATTAAAAAGAAAAATCAATATGAATTTCCTTTTTGGGTTTTGAAGTGTATGCTATCATCTTCCCCACAGCCCCAAAACAAATACTCAATTCTATTCTATCCATGGAAATAGCGAGAGAAGGATTTCAATAATCTGGCCCAAGGAAGGCAAATAATTGGATCTCCCTTCCAACTTGAATTGATTGCATTCACACTCAAATCCTGGGCTGAAAATTCAGAGACTATTGTCATAGTAATACTAAAGCTTTTCTGCACTCATTGGCACCTTCTCAGTCTTTGGTATTCAGACACATGCAGACTTGCCACCTTTCTGCTAATTACTAAGCGAGCACTAATGACCTTTCAATTAAAAGGCAAAGTAGACCACACTCAGTGCCTACCCTGAAGGAGTTATTTCAGTTAGTATTGGAAGGAAAGGGCCTATCTCTCAAGTCAGAATGTCTAGATAAGTACTAAAATGTGGCTACTGTGAGTTCTAACCTTTATACCTCTTGACTAATTTGGGATTAGTCTTCAAGAGATCACTCAGATTAGAGAGTAGACCCAATCCACTAGCCTCTTGGGGAGGCCTCTGCATACTTCAGGCCAGTCTCAGGAGTCAGTAAAGGAGCTTATTTTGATCCCTGCTCTGTTCCCTGTCTTTGCCACCTGGCCTGCCACATGGTAGGACTCAATTTATACGATGACTGACAAATGAAATAGATGAGGTAATGGGAAGTGGGGAAGTTTTGGTTCTATGGGAACCAAATTGGGTTCAATTGGGAAAAAGACAAAGAAATCCAGATTTGTCCACTCCCTCCATGCCAGGAACTCAGAAACCTTGATACACTCTTAAAACATGTTTTACTCTGCCTTTAAATATCCCTCTGTATGCAGCAAGTTCAAGTACAAGCCCAAGCAAGCCCAAAACCCATTCCAGTCCTTGATGTGTGGAGGCCAACAGCCCCTGTTCCCAGGGCTAGTGGTAGAATACATTAGACTGGAACCTGGGAATGAGGGACCCATGAGTATGTCGGTAAAGTGGAGTCACCCCACTGATCATCCCAGGCCCGTCTGCCTGCGCACATGACAAATCAGCACACGGAGAAGAAGCTCTGCAGTGGTCTTTCTGCTCTCACACGGTAGTTAGGAGCCCTCCCCCTC
>CM053570.1:11528189-11545487 GCA_028646485.1 Cryptoprocta ferox
CCGCCCTTTTCGCAGAGCCACCGCCGCCGCCGCCGCCGCCGCTTTTCGCACCGCCGCCGCTCCCGGTGCGGCTTGGAGTGGATGCCGCTGCCGCTGCGCCCAAGGAAGAACTCGCCGGCCAGATGGGACAGATTTCTCTCCCGGCGCTCGGCAGCTACATATGGGAAGACGGGTGAGTTTTTCCTCCCTTAGAGATGGTTCTAGGTGCGTTTTCCGTCTCTCTTTCTCTTCCCCTGGTCCCTCCGGGGCACAGCGTTCTCTCCCTATGTTGGGCTCGGGGGCTCCTTTCCCCTGCACCACCGGGACCTGCCCGTCCCCTAATTTCCCAGATCACAGTCACTGACTCAGGCATCTTTGAGGTTGTCTTCTTTCTGGTGTCTGTTTCTTCTTTCCCCCACTTGCAGATCCAAGTTTTATCCCTTCAGTCCTTCTCAGTTCAATCCATACGGGCGTGTGCGGATTACAGAGCTCCCTGCTTCTCCGCCATCTTGCCCGTTCCCCCAGTCTAATTTCTTGAGGCTTTTCTACACCTTTAAGACTTAGCTGACCTGGAAAACTCACCCAGGGAGGCCTGGTTTGCCATAAGAATATAACATACCTGACCTGGAAGTTCAAGGGTAGGGAACGAATGCAGCACCTGTGTTTCAGCTGGGCAGGAGCAGTGAGGTGAAATGGGAGGTGACTCCCTGGACAGTGGGGGTCGGCAGATGTGAGAGCTGCCTTTTGAGTTGGAGAAGGAGCATTTGTCTACCCTGGGCATCCTCCTGTTGTCACTTACTTGCACTCTGCAGCCCAAGGGCTGTCTTCAGGGTGTTGATCAGGGGGAATTTGCCCTGGTTGCAGAAAGTGCCTGTGAAGTCATCAAGGTCAATGGCCCAGACCATGGCACCTCCAAAATTGTTCTCCTTAAGCCACTGAGCCTGTTTAAGGATAGAGGACACCAGAGGTCATTTTATTTCCCTGGACTCAGGGCTGGGCCCACAGCATGGTAGAGGGGTTGGCCTTACCTTGATGCCGAAGCTCTTGACATTGTCATAGCCAACCCACTGGTTGCCCTGATAGGTGTAAGGAACACCCTGAGGGGCGTCCCATGCCTGAGTGGCTCCATTTTTCAGGAAGGTACAGATCTTTAAAAAATCAAGAGATTCAAGTCTTTTAAATATGACTCCCATGAAAGAAAAAATAGGCACTCATCTCTTAGGTTTTTGTTTTTTGTTTTTTCTCTTATGTCTCCCATTGGGCGATTATTCTGTTTTCTAATTATGGGTCGTTATTTGCAGTAAATAAGACCAAGTTGCTTTGGAAACACTCCTGTTATCCCTACTCTTAATGCTTGATTTTGGAAGCCCACATTAGTATGAGACATATAGTTCTTATATTCCCTTATGTGCTACTATAAATGACCTTAAATCTGTAGTCTATTGCTTGAAGCAATATTGCATATTATAAGTGTTCTTCAGAGCACCTGGGTGGCTTGGACGGTTAAGTGTTCGACTTTGGCTCAGGTCATGATCTTGAGGTTTGCAAATTTGAGCCCTGCATTGGGCTCTCCACTGTCAGTATGGAACCCACTTCGGGTCCTCTGTCCCCGTCCCTCTCTGGCCCTCCCCAACCTGTGCACATGCTCTCTCTCTCAAAAATAAACGTTTTTTTAAAAACTCTAAAAAAATTAAGTGCTTTTCTTACTGGATTAGGTAAGTGAGCTGATTATGTAAACACTTGAAGCATTTAGAGTGATAGCTGTATTTTAAGTTAGATAAGTAGTAGACAGAATGAGTGCTCAAGCTTTCTGCAGATTCTAGCCCTAAGGCTACTGTTCAGCACAGGGCATGGAGTTCACAGAATTCCAGCCTGCCTACCTCATAGTAGGCCCAGAATCCAGACTGCCTGGTGTAGGGCCCAGCAGGACCAGCGCCTGAGGTGGGGGCACCAATGCCAGGGTTGGAGGGGTCGCTCAGGATGAAGGTGTGGCCGTAGGTGGGAAATCCAACGATGAGCTTCTCGGCTGGGGCCCCATTTTCCTTCCAGTAGTGCATGATGTAATCCTGCAATGGCAGCGGGTTAGCTGAGGCTCCACCCAGCTGATGACCCAATGCTTAGTGACATTAGTCCACTGTTCTAACAGGCAAGATTGTACGAGGTTAATGACAGATAGGTAGTGTGTTTTCAAAACATTTTGGTGAAATCATAGTTAATGGGATATGATCAGCCACGAAGGAGGATAGTTATCCAAGGGAAACATTTGCAGAATTTTCTTTATCCCCGAATCTCCATGTGATTTACAACCTCATCTCTGGTCTTCATGCACATGTGTGCAGAGACTTACCACATTGAGGTAGGCATTGCTGCCAGTGTCGGTAGGGTATTTGTACAGGGGGCTGTTCTCTCCAGTGTAGCCCTCCCAGGAGCCATGGAGGTCATAGGTCATGACATGGATGTAGTCCAGGTACCTGGGGTGCGGTAAGGGATTTAAAAACATTTCTGATGGTCATTTCCCACACATATGCAGGCAAACGATACCACTTCCAAAGCCTCCTAAACAAGGTCCCTGAATAGCAAGCCAGACTAAGGACAAGTCTACCTTGCAAAAGAGAGAGCTACAGGAGTTTGAGGATAGGGTGAGTCTCTCACTGGGACAGCTGGGGGATCTCATAGCCAGACTGGATGTTGGAGATGCCGGCAGCTACTGCAGCAGTGACCATCAGCCTGGGCTTGTTGATCTGCTTGGCCTCCTGCTCGAAAGCTTCACGCATTTCCTATAGAAGAATCAAGTGCAGTAGGTCATCTACGAATCTGATTTTAGCTCCTTAAATAATCATGATAAGTATGTTCATAGAATGCTTTTCTTTTTCAAAATGTTTTTGTGTATTTTATCTTACTTTTTAGTCTTTCGATATCCCTGTCAAGTAGATAGGATTGATGGTATTAATCCATTTTATAGATATCTAATATGAATAGGAATTAGACATTTTCACCAAAGTCCCACAGCAAGTTAGTAGCCAGGTCATGACCAGAATGCAGGTCCCAGATGGCCAGTCAGAGCTCCACTTATATCACTATGCTTTGAACTTACAGTTGCTGCAGGAACTTGTCTCCAGCTTTTAGCAGTATAGATGTTGCTTCCCTTCATCCAGTAAATGAACTACTTTGTTGGACTGACATCCCATCAAATGCAGTGCTGACTTGGCCAGTAAGAGAAGTGGCTACAGCCAGGTGATAGGTTCCCATTCAACCCTAGATGTGATTCTAATCTCATTCAGAGGACTGGGTTCATTTTTTTTTTATAAAATATTTAAACTGGAAGAAGAGAAATTACAGGCGGGATGCAAATATTGAACTGATAGATTACGAAGGTGTTTTGTCCTTTGTTACTTTAGTGGGCAGAGCGAGAACCAATGACTGGATGTTTTAAATTATGACGGGAGGCATGTTTTGGCTAAGAATAGAGATGTTCTTTCTGATCTCTAGAGCTGTTCAACAAATAAGTAGATTGACTTTTCAACTAGTGAGTTGGTTAATATTGAAACCATTCAGAAGCTGGCAGATGATCTGGTATGTGGAACTGTGTAGAAAGAATCTCTGTGTGCCTAGGTGACTCGGTCAGTTGAACATCTGACTCTTGATTTTGGCACAGGTCATAACCCCAGGGTTATGGGATCGAGCCCCACATCGGGGCTCCATGCTAGTGTGGAGTCTACTTAAGATTCTCTGTCTCTCCCTGTGCCCTTGTTTTCTGCTCTCATGCTCTCTCTCTCTAAAATAAATAAAATGATTAAAAAAAAACTTAAAAAAAGAGATTATCTTGGGAGAGGGTAAATCTAAAACCTATCCTTGGATTTTCTTACTCCATTCATTTTTCCTTGGTGGTCTCTTAATTATCTGCCTTTGCTGATGACTTCAATACAGTATATCAAGTCAGGCTCTTTGTCCTGAGCTCTACAGTGGTCTTCCTTCAGTGACTACTGGGCATTCCTATAGGAGGTCCTACAGATTCCTCTCATTCTTCACGTTCAAAGACAAATTCATGAGTCCTTCTTGTTTTGAATCCACTCTTCTTGCAGTTATATTTTAGTTAATAGGACACCAAACCAGTGCTTAAATTCAGAAACTAGAAGTCCTCTCTCTTCCACTTCGAATTGGTGTCCAAATCCTATTGATTGTACCCTTACATACTTGCCCTTTCTGTCCTCACTGTTAGAACCTTTGTTTGGGCCTCAGCATCTCTTGCTTGATTTACTGCAATAGTCTAACTATATCCCTGCCTTCCTACCTCCTTCTAATTTTTCCTCCATGGTTGAGCCAAGAGTTATCTTTCTAAAATGCAAGTTTCATCCTCTATCCACTACTTTCAAAGCTGCGCCATAGTTTGAGGGTAAAATCCAAATTCCTTAACATAATATACAAGCCCCACATGATCTTATTCTTGCACATGTGGAGCCTCACAGTCATCCCTCCGTCTTCATCCTTGCAGTTCCCATCTTCATTTCAATGCTAACACTAGTTGCTCTCAAGACTGAGCTCAAGCGTCACTTTCTCTAGGAGTCTCTTCTGATCCTGCCCCAGAGCGGAATTAAGTTGCCTCTGTGCTTCTTTATCAAAGCATACTATAATTGTTGGTTATTTTTCAACCTTCCACCTCATCTCGTTTTCCCTAAAGCCAAAGATTGTCTTATTTTTATCTTCAATCTGACACCTAACCCACTGTCTGGGACAGAGTAAGTGCTCAGTAATAACAGACAGTCTAGTGTAATGGTTAGAAGCCGTGGGCTCTGTAACCACATGGGTAGTTATGACACCTACTGGTTGTGTCATATTAAGCAAGTTACCTAAACCTTAGCTTCCTCTGTAAAATAAAGATTATGATGCCTATATTACCTAGATCATAAAATAGATTTACAGGTGAAACGAGTTATAATTCTTAAAATAGAAGAGTAGAATAAAGCAGAATGGTGCCTGGCACATAGCACACATGCATTGTTGTTTTCATTATGAAAAGCTTTGAATGAGGCATGATATCTAAGAATCTTTGTGATGTGAAGATTCTATAATTCTAAATTCCAGTTACGTTGCACTTGGGAACCACCAGATTCTCCTTGGAAACAATAGGCTTTGAATTCTCTTGGGCTAGAGATTGCCACTTCCCTCCTCACCTGCACCAGGACAGTGAAGAGATGCTTGTCCTGAGGAGGGCTCCCACGAGAGCCAGGGTACTCCCAGTCAAAGTCCAGCCCATCAAACTCATACTGGCGCAGGAATTTGATGACTGAGGCAATGAAGGTCTGGCGGTTCTCAGGAGTGGAAACCATGGCAGTGAAGCTGAGGGAGACCCAAAGAACACAGGGTAAGGGAACGCCTTGGTGGTACCAACAACTTCCAGTAAAATCACACTTCTGTATTTCTGCCTCAGAGCTCTTCACAAAGACCCACAGCCCAGATGTAAGTATGCTTCTGGCTTTCTCCTGTCCTTTGTAATCAATTCTCCGCCAGCCGTGGAATCTCAGTACTCCATTTATTCTGTGATCCACCCAACTCTGATCTTTAGCCTACATTTCACTTGTTGCTTTGAACACCTGGCCACCCCAGCGCACTGTGCTGTCTCTCCAGATAGCCCCCCCCCCACATTCATATGCCTTCAGAGAAGTCATCTCGTTTATTTGCACGGCTTTCTCTTCTCTTCCCCCAGAAGGTAACTAGAAGTGCAGTAACACTCTCTGCACTCACTGGTTGTGCTTTTGAAATACTTTAAGAAGAGGTTGTTTTGAAATCTCAGTAACGAAACTTCTGTGAATGGAATCCCAGAACACACCTAAATGTGTGTTTTACCTTAATATCGAGGTTCTGGTAGACTAATTTATTCCAGTAGCCTGTTTGTTTAATGTGCATCCTTCATACCCTGTCTTACATTGTGCAGTCTAAAGAAACATAGCTTGTTTTCAATAGCAAATGAACACTAGGCTCTCTCTCCCACAGAGGACTTACGGGGCCGTTGCAAAGTTCCAGCCCCCGATGGCCAGGAAAGTTTTCAGCTGGCTGTTCCTGTAAGGCAAAAGATAGAAAAGAGAAACTTCAAAATCCATGAGTCCTCCTAATTAAAATAACGTTGCTTTTGTGTTGAGCCTGGCCATATATTTTGATGTTGCCTTGATAAGATTCTGTGAGTTAATTTTCCTTCACTACTGAAGACTTTCTTTATAAAAACTGTGTTGTTATTCAATACTTAGTATATTACTAAGTGAAGTAAGTCAGGCAGAGAATGACAAATAACCGTACGATTTCAAATATATGTGAGATTTAATAAACAAAACAAATAAACATAGCAAAAAGAGACAAACAGAAAACCAGACTCATAACTATAGAGAATAAAATGGTAGTTGCCAGAGGGGATGGAGGGGGGATGGGTGAAATAGGCGAAGGAGATCAAGAGTACACTCACCATGATGAGCACTGAGTAATGTACAGAATTGTTGAATCATTACACTGCACACATGAAACCAATATAATTATGTTTAATTATAGTTCAATGACAAAAAAAATTGTGTTGTTATCATAAATGCACTCAAGGAATGTCTGGGTGGCCCAGTCAGTTGGGCATCTGACTCCGGCTCAGGTCATGATTTCACGGTTCACGGGTTCAAGTCCAGCATTGGGCTCCATGCGGACAGTGTGGAGCCTGCTTGGGATTCTCTCTTTCCCTCTCTCTCTCTCTGTCCCTCCTCTGCTCTCTCTCTCCCTCTCTCAAAAATAAAGAAACATTAAAAAAAATAAATGCACTCAGAATTCTTTAGGGAAGTCCAAATTATGGGACTGGATTTTGTAAAATTAGGAATCTAATAGCAATAATATATATATATATATATATATAACTTAAGAGCATAATTAAATCATATTCTAGTCCATCAGATGAAATGGTAAATATTGCTTAAGCATAATTGCTTTCTCAGCCTCCAAGATGATGAATATAAATCAATTGCTTAAAATTATGTACATTTTCTGAAATAGCAGTTCTCAAGCAGTTTATACAAGAATGGAGTGCAAATGTCAGAATGGGAAAACATTAAAATTCTGGGTTTATAGCCTCTTTCTCAGAGATTCTGATTCATTTGGATTGGGAGAGGGATTGACACATTTATCAGGTACCTCATGTTATTTTGATTCATAGTCAATGGATCACATTTCAAGAAGTACTACTCTAAAGGAGTTTATTTCCTGCTTAGCCTAACTTAAATTCTAGTAGCTACATTCAAGATAGTACCACCACTGGTGATAACAATGGCCTATAACCTTATTTCTCCTAGAAATAGCTAAATTGAACAAATCAGAAATTAAAAGATACTAGGGTTATCGTTTTTTTGTTTTGCTTCATTTTTACACAAATAGAACTTTTAAAATACAGCAGACACTTCTGATTTTTTTTAGTTCAATGTTGTCTAACCTTCAGTATCTTCCACCTCCTGCTCTCTAATGTGAGTAGCTAAGACAGCTTACAGTTTCTTGGGTCATTAAGAAAGATATTGATAGGGATCGAAGAAACAGAGCTGGTTTAGTTTGAATACCTTCTAGAGAAGGCAATGTGTTATCTATATGCTTGCTGCTTAAAGTATAGCTTCTGGACCAGAAATATCAGCATCCTCTGGGAGCTTGTTTGAAATGCAGAAGCTTGGTCTCCACCCCAAACTTGCTACATGTGAACTCATTTTAAGAAGATCCCAGGTTATTTGTTTCCACATTAATGTTTGGGAAGCACTGACCTAGGAGATAGATACCAAATAAGATATCTCCCCCACTCTTACTTGTTTTTCAGGCCATTGAAAGCTTGATAGAAAGTCACATCATCCCATTCAATGGTGGTGATCTCATTGTTCCGCATCCCAGCAAAGGCATAGATCAGATGAGTACAGAGGCAGGGGTCAATGTCATCAGGCTTGAAGCGTCCCAGGCCTGGCCGGTACTGGGCCCAGTTAGTGAAGTAGCATGTCAGCTGGTAAGCAGAACCTGAAAGCAGTAAGAAGTGAAAACAGTGACCTGATGTAGGTGCCACTGAAATGTGCTGTGAATTTTGGCCCTGCCTCTGTTTCCCTCCCTTTGCCTCAATGCCTGATCTCTGTGTGGTGGTGCTGAATATAAATACCCTTGCAGATGAGCTCAAAGATTCTAACTTGGAAACTAGTCACTGACTTGGAGTTGGCTATTTTCGACTTCAACAGATTCATTTGGGGATTGTAAGCCTAAGAACCACTTATGAAAAGATGTCCGGAAGCCCAATGAATACCAATTGATGACGCCCAGTGGTCATGCTAAAGAGAATAGCAGTGACATCAATCCAAAACAGCAGGTCCTCCCAATGTCAAACCATCTGTCTGTGAAGTAGACAGTCGCTCCCTTTCCCTCATATGGCTTATCTCATAATTTGCTTTAAAAATACTTAATCGACAATTGCGTTATGAGTAATCTATAAAGATTTGTGATTTATGGTAGGAAAAGATTGTGTCAGAGATAAAAGACAGAGTTCATGACTTACCTAGCTGAGCATTCAGCAGAAGGGCCAGACCTAGAGTGACAGAAAATACATGTTCTCTGAACCAACTGTCTATATCCTGTAGAATCGAATTCTGAGGCCTGGGTGCCATCTTATTTGCTATAACTTGTTATAGCCCAGTGGCATTTGTGGATTATGCCAAAGAGTAGGCTTTTCAGTGAAGGCACCAATAGATTGGCACTTCCCTCCTCTTAGTCAAAAATGGCCATGGCGCTCTCTTCTTCCCCCTTCCATGTCAGTAATAAATGTTACTGAATGCAGAGTTCAAAAGTCTACTATCTATGGAAGATGTACTTACTGAAATTACCCCGAATGTACTCTACTCAATGAGTACACATCCATCCATGCTTCACCTCCATGAACTGGGATGAGGACAGCCTTCCACAGACATGGAGCAGTGAATTCATTATCTCCTAGAGCTTGGATTTTTTTGGAACCACCTTTTAGGAGCACTTACAGTAGAAGAGAAGAACCATGATCTGTGAGGCAGGACTCCAGATGCCTCTCCCTGATTCCACCAGAGCACTTCTGACATCCTTAGGCTAGAGTTTTCATTTAGAAAACGTTCAGAAACTATGAGAAATTTGTAAATCACAGCTCTAGAACAACTAATAAACTATGGCTATAGCTTGGCTCTAAACAATTTACTCACTTAACCCCTTTAAATAACTGAATTTCTAGCCACATTTTTATGATACATTAGCATCTCAGTAGGATAGGAGGGGATAGAAGAGAAATAACCCTGAAAACAGTAGAACAAAGATAACTTACATAATTATATCTCAGTTCCTACTCGTTTTCATCCTTGGAAAAGTTAGACCAAGGATGCAAACAGGTAAATAAAAATAATAGCGATTAAAATGAGGTGGTGCAGGAAGATGAATGGAGAACAAGAAACCATCGATAAGGGACGAGACAGAAAGACAAGCATTGGAAGGAAACAAGCCTTTCTTTTAGGACCATGCCCATGGTATCTGTGAAGGTAGAAATGTTACTAGAGTCAACTGAAATTAAGAGACTATGATTTGTGTATGTCAGGATTCTCTTGGAAATTTGAAATGATGAACGAAGAATGGAAGAGCCTAAAGGTCTAACGCGAAGGCTGTCAGATACAGAGAGAAAAAGGAATCAGGTAAGAGCAAGCCTCCATCTTCCATCTCTGACTGCAGACTCACCTGTGAGGAGAATAAGCTTTGCCATGCCTGTCGTTGGTACTGGTCTGGCAGAGAGAGCCTGGATTTGCTTTTTATACCATCTGAGTCCCAGGTTATCATGAAGGTGTCCAAGTGGAGAACAATGAACTCAGATGTGCATATAGCTAATCAGTAAATCAACAGATCTCCTCTCCTACAAACCTTAGACCCGCAACCTACAGTCTCCCACAACCACCACTTTCTCTGCTCGGTAACAACAAAGCACTGCTATGACCCCTAATAAGGTGGTGGAGACCATTGCAATGGAAACCACCAGCTTAATAGCTTTAATGGCAGTTCCCAGGGCTGATAAGCATCTGTTTAAACATTCTGGTTATGTTTTTATGTTGTGGACAGTTCGTGCCTGGCATCAAAATATGTCTTTATTGGAAAGTAAATAATAAAAACCCTTAGAAGTTATTAGCTGGTTTAAAACCTTTTTTCCTCGTGGAATTATTCATGTATAATTTGTACAATCAGTACACACTTTCCATCTTTAGGTGCTACTTTCTGAACATTTTACCCACACCTGTTCTTAGGAATGACTTTAAGTCATGATTATATGATAATTTTATCTAAGAATGTGTGGTTTCCAGAATGTCCCCGCTGAAGGTCAACAAGAATTCACTGGTGTTCCATTGTTCCAAATTACATCCAGAAGATGTTAAAAAATATTTTGTGTTGCTGATGGGTAGAGATGACAGTGATGATATTGAAAGGAATCTCTTTTTATGTTTCTATTATGTCTAGAATTTTATGTTTAAAATTAATTCCAATCAACCTTTCTAAATATTATTCTCTACCATTATCCTGTCATAAATTTCCATTTTAGCCAAAATGGTCTGTTTGGTGTCCACAAACCTGTCTTGTGTGCCTTTGCTAATACTGTCTCTCCACCTTCAAGGTCTTGTCTTTTCATTTTCTTTATGATGCCTTATGATGCCTTATGATTTTAAAAAGTTCTTAATTGTAAGGTAGTCAAATACATACAAATTTTCCTTTATGGCTTACTTTTGTGTGTATGTGTATCTTATTTGAAAACAAATAATCCCTCTCTACCCTGAGAATGTAATATTCTTTTATATTTTCTTCTAAACTTCTAAATGTTGCCTTTAAATTTAAGTCCTTCATTCATCAAATTTGTTTTTGTACGTAGTGTATGGACTAATTTTATTTTGTTTTGTATGAGTAACTAGTTGTCCCAGCATCATTTATGAATAATCCATCTTTCTTACACTTACCTGAAAAACCATTTCTATCATAACTCAGACCTGTCACATGTAATATTATCTGGTCACATCTCACCCCACCACTCCCACCTCCTATTACATACACTGCTCTTATATCCTAAGGAATGTCTTAGTCGTCATGGCTCATTATGTTCCCATTTCAATTTTCTAATTCACTTGTCAAATTTCATGAGAAACATCGTTGGAATTTTGATTGGAATTACATGGAATAACATTGGGGAAAAATCGAGATCTTTGTGGTACTGTCTTTCTATCCATGAATATGGGTTGCCTCTCAAATTATTTACATCTTTTGGGGCGCCTGGGTGGCTCAGCTGGTTAACCATTTGACTCTTGATTTTGGCTCAGGTCATGATTGCACACAGTTCAAGGATCGAGCTCCACATTGGGCTCTGTGCTGACAGTGCGGAGACTGCTTGGGATTCTCTCTCCCCCTCCCTCTCTGCCCCTCCCCCGCTTGCACACATACTCTCTCTCACTCTCAAAATAAACATTTAAAAATATTTTCATCTTTTAAAATGTCTGTTAATAAAGTAATGTAATTTTCTCCATAATGGTTTTTCACATCATTTGAAAAAGGTGTGTTCCAAGGCACCATATACGCTTTGTCTCTGTTATAAATGGTATTATTTAAACTGCATTTTCTTTTTATTGCTTGTGTATACAAATGCAATTAATTTTTATATAAACATTTGAATCCAGCAACGTTATTAAGCATGCTTATCAGTTTACATAGTTTTCTATGCTTTTGTTTCCTATGTAGTGAGTCATATCATCTGAAAACAATGGCAGTTTTATTTTTTCATTTCTAACATGCATAGCTAAAGAGCCACCACATAAAAGAACAGTGAGAGACTGGCCCATGCGGTCAATCTAAGTAAGAATGGCAGTTTATTCACATACAAAGAAGGACACAACTGGCAAAAGAGTACTGCCAGTCAATTGCATAGAGCAATTGTGGCATACAGCCACACCTGCCTGGCATAGTGGTTCCCATGGGACAGAACAGAGCACCAAAGTGGACTCCAGAACCATAGATTTGGATTCCAACTCTGGCCCTCCTTCTTACTAGGTATGTACATTATACGAGTTATTCCATCTGTTGGCCTCAGTTTCTTCACTCATAACCTTTGGATAATAATAGTTCTTATAGGGTCATTGTGAGGATTAAATGACATCACCTATGTAAAATACTTTGCACTGTACTTAGCACATCTTAGGTATTTAATACATTGTAGCCATTATTATTCTTCCAAAACTGAGGATCTGAAATCCTTGGAGAGCCAAGGAGCAATTATGGGTGCTGGGGGAGTTTGCACACTAAACTCTGTGTGTGGATTAATTACATGTTTTAAACATGAATTTGTTAGTTTTTTCATATAGATTTTAAATAAAATACCAATTCATTCAAAAATTAGGGTTGCTTGTTGCTGTATTTTCTCAGTTGGCAGAGGAGGAAGACTACTACTGCTATCCTCTGTGTGTTTGTAGAGAGGAGTATAAACATTATTTTTTTTTTTAAATTTTAGAAATGGTTGCTCCTATGTGAAAAAGGCTACTATTAGAATCTGGAGAGAGGAAACAAAAGTGTTTCAAAGTGGTGAATTTCCTACTCTGGAGATGTTCAAGTATAGGCTGGAAGATATCTGAGGTCACCTCATAAAGGACCTTGATGGTCAGTAGACATTAGATTTGCTGACTGTTACAGTCTCTTCTAACCCATTTGATTCTTACTATTCCTCCAAGAGGGAGGCAAGCTAGACTTTTTGTTCCTATATACAGATGAGGAAATGGAGAATGAGAATTTAATGAAATTAAACAGTCAGATGTGTAGCCCGAACAGAGGTTCAGAGCTGCTGACTCCTAGCCTAGTATTTACCTTCCTTCTTGCTGAAATTCTATTTCTACTAATGCCTCCTAACACTGTATTATCTCTTGCAACAACTTCATTGTGTGGTTGTTTGATATGGAGTTTCTTACACAAAATAGACTGAAATCTCACTCACTGTGTGCTTGGGAAGTAGATTTTTTGTAACCCTATGCATCTTTTCGTTATATATATCATTGTGTTTTGTGTCACTTGTTTATAGTCTACATCTCCTACTAATAGGTAGTAAGCTCTTTGGAGGCAGGTACTATTTTTATGCATCTCCGTATCTCTATGACTTAGGTAGTTCTTGGAATTTCAAAGATGAGACTACAATGAAGTTGAGAAGAGCTATGACTCCTACCCCATAGAAAGGTGACTTTTTTTGTATCCAAAACAAATAATGGACACAGAGTCCTGGAAGGGAATCCTGGAAAGCTAAATGGTTGGGTGAACTTTCTGCAGGGTGCGGGTGTCATTTTCTTAAGATTGGAGGAGGAAGATCCCCTCATGGGCACAGCATACCAGCCAGAAAGTTTCGTGTATAGTTAGGGTCAAGCAGTCATTGATTGTTCTCCTTACTGATAAACATAAAGCATTCTGTGGAGTTGAACAAGACCATTATTGGGAGATGCAGTACAAAGGTCAAGCTATAACTGAGTAATGACTACAACATTGGTCCCAAGTCAGCTCTGTTGACCATTCCAGAGGGAAAGAAATCTCCTGCATGGCCTACTGGCCTAGTACCTACAATCCTTCACTGATAGTGGGTTACATTGGCAGATACTGGGTGATATAAGGCAATAAAATATTCTAAAAGGATAGTGACATTGGGAGACACCAGAATGGCCCCTGGCTTTTCCCAGTTGTACCTATTTCTGGACTAGAAAGGTGGTTCCCAGTTGCACCTATTTCTGGACTATTTCTAGATTCAATCAGAGAAAGACAAAAACCATATGATTTCACTCATATGTGGAATTTAAGAAACAAAACAAACATTGGGGAGGGGGGAGAGAAAAACCAAGAAACAGACTCTTAATTATAGAGAACAAACTGATGGTTACCAGAGGGAATGATGGGGGGAGGGTAAATAGGTGATGGGACTTAAGGAGTGCCCTTGTGATAAGCACTGGGTGTTATACGTAAGTGTTGAATAACTAAATTCTACACCTGAAACTAATATTACACTGTATGTTTATTAACTGGAATTTAAATTAAAAACTTGGAAAAAATAGATTCAGTAGCATGAAGATTAGCAAAAGAGTCCACCATCTGTGAGAGTTGCATTTAAGAACTTGGGGCAATCTGATTGATAATTCTCCTAGGACAATCTAATGCAAGACAGTGAGAATGCATCACCATACCACATCCTATGATTTCAGAGGTTTCCTTCCTACCTTGAAAGGGACTTTTTCTACCTCCGTAAATATCAGTGGCATTTTTTTCTCATACGTGGGACCATCACCTCGGTGGGAATCCTGCACCAACCCTTTCCCATTCCTGTGGTCATGCAGTAGTTGGGACACTTCATTTGCACCAGCACCAGGGTAAGAATGGCTTCTCAGTGCCCACATGGCAGAGTATTGGACCCTGAGCAGGGGAAAAGTAATGGGCAAAGCTGCAGTTGGGTAAACCATCAACAGCCAGGTAAAGATAGCAGTGAGCCAGGCTATTCTCCACCTGTCCCTTAGTGCAGCAATCCTGGTTTCACAGTTGCTAAGACAGGGTTGGGGGAACAGAAAGAAATAGCTGTAGGAAGGGATATCTGGATTGGGTCCCCAAATCACAGTTGTTCGGCACCAGAAAACTTCCTGTCCTCAGACTCCTAGGTTCCTAACAGATGGCTGAGAACAGATGGACTGTTGCTGGGAATGGCTCTATTTAGGATATTTATAGCATTGGGAGAGCAATCCAGTTAGCATACCAGTTGGAGTGAACAGTAGGCTTAAGCAGTTTGTCTTTGTGTTGACGTATCTGCATTCTCTCTCATCCTCTGTGGGTAATAAGAAACATGAAATAGCCATCAGATTAGCTTTGGACATTGTCTTAGTTTTCTTGGGCTGCCATAACAAAATACCATAGATTGGATGACTTAAACAACAGAAATTTATATTCTCATCATTCTGGAGGTTGGAAGGTCTAAGATCAAGGTTCCAGCAGGATTCAGTTTCTTGTGAGAGCTCTCTTTTTGGCTTACAGACGGTCACCTTCTGGCTGTGTTCTCACATGAGAGAGAGACAGAGACAGAGGCAGAGACAGATCTAGTGTCTCTTTTTTACAAGGGCACAGTTTCATTGGATCAGGGCTGTATCCTTGTTACCCTGGTTTAACCTTTATTACCTCCTTAAAGGCATACTATCTCCAATACAATATCTCCAATGAATGATCCTCTCATGACCGTCTTATACTTAGGCAGCCCACAACAATCTAGCAGACTATAAATCTACATCTGAGAGAGAGAGATCAGGGACCTTAGATGTTGGAGTATTTTAACTGCTTAATTATTAAAGAACCAACCTTTTCCTGGTGAGATTAGAACATAGGCTCTAACAGCAGAACCTTTGCTTTCAGCTTCACCCACTACCTCAGCATTCATCCATTGGGAGAACACTTGGCTTTCCCTGGTGTGATCTTAACCCATGTGATTACAGCACTACTACTAGGTGGAAACTGGCTGAGGTCCTGATTCACGTGCCAGCTCTCTGCCGGGATGGACTGCATTAAACCCTAGGACATAGGCTATAGTTGGTGTCCAGAGGCAGCAGGCCAACTTCCTCTCCAGGAGGCCAGCCTATAGGGCATCAGTGAAGTCAATCATCACCCTTCACCTATCTTCCAAGAAAAATTTCTAAAGAACCATCATAACCAAGACATATCTTGGTTAAATTATTGAGTTCTTCAGGCACCGGAAAGAAAAATTTATCAAATAACTTAAAATGTATGGGTTGATGAAGGGGTCGGAGGTAGCCATGGCCTCAAACATCCCCACAACAATATTCAATGCCAGAGCACAATGGAGCAATGCCTGCTATCTAAGGCTAAGTTAACCTGGAAGTAGTTCATGTGAGAGTAATTTATTTTGGGAGTGGAATCCAGGAAGCAGGGATAAAAGATGGAAGAATGACACAGGAGGCAACGGGAAGACGAATACAAAAATATATTATTGGGTTGGTCTGGATGTTCAGTCCCTTGGGACTGTCTTAGAAGTCTTATGAAATGTGTTTCTATACCATCCAGAGAAGAAAAGTGGAAAGACCATGATCCCCGGACTGCCCAGGGATGACATTAACTCCTCTGCTTGTGCAGGTTGTCCTGCTTTTGTGGAAGCCTGTATCTGAGAAGCCCCAGGTGGGAAACTATAGAGTGCATGGCACACACATGCGTGAAGGGAGGTCCTACAACTCCATGAAGGTGATTGAAACTTACTCAGAGCTGGTTGCTGCAGCCGTGGCTGAAGTTAAAGGGTAAAGCGGAGAGAATTTGGAATGGTGCTAAGAGGTTGCGTCTACACTTACAGGGTTCTGTAGAAGAAAGAAGAAAAGAAAGTATCGGCCTCTCCCATCATATGCTGCCAAGGAATTTGGCAAGTATGAAAAGAACAGGCAGACGTTCTCACATGTGAAGGGACCCAAGGACTATAGCAGCCATGGCACTACTTAAACAAAAAGAGTTCTGCTGCAAAATCAGCCAACAGCAACAATGACAAAAAGTACATGAAAAGCCATAGGAACAGAACTAGTTCAATATGCAAAGCCAGAAAAAAAAGAACTAATACAAAATTTTGAGGAAAAGAGTGAGCCCAGAGTTTTATGTCTAACAGGCTATTGATCAAATATAAAGCAACAGGCAGGCATTTTCATACCTGCGGGAAAATGGAAGACCACAACTTCAGGCCTTTCTTGGCAAACAAAAATAAAACAAAGGAAGAAATGAATTAGAGAATCCAGTATTAGAAAAGCTGTAGTAAAAGTACTGGTCATGAGGATTTCATTAATTTAAACATATGAGTTTAGTTCTATTATAAAATGAAGTGATATTAAAACTTCTGAGTAAATAAAAATAATAACATAAAATCTGGAGGTGACAAGTATTGGAAGAGTGTTAAATGGTTAGTTTTCATACCTCTAACACTGAAGCATGCATGAGCTTAAACATCTAAGTCCAGCTCCTAGTTTCCGTTCTTTTCATTCTTAACCCATTTGTTTTGTTTGCTTTCCTTTGAAGCACATCAAATCAGTCTGTGTATTCTCACTGTCTTCAATTGTTTTCCTTCCATTCTTTCTTGAACCAACTCCACCAACGCCAGTCAGAGTGGCTAAAATGAACAACTCAAGAGACTATAGATGCTGGCGAGGATGTGGAGAAACGGGTACCCTCCTACACTGTTGGTGGGAATGTAAACTGGTACAGCCGCTCTGGAAAACAGTGTGGAGGTTCCTCAAAAAACTATCA
>CM053570.1:11545987-11566835 GCA_028646485.1 Cryptoprocta ferox
AAGGAGGAAAAAGAGTTAGGGAGAGGGAGGGAGACAAAACACGAGAGACTCTTGAATCCTGAAAACAAACTGAGGGGGGAAGGGGAAGGGGAAAAGGTAAAGGGGGGTGATGGTCTTGGTGGAGGTCACTTGTGGGGAAGAGCACTGGGTGTTATATGGAAACCAACCTGACAATAAACTATAAAGTTTAAAAAAAAATGCTATTTTTTGCATAGGAAAAAAAAAAAAAAGCCTGAGCTTTTGCCACTTAAGCGGGGTACTACCTCTGCTCTTGGTGATGACCCACATGTTGTGGAATCTAATGGTCAACTCACAGACTGCTATTTACCTGACATATTGGCAGTATTGGACACAGCTGATCACTTTCTTCTCTTTCCAGACACTTGACTTTCTTGGTGTTCTCCCTCATGCATCCATCCTTCTTTTGTCTTCTTTACTCTTTGCTACTTTTCTCTGCAGCCCCTGGATATTGGAATGCCCAGAGCTCAGTCCGTGGACTCCTTGCTTTCCTTTTCCATACTCACTCTCCTAAAGATTTCATCCAGTCTATTGACTTTATTTTTAATTTTAAAAAATGTTTATTAGTTTTTGAGAGACAGAGCATGAGCAGGAGAAGGACACAGAGAGAGGGAGACACAGAATCTGAAGCAGGCTCCAGGCTCTGAGCTACAGCACAGAGCCTGATGTAGGGCTCAAACTCAACAACCGTGAGATCATGACCGGAGCCAAAGTCTGACACTTAACCGACTGAGCCATCCAGACGCCCCTAGTCTATTGACTCTAAATACCAACTACATTCCAAACTCCAAAATGTTCATATCCAACTGCCTTCTCAACATTTCCGCCTAGAAAGCTAGTAGGAATCTTACTTCAACATGTCCAAAACTGAATTCATGACCTTCTCTGGGAGCCCACTCTTTTTCTTCAGCCTTCCTCATTTCAATCAATGGCAACTCTATATTTCCAGTTCCTCAGGCTAAAATATTAGGACTATCTTTGATAAAGATTCTGTTTAGCTAAAAACAAAAACAAAAACAAAAATCTTTATTTTTTTTGAGACAGAGAGAAGGCGCAAGTGAGCGAGGAGCAGAAAGAGAGAAGTGGGAGGAGGGCCGAATCCCACGAGGGGCAGAGGGAAAGAGAGGGAGAGGGAGAGAGAGAGAGAGAGAGAGAGAGAGAGAAGAGGATCTCACCTGGAGTGGGACTCCTGTTCACCCAAAACTTGAGATCACCCTATGCGAGACTCAAACTCACAAACCGTGAGATCATGACCTGAGCTGAAGTCAGATGCTTAACCAACTGAGCCACCCAAGCGCCTCCCCCAGCCTAGCCCCCCAAAAAAGCTTTAAAATGCAGCCTAAATTCAATTGCTTCTGACCACCGCCTACTGCTGCTACCCTCCCTTGCGCCACCATTTCTCTCCTGGATTACTGCAATAGCCTCCAAACTACATTCTTGGCAAAGCAGCCAAATTATTTTAAAATAGAAGTCAAATCATTTGTCTACTTAAAAGCCTTCAAAGGCTGCTCATTGCTTCAGAGTATAGGCAGAAATCTTTATATTGCTCTCTACAGCCTTAAGCCAGGGGTCAGCAAGCCACTGTCTGAGAGCCAAATTTGACCTGTTGCTTATTTTTTTGTACAGTAGCCTGGGAGCTAAGAATGATTTTTACATTTTTAGATGTGTAGGAAAAAATAAAAAGAACATTTAGTTACACATGGAAATGATACGAAATTCCAATTGCAGTGTCCATAAATAACATTTTATTGGAACACAGCCATGCATATTTGTTTATGACTTGTCTCTGGCTGCTTTCACCACTATTACAACAGGAGGGTTGAGTAGTTGCAGTGAGGCCATAGAGCCCGCAGAGCCTAAAATATTTACTAACTGGGCCTTTACAGAAAAAGTCTGCCAACCACTGCTTTAAACTAGCTGCTCTCTCCTGACCGCATCTCCTCTAACTTCCCTACGCCTCCTCCGCTTTTGCTCCCTTTTCTCCAACCAGACTGGTCTCCTTGCCATTGTCCCTTCAATATGTCAGGAATTTTTTCTTTGGGCCTTTGTACTGATCTTTCCCTCCACAGTCCTGCCCCCCAGATAGCCACAAGGCTAACATTTTTGCTCCTTTATATATTTGCTCCGGTAATTTGTGAACCCTGTACAAAATGAAAACATGCAGCTCCATGTTCAAAAATGATTAAGGATCCAAGATGTTAACAACAGGGCATTAAAGAAAGCACATCGGTCACAAGCCTAAGAAACTGGCTAGCCACCCTATTTCCAATGGCCACCCCTCCCTGGAAGGCTCCAGGCCCTCTCCTCTCCTCTACATTTTTTATAACACTTTTCAGCATCCACCATACTATATGGCTTATGTATTTGTTATATTTATTATTTAATATGTGTCTCCCAGCTAAAATGTAAGCTCCGTGTGGACAGGGGTCTTTCTCTCTTTACTGCTATATTTCAAATACATAGAATTGTGCCTGGAATATAGCAGGTGCTCAGACAGTAAGTGTAATAAATTTTATTGAAAAAAGTGTATGAAATTCAGCAATTACCATGTTTTTATTTTATTTTATTCTTATTTTAAACTCAAATAAAATAAAATATACTTTTTTTTATTTAAAAAAAAAAAAAAGCATTTCTGGAGCACCTGAGTGGCTCAGGAGTTAAGCTCTGACTCTTGATTTCAACTCAGGTCATGATCTCACAGTTTATGAGTTCAAGTCACACATTGGGCTCTGTGCTGACAGCATGGAGCCTGCTTGGGATTCTCTCTCTCTCTCTCTCTCTCTCTCTCTCTCTCTCTCTCTCTCTCCCCCCCCCCTTCTTTCTGCCTCTCACCTGCTCTCTCTCTCTCAAATTAATAATCTTTTTGTAAAGGAGCATTTCTACTTGTGACTTACAAAATTATTTCTCTCTGGTCAATTCTTCTTCCCCTTGTACAAATAATGGCTAATAGGTACATAATATTAATAAGTACTAGGAAATATAGTTGATGGAATTAACCTTCCAGGGAACCGCTGTTTGTATTTTGTAACTGGGGAATATGTTCAACTACTAAGTTATGTACATGTATTATTTTGACCAAAACTAAAATTTAGATTTTAAAAAAGATAAAGGCTGAGAATTGAAAAACGTAGTATGAGTCCTCAGATTGAAAGTGAGCATTCAGTATCAAGCAGAAGGGAAAAGAATAAAACCACACCTAAACACAAAAGTAAAAATAAACTAAAATAGTGAAGCTACAGAACTTCAACGAAGAGAAATGATAAAGGTTTGGTAAGAAGGGGAAAAAAGTAGCATTGATGAAATTGACATAAACTTCAATGAATCCTTTTCTTACTTTCAAAACCCCTCACATAAAGCTCTTTAGATCAGGCAGAACATTCTTCATCATCAGAGACGCAGTTTGGGTGGTAAACATGGGCAGACTTAGAAAAGACACCTTCATCTATGATTCTGTCCTATTGATTTTATTCCAGTCTGCTATGCTGATTTTTGCAAACCTTTGTAAATGCTGAGGGGTCTCTGTCTTGCCAGATCTGCATCCTCCCAGTTGTTCTCACTGTTGTGAAGAGCTACATTACCTAGACAGAATTTTCTTGAATTCTGCTAGAATAAGAAAGTGTGCTGTTTAGCTGTAAGATGCCTACTACTCCAATCCTTTTATTTCTATAGTTGGTGTTTATCATTTGTGATCATCCAACATCTTTGTGCACTGTACCAACTGTTTGATCATTTCTTCCTTATGACTCCCACTTTCCCACATAGAAGTCAGCAACTCATGTTTCCTGTCTCACTCACCGCTAGTGATCAAGTCTGTTACCTAGAATCTGCCAGTCAGTGTGAGTTCTGGATTTCAAAATAAGCAACGTGAGAGGTGGCCATATTGAGAGGGAATCCACCTTCTAGGAAGTGCAATGGTGGATGTGACTTGTTCTTCCAGGGCAGCAATGGTAAGCTGCTGTCACCCAGTCCTGAGTGTCATCAGTTGTAGACAGATGGACACTGTGCTATCTCAACTAGAGCCATTCCCACAGTAGACAAGCACTGTTTCCATCTCTCTCACTCTTCCAGAGATTCTTTGGGTCAAAACATATCTTTTAATAAGTTCCATTATTGCTTAGATTAGCCAGAGTATAATTTGTTACAAAAAACTAAGAACTCTGGCCATGTATAAAAAGTCTACAGTTAACATTATACTCAATGGTGAAAAGCTGAAAGCTTTCCCTCTAGGATCAGGAATAAGGCAAGGAAGGATTCCCCCTTTTGCCCCTAGTAGTGGAAGTCCTAGCCAGAGATACTAGGCAAGACAAAGAAATAAGATTCTTCACAGAAGCAAAACAATAAGCAAAATGAAAAGCCAGTCTATGGAATGGGAAAAAATATTGGCAAACCATAACATGGATAAGGGGTTACTATCCAAAATATATAAAGAACTCATACAACTCAATAACAGCAACAACAACAAAACCCTAAACAATTCAATTTAAAAATAGAAAAAAAATGTTCAAAGAATACATCTAAAAGGCCAAAAGATGTGTGAAAAGATACTCAAAATCACTAACCATCAGAGAGATCCAAATCAAAGTCATAATGAGATATCACCTCACACCTGTTAGAATGGCTTTCATCAAGAAGACAAAACATAACATGTATTAGCGAGGATGTGAAGAAATGGAAATCCTTGTACACTGTTAGTGCGAATGTAAATTGGCTCAGCCTCAACAGAAAATAGTATGGAGAGGTTCCTCAAAAACTTGAAAACAGAACCACCAGCAATCTCACTTCTGTGACTGTATTCAAAGGAAATGAAAACAGTATATTGAGAAGATATCTGTACTCCTATGTTATTGCAGCCCTATCACAATAACCAAGGTAATGGAAACAAGTTAAGTGTCCATCAACAGATGAATGGATGAAAATGTGGTATATATACACACAGTGTACACTACACACACACACACACACACACACACACAATGGAACACCATTCAGCCATGAGAAAGAAGGAAATCCTGCCATTTGTGACAACATGGATGGATCTTGAGGACATTATGCTAAATGAAATAAGTTAGTCACAACAAGACAAATACTGCATGATTTCACGTACATGAGGCACCTAAAGTAGTCGAACTCTTTGACACAGAAATCAGAATCGTGGTTGCTAGGGGCTAGGGGCGAGGGAAAAGGGTGGTTGCCTTTCATTGGGTATAGACATTCAGTTTTTCAAGATGAAAGTTGTAGAGATCCGTTGCACACTAATGTGATTAAGTTAACCCTACGAACTGTACACTTATGGTTAAGATGGTAAATTTTATGTTATGCACTTTAAAAAAAACAAATTTTTTAAGATCCAATTAATACAACCTCCAGTTTTTAAGTTACTTAAACTCATATTTTAACTTTACATTGGATAATAAAGCTTTTTTTGTTCAGGTTTGGTTCAAGTAAGCCTTCTAAACAAGGTCTCTGAACAACAGGCAAACCAAAGGTGAGTGTCTCTTGGACAAGCGACACACAGAGGGGATGGGGGAAAGTCATCACTCACCAGCACATCTAGAGGATCTCAGTCAGACTGGATGTCAGAGATGCCAGCAGCTACCATGGCGGTGACCATCAGCCCGGGCTTGTTAATCTGCTTGGCCTCTTGTTCATAAGCTTCACATGTCTCCTATACATAGGAAAAAGTCTATGAATATCAACTCTGAGTTGACTTCCATGACCACTCTTTGAATTAAATTAATCTTTCCCATTTTTCATTCTTTAGCATCCTCACCAGAATAGGATACTTCATCTCCAACTGATATTGTAGGGAGCTAGGTTTTCTGTACAGCCTCAGTGATCTTTCTTAGGAGACTGGTTGTATGCTTTCCAGTCAAAATGATATGGAACATGGCTAACCTGCACTGGAATAGTAAAGAGATTCTTGTCCTGAGGAGGATTCCCATGAGAGCCAGGGTACTCGCAGTCAAAGTCCAACCTGTTAAACTCATAGTGGTGCGGGAATTTGGTGATTGAGGCAATGAAGGTCTGGCGGTTGTCAGGAGGGGAAATCATGGCAGTGAAACTGAGGGAGACCCAAAGAACACTGAGAGAGGGAACGCCTTGGTGGTCCCAACACCTGGTAGTAAAGTCAGTGTAGGAAGTCATCTGAAAAAACTTATGGAGCCGGTCTAAAGTTTTCACCACCAAAATCCAGGAGAGTTTTCACTCAACTGTCTCTGAGGAAAAAGAAGCAAAGATTTGCTGATCAGAACAAATGGAAAGATCATGCATTTCAACATTATCTGTTAGAGGGATTGATGCAGGCTCTCATACTGGTTTTCTTCATTCTCATCCATGTTCCTAAATTGTTAGAGTGGTTAGAGTAGGTGGCCTGAGGTTGGTATGTTTCAGTGTCTCTACAGTTCTAATTACTGCCCTTGGAGTGAAGTCCCTGACCAAGGACACCGAGTGCTTCATCAGTGCCAGCCTTGAACTGCTTCCAAGTGGAAGACTGTTTTCATCCGAGTCCACAAGTGCTTGGACTTCTCTAAATTTCCTTGGCAACAGAGCTGGACTTTAGCTGACAACCACCTCCTATGAGCCAGCCATTACCCTTAGTGTGAGAATCACCACTGTATTGGAAATAATAAGAAAACTTGAAACTTAACTGTGTGCTGCTTTGTTGGCTTATTTGGAATTGCAGTCTAGAGGCCGCTATGGGAGTTTTTGCTCAAACTACTCCGGAAGGAGAAAAGATTTTGATCCTTGGTCCTTTCATTACTGACTTATCTTTTTAGGTCATTGAAAGTTTGGTAGAGCCACACCTCTGCATTCACAGATAGGGATCTCATTCCACATCACAGCAAAGGCTTAGGTCAGGTGAGCACAGAGGCAGGGGTTGATACCCTCAGGCTGGAAGCCCCCCAGGTCCCTGGAGAGTCATACATTGCTTCAGAAACCACAGATTTCCAGATAACTCTCCTGTTTAAGTCTCAATGGGAGGGAGAAGACCTGCATGAGAACCTTGTGTATTGCAGCAAACTCATAATTAACAGGCAATTCAAGAAGATATCTCTTAGAGGTAACTCTGCCCCTCTAAGAGAATTAACCTTAAAAATCAGTGCCTTAAGCCATAAATGAAAGCTTACAGCTAGTAAACTTTGACAAAGATGTATTCTAGCTTCTTCTACATGCTAATAATAGCAATTACTGATGCTTACTCGGCACCTATTATATACCAAGTGCTACTCTGAATAATTTACTGAAATTCAGTCATTAATCCTCACCAAAACCCTATGAGCTAAGTCCTATTATTACTTCCATTTTATTCATTTGGAAACTGAAACACAGAAAGGATAGTGGTAGAAGTGTGTTTAGCACTTAAAGCTATCTCCCTGAGTAATAATTTCACCCAGGGGGAAATGAATCATCCACTAGCAGTCAGGAGTCCTGGCTTCTGGTTTAGATTCTGCCATGAACTCTCTATATCTCTAGGATTCGTCATATGACTAATCTCTGTCTTAGTTAACTGGTCTGTGAGATGGTGTATTAATGCCTTTCCTGTCCACCTCTCAGAAAAGAGTTGTTTCAAGACTCAGTAAGATGACAGGTTTGAAAATGTTTCAAAAGAGCCAAAGACACCATGTGCATAGCTTTGCCATATTATTTTTTATTGTTAACATTCACACTTAAGGCCACTATCCGTTGGTTTCAGCTTTGGGAGTTTCAGGTCAATGATCCCAATCCTGAAAATTTGATTAGGTAATTTCAAACTCTCTAAAAAAGGAATTACTATCCTTTGTTTGAAGTAGAAGGACAAATGCTGAATTTCCAAATTACAAAGACAAAAAGGAAAAATATGGTGGCCCATCCCAAGAATGCATACCCAACTCAGCTGTAAGCACAAGAAGATCTTAAAGACACAGAGAGAATAATGAGCTAGAGGAAGAGCAGTCTTCGTAAACTAGCGCTTCACTTGCAGTAGGAAACTTTTCACGTTTTGCCCTTTGAGTCTTTTTAATACTCTTTTTAAGACTCCCAAACTACTGAGGCTGATAAAACCTCAGGGTTTCTCCTGGACGCCCACTCCCCTTTGCTTCCACTCACAAGACCATTAAGGTGCATAGCCTTGAGACTTGTGAAGGTGGGGAGACAGCAGGGCAGTGGGAGGCCTATCACTTGGGAAGGGATCTGTCCCTGTACTTCTGCCAAAGGCTATCATCTCAGGCAATTTGTTTGAAAGTTTTTAAAGGGGTGAAAAAACAAGAGGGACAGAGTGGCTCACAGGCACGGAGTTGTGGTTCTTGCCAGTAAGGAGGGTCAGGTTGGTCACCTTGCCTCAGTGGTAGAGACTACCTCTTCTCACTTGCCTTTTAGACTCTCCTTCTCTCCCAAGACTTATCAGATTCTTCTTTATTGTGACTGCCTCTAAAGTAAATGTTGATCTTGGTAGCGTTCACAAAGCTCAAACCCACTTAACAACTCATCACTGGCCGGGAAACCATACTATCTCGATTTCACTTTATGAGGAAAGATTGGGCTCAAGTCCAGGAACCCTACCAGTAAGCTCCATTATGGAGTAGCTTACATAATTCAAAATGGTTTATTTACAGTGGATTATACTCTGTTTGGATAGTGAAGCAACTAATTGACTATTTTACACTTTCTTTGATAGGCAGAAGCATTGACTAAATTTACATCCATTCATTCATTCATTGTTTGCAGTCATCCATTCATTCACTGTAAGAAGAAAGGTCCCTCCTTAAACAAAGGGATAGAGGGGAGTAGCCTACTCTGTCTTTTTGCCCCCAAATCTCCTTTCCTCCTACTTATTTGCCTGTTCCTATTCTTCCTACTTCATCCTAGACTTCTATTGGTGATGTGGCCCTCACTTGGTTCCTCTTTGCTCAGGCTCCGTCCCACAGCCTTGGCTGACCCCAGCATAACCCTGAGTCTAAGAGGTGACATTTCCCAGGTGGTTATTTTCCCCTAGGCCAACACTCTTCCTGTTGCCCACATTTTGTAAATGGTTCCAAATTTCTCCTGGTCACTGAAGCTCTCAACACAGTAGTCTTTTTGACTTATCCCTTTCCTCGACTCTCCACTCTCCCTTTCCTCGACCAATGACTCTCCATTGGTCACTGAGATATAGTGCTCTTCTCCTTGGTGCCAGAGTGCCTCCTCTTCTCACGATGCTCTATTCTGCTCTCTACCACCACTGCTCTCAGAGCTTATCATCTGTGACAATGTACTGTGGATTTCCATTTCCTCATTTCCTTTTAAATCTAGTCTATATATGGCCCCAAGTCCCTGGAGGTGGTAGTTGTGGTAGGCACTTTACTGGCTCCCCATTGCCACATAGGGAGAGTCCTTTCTCCTTTATCAGTCATCAAGACTCTCCACAGTCTAGCCTCAAAGTACCTTTCCAGCCTTGCCCCCTGCTATCTTTTCAGTATAAATCTTGCATATTAAATTATATCATTCTACATGACCCAAACCAGTCTCATCTCCATGTTTTTGCTGAAGCCATTCCTTCTGTCTAGAATATAGAATATATTCCTCCTGTACCCAAGTCCCACCACCATCTCCCAAATGCTTTCCACCATGACACCTTTCACAATCATCATCTCTGGAAGCAATTGCCTTCTTCATCTCTGAATCTCTGGCGTTCTGTTTTACCACTCAGATAACTCACTGCTTATTCTTATGGACCATTTGTAGGGAAGAAGTGTGGAATTAATGGAGGGGCCATACAGGTTGAGGTTCAAATCCTATCTACTACTTCTTGGGTGTGAGAAATTGGAGAAGTTTCTTAATCTTAGTTTCTTAATTTGTAAAAGCGGTATACATAGGCCTACTTTGCAAGGCAGTTCTAAGCATTAAACTAAATAGATGTGAATAAATAAAGTACATAATAAGCACCCTAAAAATGATCATTATAATTATAGAATAGCACATATGTGTGTTATCTCCCCTCTGCTTAAGAACACGAAGCAAACCAATGTGGATTCTCATATCACACCTAAGTTCTATTTTCTGTGCAAAATAGGCCCCCAAATAAACATTGAACCCAAATGAATGAATTTTAGTAGGAGTAACCATTGTGAGTATTTTATATACAAGAGCAGGCTGGTACAAGGGCATCTTTGGGGGGCAGGGATATTCTGATGTCTTTCAAGTCACACCATGTGGAAAACTGTTTAGACTCTGTCTTAGTGCAAGCACTAGGAATTGCAGGATGAATTTCCGTTGAGTTTTGTAGTCTGAGAAGGGCTGCTATAAAACTTGTAGCCGTAAAAGTGAGGCACTGAGGCAGTGTGCACATCAGGTACACTCGGAGGAAAGGTAAGTGTGGTTTTTCTTCTATTGTACTCCAGCTTTCCCAGCTCACCATGGTCCTGCGCTGTGTTTCAGAATGTTCAAAGTGTTGCTGTCCTTTACAAATAAAATGAGTGAGCCAGGGAGCGCTAGCAGTATAGCATATGCAGAACTCTGCCGCTGCCTGTGGATCTGGACTCAGCCCTACCTCTGATTTGTTTTCGAATTCCCAATCTGTCAAATGACATTGAGGTCCTGACCCTCCCAGATCTTATGGCTCTCAGAGGAGTTCAAGGAAATTCACACCCATGAACTCTGTGCTAATGGAGTTGCTTTCTTTGAAAGTTTCCTTGTCCTGTTGTGGGGCTCCTGGAAATCCCTAGGTGGCTTTTAGTATTCCTTTGTTCTGGGCTGTCTTTCAATCACAAAGGCAGAACCTAGCCTATAATTTCAGGGCAATACTGTTCACACCCCCTCAAAGGACTTTAAAAACCAGGATCACAGCAGTGGTAAGGGCAGGGCGAGGGAAGAGGGCAAGTGGCAGATACAACCTTTAAGCCAAGTACAATGTTCAATAGATAAGAAAATGCCCTTGACTTGGCAGTCAGGACATGTCTAGTGTGATCTCTGCCATTATTAACATGCTGAAGGCTTTAGGGAAAATCATTTAATCTCTTTGGCTTCCTATCTCATGTATTTGTAAGAAATTATTTCAATGATCCCTTCTAGAAACAGATTAACATACTCTCATCCTGTCTCTGTCTTTCCTCTGTGCCTTTATATCTGATGCTAGAATACCTAACCCTTTGAAGTAGAATACAGGGGTGCCTGGGTGGCTCAGTCGATTAAGCATCCAACATCAGCTCAGGTCATGATCTCACGGTTTGGTTTGTGGGTTTGAGCCCTGCGTCAGGCTCTGTGCAGACAGCTCAGGGCCTGGAGCCTGCTTCAGATTCTGTGTCTCCCTCTCTGCTCCTCTCCCATTCATGGTCTGCCTCTCTCTGTCTTTCAAAAATAAATAAACATTAAAAAAAATAAAAAATAGAATACATATGCAGACTCTCAAATTCCCTATGAATTTATTTGCCTGAAAATTAGTATGCAATCTGAAGATTTTCCTACCTTGCTTTCCTTTTCACAATCACTATTCTTTCCAAAGAGGAGAGAAAACAGAATGTAAAATGTGGAAGAAAAAGGATTGTAGATTTAGGTCTTTCTCTTCAGTGATGCAATCAGTCAGCAGATATAGAGATGCAGATCTTTGTAAGACCCTGATGGGCAAGACCACCTCCTTGAGGTTGAGGCCAGTGTCATCATCAAGAATGTCAAAGCCAAAATTCAAGACAAGGAAGGCTTCCCACTTAACCAGCAGCATCTGATTTTTGTGAGTAAACAGTTGGAGAGTGACCACACTCAGACTGCCATATCCAAAAAAAATCCACCCTGAACTCAGTATTTCTCCGGTCAAGTGGCATTATTGAAGCTTCCCTCTACCAGTTTGCCCAGAAATACAACTTCGACAAGATGATTATGTCCCAAATACTTTCCTTGCCTGTACCCCTGCACTGTCAAATGTTACAAGCCACACCAACGACTTGTACCCACAAGAGTGACCACCTGCACAGCTCCATGGCCCTGGGGCCAAAAAAAAAAAAAAAAAAAAAGGATTGTAGATTTAAACCTAAATATACCAGTAATTACATTAAATGTAAATAAGCTAAAAACTCTAGGTATAAATCAAAGATTGATCATCTATTTTCTACTTTAAAAAATGCTTAAGTGATGCTGCTTTTAAGAGACACACCTCAAAGATACAACAGGGATGAAGTAGAAGGATGGAAAAATATACCATGCAAATATTAAACAAAGAAAATTGGTATGGCATACTGCTGTCAGACAAAGCAGACTTTAAGATAAGAAGCATCCCTGGAAATAAAGAAGGACATTTCATAACAATAAGTTAATCCAATAAGAATACATAGAACTTTGTAATCTTTATGATACATAAATTGACAGAACTGGAGTTTCACTATGATAGTGGGAGATTTTAAAGAACCTATCATAGTCACAGAACAAAGTAGAAAGTAAGTGTCTAGATCTGAGCACATGATTAATTTTAATTGACATCCATAAAACACTGTATCCAAAGTTGCACAATCACATTCTTTTCAAGTGCACATGAAGGAGTAAAGGGGGTCAGAGAGAGCTCTCATCACAGAAAGCCCATATGAAGAAGAAATGGCCTAATGAAGAGACAGATTTTGGCAGGTGGAACTCATAGATGAGTGTAGACAGAATGCTGAGAGTGTTACCATAGGAATTCACATATGGGGAACCAGGCATTCTTCCAGTAAAGGTGAGTCATAAATTGGGAGGAAGAAATGGAGGAGGAGCAGTTCACATCCTCTGTAAGCTTGTAGTTACATACTGTACTCACAATAATGCCATGAGAATGCACCTGTATCAAACCTGTCATTGAATACTGTTCATTCATGTATTTAATGATGATTTAGTGGTTGCCTGCCTTGTATCAGGTACCATGTGGGTGCTGAGCTATATGAATAAACAAGACACAGGGGTTCACTGTCATCCGTGCAGACAGATACATAAGTGGAAAATTACGACTTGGTGAATTAAGTAGTCCAAAGTAACTATTAGAGCCAAATAAAAAGGAATCCAACTTGAAGAGTGGGAAGCTATGTATCTGGTTATAAGGATTCCACCCCTCCCCCATCAAACATGATCAGAGGTAGGTGGAGAGAATCAAGAAAACATTTTCGGAGAACACTGTTTTTAGAATATCCGTCGTTTGGTATAGAGATACAGTAAAGACAGGGAGAGACAGGGGCACGAGGGAAGCCAGCAAGGTGATAATGCAAAGCTTCACCACTGAAAAGAATAAAGTAGCTTTGCGATGCTGATTAGATGGAGTGTCTGGGAAAGTGAAGGAAAGTAAGGTGCAGAAGAGGATGCTTCTGTACGTATATAGCATGAGAGACAGATAATAATGGATTATTCTGGAAAATGGGCCAGTGTGGAGCATTGTAAAAATGGCCACAGTGCTTTTGAGCTCTTTGCCCCAGGAGGTAGAGATGCTTATGACACCCTTTGATTCGGAGCTCGCCTTGTTATTTGCTTCCATTAATCGAATGCAGCTGGAGTGGCACTGGTGCGTTCTGGGCCTAGGCCACGAAGCTTTGGCTCTCACGGTCGAGACTGCTACATGAGTGGGGCCAGCCCGAGGGAAGATGAGAAGCATGTGGCCAGTCATGCTAACGGCCCCAGCTGACAGCTGGGCAACTCTTGGAAGCCCGTCTAGTTGATTGCCAGCCGACCATAGAAGCCTGAGTGAGGCCAGCTGGGACCAGTAGAAAAAGTACCCAGCTCAACCTAGCCCAAACTGCTGACCCACAGAATTGTGAAGGAAATTAATTGCTGCTAACTTCTTAAAATTTAAATTTTATTTTTTTAAGTTGTGGTAGAAAACATATAAAATTGACCCTGTTAATCATTTTTAAGTGTATAGTTCAGTAGCATTTGCTATAATCACATTGTCATGTAACAGGTCTCTAGAACTTTTTCACCTTGCCAAACCAAAACTCTATACTACCCATTGAACAATTTCCCATCCCCACTTCCCACAGCCCTTGGCAACCACCATTCCACTTTCCGGTCCACCACTCTAGATATCTCATGTAAGTGGAATCATACAGCATTCGTATTATTGCAACCAACCTATTTCACTCAGCATCATGTCCTCAAAGGTCACCCACTCTGTAGCATGTGAAATTGTGGCTATCTTAAGGCACTATATTTTGGGGTGGTTAATTATGCTTGGGAGTAACCAATAAAGGGTGGTCTCAAAGCTAATTCATTAAGTCTGGGGTAAGGAATTTCAATCAGGTGAAAATATTGGCTTAGCTATTACCTGGAGTACGAAAGCAAGAGGAAAGACTTCAGAGCTAAACCACAAGCCATACAGGGAGGCTTAGGGGTGAGGGTAAGGCCCATGAGCTTTATCCTCCTAGCCAGTGTTCCCTAAACTGCCTTTCAGAATGACGTCAACGAGTGTTGTGTTCATGATGAAAAGGGTTCTCTGGTTGGTTATGTTGAAGAAATGCTACTTATGAGAAGGTGCTCTTAGAAAATCACTGTTGTCATTAAGAAGCCCTCTATGCTCAATCTGGCATTGCCCAAACACGATAATTTATGGGATTTCCCCCCCAGGTTTGTTACATTACCGTCCTACAGAACACCAAGAAGAGGCTAACTGTAGAGTGTTTCCCAATTTATTAAACTTATGGCATCTTTCTGTCATGTATAGTTATTGATATCTTAGAGTACATAGTTTAAGAAACTCTACATCTCTCTTCAATAAAAATATATTGGGAGCCACATATGTAACTCTGAATTTTTTAATAGTCACCTTTAGAAAAGTAAAAAGAAACTGGTAAAATTAATTCAATATGTTTTATTTAATCCAATTTATCTGTCATATTATTTCATCATGGGACTGCTCTACTCATTTACATAATTTATATGTAAGTTATTGAGGGTTTTTTTTTGTTTTTTTGCTTAGTTTTCAAATCTGGGCTATATTTCACACTTAAACACACATCTCGGTTTGGACCAGCCATATTTCAATGCTCACTAACCACCTGGGACGAGTGGCTACCATATTGGACAGCCCAGCTCTGAAGAGACCAGCAGGGAGCTCAGATCTGGCTCTCCCGGGCTTCCGGTAGGTTTGCTTCGATTGGTTGCAGTTTGGACTTAGGCCTGCCCTTTCTTCTAAGGGATGCTATAGGGAACATCCACATATAAAAGAGCCTGGTGTTTATTGTGAGGATGTTCATCCTAACATTATACAGTGTTCTCTCTGTAAATATCCTGCGGGGACATATATTTCTGCTCCTGGAATCTAACGTAGTTTGGGTTTGTTTTTTTTTTATTGTCTTGTTAGGGTTTTTTTTTCTTCTTCTGATTTTCTGGACATTATAAATTGTGTAACTCATTTCCTATTTTTCATTGCCTACCAAAAATACAGAATGGCCACATATAGCATTTCTCAAAATGTGTTTAGTCTATTACGAGCCTGCAAAACGCTAGTGTTATTTAGAACACATTTTGGGAAATGCTTCAGGTGATGGAGAAGCAGATCCAAATGATAACTCTGATAGAGAGTGAAGGAGTGAGGAAATAGAGACAGCAGACCAAGAGGGGAGTAAGTGGCAGTGGGGTGGGCACCCAGTCCCACAGACTTGCCTGCCTCCCATGTAGGCACTTGGAACTTTTGGCCAGGACGTTTTAAAAACCCAGGGCCCCACTTGCCCTGTGTTACTGGGGATGGTGGTGACTGCGCTTGGCTACACCGTGGTGGCCCACATGGGCTGGCAGATAGGGAGCCCCAGGAGCCAGGCCAGTTGGCCTTGAGAATCCTCAGAGACCTGGACATCGGGCGCCCGCAGAGGGTATCAACACTCCTCTGGTTTTCCGAGCAGGTTTCCCGAGCAGGACCTGACGCTCCCTCCAGCCTGCTGGAGGTGCAGTATTTCCCCTGGATTCTGGTCAGCATTTGTCTTGCGTAACAGCTCAAGCCACCTTAGGGGTGTTGGCTCCTCCTACAGAGGATCTGAGAAACTCTTGACAACCTTTAGCCATAGATCGATCACCCAGCCAGTGGGTGAAGGGCGCAGGTAGCTGCGAGAATTGTGAAGTGCAAGAGGCGTTGGGCACGGACCCTTCCAGCGCACCGAGTGCCACTTTACCGTTAATTTCCTCTTTCCCGGGACAGAGATGGGGATTTCCTCACTGGGCCCACCCCACCCTGTCGCGTTCTGTCCCATTCCGCTTTGCCGGCAGGCCAGCTTCCCTGCTGCCACTTCAGCTCTGTAAGCGGACATTTCGGCGCCAAGGCCGTCCCCTCAGCCCAGCGCTCCTCCACTGGGACATCCCTCGAGGGGGCGCGGGGCGACGGGACCCCATCACCTGCGGGAGAGAAGGGATGGAGGAGGCCGGGAGGGGAGGCGAGCGAGCGCAGAGTGCAAGTGCGCTCTCCCGGCCGCCGCTAGGGGCGCTCTGGCCGGGCTCCAGTCCCAGCGGGGGACCGGGGAAGATCGCTGTCGCGGCCCCTCTCAGGGCGGAACATTCAGCGCAGGCGGGGCGGGTGCGGAGGGCTGGCTCCACGCGGGATGGCCCCGAGCCGGATCGCCACCGGAGGGCGACACTCGATTCTCCCAGCGCCGCCTGCGAGGTCCGTACCCAGCGGAGAGGGCGACCAGACGGTCTGGAGCAGCTTGATGGTTCCAGGTTCTGGGCGGGGTGTACTGAAGTCAGAGGAGGGGGTCCTAAGACACGGGATGGTGCCACCGGGCCTGCTCCACTCGGCTCTCCCCTCAGTTCTGAGTAAGAGCCAAAGACTGGAGCCCGGGCTGGGAGTGAGGGGCGGCCTCGGGGTCTAGTTGGGCCAAAGGAAAGCACAGAGTGTGGAGCAGGGTCAGGCCCACCCCGGGCCACACTGCCAGCTTTGAAATGCATTGTCCTGCTGTAGGACTTTAGGCAAGGCTCTCAGCCTCTCTGCGCCAGGAGCATGGGGAAGATCACCATGACTACTTCAGCGGGTCCTTAGGAAGCTTCAAGATGTTTATTGAGTGCTGAGTACACGGCCAGCTTAAAGGGTGCTGTGTAAGTAAGTGTTGGGTAAATAAATAAAACAGCAGGAAGGGACTTGGAGCTGAGGACTGGGGAATACCAGAGTGACTTCCTTCCTGGCCTAGCCAGGGCCGTGAGATAAGGGGGGTGTGGACTCCAGATGAAGAGAGCAATCCAAACACATGTACAGATGGCTGACATGCAAGCCACGGGGCTCACAGGGGACTCTGGGGAAACCCTGGGCCAGAGATGCTGAGCTGCACGATATGTTCGCGTTTTCTTTTTATCATTCACTTACAAAATAGCTGGGTCAGCACCTGGTGCAAATCTGGGGTCTTCGGTTCTGCTGACCTAAGGAACATTCAGTGCATAATGGAATGCCTGGCCAACAATTCTGCATCCCTTCACGTAATTCATCATCCGAACCCAGACACATCCAAACCCAGAAATATTTAGTTTTGATTGTTTTGCTATCCAAATAAACTTATCAAATATTTCCATTAACACTGTTTCCAAAAATACGTTTTTCTAAAAAATAACAGATATCTGCACAGTTCTTGCTATATATTGCAGCCCCCCAAATTTAGATGCTGCAAGATCGTAGGCTTTTTATGCAGTTCCTTAATAATCTAATCTAGTAATAAATATATCTAATTAAAAGTAGTGGCTCAAAATAGCTCCATCAAAAGATTTAAATATGAAATATTTAGTTTTAGAATTTCAAAATTGTATGTTGTATAGCTTTTGAGTACTTATTAGAGTTGTTCAATGCCTTTTTCAGGGAAAAAAAGATTTTAAAAAAATTTTTAACATTTATTATTGAGAAACAGAGAGAGACAGAGCACAAGCAGGGGAGGGGCAGAGATAGGGGGAAACACAGAATCCAAAGTAGGCTCCAGGCTCTGAGCTGTCAGCACAGAGCCCCATGTGGGGCTTGAACCCATGAGTGGTGAGATCATGACCTGAGCCGAAGTCGGACGCTCAACAGACTGAACCACCCAGGTGCCCCAAGATTTTTTTTAAAATATCACCTTACTAAAATCTCAGAAGTTCAAGTGTTTTGGATCTTCATCCATTGAGTACTTTGACAAAATATTTATAACTGATTTGGAATAAAATGCAGCCAAAATTTAGAGGTGTGTGTGTGTGTGTGTGTGTGTGTGTGTTTTAAGCTCAACATCACTGTGGAACACTTGAAAGTCACTGAGAAGTAATTCTTCAATGGTCCAAACATTTCTAAAATCCAACAGACAGGGGCACCTGGGTGGCTTAGTTGGTTAAGCGTCCGACTTCAGCTCCCGTCATTATCTCACCACTCGTGGGTTCGAGCCCTGCATTGGGCTCTGTGCTGACAGCTCGGAGCCTGGAGCCTGCTTCAGATTCGATGTCTCCCTTTCTCTCTGCCCCTCCCCCACTCGCACTCTATCTCTCTCTCAAAAATGAATAAATGTTAAAAAATAAAAAAATAAAATAAAATCCCACAGCCAACAGGCAGCAAAGAGCGAAAGCAGGTACTGCCACACTGGTGGGTATTTTCTTGTATTTCAACATCAGTGTTGTAAAAAAAAAAAAAAAGCTATAGATTAAATAAAAATGTTTGAAAATCTGACAACAATTTATTTTGCGTGATAGAATGTCACAGTTTTTTTTGGACACATCAATGAGCGATTTGTGGTCTATACCCAATCCCCAGGGCATTTCTGTTTTGTATGTTTTTTTAATTTAGAAAGAATATTGTTTTTACATTATGTTATGCTCCATTAATATTTGACTTTATTATCATCACCAAAAAAACATTCAATTTTCAGTGTTGAGCTTTTTAACTGAATTTACAATAGAATTTACAATAACGTCAGATGATGTAGCTTTGACAAAATGAATCGCCAAAAGTTTTATCTCTATTTCATGAAATGGGTGAAAAAAAATTCAACCATTATTACAAGTAACTTACCTGAGCTTCTATTTGAAGCATCTGATGACTTTGACATAAATTTGACATTACTTAAAAACTTGTGGATTTGTTCTGCAAGTAGAGCTTCACTTCTACACGTGTATAAACACACACACGAAACATGGAACAGAAAAAAAGAGAAATTAATTTGGCACGTCTGTCATTAGATCTACCTAAATGAAAATTTATGCTTTATGGGGTAATACAAAAAACACATTTGACAGCTTCCTTTATGAAATCATGGTCTTGAGGTCAAATCGTCTTAATTAGTACTTTTCGGGGCACCTGGGTGGCTCAGTCAGTTAAGTGGCCAACTTTAGCTCAGGTCATGATCTCTCAGAGTTCAAGCCCCACCCCTGTGCATTGGGCTCTGTGCTGAGAGCTCAGAGCCTGGAGCCTGCTTCAGATTCTGTGTCTCCCTCTATCTCTGCCCCTCCCCACTCGCACTCTGTCTCTCTAAAATAAATATTTAAAAAAAAATTTTTTTAATTAGTACTTTCATGTAGATGCCGATTCTTGTTCAGCATTTGGGTCTTTTGGGTCTTATACAATATCAAACAGCCCCAGGGGGGAGAGTAAATGTCAACTAACATCTTACACAAGTTATACATTCGTCTCGACTTTCTTGGGAAATGGAAATTGAGTACTTAGTTTTTCATTATATAGGCATTTTAAGTTTATTTTTCTTAGCTCATTGTATTTACTTACAAAATAAAAAAGTGATCAAACGGTAAAATAAATAAGTGGCTGGCTGGCATATGCCACCCTGTAACTGACAAAGCCTGTAGCAAGAGCTTTCAGACTACTCGACAAGCTCAGTGGTAGGACTGCTTGGCTTCTGTTTCCCTATTCATATTCCACACACTCCTACCCCACACCTTCCCACATTTGCCACTGATCCCACCACAGATGGCCTGAGGACCTTGTACATCTCGCGGGCTATGTATGGTTTAGGCCATGCCACAAGTGGCTGGTCACCAGGACCTCCCCAACCAATCCCGGAGACCAGACAGATAGCTGTCCCCAGCCACTTCCACCCAAGCACATGCCACTTTACCAGGAAGCATCCTGCCAGTGGTCATGGCTAGAGGCTATCATTAAGCTTTGTCAGAAAGGACCAGGAAAAGAAGAATGGTTATCACTCATGAGCATTTAGATGTAACCACATGTTCAAGTAAGACCTCTGTGTACAGAACAAGGCAGTAGTACAAAGTGGAAGTCTACCAAATCCATTCCAGAGAGTTTCAATCTGATTAGTAACAAAAACATTCGTGTAACAAAATTTGAAAACCAGCAAGATCACTAAGTGAACGGGAGGCTGGAACCACAGTAAACAACCAGGACAAGCGCAAGCAAACCTAGATGGATATACATCCCCGCTCGTCCTCCAGCTGATGAGAGGGGAGGGAGGGAGATAAACTTCTGCCTGCTGTCTGTCCAGGTTTTGTCAAAAGAGCATAATCTGCAGAAGTCTCCACCCCACGCCCACGGAAGCTGGTCAGTGGAGAAGCATTTCCTCGCCAGTGAGCTGCATTCTTCCTCAGCTTCTGCTGCTTGAGTAACCGGCTTGAGGACAGGAAGAGGCCATGCTGTCCTGAGGACAGACCTTGTGCCCTTGCTGTAATGTGCTTTTTTTTTTTTTTTTTAACCAGAGGGAAAGCATGAGCAGGGGAGGGGCAGAGAGAAAGGGAGGCACAGAATCCGAAGCAGGCTCCAGGCTCTGAGCTGTCAGCGTAGATCCCAATGTGGGGCTTGAACTCACGAACTGTGAGATCACTACCTGAGATGAAGTCGGCTACTTAACTGACTGAGCCACCCGGGTGCCCCATGTAATGTGTCTATTCTTTTCATTTTCTTGGTGCCGTCCCTAAGGGAACTGAAGGCTACATTTGGGTGTGGTGTGGCACTAAAGACAATAATGTAATTTTTTTT
>CM053570.1:11566935-11659068 GCA_028646485.1 Cryptoprocta ferox
GCTTTGCTTCCAGTCCGGTTGCACAGTGAAGAGGTCACTGGCAGGAAACTAATTTCATTTGACCTTTAAGTGATATTCAGAGAAGGCATTTGTCTAAGATCACCTAGCTGGTAAGGTGTCAGAGCCAGGACTCAAACCAAACTTCTCTTTTCCATGACGTTCTCCAGCAGGCCCCCAGGTCCTGAGAGCTTGACCTTAAAATCTGCCCGTTGGATTCCCAGCTGGACCAGAGGGTCAGCTAACCCTCCGATAAGCTGATCGGGCATTCCCTGGTTCTGCCGCTTACTAGTCTGTGGGCTAGGGAAAGCATTTAACCTCTCTCTGGTTCAGTTTCCTCAACTTTAAAATGTTTTTTTCCACCATAATATTCTTACTTCATAGTGTTTGCTGTGAGGGTCATGTAAATACTAAGTGTAAAGCACCCCGCATAAGGCTTGGCATGCAGTTGCCACCCAGTAAATATGCTACGCATTTAACTGGCACAGGATCTGGTTTAGGTTAAATCGGTGGCTCGCTCATAGGATGGCGTGAGGCAAACTCCTGGGGACAGTGTCCACGATGAATGCCTCATGGACACCACCTCCCGGGACACATAGAATACAGTACTGAATGGGGTGCCTGGGTGGCTCAGTCGTTAATCATCCGACTTCCTCCCAGGGCATGATCTCAAGGTCCTTGCGTTCGAGCCCTGCACCGGGCTCTGTGCTGACAGCTCAGAGCCTGGAGCCTGCTTCAAATTATATGTCTCCCGCTGTCTGTCCCTCCCCCACTTGCATTCTGTCTATCTCTCTCTTTCTCTCTCTCAAAAAAAAAAAAAAAATACAGTGCTGAGGATCTGGTAAGAAAATGATCCAGAAAAAAAATGACAGCAACTGCCCGTCCTGGGAAGCATGAGGCTGATAGCACATCAGAATCAGCTGATAGCTGATACACACTCTCATTATCCCCATTTTGCTGATGAGAAAACTGGGGCCCAGAGAAGGTAGATAGCTTGCCCCAGGTTGCACAGCTGGGAAGCTAGTGGCAAAGCCAAGATGTGCATCCAGGCAGTCTGACCCCAGAGGGTCCTTTTAGTTATTCTGCCCTTCTGCTTCCTGAGAACATGAAGGTGACATGAAGAACGAAAGCAGTGAATCAGTTAGAAGACCAGAGAGGTGTCCTGGGTAACGTCTACCTTGTGGTAAGAACATCTGAGCACTGGGGCTGTGTTTAGGGGCCTCTGGGGACTCAGTCCCCCTACCCCAGCTGCGCTTGCTGCCCCTGTGCCTCGCCAGGCACATCTGGTGTTTTCTCAGTCATAAGGGAATATTCAAAGCCCCTTAGAAAGAAATCCCCTAGCATTTGGCTCTCACTCCCCTTTGGATCACATGGCCATCACCAAGCCTCTCCTCCACAGAAATTCTGTTGCTGCTACCACTTAGAAACATGACCTGGGGCGCCTGGGTGGCTCAGGCGGTTAAGTGGCCGACTTCGGCTCAGGTCATGATCTCATGGTTCATGGGTTCGAGCCCCTGTATGGGGCTCTGTGCTGACAGCTCAGAGCCTGGAGGCTGCTTCCGATTCTGTGTCTCCCTCTCTCTCTGCCCCTCCCCAATCATGCTCTGTTTCCTCTCTGTCTCAAAAATAAATAAACATTAAAAAAGTAAAAGAAAAGGAAAGAAAAGGAAAGAAACAGGACCTTGCGTTCCCTGCACCCCCGTTAGCTCCTCTGCAAATCGGGCCATTATGACCTCCTTGGTGAGCTGCTATGATTAAATAGGCTTGTGAAAGTATTGTTCAGAGCTTAGGTTAAAAATCACTTTTCTCAAAAAGAAGAACAAAAGCAAATCATTTTTCTAGAAGGAACGGGTTAGAAGTGAGAGGATCAGGGGAAATTTATGGTGAAATTAAGGTGTCTGAACCCAGAAACAGCCTTAGACCCAAACAGCCTTAGTCCCTGCTCGGGGTACTGTGCTTTAGAGGAAGAATGGCAAACTTTTCTAGAAAGGGCCAGGTATTTTAGGCTTTGCAGGTCATGCTCCTAGGAAGTCTGTGTAACTTCCCAACCCCACCACTTTGGAGGGAGAGCAGCCGTAGGCAATATGTAAACAAATTGGGCGTAGTGGTGTTCCAAAAAAATTTCACTACAAAAACAAGCAGTGGGCTGGATTTGACCTGGGGGCCACAGTTGCCTGCCCGTCCTTTTGGTGGTTTCACTCTGGTCCTCCCCCAGCTGCACCCCTGACCATGATACGAGACTCCAGGGCTAAGGGCGCATCCTCCCGGAATTCACATCTCTCGTCTTCTACACCATGACCCAGATACTCAGGATTCCTGCTCGAATAGCCTGATGCCCACTTTCGGGGCCTGAATAGGCCTTTTCCGTGGCCCCATCATCCTGAGTGTGGACTCCAAGGCTGGCCTGGCCTAGAGGATCTTACGTGTGTTTGTGTGTGTGTGTTGGGGGTGGGCGTGGGGTATAGATGAAGCTTGGATGCAAAGACTGAGGTGCCCACAAGTGTGTGTGTTTGTGTGTGTGTGAGAGAGAGAGAGAGAGAGAGAGGCTCTGCTCTGTGAGAGGCTGAAAGGGAGAAGAGCAGGGCTGCCCGTGGGCTGAGAGCCGAGGACACACGCTGCCCATGCTGGGGCAGAATTCCCAGGAGCCTGAGAATTCTGAACTCAAACCTGATCTTCTAGGTTGTTGTGAAATCCTATTTGTTGATGTAGGAGTATAAATCATATTTTAACAGTTAGCTCTTTTAAATATTTAAACACATGATGCGCAGGCCTCCATTTGTACCCTAGCTCTGGGCCTAGGACAGGACAGCCTTACGCCACAGGGTCACGATTGCACAAATGAGGCCACGCTTGCTGGAGCAGAATGATTTTTTTTCCTGGTGCCTCAGGGAACAAGCCAGCAGCCACAGGAGAGCAAAGCCAGGCCCAGTCCAAAGTCTGAGAGGAAGTCAAGGGAAGGCGTAGATGGGGAGATTTGGAGGGCCCCGGGGAGCCTCCAAGAATCCTACACAAGAATTCCTGGAGAAGAAGCATGCAGTAAGGTCATCCTGCCTGCTCTGTTATAAATTAAGTCTGGAAACCAAAAGATATTTCAAAGCCCAAGTTAGTAACGTGAGGTCTGAATGGAGTCACTAAACCGTAGATACTCAGAGCTGGAAGGCAGCTACCCGGCCTTCTAGTCTAGAAGATCTCACACTGCTCTGGGCCTCAGTCCTCTCCAGGTGTCTGTCCGCAGGGACCCCCCAGCCCTCTGCTCCTCCGCTCTGACCATCGCCGCCTGGCTGGTGGGTCAGCAACAGCTCCTACCTACACAAGGGGCCATCGGATCCCCGGAACCCAGGGGTGACAGGGGCAGCCGAACCACCTGCCTCTAGGGCAATAGGTAGGCGTGGGCAGGAGCATATCAACAATGACCGTGGGGACTCCCGAATGTCTGGACTAAAGTAAGATCAGCTGTGGCTGGAGGGAGAGAGCATTGGTAATGAATGAGATTGGATTTCTCATCAGTCCAGTGAGTTAAGGGCATAGGATCAGATTTATTCTGATTTAGAAAATTAAAACAGACTGGTGTATTTTTAAGGAAGGATTGTGGCCGAGTCAGTGTTCCCTACACATGCAAAGAAAGCCCTTAACTCAGACTGTGCTCAACAAATGGTAGTCAAAATGACTACCGTTATTACTTCAAAAGTCTATGGGGAACCCACCAAAAGGACAGAACCAGCGTAATTGATAAGGAAACAAGGCAGAAGGTTGCAAAGGAACATAGAATGGAAAAGTCCAAATATGTGAAGACAGCCTCCCCCAGTCTCCTGTGTCCTGCTTTTCCTAGGTCACTGCCCACTTCCAGCCCGTCCTGAATTCTGTTACCTTCAGGGTCATGACAATTGTTCACAGACCTTCTTCTTTTTTATTTTTTAAAGTTTATTTATTTATCTTGAGAGAGATAGAGAGAGCACAAGTGGGAGAGGGCAGAGACTGAAGGAGAGAGAGAATCCCAAATAGGCTGTGTACCGTCAGCCGGGAGCCCAGTCCCATGAACCCTGAGATCAAGACCTGAGCTGAAATCAAGAATCAGACACCCAATTGACTGAGCCACCCAAGCGCCCCTGCAGACTTTCTTCTTAAACAAGTCTCATTCTGGTTCCAAGTTGTGGATTCTATCCCAAGTTAGGTCTTCTGCTCCATTGTTACATTGTCTATTCGGACTCAAAGCCTAAATTGGAGACATTCCTTACTAGACTTTCGCTCTTTCCCAGTCACACAGACATTAGTATGTTCTAAACTCAAAGCCCCACCAAGGAAGAGGAAGAGAATATGGGTTGGAGGGGTTGGGGTCTAGGTAGGAAGTAAGACTTTCAATGACTCAGTACCCAACGAATACTGCAAACTTCATGGCAAGTCCACACTTGGCAGTGAGCTGTTAGGAGCTTATAAGGGACGCATCTGATCTGCCTCAAGGAACTTGCTCTCTACTTAGGGAGGCAAATATGTAAATTCAACGAAATATCATACTATAGGGAATGAAAGATATGATACATAGAGTGTCAACCTTTAAAATGTGTAAAAGAAACTCAATTCAAAATATGTGAATGGACTATGTATGCCAGCTACTTTATAAATATAAATATGACTTGGTTCCAGCTTTCTAATGACTTATGTCCTCAGTTGGGGAGGCAAACACATAAACAAATTGTTCCTTTTTGCCCCATACTGGAGATACGGGGGGGGGGGAATATAACTGTAGCAAATGCACATTGCAACCAAACCCTAAAGGATATGAAAGTATATAAAGCAGAAAATGAAAGTGCCTCCTCATTCTGTAAAGAAATCACTGTTAATAATGGTTTAGTGTATGTCATTCCTAATTTTCTTCTTTCTCTCTGTCTCTGTACACACACACGCGCACACACACACATTCAACAATTTAAGAGAAAGCATCGTACCTGTCGTAAATTTAGATACATCTGCTTATATGCCCTTTTAATGGATACAGTCTCCCACTGCTTTTAGTTGGCTGTAAACTTCACAGTAACAGACAATACTGCAACGAGATGAGCTTGTATAAAAGAACAGGCACTTACTATTTCTCTACGACTCTTCGAAATTTTCTTCAGTTTATATTCCCTCCCGCATATATGGAGTATGCCTAGTTCGCTGATTCTGACAAATAATGGGTTTTATCAGTCTTTTATATCTTTTACATTAAACAACATTGTCTTATTATTTGAACTTATATTAAAATTAAAGGTTGAGCAATTATTTGTTCATATATTTATTGACCAATGCTATTGCTTCTCCCAGTTGCCTGCCCATTTCTACGGGGTTGTCCTTCTCTCTGCATTACATAAATTGAACTTTTCCCTTTCATATTTTATTTTACAATTTCCCCATATTTTTCCTTCATATTTTGTTTATATTGTCTTCGTGCAATTACAAAAATGTTTTTATGGAGTCTAAATCTGTCAATCTTTTTCTTTTTTTTGAAAGGGAGAGAGGGAGCGAACAAGAGAAGGGCAGTGGGGGTGGGGGGAGAGAATCTCAAGTAGGCTGCATGCTCAGCGTGGAGCCCAAAGCAGGGATTGATCCCGCAAACTGTGAGTCATGACCTGAGCTGAAATAGAGTCAGGCGCTTAACCGACTGAGCCACCCAGGTGCCCCTCTGTCAATCTTCATTTATGGCTTCTGATGTAACCCCAGGAAGGAGGACGTGGGCAGGACCTATGCAAGATGCAGCAGGAAGGAGCAGAAGATTGAATCCAAGCTGCACAGCAGTATGAATAGTGAATGGAATGAGGGGAGGGAGGGGAGGGAGGGAGTGGGGGGGGCGCTTTGGCAGGGATTAGGTTGGCTTCCTCTGGACAGTGAGCTTTGACAAGCGAAATAAGACCGTCAAAGACAAATACCACATGATTTCACTCATATGTGAAATTTAAGAAACAAAACAAAAGAGCAAAGGGGAAAGAAAAAGGGGGTGGACCAAGAAACAGACTTTTAACTATGGAGAACAAACTGATGGCCACCAGAGGGGAGGGGGTGGAGGGTGGGGTGCATAGGTGATGGGGATTAAGGAGGGCACTAGGGATGAGCACAGAGTGATGTATGGAAGTGTTGAGTCTCTGTATTGCACACCTGATACTAATATTACACTGTCTTACTGAAGTCTCGGGGGCAGGGATGGTCACCCTGGGCACAGATGGGGAATAAGAGTGACCAATGAGCCTTTAGGGGCATCATAGCAACTGAGAATCACCACATGGGTGGAGATGTGAGGACACCCAGTTTTGGTTAATAAGGGCAGATTTAAATGCCAGTCCTGGGTCCCTTGATTTACAGGGGCCTGGGAAAGCAAGATCTAGCTCTGTTTTAAACCCTAAGGAAGACCTGAATCCTTCAAGGTGGGGAAAACTATACTTATTAACCCAAGATTTAGTTAGAAACCATATGCTTCAGTGATTCGCTTGAGGAGAAAATTCAGAAGACTGTTCTGCTAAAGGAGGAAATAAAAATGAAAGATGTAATGGAGGCACTGCCACTGTCTAGACAGAAATCTGGGTCCAGGCCTGAGCAGTGCCTCAGAAGCATCCCCTGCCTGGAGGGAGGGGGTGGGGGTGGGGGAGCCTGCACCGCAGGAGGCTGGGGGGGGGAGCAGCGCCCTCTGCTGGCGGTTGACAGCAGGCTCAGCACCTGGTAGACTCTTGGGGGGTACTGTCTTCCCCTTCCTCTGTCTTTTCTTGGGATAAGGATTGTCTCTGGAAAGTTGGGTGGATGGGTAGGGAGAGAGGAAGGCATCTATAACCTAGCTCACTGCGTAAATAGGTATGGACCCAAAAGAAGGAGGAAGCAGCAGGAGAACACCAGGGAAAGTCGAATGAAAACACGCAGAATACAGAGGAAGATAACACTCTAAATATGGCAAGACAGACTTTCCTTTGCTTGTCCCCACACGCATGCATTCCTAAGGCCTGGCGCCTCCCACCTTGCTTTGTGGGACCCGGTTCAGGCCTTAACTTGGCTTAACAGAAAGGGGCTCTTTGTTCACGTGCCTCTAGGCAGAGGACGGGATGGGCTTTTTCAGCCTATGTCAGCCTGGGAGCACATAGGAGACGTGCTAAGAAAGGCCCATCTACAAGGCAGGGCACTGGAAGAGAAGAGAGGAGAGGCCAGGTTCAGAGAGATGTATTTCTCCTTGGTGGGAAGAGTACACCAGCGAGGCACCCAAAGAGCTTAAATGGAAAGACCCAACCCAAAACGAACTAGGGAGGAACCCACGGAAGGAGATGCCCAGACACACACCTCATCCAAGCACCCCCTTCTGCATAAGAAGTCACTCTCCAACCTGAACTAAAAATCTCTTGTACGTCCTTCCAGACTTTGTGTGTGAGACTGGACTCTACAGTAAAGTAGTTGGATAATGGACTCTAACCCTTCCCCCTTCCTATGGAATCCACGGTCAAGACTGCTTCTTGCTCCCACCATGTCATCAGGATGTGTGCTTCAGACCAAATAGGATCTCAGTAAGTCATTGTTAAATAAACAAGGACATGAATAAATGAAGAGGTGGTTCATCTGTGTTCTTCCAGCCAGCCCCCGTACCCAGTAGGCCCATTGCTGGTAGCTCATTGTTGATAAATGGATAAATGAATGAGCAACGTCTTGGGAGCCCAGATTTGGTGGTTACTAAACTGGTAGTAAGTTGAAAGATGTTGCATAAAGCCTTGCCTGGGTTGAACCACCTGTGACGAATTTGCTCAGATACAGGATGTGGGCTGAGAGCTTCTTATGTTTCTACTTTCAACGGTGGGTTTTCAGCACTGAAAGTGCCTCTGCTTTGCTAGTGGGGCCAGGACAGGGGCTGCCAGACCTGCAGAACTGAGAGCTGGGGGAGGAAGGAGGAAAGGGAGGAGGTAAGCACCAGCCAGAGATGAGAAGGAAGCCACTGTCAGGGACTCGTGCTGGAGAAGTTGGGGCCAGGACCCTGGAGGGGGCCCGAGATAGTCATGCATCACCTACCCATGGACCTGCCCCAACTCTTTGCAGGCAGAGGCTAGAGAAGGTCTTTAAAGAATGGGAACAATAGGGTTACCTTTCTTATGGGATTGTTTGTGGAGCTTAAATGTGACCGTGTGTGTGAAAGCAGAGCATATGGCTCAGAATGTACACTCAATAAATATCCAGCATTATTTCCCAATACATTCTGAATGGTCACTTCAATTTTTTATCACATGGATAAGGAAGGGAGGTGAAAAGTTGTAAGGAGCCCAAACCTGTAGTATCAGGGTGATCATCCTATGGAATTGGCACCCACTGCCTAACTTTGAGGCCCTGGGTTGCGGGGAAACTGGGCCGTGTGGTCCCAGTGGTGGTCCCCTGAGTCACAGATTGTCTTCGGAACAGAGGTGGTGCCAGAAGTGGGTGCAGATCGTTCACCAGGAATCGTCACCTGCAAAAGGCCGGGGACGAGGCAGGACTGGGTGGGGGGTGGGGGGACAGAGTCCTGATGCAGCCCTGACAAAGCTTTGGCCAACCTGGCCGGGAGCTCCAGAACATGTTCTGTCCACCAGAGTCATCCTGCTTCTTTCAGACCAAAATGCCTGGGCCTTCATACTCCCTCCTCGTAAAGGCATGACCTTGGGAAAAGGCATGCTCTGCACGGGAGCAGACCCTGAGAACCCCCTCGCAGGAGCCTGTCTGCCGAGGACCCCCTGCAACTCGGCGGCAAGTCCCGGAACGAGTACCTGTGGAGCAAAAAGGCCTTTTGTGACCCTCAGCCTCTTGTCACCTGACACGCAGGTGCAGTTCTTTTCTACCTAAATTATTTTTGTAATGAATCCCATTTGCTTAAGTGTTGCTGTTCACAACACACTTTCTCCAGACATGGTCTCATCCTGTTGCAGGTGGTGAGAGGGGCCTTTGAGGGAAATCTGAAGCAGATGTCAAGGTGGGTGGTGGGGAGAATCAGAATGCTCATCCTGCTGGCTTGGGATGGAGTGGGTCTCAGTCCTTCTAGATGGTCTGATCCACTGAGGCTTGAAAGACCTTTCCCAGCTAGTCTGGGGGAAGGTGTTGGAGGGGGTGCAAGCTGATAAAGTCTGTCTTCTAAGTGTGAAAAGACAGGAATTGAGGGGGAGGGAGTGTTCAGAGGCGCGAAGCCGGGGAAAGGTGATACAGCTTGAGCATAAAGATCAGCCTAAGAGCCCAAAACACCTGCACATCACTCCTAGCTCCAGCGACAGCTTTGTCTTAGGCAAATTATTTCCTCACTCAGAGTTTCAGTTCCTCAACCACATGCCAATGAACTCACACTTAACTTGGTATCCTAGGAACTCTCACGGAGGCTGAAATGCACTACACATTGAAGAGGTGTTTATGGTCACTTCCAGTGACAACTGAGAAACCCTCATGCCATAAACTAGAAATCTAGTTAAATATATGGAATCACGTTTTCAGACAGTGGGCAACATAGAGTGCAGGATGGTGAACTCCCAGGGAAGGAAAACAGGTGAGAGGAGCCCCACTTTTGCCTCGGGGCAACTCCAGATTGCAACACGAAGCAAGGGAACCTGTGAAGAGCGTGGACCATCTCACTGAGCTGAGAAGGAGAAGATCAGAGTGGGAAGAGGCTGAGATGTTTGAAATTGTGCTGGAGAATTACCAGAACTAAGCGAGCAATACAGGAAAAGAGCTTCGGAAACCTCTATGGGGTTCCCTTGGATCTTCTGTTGAATGCAAAGGTGTCCGTACACAGCGTGAAACTCCAGAAGAATAGACAAAGAGCAGTTACAAAAACAGACAGACAGATAGACAAGACCACCACCACCAGAGAGCTGGACACTGCACAAACACAAGAGCTTGCACAGGGCTGGGAGACACCTGATGTAAGACTGGCCAGGGTGGAAAGTGTTGGTTGAGCAGCTAGGAAATTAAATTGGGATCTCAGAAGGTTCAATGCTTAGTAAAGGCCACGTTGCCCCTCAAAGAAAACTCTAGACCTTCCCGGACAAAGCTTAAACACAAGCTGCAACATGCTCAAGTCAACGTGTAAGGAAATGCGCTGCATGCCCACAAAATCTAAACATTCAACAACAGAACAGCTACAATGTTCCGTGTCCAGTGATAATTATTAGATTTGCCCCCAAACAAACAGGAAATGTGACACAGAACCAGAAAAAAAAAATCTGTCAATAGAAACAGACCTGGAAGTGACAGAAATGAACATCCAAGGACCTTGGGGCAGCTATTGTAACTATGCTCAAAGATTAAAGGGAAACATGAATACAATGAAGAGAGGAACCAAGAACAAAAGGAAACTCTGGAGCCGAAAAGTGCAATGTTCAAAATGAAAAGTGCACTGGGTGGGCATAAAAGTAGATTCAAATTTGAAGAAGAAAAGGTCAGTAAACTTCAAAGCAGAGTGATAGAAACAACACAAAATAACAAAAAAGCAGGAGCTGAGTCATGCAGGTCCCCTGTCGGTCACTTTAAGGATCTGGGCTTCTCCTCTGGGTACCATAGACACCACTGGAGGGTTTTGATGACAGAAGCGTTACCATATGGTTTTCCTTTCGGTGGAATCACTCTGGTCGCCATGTTGAAAATAGGCTGCAGAGGGGGAAAGGCTAGACACAGGTGGCCTGTTAGGTGAATGCTGCTATATTCTGAGATGATGGTGCTTAATTCAGGTTAATATCAGGGCAAGGAGAAATATTTGAAATCTGAGATATATAGATATAGAGATAGAGATATAGAGATAGAGATAGAGAGATATAGATGATATAGATATAGATAGATATCTAGATATCTAGATATATGTATTTAATGTAAGCTTTAAGTGCAATGTGGAGCTTGAGCTCATGACCCCAAGATCAAGCGTCACCTGATTTCCCAACTGAGCCAGTCAGGTACCCCCTGGGATATATTTTGATAGTAGAGCAGACAGGGTTTTTTCATGCACTAGATTTAGAATGAAGAGTGATACCGAGTTGTATACACTGAGCCATCACCCATCTCTTGAGAGCAAGAACTATGTATCAGTTAGGATTGCATTTAGGTGTGTGTAACAAAAGACTCAATGACCTAAACAAATGGAGGCTTATTCGTTTCACATGACTGGTGAGACCTCAGCTACTCGAGGTTACCATCAGTATCCCAGGCTCTTGCTATCTTTCTATTAAGCCATCCTTTCACAGATTATATCTGCCCTCTCCTTGCGCCTCATGGTCCCAAGGTGATTGCTGTACTTCCAGGCATATTATCAGTATTCCAGGAAAGAAGACATGACAAAGGTACAAAAAGGACCCTGCCAGTTGAGTTTGTCCTTTTTAATCCAAGACAGAGAAAGCTTCCCTGGAAGCCACTTTCAGCAAACTTCCCCTTATATTTCATTGGGTCATGTAGCCAACCTTAGGAGAATGAGATTACTAGGTGTGGTTTAGGTAATTGCAATTCATTCTTTATGGCCAGAGTAGGAGGTCTTCTCTCCCTACAGTTGAAAGATTTCTCTTACTGGCTGAACAAATAAGTTTGATTAGCAGAGTGGATGGGGCACACTTCAGGAAGAATGTTAGATTAGTGATGGCCAATTGCTACCATTGATTGATTGCTTTTGGCAATTTTGTTACAAAACGACTCTCCCCCAACCCCGCGTTTGGCAGGTATATATAATAAACCCTCCCGGCTCCCATGTTGGCATGGTGGCACAGTTTGAAAGACTTCATAAATCAGCTGCTTGAAAGAAAGACTGGAGAGACATGGAGGGGGCAAGGGTGGGCATGGTTGGACTTAGATTGTTTAGAAAATGGCCTGTGAGGGGGGCAGTGCACTGGAGATTCGAGAAATCTGTGGAAGAGGGTAGGCCAGTCTGGCTGTCAGTTTGGCCATCTCATTCATTGTAGGTTGTCTTGAGGAAAAAGGGAAGTGCAGAGGGAAGAACCAGTATAGCCATGAAGGGAAAGAAATGCATGTTATGTTAAAGCCGGGGGCAGAAGTCCCTTTAGAGAACTTTTGTTATTGTTGTCAGCAAAACACTTGCCTGTCACTCAATTCTGAAAAGCTAGGTCCCAGGATCTGGTTTAGAGAGCAAACCATGACACAAAGAAAGAAAAATTGCTTCGAAAAATAAAGAAGAATTTTGAGTTTGGTCTGGCCACACAAGAGGGATACGGGGGATCTGAAAGGAAAGGGGAAAACCAAGACGGACAGGAGAGAAAGTTCCATAACCCTCAACCAATGGACATTATACCCTGTCTTTGTTTTACGGGGAAGGAGTCCCATAGCTTTCAAATGAAAGAGCCAGGATTTAAACACAGAAATTGAAAAGCCCAGGAACACCTGGGTGACTCAGTCAGTTGGGCGTCCGACTTTGGCTCCAGTCACGATCTCACTGTTCGTGAGTTCAAGCCCCGCGTCAGGCTCTGTGCTGACAGCTCAGAGCCTAGAGCCTGCTTTGGATTCTGTGTCTCCCTCTCTCTCTTCCCTTCCCCTGCTCCTGCTCTGTCTCTCTCTCTCTCTCTGTCACTCAAAAATAAATAAACATTAAAAAAATTTTTTAATAAATAAAAAAAAGAAATTCAAAAGCCTGAAAAAAACCAAAAACCAGAACCAAACAAAAGCCTGGTGCTCTATCCACCTATAGCCTCACCCCAGGCAGCACGGAGTTCAGTTCTGAGCAGGACTCATTCACGAACCCTCGGGTCTCCATCTATAGAAAGACTTTGCGGTGAAGGCCACCTCAGTCATGAACTCAGATGGTGGGTGCTTTGGCAGGAAGCTCTACCGACTACACCTTGGGGAACAGCAGTTTCCTCTGGTTTGTGCTATGGGTGATGGCTCCACCTCCTTCCCCAGAGCAAGCTGGTAAACAGCCTTAGCCCCACCTTCCACCCCCTGATCTCCAGCTGCCAGGTTTCTGTTACTAGAGCAACTGATAAGCAGGGGACTGGTGTCTGGGCCCCTATAGAATGAGTACCAATCCGAATTTGGTTTCCTTCGGGTTTTTTTCCCTTGAATATTACAAAAAAAAAATAATGAAGAAAGTAAAAGCAAAACAAGGCGGTTTTTAATTTCACAGCCCCATTCACCCTGGGAACCTGCTGCTCATGATTTCCCACGTATCCACAGCTTGATTGCTGCTCAGACCTCCCACCTCTCATGTGGTCCATCGGGTGCTGAGTACTGCACCTTCTGCTTCCTCTCAGCAGCAAACTCACTAGTGAGTTCTGTTGTATATACCACTGCATATGTGGTGTAATATTAGCTCACATACTCCACTTATTCAGAGCATTTTCACAACTAGTCTCCCCTGGTCTTCGCAAGAAGCCTCCAGGTTACGTAGGGTGTGAAAAGTCCTCTGAGAGCTGAGACGGTGCCTCCTCCCTTGGATCCAAGTTCAGGTTTGCGTGGCTCAACCTGCAGCATCCAGCCGCATGTCTGGGATGCAGGAGACGCTCAGCAAAGGAGTGCTGCAGGGAGAAGTGTTAGAGTGACAGGTAAAGCGAGCTGAGAAGAGGAAAAGTAATGAAGTAGGCTGTGGCCCTTCTCAGCCTTTCATCAGGTCTGGAAAGGGCACCTGGCAAGGCTGAGGCTAGCCCTTACCCTTGAGTCGGTATCTGATTTCAAGAGTGCAAGCTCCCTCCGGGCACCCACTTTGAGTGGCTCTGTTCAGTACAGTCCAGTTTTGGAACAGATGTCAATTCGGTACAGGTAGTTAAATAGACCCATGAGTACCTATGTGAGTGTGTGGGCACGTCCATACACACATCTATGTACGTCATCTCTTTAAGTATGCCCGAGACATAAGATGGAATGATATTCTCTGCAAGAGCCAAAGGGAAGAGAAGAGAGTAGTCTCTGAGATCCAGGTGGGAGCCCGTGGTTGTGAGGGTAATGTTAGTCCTGCCCCAGGCTCTCTACCCAACCGCCTTTCTCTCTTCCTTCCAGGTCCCTGCCCACTGTGACCTTCTCCCTTTCTTCCCCCTTTCTTCATATGCTTGTCTTTCAAAGCCTTTCATCATTTCCTCACGATGGCCATGATCACAGTTGTTTAACTCCTTTCTGGGCTGGGCAGGGGCAGAGGAGGTTGAAATGTGGGGGCATGGAGGCCATACCTTGCTGGCCTTTGTTATTTGGGGGAACATGGACAGCTGGGCGTTGAGGTCATTATTCAGTCAATGAACCAAATATTTACTCATCTCCATGTTCTAGGGCTGTGCTACGTGCTCACTGTTTTCTGTGATCTCTGCTCGTTAAGTGAATAAAAAGGAAAAAATAGAAGATGGTTCTTCATCAGATCCCTTCATTGGGCTGAAGACAGGGGCTTGGCCAGAGCCATCTAGGGCTCTGATCCTGACAGCCACTACCTAGTTGTATGGTGACAAGACTTCACCACCACCCACACATACACACCTACGCCCCACCTCTGCCCCTGCCAGGGAGGCCAGGGACTGTCAGGCTCTCATTCTCAAGGTGGGGATTTTCCTATTGCTAAGACTGTGCCAACAGGGGTGCCAGAGCGTGACAGGGACAGCCTGGGGCATAGGAATGTCTCGGACACAGTCTCTTCTAACTTGACCTTCTATAATTCTAGGTTTCTTCTGTCAATAAATGGCCAGAATATGGTGGTTAATGAGACAAGTGGAATTCAAGTGGCAATAAAAATATTTCACAGCAATTCAGGCAAGGAGAAGAGAGTTTTAATTCAAAGTAGTCAATTAAATTCATGTGGGAGATGCCTGGCTGGCTCAGTTGGTGGAGTGCCTGATTCTTGATCTCGGGGTTGTGAGTTCAAGCCCCACGTTGGGTGTAGAGATTATATACAAATAAAAAAAATCTTAAAAAAATAAAAAGTAAAATTCACGTGGAAGATATCTTGGTATAAGTGTTATAAAAGGTTACCATTCAAAACATCCAAGCATTATATCCTGAGAAAGGTATAAGAAAGTTTCAGCTTATTAATGAAGGATTCATCTAGAATGTTCTTGGAATTATTGTGCAAGTCTTGTTTCCCCATCCAGAGTCTCAGACCAAACCCTGATTCTGAAATGTCAGTTACTGCAGTCATGGGAATGAGGTGGTTTTTAAGTTTCCCTTGGTTGGATGAGAAAAACATGTAGCTCAAATTGTACAAAGAAATTGTACAAAGACCCAGGGTGACAATAAAAGGCATGATCCAGGATCAGTACTTTGATAAACTGTGTTCATTCAGGTAAAGTAATTTGTCTTTGTGATGCTGCTTTGGTTATATTGTGTCTGCTTACCGCATTTAGCAGGCTGATATGTTTGATTTACAAGACTTGTCTACCTGCTTGAAATATTTTGCTTATTAGATTTATAAGTCTTTCATGACAGAATTTGGAAGCATTGGAGAAAATCAGGTATTTAACATAAAAAAAGTTTTTTACATTTATTTATTACTGAGAGACAGAGAGAGACAGAGCTGAGTGGGGGGAGGGGCAGAGAGAGAAGGAGACACAGAATCCAAAGGAGGCTCCAGGCTCTGAGCTGTCAGCACAGAGCCCGACACGGGGCCCCGACCCGCGAACCTCGAGATCATGACCTGAGCCGAAGTCGGTCGCTCAACCTACTGAGCCACCCAGGCGCCTCTTAACATTTCTTTCTTTTTTTTTTTTTTTTAACATTTATTTATTTTTGAGACAGAGAGACACAGAGTGTGAGCGGGGGAGGGTCAGAGAGAGAGGGAGACTCAGAATCCGAAGCAGGCTCCAGGCTCTGAGCTGTTAGCACAGAGCCTGACAGGGGGCTCGAACCCACGAACTGTGAGATCATGACCTGAGCTGAAGTCAGCCGCTTAACTGACTGAGCCACCCAGGTGCCCCAACATTTCTAATTGTAGGTACCATTTACATCTCAGGACTTCCAGCACCTGTGACACCTATTATGATGAGGCTCTGTCCCATATAGGAAACGACAAATGACAAAAACCTTCATGTATAGTTTGGGGAATTCCTCAGTAAGGAAAGTCTGGAATTTGGGGACCAATGAGAGACTGGCCTACTCTAATCACACAGGATTATCTGTTTGAGGGCACTACAGAAATACTGGACTCTTACGGAATACTCCACAGCAACTGATGGTGTACTCATCAGCAGTGACCCCAGACACCTGAAGATAAGGTTCTCATTTGAGTGTGAATGAAAGGTGAACTCTACCTGCTTTATGACGTTGGGCAAGGTTCTCAGCATCTCTGAGCCTGTTTCTTCATCTATAAAGCAGGGATAGTAATACCTAGCTCAAAGGATTATTGGTAAAGCTGATTTAAAGTAATGTTTATAAAATGTTTAGCATAGTACCTGCACATATGAAGAGTTCAATCCATGAGGGTTGTGTGTTCCTATTATATGAATGGCCAAGGAGAACCGGAAAATTCCTAAGTGTAATCAAGGGGGTAAGACTGTAGTTCATTTCAACAAATACGTGTTGACCACATGGTAATGCTGTAGTCAAGCTGCTGGAGTTCATTCATATTTGCTCAACAAATACTATTAAGCAGATGCTTGTCAGAAAATTGGTTATACCTACCTTTCGATTGTTCAGAGCCCTAAGCGTGCCCCCCAGATACTTTCAAATTCTATCCATTCTTTCTCTTCTGAATGCATTCTGTGTTTAGAAAGGTTTTTTAAAAAGTAAGTGGACATTGTTAAGTGCAAGAAGTCAATCTTAAAAGTCTACCTACTCTATGGTTCTAATTCTATGAAATTCTGGAAAAAGGCAAAACCGTGGACACAATAAAAGGATCAGTCGTTGCCAGGGATTTCACAGAAGGGAGGAAGGGATGAATAAGTGGAGCACAGGCAGGGCATTTAGGGCGGTGAAACCATTGCATATGACACTGTAATGGTGAATACATTCTGCTGTACGTTTGCGCAAACCCACAGAATGTATGGGACAAAGAGTGAACCCTAATGTAAACTATGGACCTCACTTAATAATAGTGTATCGGTATTGCCTTATCAATTGTAACAAATGTACCACACAAATACAAGATGTTAATAATAGGTAAAATTGTGTGAGGGTGAAGGTGAGGGAATATTCTCTGCACTGTACTTTCCTTTCGATTTTCATATACCTGACATTGCTCTAAAACTTAGTGTATTATATTTTTTAAGTAAAGAATTTTCCGAATTCATTTTATCTCCCAGTCCTATCTCTTGGAGATTGCACTTTATTTTACCAGCTAAAATGCACGTTTCTCCTTCATGTTCCTAGACTGCCGTGTGTTTCTCTGCATCTCAGCACCTCTGCATTATAGTATCTTTCCCGTAGGAATGTAAACTCAGTACGGGCAGGGACCACGCCTATTTCAGCTTTGGGAGATCCTGTCAGTTTTCTGCTCAGACCTTCCAATGGCTCTCCATTCCAAGTGCTTTACATATATTAACTCGTTTAATCTTTAGAACAACCCTAGGAAGTAGGCACCATTCTTATTCCCACCAGATGAGAAGAAGAAAATGGAATCAGAGAGGTTAAGAAGCTTGAACAAAGCTAGTAACTGGCAGAGCTGGGATACCAACCCAAGGGAGTCTGACTCTAGAATTTGCAGAAAAAGTATCAGGAAACTCCCAAATTTTTTAAGCTGTAGGTCACACACAGTTTTGGGGTTGTGTAATGATTTTAGGGTGCTTCAATTATGTCTTTTTAAAAATGTTTATTTATTTTTTTTTAGAGAGAGTGCACAAGCAGGGGAGGGGTGGGGGGGGGGTGGGACAGAGGATCTGAAGTGGGCTTTGCCCTGACAGAAGAAAGCCCGATGCGGGGCTCGAACCCACATACCATGAAATCACAATCTGAGCTGAAGTCGGACGCTTAACCGACTGAGCCACCCAGGCACCCCTCAATTAGGTCTTTTTAAAAATGCAATAATAGGATGGAAGAAAAAAAGAAATATCTTGCACAGAGTAGGAGTGGTATTGTCCTGTGAAACTTTTGTGGTTTTTGTATATTACATGCATGTGTGTTTGTGTTGGTTGCCATGTAAAATGTATTCAGAAAGCTCACTGCCTTAATCTGTAAGGAGAGCCATTACCTCAGGCAACAAGAAGGGCTTCCGGCTCCTGCCAGCCACGCCTGGCTCCCACCCCTTTACTCTGAGAGCCTGGTGGCTTTGTTCCGCGCATGTGCTGGCTTCATCTCCACAGCTCCTGCCATATCCAAACCCGGTGATGTCCAGAGGCAGAAGAACACCACTCCTTCTTAAGAAACCTAACCAGACATCCCCAGCAGATTCTCCTTGACTAGAATAAATAATGGCCTTACTAGCCAGAGCTGAGCCCACCATAAATGAAGCTCAAGAAAGGAGACTGGGGCTACTATGTTCAGAGTCTACCCATGTGATACAACTCTGGCCAACAGCCGCGAGCAAAGTAAAAGGCAGAATGTGTGTAAAGCAATCTCAGTAGAACCCAGGAGAACAAAACGTTTCAGGTAATTTTCTGTCTCCTTAGAGATGGAAGTTTAGGGCAGACTACACTTCAATTCATTCATTCATTCATTCATTCACTCAAGTATTCACTGATTACCTAGCATGTGCCTGCATGTTACGAGGGCCCGGGGACACAGAGTTAAGCAAAAGAGACACCACTGATGCCTCTTGGGGAAAACTCTAGAGAAGGAGAGAGTAGTTGAGGAATCTCAGAAATATATGTGTAACTATACATTGTTATAAGTACTTTTACAGAAACAAAGGACTTGGTGTGAATTGAGGCTGTAACAGGAGGATCTGATTTAAATCAGGGAAGGTCAAGGTTTGGTCAAGGTTATCCAAATATAGAGCACAGACTCTTGTCTGAAAGGGAGAGATTTGAGAACCTTGGCTCCAGAAGCTCTTCGCTATAATATAAAAGGTCATCTTTGTTTCCATTATTCATACGTTCTTTCCTAATCCTGGCCATTATTGCTTTTTCCTCGTGGATCTATGGGTTATTGTCCTAACGATTTGTCACAGGAGATCAGAAGCCAAGACCCCAAGATGGTTTGAAGGCTAGAAAGTTGAGCTTCTGTTCACCTCAATCTATGAAGAGAAATCATACGGGACTCCTGATAACGTTATTCTGTACTGGACAGCCCATCCTTTGGAGATGATTTTGATCTTGTTGTTGTTCTGGTGTCTTTGTGCCAAAGGACAAGATCACATCCTGTGTATGGGTCAGCATTCTCCCCTGTACGTAATAAACATTGTCATCGTCAATCTTTCTAGAATATGTGAATATGGAGGCAGGGCTGGACTCCAGGGCAGTTCCATCGCAGCCAGGTCAACTGGTCCCTGCAACACGAGGCAGGTGTGAGAGCAGGCAGAGAAGCGTCCAGGAGAGGACGCCTCTGCAGACCCAAATGCAGTGATACTTCACTTTTAAATTCCCTCTTTGGTGATACCCTTCTCTATCACTCAGCCTTCATTCAGCACAGTCTCAACAAACCTTATTTCCTGATCTCAGCAGTCACTGTATGGGACCAGAGATAGGGTCAATATCCAGGTCGGGCCGAATGGCACAGGGCAGAGCAGTAGCAGTCTGTCTTGAGGCAACGGGGCATAACTGCGGATGGAGAAAGTAGTAGTTGGATCCCAATGACAAAGTCTGATGACAAGCAGCCACCCAGAATTGGTCTGTAGGCCATGTGAACACTCCTTAAGCATTTCTCAGAAATACCTGGACACGAGGAGCCTGGTAGAAGACAGTATTTCTGCCATGAAAAGAGATGGAGTTGAGAGACCACAGCGATTTGGGCATTATAGGGATGTGTGAAGTTTGGACATTCAGATTACAGATCTATTCTTGCCAGCGCTCGCAGCCACCTGCAAGGTGATTCTATTATCTTAGAGGAGAGCAAGGCTCAGGGGGATGCCAGCCTTAGGCTACAGGGCAAGTAAGCAGGTGGGATTGAGTCCAATGTCAGTCTATTCAGCCATGCTACCTCCCTGGATAAAACTCACTTGGGAGTTTCGAGACCTCTAAGAAAGAAAAGCTCATGTCATATTCTTCCACTCCACGGCCAGACTTCGGGAGAATACCCTGAAGAATAGAGTGGCGAATGGCAAATACAGGAAGAAAAGAAGAAAAAGGAACACACAAGCAAACACCTTTCTCTTAGAAACTGAGGCCTCTTGGTCTATCATGTAACTTCTCACTTCCTCATACAAATTAATCAGCATCCATACCCATTCTCGTCTCTTTTTTTCCCTCTTCAAATAAAGTTCTCTTTCCCCTTTGAAGCCTTCTCCCCTTCTCTCAGACCTTGATCTACCTGTCACTCTCTCTCGTACTTTACATCTCATCCCTGCTTCCCATCCCTATGCTTATAAATACCTCCTAATCTTTCCCAGTTTAACCCACTGCTTCAAACCCATTTGTCCCTCCAGCTATGCCACAATTAACCTTCCTACAGTATCTGTACCTTCTCATTCTCAACTGGCTTATATTTCCATATATGTCACCCTACGGTCCTAATGAGTACTTTTTATTTTTTTTTTAACATTTATTTATTTTTGAGACAGAGAGACACAGAGCGTGAGTGGGGGACGGTCAGCGAGAGAGGGAGACACAGAATCTGAAGCAGGCTCCAGGCTCTGAGCTGTCAGCACAGAGCCCGACGTGGGGCTCGAACCCACGAACTGTGAGATCATGACCTGAGCTGAAGTTGGCCGCTTAACCAACTGAGCCACCCAGGTGCCTCTAATGAGTATGTTTTTAAAGTCTGTTAAAATTAAACTCTTGGGCACATGGGTGGCTCAGTCTGACTGAGCTCAGACTTCAGCTCAGGTCATGATCTCAGAGTTCGTGAGTTCGAGTCCCATATCGGGTGAGCTGGAGCCCCTAATCAGGTGAACACGAGCCCCCTTTCAGGTAAAAACAAGAGCCCCGCTTCGGGTGAGCCCCGATTCTCTCTCTCTCTCTTTCTGCCCCTCACACACTTGTGTCCTCTCTCTCTCTCTCAAAGAAAAATGAAACTCTCCTATACATATAGAAAAATGCATAGAACTGTCCAATACAAAGAATGATCACACAGTGAACACATTTACGTACCAGCCACTATGTTGAGAATTAGGACATTCCCAGCACCCCAGAAGCCCTATGGTATTCTTCCAGTCATTACTTCCTCCTTCCCCCATACGTCTAGCATCATCCTGGCTTCTCATACTACATATTAGTTTCACTTGTTTTTAACTTTATACACTGATGGAACCTTACATTATGTGCTCTTTCGTGTCTGGTTCTTTGGCTAAACGTCATGTTTGTGTGATGGAGCCGTGTTGTGTGCAGCAATGGCTTATTGACATGTTCACTGCTGTATAGTACACATCGTAAGCCTATGCCACAGTCCATCCATTTCACTGTTTATGGACACTTGAGACTGTTTCCAGTTTGAGGCTATTTCAAGTAAGCTTTCCACAAATATTTGTGTATGTCATTTTAGTGTACATGTGCACATTTTCTTCATCTGTCTTTAAAGGGAGGAGGTAGTTTGGTCCGGACCACCATAAAATAGGTTGGGAAAATTAAGGCACAATAATATTCAACCAACCAGACACGTTGATCATGAACAACTACTGTACTCACACAGAGATGCGTAAGACACTGGCCAAGGGAAGATACTCGGGGAGGAGACGTGTCCTTGCATGTGAGAACACACAGAGAATAAAGAAAAGAAACAGACTGTGTAATCAAGTACAAAATTGCAGATGTCCAGAGTAGAGGCCAACTTTTAGGACCTCCTGGCAAAGACTAGGCAGTTTAATACCAGGACTGCTCGCCTACCCTGCCTGTGACAAGAGAGGTACCTGGAGGCCGTGCATGGGAGACGGAAAGGCAGTGTAGGTCTGAGGGTCATTTCTATAGATCGCAGACATATTTCTGCCAGTGTCTTCTGCCTTCTGCCTCTTACACGTGAAACAGAGAATGGAGAAACCTCTGTGAGCGGAGAAACTTGAGATGGACTTTGCACACGCTCCGCCCTTCCCACCCTCCAGATGCAGGTGTGGGAGGAAGAGCGGAGCCAGGCAGATGGCCCAAAAGCAAGTGGGGCTTCTCAGACGCAAAGTTTCATGTCTGACAACTAAAGCTTGAAGTCTCTGCATGTTTTAAGCCAATGAATATGAGAAGGGGAGAGGAGTAGCTGAAAGGCTGTATGGGGACATCAGATTAGACCAGGAGTGTGGATAGCTGCAGCTGACATCACCGTCACCATCATCATCATCATCATCACCATCACCATTCCTTACATTTGTACCACACGATAGTCTGCAACGAGCTTTCTGTTCCTTAGCGTTCACATGTCTGTGGGGGTGGCGGGCAGGGTTTACTCCCACTTTGCTGAGCTGCCCAAGGACACTCTGGACGAAAGTCAGGGTTGGAACCCTAAGCGCTCCTCCAGTCCCTCCTCTGGAGCCCAGAGGGCTGTCGTTGGCTCGTTGGTTCTTAGGGAAGTGAAATTGGGAAAAGAGCGAGGGACACGTGCCCTGTGGGTGCAAGGACACAGGAGGCATAAGGCACAGGAGGAAATGGCCAGAGGCTACAGCTGCTGCGGGGTAGGGAGCGATAGACGGGTGGAAGGGTGGAAGGTGTGCCGACTCTGAGATAAGTCCGGAGCCACCTGGAAAGGGCCCCGCGGTCCCCAGGGCACTCCCAGCCGGTGCCGCGAAGGTAGGGCGTGATCGCGTCGCACCCGCGCGTTTGGGGACGGCGGGCTCGGGCAAGTCGAGCCTCCCGGGGCGCCCCACAGAAGGTGGGAGCGCGGTGGCGCCGCCCCCTCCCGGACGCGCGTCGAGCGCCCTCTGTCACCCCACGCCGCCCCGCCGGGGGCCGAGGGCAGAGGCGGCCCGCCCAGGTGCGCCGGGGTTTGGCCCGCCGTCCGGAAGGTGCGCCGCCCCGTCCCGCGCCCGTGCCCTCGGCCTCCCCCCCGCGTGAAAGCGAAAGTGCCGGGCCCGCGGAGGGCGAGCTCCGGGGGCGGGGCCGGCGCGGACCCGGGCCGGGCGCCGGGCACTCGCCGGGCCATGGATGGGCTCGGCAGCCGCCTCCGAGCCAGCCTGAGACTGAAGCGCGGCCGCGGGGGTTAGTGCGGGGCCGGGGCGCCGGGGCGCGGGGGCGCGGGGGCGCGGGGGCGGGGGAGCCGGGGGCCGGGCCTCGAGGCTGTGGCGGGGCGGGGGCCGGGGTAGCGGGGGGCGGCTCCGCGGTGGGGGCGACTGAGGGCCACTAGGAGCGCAGGCCCGGCGCCAGGTGAGCCGGCGAGGGGACGCAGGTGGAGGGGACGGGGCCAGGTGGCGCCGGGGTCGGAGATCACAGGAGCCGCCAGGCCAGCGGGGGCGAGGGGGAGGCGGCGGGCCGAAGGAAGCCGTTGTGGGGCCCCGGGGCCACGTGTCCTCCCAGCCAGGAAGCTTGTGGTGCAACCGCAGTGTGCTTGAGGCGCCCTCCCGGAACCCCAGCCCCGCCCCGCCCGCTGGGCTCCGCTGAAACTGCTCCCCCGACGTGACCACCCCCACCTGCGGGCGGCGCGGGCCCCGGAGAGTGTGGCCCCCAGCAGGTCTGGGAGAGCGCCTGCGCTGCCGCCGTCTTAGAGCTTGCGAAGCAGACAGGGCACGCCTCCCCGGGCCCCTGACACCCCCACCCCCAGGTGAGTGGGAAATAAGTCCTCCCGCGCAGGGTTCTGGGGACTCCATTAGAAGTCACTTCCTTTCTTCCTAGCGGGGGCACTGGGCTTTGCAAGAACACAGTTGGGAATTCATTCATGTTTTCATTCATTCGACATTTATTTCGGCTTGCCGGTAGCCAGTCCTAAAGTGTCCTTGAGATACTTTGCCCAGAGACCCACCTTCTGAGCAGAAAGGAGCCGGCTGGAAGGCAAATCGGGTCATTCTCAGACAGCCTTCTAACACTGGCAGTCAAAAAGTCCCCTTCCTACGCCAGCCCCCCTAACTGGGGAGGTCTGGGGGTGAGACCATCACTCCTGCCGCCGCCACCCTCCCACTCCCAGCCTACTTCAGAGACGGGAATAGGGGCGGGGCTCCGGACTGCAATGGTTGGAACAGAGTTCAGCCATTCTGACCCGGCTGGTGTCCTCCTTTCTCTGGAGAGTGCTGGCCTCGACTTTCCTGGCCTGCCTCAACCCCCAGAAGTCTGGGAGAATGGAAAAGTTCTGCTTTTTGCAGCCCAGAGGAGACATTCCAATTGTTCCCACCCACCCCAGCCCCCAAAACTGGGCTGATCATTGTGCCTGGGAGTAAGGTGAGCAGCCAGTATTACCTGTCCTGAGGTTGGCCACCTCTCAGGCCAGGAGAGTGTGCTCTCTTCATCTTCCATACTATCCTCCACCTTTCTGGGGAGTTCCCCCATCTTTGTGTCCCTTCTGGCCTCAGGGCAATTGTGTGGTAAAACCTCGGGCGCATGCACGTACACGCGTGTGTAAATCATCCCGGTGGGAAGAAGTGGCAGTGGTGGTGATCCTGAGTGAAGAGCAGCTCAGCTAGAAAAGGAAGAGCCAGCTTTCTAAATCAAAATTCTGAAAGTTCCCGTACCTATAGTCCAGCTGGTTCTGTGACTTCAGTCAGGTGGCTGTGGGAGGGGCTTCCTGGTGGAGGAACAAGTGTAACCAGACTCCTGACTTCCCTAGAAAGGGTGGCTCCCTCCTCAACCAGAAAACTCAAGATTGCAATGCAGTCATTCCAGGGCACCAGGGATTAAATGAGACGACCTATATTAATACGGTAAATGTTTTCTGTTCGGCTTTTCTCTTCTGCTATTAAACCTCTTTGAAAGGGAGTAGAAAGCAATCCTTTTCTGGAGTTCTTGGGCTTCAGCCCAAAAGTCTGGTCATTTCTTTTGTTTGATTTGGTGAGTTTTGCTGTTCTCCTGGCTCTGCTGATAAAGCAGGAGGAAATGGGCTGAAAATGCAACCCAAAGAGTTCAGGGAAAGGCATAATTTCCTGAGGTTCTGGAATGGTCCGTGAAAAGATCTGGGTTCTCAAAGACCTTTGCAAGCAGGAGGCAGCCCACATTTGTGGGATGTTTGGTGTGTACTGTATCTAGAAGGCAGGGGCACGGACATGGGGCTCTCATAATTCCTACCCTCCCACCCCACACAGATTCTGTTAACAGTCCCTGAATAGCCTCTGAGTTGTTCTGTGCCTCAGTTTCCCCTTCTGTATGAGGAAGATACCTGTTCCTCAGGTGGTGAGGGCTGTGCAACAAGTCTGTGCAGGTTGCGAGTAAGGTGTGGTGACGGTTCTGGGCGTTCTGGGTCATTGTCCTCACCATGACAGCATCTGTCACATCCTTACTTACTGTGATTGGGGTTCTCCCCACAAGTCATGTCTGGGCCCCTGAGTACTGGCTTTTACCAGTCCCACAAACACCGATCTGGAGCTCTTAAGAACAAGGCAGCCATGTCCCCCGTTCAAGCAACCCACTTGCTTCCAGAGGGCTGCTAATTCTTTGCTGGAGTGGCAGACACTGATACCAAACCCTTTTGCTTCCTGGCTCCTCTTAGAGTCAGCTCTCTGACAAAAGCCCTTCTCTCTGACCCTAGGCATTTACTCATTAGTAGGTGATTTATTGTTATTTTTCTCTCTTCCCAGCCTCCCGACACAGCCTCTAGACACCACTAGAGCCCAAGGGCCCAACTGCTCTGCTTTTAGCTTGGCCAGAACTATTGACCTGGCTCAACCGGGGAAAAAAGACTGAGCAGGAGTGGGAACAGGGTAGAGATCACCCAGTTGCTTTCCACTGCCACTGAATGACCCTCAGGCTGCTGAGGCAACTGGTCCCCTACTGTAGGCCTGGGAGAATGTCCTGAGTCAGTGCTTCCTATTTGGGAAGAGGGAGCCTTTACTGGAGCCCTGGAACGGTTCCCATGAGAGAAGTCAGACTTTGGATATATTGTGGGGAGTGGGGGGGGGGTTGGTGGTGAGAGATGCACCACTGTAGATCATCCTGAAGTATCTGGAACTCTCCAGCTCAGAGAGGGATTTGCTCTCTATTCTACCTCCAGGAGAGAAGGCTCGTATCGATTTCCAGAACTCTCTCATGCTAGAACGTTTTTTTCCATTTAGAGAATTAATGGGCCGAGTCTATTTATCTTAATCAAGGGAGGCAGTGGTATGCTGGCTGTGGGGAACGTTTGGTCCTGTGCTCTGGCTTGCAGTCCTGAAGTCCTGGAAGATCCCAAGTGCGGTAGTGGACCAAGTTGAGATGTGAAAGGTCAGGAGTCAAGGTTATGGGGACATAAGATCCCTGTCCTGGGGCTAGTGAGGTTCCAGTGCCTATAGTGTGATGCTGTTAGGCATTCTTCACTGTCCCAAAGTTGTAAATAAGCCCGTTGCACAATCCGTAGCCCAGAATTCAGAGCCCTTAGCCCGGAAAGCAGCTGGGCCTTGGAGGTGTTTGCTCGTGACCTTTTCTCTCGCCACACCCTGGGGCTCTTAGGAGGAGCTGAGGTCTGAGCTGCAGTGCCAGGATGCTGCCTCTATCGGTGCGGCATTCTGCTGCCTTCCTGGGTCCCGTCACATCCTTCTTGCTCAGCCACTGGGCGCTCAGCATGGAAACTGCCGGCCCAGGTTGGGAAGGCAGCACATGGCCTGGCTTCATGGAGTTGTGGTTGGAGACTGAAGCGGCAGCCCCTCTCTCAGACTCTCTGTAGCCGGTCTGTAAGAGGAAAGGGAAGCGCTCCAATGCCCTGCAGGTTCGAGAAGATGGAAGGACAAATGGGAGGCGGGATGCTCAGGCTGTTCCGCAACCGGCTGCGCCGACTCCGAGCAGGTCTGGACTGGATTGCCCACTTCCTGTTTTCTAGGGTGACCCTCTTCGATGGGGCTGTTTCTTCCTTGAAATGCTTCTTCCTTTTCTTACATGTAGAGTCTTTATAGTTTGACCTCCACCTGGTTCCCTGTGTGACTAGACCAGAATACTTCCCCTACCGGGTTTTAGAGCTGGTCATGCCCCTCGTGAGGGGGGCGGGGGGAGGGTCGTGTGGTCACAGACACATGGCTCTGGGACCTGTTCTGATTTGGGTTCATGTCCACCCAGGCCCTGCTGTTTCAGGTACTGCCCTGGGCCCCCATGGGTGGGTACAGTCTCTGCCTCCGAGGCATAGGGCCTCCCAAGTGGCTCCCCAGTACCTTTCCTTGGCTTCCAAATCAGCGGCCTCTGTCCCCCTCTTGACTCCCTGGGTTTTCAAGTCTCCCAGGGCAGGCACGGAAACGGCCCAGTTGGCTCTGACCCTGTTCCAGGCCCTGAGGAACGGGGAAGGCTCCGGGGACCTTAGCGTTAGCCTGGCGGCCCTGAGGCGCAGAAATTGCCGGAGCCACACAGACTCCATCTGGGGCGTGGGCCTCGGAGATACCAAGTGGGGCCTGATGTCTTGGTTTCAGGACCTCCCCAGGACAACCTGAGGGAAGCTGTAAAGGAACCAGAAAGGGCCCAGGAGCACTCTCTGTCCACCTTTGCTGGAGGGCAGCACTTCTTTGAATACCTCCTCGTGGTTTCCCTCAAAAAAAAGAGTTCAGGGCATGACTATGAGCCCACCATCACCTACCAGTTTCCCAAGGTAAGGACCGAAGGAGGGGGCGGGGGAGACCGGATTTGGGTGTTCGAGAGGGGATGGGGGGGTGGGGTGCCAGGGCTTGAGTCTAGGGCCGCCCTGCGCTCGCTCCGTGCTCCCGTTTCCTTCAGGCCCAGCCCCGTTTCCTGTTATCACCCACAGAATCTAGGTCTGGCTTCTTTGTGAGGAACTGACCTAGGCTCCCTAGCCAGGAAATGAGGCTGGTTCTTCTGCCCCTTTTGGGGCCTCCTGGTTCTTCCAAATTCCATCCTTAGTCACCCTGCTCTGTAGAGAAGCTTACCTTCTGCCAGACCTCCTCGCAGGCACCCCCTCCCTGGGGCGGGTGGGGAGGAGAGGGTGGGGCGGGCACACAGCTGGTGGGCAGGCTCAGCCTGTGGCCACAGCCCAAACACCAGGCTCCTTCTTGTCTGCTCCCTCACTGGGGGAAGGGGCGGGGAAAGGGCACCCTCATTAACCCTGCCGGTCCTGCAACTGAGCTGGCCACCTCTCCTCTCTAATGTGGTGGCTCTCTCGCGTGGCTCTTCCAGGCCAGGCAGCCTCCGGGCCTTTCTATACTAAGTGAGGCCCTGGCCCCCTTCCTGCCTCTGTGGATCCTTAGGACACTGAGGTCTAACTCAGGCTCGTGTAGACTCAGCCTTGGGGTTGGTCGGACCCAGAATGAAGTCCCCATGCAGAGGGACGGGCAGAGGCACGCTTTGAGCCCCCATGCCGGCAGGAGAGCTTATTCTCAAACTGCTTTAGAGCCTCAAGAGAAGCCCGCCAGTCCTCAAGCCCTGTCCTCCTGCCCCTGCCTCCGCGATTCATTGGGCTCTTTCCCTGTTGCCTATAGCGAGAGAACCTTCTTCGGGGCCAGCAGGAGGAGGAGGAGCGGCTGCTTGGAGCCATCCCCTTGTTCTGCTTCCCAGATGGGAATGAGTGGGCACCACTCACTGAGTATCCCAGGTAATGGCTCGGGCCTGGGACAGAGGAATCTGGGACTGGGGGAGAAGGGACAAGTGTGAGCCGTGTGGGTCCTGTGGCTCCCTCACTCGGTGTGGATGCCCGTCCTCGCCAGCTTCTCTCCTGACGGGGAGGGGCTGGAGTTGATCCACTTATAAACATCTCGCCTGGAGTCCCCCAAGGCCAGGGATCTTAGCCAACCCAGTTAACCAGCCAGTCATCTCTGTCCAGAGAAGGGCGAGGTTCTCTCACCTGCCCTGGGAATGACAGTCGCCGTGTTTTGACTGCTTCTGCAAGAAGCTGGACTTAGCAGAAGGCCCTTGGCTTCGACGAAGGCAATGTGGCAGAGTCCCTTTCAGCCTCAGCCCTGGAATTTGGCTGCCTGAGTTCGGATTTGGGCTTTACCACTTTTGAGTTGAATGACCTTGGATGAGAACCACGCTTGGGGCCGCAGTTCCTTTGTCTTTAAAGTGGGGATCGTAATTGAACCTACCTCAAAGGGTTGTTTTGAGAATTAAACGAGGTGGTGCGTTTAGAGCTGGATGCCAACCAGCACGTAATAAATTGCTGGTGTTGTTATTACTCTCCGGATTAATCAGCAGCTCCCCTCTGCCCTCCTGACCCCCGTCAGCATCCCTCCGAGGCTGCCGCCTTCCTGTTCTGGGGTCCAGTGAGCAAATGCAAACCATGTGTGTGCTCTTCTTCAGGGAGACCTTTTCCTTCGTCCTGACCAACGTGGATGGGAGCAGGAAGATTGGATACTGCAGGCGCCTCTTGGTCTGTGCTGCTCAGAACTGCCCCCTCCTCTCTGCAGCCCGCTCGACTCCACAGCTGGGCTTGCTCGAGCTTCAGCTGCAAAAGCCAAGGCTCCCTGGCAGTGGTGGTTGCAGGGAGCGCACGGCCCAGCACCTGCTGCCATGTTAGTGCCCTCTGCAACCTTGCAGGAACGGGGACACTTGCCCCTCCTTGCCCACCCAGGGGACCTTTGCTGGCCATGCTTTGGTCTCTGCTCTCCCCAAGCTTCTGACAGCTCCCCGTGTGGGAGGCTCCTGCCCGATGCCCTCTCCACCCTCTGTACCCAGGCCTAGCTGCCTTGGCCCCCCGGAGCCTCCCAGAGCATACACAGGGGTTTGGACAATGATTCTTGGGTCTCCGGAGGATTCTCCAAGTCACTTGTACAGTGCTGTCCTTCCTGGCTGTTCCCTCATCCCTCCAGCGCACTTGTTCCCTTTCTCTGCGGACGCCACAGGGTGCTGGTGCTGCCGGTGGCAGAGCTTGGCCCCCTCAAGGTCATCTTCTTTTGACTTTGGTGGCTGTTCCTGCTGCCTGCGCCATACACAGGACCTCTGCACAGACAGGCCCTCCTCCACCTGGCCCACTTTTCCCCAGGAGGCCCCCAGCCCCAGCCACCAGCCGTGTGCCCCGGCAGCCCCAGTTGGGAGAAGCCCTGGGGAGGCTGCGGCACTGAAGGAGCCTGTCTGTCCCTCCCCCAGCCCGCCGGCCGTGGCCCTCGCCTTCCCAAGGTTTACTGCATCATCAGCCGCATCGGCTGCTTCGGCCTGTTCTCCAAGGTAGAGGCGGAGTGGGATTCCTTGGGGCCTGTTTGGCCTGTTGAGCCTCCAGGTCGGCCTGGCCGCCTGACCCGTCTGTGCTCCCTGGGCCCTCAGTGGAGCTCTTTTCTTACCACCGGGGTCGAACCTAGGCACACTTGGGGAAACTGAGACAGAGAGGAGCTAGGGCTTGAGAAAACTGGGACTTTCTCCCCTGCGGAGAGCCCACGCTCCCCCTCTGGTCAGGTAAGAAAGCAGCTGGAGCAGGACAGCGGGCAGAGCCCCAGGTTAGGAGGCGGGAGTTTCCCCGTTTCCTCAGTTTCCTCATCTGTCGAGTGCATGCAGCGATCCCTCACCTTCCCAGCTCAGGGCCTGCTGTGAAGCTCCAACGAAGTGACATGAGAAATGCGGAACACTGAACAAATATGAAGACGGTTGTTCTCCCCGTGAGCCCTCTGAGGGGGGAGGCCTCTAGGACTTCTGCTGGAGCTAACCCCAGGGCCCGTACATCCGAGTCAGGCCTCAGAATGGACGGTGCTTGTCTTGGTGGCCACGAAAGAGCTTCAGTGTGCTCGGCCCCCAGCAGGCCCTTCAGGGGGTGTGGGCAGGATGCTGGGAGCCTTTGCTTGGTGGAGTGTGCCCCTGTGCTGGGTTCTCAGGGATGGGAGTGTGGCCCGGCCCTGGGGGGTCTCCAGTGGAAGTCGGAGGGCAGAGTAACACCCAAGAGGCCCAGGCTTCTAGGCTCCCACTGCACCCAGCATCCCAGCATGACTGGATGTGGTACCATGGTTGTGGTGGTTGGCTCTGGGGAAGGCAGCTACCTGGGTGCCAGGAAAAGGGAGGAATGGACTGGTAGGGAGAGGGTGAAAGAAGAAGAGTACAGGCCTCATGCAGGAGAGGAACATCAGACGGGGCTCTACCAGGAAAGAGGGGAGCCTAGGGGGTTCACGAGGGTTGGCTGGACCAGTGCGGGGCGGGAAGACGCGCGCATGGGGGTCTCTGCCACGTCCCAGTGGCATCCCTTTGAGCCATTTCCTTGCAGATCCTGGATGAGGTGGAGAAGAGGCACCAGATCTCCATGGCCGTCATTTACCCGTTCATGCAGGGCCTCCGAGAGGCACCCTTCCCTGCTCCTGGGAAGACTGTCACCCTCAAGAGCTTCATCCCTGACTCAGGCACTGAGGTGGGTTACCGAGTGCGTGAGCCCCAGCTTCAGTGGTACCTCTCTCACAGTCCTGCTGCCCACCCACCCTACCCCCGCCCTTCCAGGTTAACATGCACAGACTGAGCCAGGCAGGGACCGGGGGGCCCCGACTTGAAGTATTGACAGAGCTGAAAATCAAACCCATATTTTCTGATCCTCCCAACCTGATGCTCACAGGGACCTACTTACTGTCCGAGCCACCAAGACTTGTATTTCTAATTTAATAAAACATGTAAGCTGAGGTCCCTGGTGCTAGAATGGACTGTGCCCCCAGCCCCAAATGGCCACTTCTCCCCATCACCACCCTAATATTCCTGTGTGTGTGTCCAGTGTCTCTCTCTTAGGGCCTCCATCTGTCTACTTCTTATCAACCATCCCCACCCCTGTGTCCCCACCCATGCCACACAGGGATGCTATTGCTGCAGGCACTGAGCTGTCTCTTCCAGTCCTTCCCCCTGGGACTGTGGAAGATCGCGTGCCTCTCTGAACCTTGGCCTCCCCATGTAAAAATGAGGGGAGGGGCTAGGCCTTTTCACGGTCTCCAAAAATGATCATGGAATGCTTGCCCCACGCCAGGCCATGCAATTTTCTGGATACGGCGTGGTGAATACAATGAATGTGACTCCTGACTTCCTGGAGCTTAAAGTCTAGTGGAGAAGACAGACACTAAATAAGTAAAGACGCAAATAAGTGTATAATTCAAAGTGATGGACAGGGAGAAACCGGATGCTATGTGAGAAAATGATGGAAACACACGTCGAATTAGGCAGGCCTCTGAGCCGGAGGGAGGAGGAGACAAGGACAAGGGCGACCTGACCTGTGAGGACCCTCAGGCAGGAAGAGGGGGCTGGAGAGACCCATGGGCCAGGCCAGGGATGGGGTCAGCATGACCCTCAGAGCTAAGGGAAACCAGGAAGGGCTTCCAGAAGGGGAGAGGCGGGATCAGATGTGTTCTAGCCGGGAGAATGGAGGGGAGGCTGGTGGAGACCCAGCGTTTGGGGGTCTGCAAGTTTTCAATGTGGTGACGCCTCTTTCCTCGGCTCCCCTGCAGTTCATCTCCCTGACGCGGCCCCTGGACTCCCACCTAGAACACGTGGATTTTAGTTCTCTGTTGCGCTGTCTCAGTTTTGAGCAGATCCTTCAGATCTTTGCCTCTGCAGTGCTGGAGAGAAGAATCATCTTCCTGGCGGAAGATCTCAGGTGGGTCCAGCCGCTGGGCCACTTCCCTGGGCCGACTGGCTTCCCTGGGTTCAGGGGACAGACCGGAGGGTTCTCTAAGGGAATCAGGCTTGTAGGACCGTCACGCCCACCCTCCTGCCTCCAGGTCTGGTTTTGCACTAAGCCTCGTAGAGAAACAGCTGTTGCAATTCCCCTGCTTCTGTCTCCAGATTTGATTGTTGCCTAAGCCTGAAGAAAGATCCAGATTTAGCTCTGCACCAGGCATGAAGTGTTCCTGGGACAGCCCAGGCAGAGACCAGTCAGGGTGGGTGCAGATGTGATTCGGCTCCTGATGGCTTAGAGAGGGAGGGAGGGCTCAGGGCAGGGGAAGAATGGGTATATTGGTATGGAGATCAAAAGCCCGTTCTTTTTTTTTTTTAAGTTTGTTTATTTGAGAGAGAGAGAGAGAGAGAGAGCATGCAAGCAGGGGAGGGACAGAGAGAGGGAGAGAGAGAATCCTGAGTAGGCTCCATGCTGTCAGTGATTAGCCTGACATGGCACTCAATCCCACGAACTGTGAGATCATGACCGAAATCAAGAGTTGGACACTCAACCAACTGAGCCACCAAGGCGCCCCAAGCCCATCATCCTTAATGCCAAACACATCTCATCTGTCCATTTGTTCACTCATTCAACAAACAGTTATTGTGTGTCAGCTGACACACAGTAAATGTGTCAGCTGTCCGCCAGATGCCAAACTTCAGGAAGATACAAACAAGACACGGTCTTTGACCCCAGGGGTACATCCCTGGGTTCTGTAGTGGTTGAATGAGCAGGTGTTGAAATCAGCAGGTCAAGGTTCAAGTCCAATACATTCTTCTACCTTTAGCTGTGTGCTTTCCCTTAGGGTAGTTTCTTAAATTCTTGAAGCCATAGTCTCCTTATCTGTAAAATCACAATAAAGGATTGTACCTACCTCATAAGCTTGTGTCGAGGATTAAATGAAACAGTGCACATTAGGGACCTACCACCCTGACAGGCAGTATCTGTAAGAGCTAGCTGGGTTGTCTTTTTATTTTATTTTACTTACCTTCTTTGTTTTTATTTTTTAATTATTATGTTCATTAAGTATAGTTTACATACAGCGTTACATTAATTTCAGGTGTACAACATATCGATTCAACAATTCTATACATTATTCAGTGCCTACCAAGATAGGTGTAGTCAATGTCAGTCACCCTGCAACATTATTACAATATTGTAGACTCTATTCCCTATGCTGTCCTTTTCGTCTCCATGACTTACTTACTTTTATAACTAGAAGTTTGTACCTCTTAACCCCCTTCACTTACTTTGCCCATCCTCCCTCCCACTCTGGCAACTACCAGTTTGTTCCCTGTATCTGTGAGTCTGTGTCTGCTTCTGTTGCTTTTATTTTGTTTTTTAGATTCACATAGAAGCGAAATCACGCGGTATTTGTCTTTCACTGTCTGACTTATTTCACTCAGCATAGTACGAGGTCTAGGTCCATCCACGTTGGTATGAAATTGCAAGATTTCATTGTTTTCCTCTGGCTGAGTAATATTCCTTTGTGTATGTATATTTATCACATCTTCTTTATCCATTTGCCAATCCATGGACGCTTAGGTTGTTTTCATATCCTGGCTATTGTAAAATGGTGCTGCAATAAACATAAGGGTGCATATAGCTTTTCACATTAGTGTTTTTGTTTTCCTTGGATAGACACCCAGCAGAATTGTTGGGTTGTATGGTATTTTGGCTTTTAACTTTTGGAGGGACCTCCATACTGTTTTCCACAGTAGCTGCGTCAATTTACATTCCCACCAACAGTGAGGGAGGGTTCTCTTTTCTCCACATCCTCTCCAACACTTGCTATTTCTTGTGTTCTTGATACAAGCCATTCTGACTAGTGTAAGGTGGTGTCTCATTGTGGTTTTAATTTGCATTTCTCTAACAGTTAGTGGTGCTGAGGATCTTCTTGTGCGTCTGTTGGCCATCTGTATGTCTTCTTTAGAAAAATGTCTATTCAGGTCCTCTGCCCATTTTTTAATCACAGGTTATTGATGATGATGATGATGATGATGATTTTTGGTGTTGAGTTGTATGAGTTCATTATATATTTTAGATATTAACCTTTTATTGGATATGTCATCTACAAATCTTCTTGCATTCAGGTTACCTTTTCATTTTGTTCATGGTTTCCTTTGCTGTGCAAAAGCTAGCTGTTATCCTTAATAATAAGTTCACAGTTGAATATATTCCTATGTATAGTCAAAGAAGGGTGCTGTTGTGTCTTGGTCTCTGCCTCTTAGGGGCCTCAAGTCTGAGAACGACATGGGGAGACATATGATAGAAGAGGAGGAAAATATCATAAAACAGTAGGAGGCTGACCTTCTATTCAAGTCTGAGGAGGGAAAAAGCCAGCGATACTGGGCTGACCACCCCGGTTCTGGCTTTTAGGGAAGAAGAAAAGGATGTTAGGGACTCAAATGTTCGGCCAGAGGGTCCGGTAAACATCATGGGTGTTAGAGGAGAGGAAGCGTGGGCAGGCAGTAAGGTCTCTGGGTTGAACATTCTATAAAAATCAGTGATAACCAAAAAGGCACACTAGTTGTAAGCTAAATCCTCGAGGGAAGTGGTGTCATCTTTTGCTCTGGAAATAGCGTTCCCACTTTCAAGCCTGTAGAAAAATGAGAAGTTTCTATCGTGGCTGGAGCTGGGCTTCCTGCCTTTCCCACTGAGATCAGGGTCTAGGAAGTGAAGGTGACTTCAGGTGCCCGCTGGCCTGGACATGGGCCAGAGCAGGCAGGACTTGCCCCTCAGGTGCTCACCTTCTCCAGGGAGGTCCCCCTGCCGCCCCGACTTGTCAGGCCTTTGAAACACAGGCAGGGAGGGGACTTCCAGTCAGCTTAAGCCTGGCTAGAGCCTCAGGGACTCAATATCCATGACTCAGGAGTGCAAGCTCTATACCAATAACTGAAACACGGTTCCTGTGTCTGTGTTTTGATTGGCCTTGGTCTGGGTGTTGTTTGGAGAAATGAAGATGCAGTGAGAAGCCGCAGAGAGGAGAGGACAGAGAGTGGGGCCATGTGTGTGGCGGGGGGTGGGGTGGGGAGTTGGCCTGAGCTGTGACAGAGGCAGCAGCCATTCGGGGGAATGCTTCATTGGAAGGGTGGAGGGGCCACCTCCGTGGGACTTTCCGGGTAGGAATTGCCGGGCAAAGTTTCCTGGAATCTAGGAATTTCCCAAGCTTGCTCTGACTCCAACCTGTTAACTTTAAATAACCTCTGGTGGCCAGAGGGAGCCGTGAGAGGTAAAGACTATGTATGGTGAGGGTGGATAGCCACAAGGAGGAAATAAGGCTTTGCCTCTCTGCCGGGCCTCACTGTTTACGTTTGTCTCCTTAACTACACTGTGAGTTTGTTCAGCAGGGTCAGTGCCTTGTACTTCCTGGTGTCCACATCCTTAGCGCAGTGGTGAGCGTATAGAAGGGCACACTCAGTAATCTGCTGCACTGAAGGCATTTCCTCTTCCCTCCTCTTTGGAGCCACTAGTGTTTTTGTGCAGTGGGGAGAGGGAGGACTTACTGGGTGGGAAAAGAAGGGTCAGATAGAGGCCCCATCCTTGACGAGAGGGGCCTCAGGCACTCCTGGTTTCCGTTCCTGGCCCTCCTCTACCACCAGCACCCCCCCACCCCGCTATCAGTATTCACAAGCTCTGCCACCAGCACAACTCCTAGACTTGCTCCTGCTGTCAGTGGGGGCTGAGGGGGGGCGCTTAGCGGTGGATGCGCAGGGAGGCCCCTCTGACTCGTGTTCTCTGTGCCCTGTCCCCAGCACCCTGTCTCAGTGCATCCACGCTGCCGCCGCGCTGCTCTACCCCTTCAGCTGGGCGCACACCTACATCCCCGTTGTCCCTGAGAGCCTTTTGGACACTGTCTGCTGCCCCACTCCCTTCATGGTCGGAGTCCAAATGCGCTTTCGGCAGCAGGTTTTGGATAGCCCCATGGAAGAGGTAACGGTGCAGCGAGAGGAGGGTGTCACGTGGGGCTGGGCACACCTGGGTTGGCACCTGGGCTCCGCTACTCACAGCTGTGTGACTTGGGGCAAGTTGCTTAACCTCTTTAAGCCTGAGCTTCTAATCTGCGAAATGGGGACAACAGTGTTCAAGTGTTAGGGATTCTAAGGGGAAATAACCTGCAAGAAAGCTCATAGCCTGGTGCCTAACCCAGAGTCGATGCTCAGTACATGGCTGCTTCCTCCTCCTGAATGATTTCCTTTTGGACCTAAGGGGCAGCTTATTCAGGGGTCATCCAGCTGTCCTAGGTCAGTTAGTGCCAAAGGGCAGGCTCTGGGGTGTCCCATCGCTCATCTGAATGGACAGCACAGCTGGTCTGTGCAACACCACACCCCACTAGAATTCATTCACATTCCTTACAAGTGAGCTAACGTAGCCCTCCTACAAACTGTGAGCCTTGATAAATGCAGATTTTTGCAGCAAAAGTTACCTTTTTTTAAATGTTTACTTGTTTATTTTGAGAGAGAGAAAGAGAGAGAAAGAGAAAGCATGTGTACATGAGCAGGGGAGGGGCAGAGAGAGCGGATCCCAAGCACACTCCACACTGTCAGTGCAGAGCCCGACACAGGGCTTGAACTCACAAACTGCAAGACCTGAACCGAAATCAAGAGTTGGACGCTTAACCGACTGAGCCACCCAGGTGCCCCACAAGAGTACTCTTTCTGACTACCTCAGAGCTCACTTGGTTCATGAGAATATAGGTCCAGATCCCCCTTGATTTTGTCAGCTTCTTATTTCTTGGCAGACACACCAGAGGGCTCCATGGTGAAAACGGGCATTGGTAGCATAACGCTATCTGTGTTGGAAGAACAACTCAAAGCATGAGCTCTGCATGTTCCCAAGATTGCACGTTACTATAATCTCAGCTATGAGAGTTACTTAGGAATGTCTACACTGGCTAACCATTGACTTCTGTGTAAAAGGTTGACCAAGGGAAGAGGTGAGATCTAGAAGGAAGCTACTAAAGAGGCAGGAACCAGCCCGAGTGGGAAGATTTCCCTCATTGGCATAAATAATAATGGAGGTCCAGAGAACTCAGTTGACTTATTCGAGGCCACACGGGCGTGATGGAACCTAGCACAGATAGAACCAAAGCCCTTCTTCTACAAAGTGTCACGGGGAAGTAAAGAAGTCCACTGCTTCCCTTCCTAACTTCCCTGGCTTTCCCAGCCCTCCTCGTAAGTGCTGAGTAGACAGGCCTTTTGAAGGAGGCTTTGCCGTGTGACTAACTGGGTCAGAGTATTAGCCCCATGTTTAGCAATGACTTAAAATGTCCCAATCCTAGGAGTTATGAAACTTGCTGACACAGCAGGCCCAGCTCCTCCCCCGACAGCCAGGCAGGAAGACACCCCAAGGCCTGCTGTGCAAGAGCCTTGGCTGGTTTTAGTCCTCAGCTGCTGCTCTGTGAAATGGGCAGGGGCAGAGGAAGGGGGAGGGCCAGGGCCACTGTGTCTGTGGGGGGATTCTCTGACCAGCCACCTAGGCTCTCTGGAAGGGATTACTCAACAGACAGTAATATAGCAAATACTAGAAAGATTTTGGGGAACAACTTCACAAGATGTCTTCATGCATACTCTTAGCTCCCTGAAATGAACCACTTTCCCGGAATGAAGGCATGTGAGCCTGGGTAGTCACGTGATTTCAGGCCTGGACTAGGTCGTTTTCTCCCCTGATGATGGGTATTTACAGTGCCCAGTCTGTCTTTTGGCACACTTTCCGGTCCCTCTTTCCTTTTATTTGGAAGAACGGAGCATAGAAGGATCATTCACCACATTGGCAAGACCAAGAGTCCAAAGTGCAAAGGGGGGCCCAGCAGGCCTTTAAACGACCAACCCAGGCTTCGGGATCATGGCAAACTGTCGAGCACAAGCCCTGCCTAAAGGCGGCAGCTGCACTCAGTTCCATCTGAACATGGTCCTTTAGAAACATGGACCAACCAGTGTTAGAGTTCCTGACTTTTCAGGAGCCCTCAACCAAACTTTATGTGAATTTTTCCATTTTAAATATTGGAAACCAACTCAATTGTTTAGACATACCCTGAGGATCAAGTAAACAGATCAGCAGATTGGATTCCAACCAGCAGGATGCCAATTTGTAACCTCCAGTCTGGACTGGGGGCCCCTTGGACAGTGAGGGAGTGGAACCAAAACTCAAGTGTCAGCCCTGTGCGTGCCTTCCCTGCAGCTGGCAGACAGACACACGGTTTCCCCTCATCACCTCTCCTTCCCTGTTCCTGTTGCCCCTGGGCTTGTTTCCTCCTCTTCCCATTTCCTGTGGGAAGACCCAGAGCTCCCAGAGAATTTTTAAAGTAGGACTCCAGGCGATCGTACAGAGTTGTTGCAAGCATCAAAAGATCAAAAGCCGTCCACCGCCGTCCTAAATCTGACCAGAGGGCAGGGAGTTGAAGGAGGGTGGTGGGGAGAGGGATACAGAACCTAGGATCCATCTAGGCTTGGAAATCGGTTCTACTAGTTGTTTGACCTAGGACAACTTTCTTGTTTCCTTGTCTGCAAAATGGGGATAGCGCCCGCCTGTGCAGGACCGTGGGGAGAATTAACTGAGAGAAGATGTGCAAAGCCCGATTGTGTGCTGTGTGCTAAATGTTCCATATCTAGAAGCCATTACTGCGACCCGTGTTTCATTAAGAGAGTGACTGGCTGTGATTTCCCCATGTTGTATTCCCTCCTACCTTAGTACTCCTCCCCACCCCCTTCCCACACCCTCATGCCTTTTCCCCAGGAAGGGAACTGGGGTTCCTAAGGAGGGGAAGGGTGAGAAAGGGGGGTGTCAGGCAGGAAAAGAGAATTGCAGTTGCCGATCTTGTTGCCACTTGGGCTGACAGGGGCGGCCACAGGCAGAAATGGAGATGGTAAGTGCCCCTGTGGTCTCTGATGGGAAGAGGGAAAACCATCCGTTCTGTTTATTTCAGGTCCTATTGGTGAATCTTTGTGAAGGAACCTTCTTAATGTCAGTAAGTGTTTGGGCTCCGACCCCCTGCAAGCCCACCACCTACTCTATCACACCCGTCTCTCCCGTGCTCCACCTCCTTCCGCATACTTGAAGTGCTTTTGTTGGGGAAGAACCCACGCTAAGACCATTCTCCAGGAGCCCATGGCAAACATGCAGATGGCTTCCCTATGAGGCGATCAGTGTTGGTGTTTCTAGAGCAGGGGTGTAAACCCAGTACCACGGAGATATAGAGACTTGCTAATGTCTACAGTCAGACTGAAGACCAAGAGGCAGCTCTGTCGTTCCTCTTCTACATGGCCAATTATTTGGGGGTAGAGTTGGGGTATAGAATTCACACCTTCCTCACACCATCTGCCAATATACCTCCGGTGAAGGCTGCCTCCCTGACAGCTTGACATCTGAGCTCTCTTCTCTCTTAGGTTGGTGATGAAAAAGATATCCTACCACCCAAGCTTCAGGATGACATCTTAGACTCTCTTGGCCAGGGGATCAGTGAGTCTCAGAGTAAGTCCTGGGTCCTCCTTATTTGGGTTTCTCCACAGAGCCTGAGGGCAGGATTCCCAACCATCCCTGGCCCGCGTAAAATGGACTCACTCAGCAGTCCTGGGCCAGTCCCAGGTGCCTAGATTCTAAGGCAAGTCTGAGTGTAAGATGTTATTCCTCCTAAGCAGTGGAGAACCTGTACCGAATCTCCTATTTTAATCAGTAATTATGAGGCCTACCCTGGCCACTTCCCCGCAGTGAAAGCCACCTGGAGCCAAGAGTGGGTGGTTCTTCTGAGACGGCCTCTTGTATATCTCCAACAGCTTCAGAACAGCTCAATGAGCATGTTTCGGGCCCATTTGTGCAGTTCTTTGTCAAGACTGTGGGCCACTATGCTTCCTACATCAAGCGGGAGGCAAATGGGCAAGGCCGCTTCCAAGAACGGGCCTTCTATAAGGCTCTGAACTCCAAGACCAACCGCCGATTCGTGAAGAAGTTTGTGAAAACACAGCTCTTCTCCCTTTTCATCCAGGAAGCTGAGAAGAGCAAGAACCCTCCTGCAGGTATAGGGTGACAGCCCCTATCATTCCAAGCCCAGAGGGGGTCACTGCCTCCAAGCCAGGTGTGGCCCTAGGATGAACAGCATGGTCTTTAGCGGCCCACAAAATAAGATGTAGTCTTGTCAGTGGGATTGGAACAAAATAACTTGAAGCCTCAAGAAAATGCCTCCGGGCTGCCATTTTGTAGAAGTTGCTCTTTGTTTTAATCCGGAGCTAATTTCTACTACTTGTGTTTGTAGTCTCACTTTGGGGCCAAATTGAATACCTGGATCTCCAGAGGCCTGTGAGAACATGGGAATCCTGGCAGGAATGTGGCTGTGGTGGGGGAGGAGACAGAGAGGGTACATCTGATCCACACTCCTGAGCTCATCATCGTCCACCTGGCCAGATTAAATGCCTCTAACACCTGTGTCTGAACCCACAGGCTACTTCCAACAGAAGATACTTGAATATGAGGAACAGAAGAAACAGAAGAAATCAAGGGAAAAGACTGTGAAATAAGAGCTGTGGTCAACAGGGGGGACTGGACTCACAGGTCAGTTTTGGACTTTGGCCCCTGCCAGCATGGTGGGATCGGCAAAGCTTGCAGCCTCCGGAGTCCACAGCCTTCTTCCGAGTCCTGGTAACCAGGTCTGGCTTCAAGCTGGTGTCTTGAGTTTGGGATCCCTGGAATCAGCTTTCTCAGGACCGTGGAAGGCTCTAACCTCTGTGCTCACCGAGCTGGGCTCACAGCTACATTTTCTGTGCACGTGACACAGAACAGCAGACAGTAGCACAGGTGTCATGGAGCCTTAGAAGTTGCTGTGAATGCCCTCTTCCAGGAACCACTATTACAAAATCCTCAATGGGGAAAGCACTTGTGGCCCAAAGGCTCAATCCCTACACATAAAAAAGAGGTCTGTGGACATATGAAGATAAGAATAAAGATGAAAATCTTCTTGCTGTTCATGTGTTATCTTTGGCTTCCACTCTGGGGGGAGAACTAGGAGCACAAGGCAAAAGATAGGAGAATAAACTGCACTGGGAGTAGGAGACCTGGCCAATGTGGCCCAGAACCTAGGGGCTGTGTTTGGAGCAGGGGAACTATGGGGTCAGCTGCTCCGTTTCTAACAGGAAGGATGGGGATACTGGTAGAAGCAGCAACAGCACTGGGACAGGATGGCAGTTTTGGGTCTAGTCAGGTGTGCCTTCCAGAAGCCACGGAAGTATTTGCATTCTAGGGCAACTTGAGGGTAGGAAATTTCAGTTCCCAGAAGCCGGTGAAGAGCTCTACATTGCTTCCATAGACAGGTCTGTCTGCCCATCACTTCCAGTTTGGAGCCTTCAGTTGTAGACATCCAGCTTCCTACTTGGAAATTTTGGGAAAAGCAGTTCAACTCTTTTTAAAATTAAAAAAAAATTTTTTTTTTTGAGCATTTTTGAGAGACACAGAGACAGGGTGTGAACTGGGGAGGGGCAGAGAGAGAAGGAGACACAGAATCAGAAGCAGGTTCCAGGCTCTGAACTGTCAGCACAGAGCCCAATGTGGGGCTCAAACCCATGAACTGTGAGATCATGACCTGAGCCAAAGACAGAGGCTCAAACGACTGAACCACCCAGGCACCCCTAAAATTTTTTTCTTAGTTTATTTACTTTTTGGGAGAGAGAGCAGGGGAGGGGCAGAGAGAGACGGGGAGAGAGAGAATCCCAAGCAGGCTCCATACTGTCAACGCAGAGCACGATGCAGGCCTCAAACTCATGAACCATGAGATCATGACCTGAGCTGAAATCGAGTCGGACGCTTAACTGACGGAGCCACCCTGGCGCCCCAGTTCAACTCTTTATCTAAAGGTGGAGGGATTGCTGCATTGCCATTTTCCCCTTTCAGGAAAGAGTATTATAATCTTAAGAGTTCAAAGGAGTTTAGTAGTCACCTAGTCCACTTTCTCTCTATACTACTAATGACGGCTTCTGTTTCAACACTGAAAGGGATGGGAAACTTTTAGAACCCTCTTATCTTTCAAAAGTCTCATCTTTTGAATGTGTGTATGTGAGTGTGGTGCTCAGAGGCCCCTGAATTCTATACAAAGAACACAAATGTTTTTGGGGGGTGGGGCAGGGGGCTGGGGTGACCAAACTGAAGTTAAAGGCAATGTAATTTCCTGTGAGGAGGAGCACAGAGACACGCTGCAGGTGGGAGATGTCCCACTGTCCACCTACCAGCTGTAGCGATGCTGCTACTCTTCACAGGTTCTAAGCATCAGCGCATCTTTTTAGGTAGTTTACAGCAGTGGTTCCTAAACCTAGTTGTACCTCAAAGGTTTTAGAACACGAACTGTAATCCTGGGAAGCTTTTGAAAATACTTTCTGAGGCCTCAACCCAAACCTACTAAATCATTTCTAGAGATAGGACCTGGGAACCTGTAATTTCTAAAGCTCCTTCTGGCGATTCTGATACCTAGGTATATAATCACGAGGAGTGGCGGGGCCTGCTGAGGTTGACTATAAATGTACCCTTGATCTGATGACGATGTACCTAGAGCTAAGGAGATATCTGAGCATTTTTCAGATTCCCTTTATGCTGAAAAAGATTTGAGCATCTGGGTTTACAGCTTTAGCCCACCAAAACCTACCATGGTGTGAGGAGAGAACACTGGCCCGGGATTCAGAGGATACGGAGTCTAGTCCCTATTTGGAAAAAGTAACAACTGTGTGACACTGGTATGCCACTTAGCCTCTCTGCAGACCTCAATTTCCAATGTAGGTAATTAACATCTGCTGTGTCTACTCTACTACTCAAGGAAGGCAGTGGGTGTAACTGTGCCAAATAAGTAGAATTATCCTTCCTTCCTTTTCCTGCTTCGTCCTTTCAAAACTACCCCAGATGCTGGAGAAGTCGCTAGCAAGCAAAAATAATGAGATTTCTCTCTACTGCTACAGTCTCGCAAAGAACTTGAAGGTTCACTGTCACTGCTACTCAAGACTACATGGGATTAATGGAAGCACTAAAAGTGCAAGAAAGCAGAGTTCCGATGCCCAGCTGAGGCAGAGCAGCCATTGTTTACCCATGATTACAGAAATAGGGTACAAATACAAATGAATAGGAATCAATAAAAAGATACCACTAGTTTCTTTTCTGCTGTCCCCCTCCATTCAAGCAACTGGACTGTGTACGTACAATGGCAACAGGTCTGGCTTACAGTCACTGAAGACAGCTGCTTCTCATTCCAAACCGTAGCAAGCCAAGGAGTCAGAACAGGAGCGCAACTTTTTAATAACTGCCCAGGGAGGCCGAAGCCTCTCTCATTGAAAATTCCGGGGAAGGGTTTGAGATCTCTTAAAGATTTATAATCTGAAAGGGTGGCAAGTACAACGAAAAAAACCTACCAACAGGGAGAATGAACACAGTTCTATGTTTTAAGGTAAGATCGCAGGACACACGATAGAGCAGCTGACCGAATTTCCTTATTTATTAAAGAAGAGAAATAAATTTTGCTTAAATTTTAAAAAATGACATTAAAACTTAGTTTATCTTTCCACTGAATAAAATTGAGAGAAAGGCTGGCTTTCAGGTCATATATTTATTTAAAAAAATAAAATGGATCAACAAAGTTACCACATTATTCTGCATGCTAACAGGATTTCCCAAGCCCATGAGAGATACCATTTCTTGAGCAATAAAAAAATTATGTCCTCAGCAATGTAGAGATAGGAAACCTTTCAGTTCAAAGTCAAGGTCTTTGTCACTAATTCCATCACACAAGCCAGTGGGATATATCTGTGCCACACACTGAGCTCCTTAGTAAAGAAAGCTTGAGAAGAGACTAAACAAGGATGTCACTAAAAGATGATGATTTGTTAAAATTATAAAGCAACCATCTTTTGGCCTGCAAATATTCTACATGAGAAATCTCCACCACTGAGAATCTGCTCCCCAGGACAATTTTATTCTGAATCCAGGATAATTACAAACACATGGCAATTTTTCCTGCATGCTTCCTTGGGCCAAACCCTGTATGAGAACATGTACAATTACAGGATGGGACCTGAAATTCCCATTCTCACATAGGATAGTGAGTGTTAAGGAGTGTTACCAATAACAAAGAAAAGTTATACAACATTGATTATTATAAATTATATTTGTTCTTATCCACCCCATTCTCCTTAATATGTTCGGATTCTTTTCTGCAGAAAACGTGAGTTTCCTATAGAACCAAGTATGTCATTAATGATGATTAGAATGAGCTGTAGAGACCTTGATTCTGAAGACATGTATGTGCAGGTGAGATGCAATCTGATTGCAAACACTGACACAGTAGCGGATCAAATCAAAGAAAGAGAAGACCTGGAAGGAAAGAGAGTGTCAGATTTTCAGGACCTGCTTAGGTGATCTCTAAGCTTCCTGAAAATAAGGAGGAGTGGCTCCCTTCTTCCCTTCTTTTCAGACACGTCTTCAATTCCATACAACGTAATACCTCAATTTCCTCACGGATTGCTCCTGTATGCTAAGGATCAATAAACTCTTTCTCAGAGAGACAGTAAATATTTTAGGCTTTGTGGACCATACCGTCTTCATCTCAGCTGCTCAACTTTTGCCACTATAGCATGAAAGCAGACACAGACAATACCTACGTATGGCCACGGCTGTGTTCCAATAAAACTTTATTTATAAAAACAGGCCATTGGCCCACAGGATGTGTGTAATTTATCAGTTCCTGCTTTACAGTCAGAAATCTGGAATTTTAGAGCCCTGATGTAGGACTAATAAGAATGCAAAAAATGGCTCAAAGATGAAGCCACAAGGAACTCTTACAAAGTCCCATAAATATGGTCTTCTGACATTCCAAATCATTACAATTATGCTATCTATCTTTCAGGACTGACCCACAGAAACAAGAAAACAAGTGGCTTTCAAATCATGAAACGGGACACAGAACAGTACTTACCAGGGCAATCCAAAGTACAATATATTCATCAATAAAGCTGTTAAAATATTGGTCCAGAAACAAAAGTGCTGGGCCTATGAATGCTGTGTCATGCAAATGCATTTCACTTTTAGTCATGTGTGCCACCTGAAAACAAAAGAGAATCTGTGAAGCAGATTAGAGCAACCGTGAGCCACACACAGTAAAAATCAGTTTTTGTCCTAAAGTTCAAGTTGTGCTCACAAGTTTCAAGAATTATTTAGTGATACTGAAAAAAAGTTGAACTTCTCAAACTAGAAAAACTGGCAAGAATTATGTGTGAGAGCTATACACCAAGGGACAGACCATGTCCACTAAGCCCTCCCAACAGATGCTTTTCATAAACAGCTTTGATTCAAGTCTACAGATGGAGACTGAAGGACGATCAACTAAAGCACCAAATTAAACTGTAGCAGAAAGAAGGGCTGTGGAGGTCCAAGAAGCTTCCGGTAACCTCCAGTGGTAGCTTCACAGAAGAGTGAGAACAGTTCCCATGTTGATGTACAGGGATCTTGAATAGAGGAGAGCAAACTGTAGAGGTGTTTGGAAGCTGTGGGATGAAAACTAGGGCCATAAAACCAAAATAAGATGAATAAAAACTTTAGAGCTTACCACAAGCTTATTAGTGATTTTAGCAGACACAAAACCAAATGTCAGTATATAAAGACAGGGGTGCTTTTCAAAAAGCTGAACTGCTGATTTCTTGTAGATCATTGCAGCTAATGTGATCACTGATCCAATATGGAGAAAAGGAGAAAGGACGCTTGTTCCCTGTGCAGAGTAAAGGGAAGAGAGGAATGAACGGTCAGACACAACATGGATTTGTTGTAAGGAAGATCAACTCATACTTTTAAGAACCTCACAGTGCCTGACAGCCAGCGGTTTCTGTAACTGAATACCTAACAGCTAATGAAGGAAGCAGCAGCATGGGTTGGTCAGGCACAAACTGAGGATTTTACTTACGTTGCCAGGCTTATTTTACAAAGCAGATCATACTTTTAAACATACACGTATATAAACACACGGGTGTGTGTCTGTGTGTACATGCACAAAAAATGCACGTAAGCATATACATGTATGCAGAAAGTCTAAATTAACGAGTGTTTTATACAATTCAAATGGAAGAGCAACTACAACACCATGTCCTAGTGTAAACCATTGTGGGGGATCTTAAGATGTACTCACTGCTATCGTTGATCCATTTTTTCCAACACCACCTGTGAAGATCACACGGAAGTAATTTGTACAGGAAAATATGGTCCCTGCTACAGTACAAAGTGCAGGAAAAATTTTCATTTGGATATTCAGCACTGGAATCTTTAATGGGTAGAGAGAGAGAACAATTAAAACATATACAAATTGAAGTAAGAAAATACAACATTTGGTTCATATTCCCACATATCCTCCATTCCCTCCAGTTTAGCAAATACTTAAATTCATGAACATTTCCCTCTTTCCATTGTAAACAATGTAACAAAGAGATGAGGCTATGTAGAAATTAATCTCACTTCTCACGCCAACCTTTAAAAAAATTACTGATCCAACTTTATTAAATTGTGTCACAAGCTAAGTAAAGTTCACCTAATGCATCCCAGAAGTCTGGCAAGAGTGGAACAGACTGTCTTCTAGACTTTTTATAAATGAAGTATACTTTGCTTTTTTATTTGCACATTTTTGGGAACTCTGCCTCTAAATCTGTAGTTTGTTACTAATTGTTATGAGAGAAGTGTGGAGCATAAAAGACTACAAATATTTGCAACTGGATTAAAAAATATGCAAACTAGAGAATGGAAGATGAAGGCTGTACTCAGAGGAGTTCTCAACTCCAAACTATTAGGATTCAAGCAGCTAGAAAAAGCAGAGGGTAGCCAAGAAGACATTCATATGCAGAGCAAAAAAGACGTCAAGCACATCCAAGCAGGTACAATTGTGTATCCAAAATTTATTCCAAAATTTTAACATGTTAAATTTTCAGAAGAAGCAAATAATATATTTTTATGGCATACTGAAAATACAAAAGCATACTGAAAATGCAGATTAATTTACCTAAGGGGGGGGTGCTGCTGAGTGCACTGGGATCATGTATTCAGTCTTGCAAGTACAATAGCCATCATTTAAAATGAAATACACTTGTGCTAACTTTTTTAAATCATTTAAGATTGCCTTCCTTTTTGCACCTCTCATTTAGCTTTTCTGAAGGCTCATATTTTGCCCAATATGTGTTGAAAGTAAAGCAACATAAAATGATATATTCTATTAAGAGAAACAAATGAGTATAGATACAAAACTCCAGAAGCCCACAGGGTTTAATAGGCAATGAGTTCTTATAATGAAAACATTTTAATTAGGACTGTTTATACTTTTTAGGGCTACCATTTAAAAACCAAATAGGAAATGTCACGTTTCCTAATTTTTTTGTACACATAAAACCCAAGTAAAACTGGTAGAGACAACAATCCTAATGTTTAGATACTCTATTTCTTCAAAACTCTTAAGAACTCAGTTTGTTTATACAACACTATGACCTCTTGCAAAACTGCAGCTCTAAAAAAAATTGCAATCAACTGTTCAAATTTCAAGTTGTACTGTGGCAGTGTTTAGTTTTCTAAAATGAAGTAGGTCAACTTAAAACTTAAGCCCAGAACTTTACGGGGCATCCTAAATGGTCTTCTTCCTTCCGTAATTCATTTCTAAACCCTACAGCCCAAATTCAACGCTTGTTTACAGTAAAGGAGAAAAATAAACACCATGGTTGTTTTGAGCTCTAAGATTTTTCTCCTCTGGTTCAGAAAACTAGGGATATTACAATCTTAATCTGAGGCACCTGGATTAAATTTAATATCCTGGCTAGTTTCCTTCTCCCTCCAGAGACAAAGGACCTGTATGGCAATGGGGGAAATACTATACTCCCTCAGATTTCAAAGGAAGCAAAGCATTCATCCATTACAGGGGCATGCTTGTATTAGGGCCAGGGTATTGAATGAGTGCCAACTCTGGCGTAGCAGTCATCTGTGCCACAACTGAACTGAATATTACCACAACTATAATTAAAATTTGGTGGAAATGCTGTAGGTTCATGGAAATGGTTGCCTATTGAAAGAAGAAAGAATAAACAGAAATATTAAAGAAGCCAGGCAAATTAGTAAATGGCTTGAACCACAAAATAAGTAAGCAAGTTATAGACTTAGTAGCAAAGTACCATGAACATTCTTAAGACCCTCTCCATTTCCATTATATAGGATAGCTATATACACCAAACTCTAAGTTTCTGAGTGTAGGTTTTGTTTGCAATGATTTTTATATTCTCTTTAGAGCCTACATGCATGTTGTAAGTGCTCAATATACCCTTGTTGAATGAAGACTAAGATCTTCTCCCTCTTATCCTCTATGTAGAATTACTGTTATGGGAGAATAAGAAGACACATTGTGCCCCCACATTAAGAAGGAAAAAGAATGTTAGCTACAAGAAAACCCGAGGCAAAGTAAAGGGAGCTGGAATGAAAGGATCCCAAGCCTTATCAGGCAATCCCTTAAAAATCAGCACCAACTGAACCACTTATAAAAAGCACCAAAAGTGTTTCCATTGTCACCTCCCACCCAAGATCAAGGAGGGTGGGCACATTCTGTTTTTTCCCAATCTTTCCCTTTCTGGCCTCCTCCTCTTGGAACTCATCCAAGGCAGCTAACATGCATTCACTCTACAGAAATACAAGAAAGCTATACTGAAAACATACCTTTATCAGAGCTCTGGGTCTTTTAGACTAGCAAGAGTAAGAACTCCCTTGGGTCATGGTGTCTGCTCTATAGCCAGCGGAAAACCCTCTGGATTCATGCTATCAAATTATGCATCTAAATAATATCTAATGTAATTCATTTTAAAGAAGGTTACAGATAGAAAAGCAATTATTAAATCTCAGATTTACCAGATTACAACGAACACGTTCTGATTCAATAGTTTGGATTAATATAGAATATCAATTACTAAACTGTGAAGACTAGTTTTCTTAGGGGCATAATATAATACTTATGGGTTTTATAAATTTCAGCAGAAACACAAAGTATCATTTTGAGGTTAGATACTACTAACCTTCTTCCAAACAATGTGGCAATGCCTGTTTATAAATACTTTGAATATAAGTGATTTCCATCAAACCTTAATATAACAATAATTACAGCATCTACCAAGTGTTTAAAGAAAATCACCATGTCTAAATTATTTAAGTATAATTACACTCCTTCAGTCTAAGAAATGAGACACAAATAAATTATACTACATAGTAAGTCTTTAGTTCCACCTAAGGAATTCTGAAACTTCACCTGTGGTCTCCCACTTGATTTAAGTGGATTCCAGAAGGTATCTCATGGTTTCATACACATGTAATCAACTACTACATTTAAAAGAATCAAATATCAGGGGGCGCCTGGGTGGCTCAGTCCATTAAACTCTTGATCTTGGTTCAGGTCACGATCTTATGGTTCCTGAGTTTGAGCCCTGCATAGGGCTCTGCAGGGATAGCGTGGAGCCTGCTTGGAATGCCCTCTCTCTCTTTCTCTCTCTCTCTCTGCGCATACCCCACACGTGCTCTTTCTCTCTCTCAAAATAAATAAAAATAAACTTAAAAAAGAAAAAAAAATCAAACAGCAGTGAAAGTAACCATGAGGGGATTACATGTGGGTTCCTTTCAAGATGATGATAATTCTCCTTAAAACAAAAATAAACAAAGAAAAAAACAGTGATAGGATAAAAAATAGTTTGAAGACATTCCAAAAGAATATATTCTTCCAGGAAAAGCAATACAGAAAAATCAACAATATGGATTGTTGTTTTGTTTCTTGCAATGTGTAAACACATGCACAGACTTTTGTGCATGAAAATAATTTCTTGCCTTAAAAAAAAAAGAAAGAAAAACAAAAAACAACTCAAACCAGCAGAACTAATTACAAACTTGGTAAAAACCCACCTCTCTGAAGAAAAAAAAAAAGCAGCAAGACATGGGTAATCCATAGATGCAGATATAAATCACTTATCTTTGCAAAAGAGCTGATATTGTGAAATCAGCTTTATAAAGACATTTGTATTGTTTGGTTTTTTTAAACCATAAATTTGCTCCCTAACTATCAATAAAAGCCTTTTAATGAGGATTTGGAAAGCAATGTCCATTTCATGCCCTCAACTTCAAGAAAGATGAAAATTTGACATTTGGGCCCTAAACAGGGATATTTCCCCCATTTTGGCACACAAATCAGTGTAAGTATTACACGTAATCTTCCCTAAACTAACATAATGAAATTTGAAACAGCATATTCAGCATTAAACCTATAGGGCCAAGTAAAAATAAAAAAAAGAAATATAGTGGTCTGAAGTCAATTATGGTAATCTGTACTGGGAATTGCTCAAAGAACTCAGAATATTTCTTTCAGCCTCCCCAAATATCACCAGAGAAGTCAGGCCTTTACCTTTCCGTCAAAGGATGGTTACAGTAGGGCCACTAACACTTAGTTAGACGAAAGCCTAGGAATCGGTTTCTCTACTGCAACCTAGCCTCACTCCTACTGGAATTAGATTGCTGGGCCTGGGGATTTTATTTCAGTCTTGGATCTGAGAGTTCCCAAGGTTACTTTTTAAAACATATAATTAAAAAGGGATGATTATATTATCTTAATTATCAATATAGGACAAACTATTTGATCCTTTTTAAAGAAAAAAAAAAAAAACCCATTACTCCTGTTAAGTTCATGTATATAAATCCTAGTGGAAAAGGTGTAACAGGGGTACCCGAAACAAATTCACTGCCAGGCACCACCTAAAGAATATACGCATATAGCCTATAACTTCATTTGTAATAATGCTTTATGTATTTCCATACTGATAAGGATAATATGGTATATATACCTGACACTGACTTGTTTGGCATAATCAAGCCAAAAATCACAATTTTTTGGTTACTGGTATGATGAAACTTTATACATAATTTATATACATTTAAGATATTCAAAATAATTTTGGAGGAGGGGAGACTTTGGTATAAAACACAAAGCCTACAATCATAATAATACAGTTAAGGGATACAAAAAATTTAAGTCAACATACAATTGATCCTTGAACACCATGAGGGTTAGGAGTGCCTACCCATCCCACCCCATGCAGTTGAAAATCTGCATATAATTTCTGACTCCCCCAAAACTGAACTGTTGACCAGAAGCCTCCTGATAACATAGCTGATTAACACATATTTTGTATATGTATTATATACTGTATTCTTACAGGGAAGGATGCTGGACAAAAGAAAATGATACTAAAAAAATCATAAGGAACAAAAAATACATTTATGGTACTGTATTTATTAAAAAAGTTGTGTATATTGGACCATTGCTTATCAAACCTGTGTTGTTCAGGGGTCAACTGTGTATATAAAAATAACTGTATTTAACTTGCTGGAAAACAGAAGTAATAAAATTCTCTCCCTATATCTCTGTATCTCTCTGTATACCTATATCTGAATTTATGGAGCTCAGATTTCACTAGAATATAGCTTAGATTTCACTAAAGACCCTATCAGCTCTTGAGACTCATGTGTAGGAAGATGTGAATTTGAATGATATTACATATATGACTGGATAGCTTCAGAATTTTCCTGGTTGTCTATGGATTAGTTTTACTCCTTTATCTCCTCCCTCCTCACAACCCTATCCTCCTTATAAAAGGTATTGAGCAATTTCTGGTAATGAATACTTAGGGAAGTATGTCAATGACACCTCCTCAAATATCTAGTTTATCCTCATAAAGTGAATTAGGCATGGGAAAGATCTTGTTCAGTAAATTTCCCATACACCTTAAAATTAATCTGATTTTTAAGAATTATGTTTGTTTAGGAGTAGTAAATCTTTTGGTGAGATCACACCAAATGAATGGCCAATTCTGAAGGTATGGTGGTAGTGATCAGTTAACTGGACCAGGGAGTACAAACAACTGTGACTCAGATCTGGAAGAATATATGGCAATTGTAAGAGCAGCTTTCACTGAGGGCTTATTACTTGATACACATGGTTCTAAGTGCTTTATACATATTACTCATTTAACAAAAAAGGATAACTCTATGAAATAGGTACTATTATTGTTCTCATTTTATAGAGAAGGCAACTAAGCCACAGAGAGTTGAATAACAGATGATGTTCCCGTAACAGGCAGTGGAGCCCAAGGGGACTCAGGCGGTCTGGTGCCTAAGCCTGTGCTCCTGGCTTGCATGTCATACCTGTTCCGTACCCTCTTTCAAAGTTTGTGGAAAAAATATGTGTGCTTATAGGTCAGGTTGAAAATCAAGGTCCTGGCTTGTTAAAACAACTCTATCACACCAATATCAATAAGCATGTATTCTGTGTTGGGGCTAGTTAATTTACTACCCCAAAGTTGTTATTCAGCTTTAAGCATATGATAGAAAAACTAGAAGACTCCTATAGCTCAGAAAGAAAATAAGCCTGATTTAATCTAGTCATTGGTTAACCTGCTATAGTACCTGCTGTGTCCTCAGATGTAAAATGGGATGACAAATAATAATTCAGATGGTCTTCAAAAACAATAGCCCTGCAATGGACCTCAAGTTCCACCTGACTCCAAGTAGTAAAATTCACCACGACCTAAAGAAGTTTGTGTCCTACCACTGCTGTGGCTTTTTGTTTTCAGAAAGAGTAAAATAATTTTACATATCACCCTTTAACTGGATTATCCTATATTAGAAAACACAAGCAAAAGACAACATGCATTACATGGGATACACAATGTGAACAAAGTTACCATAGATTGCCAAAAAGGTGGTCCTCCAATCACTGCCAGCAAATGCATGATTATTATGAAGATTTGCACTTCAGTCACATCAATTCTGATTAGGTACAAAAAGCCAAAAAAGCAGAATTACTTAAAACAATTTCAAGTTAATTACTTGCGAGCTTAGCAGCATTCCTCTATCATGCACAATAGAAAAAAAATCTCAAATATTGAGGAAAGGGGAGAAGGAGGTGTCAAAAATTTGTTATGAGCAAAATCAAATAAAATCCAGAGGCTTTTAATTTAATTTGATGAATTTCACAGAGCAATAAAAACCCCTCCTTTCCATAGGAAATTTTCAGACTCATTGAAGTTGGGCTGAAACTATAGCTTAACCTTTCCCACCAAAAAAAAAAAAAAAAAAAAAAAAAAAAAAAAAAAAAAAGTAAAAAAAAAGAAAAAAGGAGCAGGTGCAGGGGCAGGGCATGTGTGTATTAAATTGTGAGTGTCAAGCAGAGGGGACTGCGTTGTACTGCTATATCACATGAAATCTTGAAGCCAGGGCTTTGTAGTACCAAATACAGGAAATGGTGAGTTTTTACTAAAGCAATATAAATTACTTAGATCTTATAAAACTTACTGCCCTTTAGTTATATTCATTTAATGCCTTCCATGGTAGGGGTGGGAAGAAAAAAAAATTACACCCAGTTCTCAATCAAATTCTTATGCTTATTAGGTGAACTACCCTAAGATTTCTGGAAAGAAGAACTGAAAAGCAGCCAAGAATTAGTTTGAGGTTGCTGAAAATGATCTTACAGTCAAGAAAAGACAAACCTGGTACAAAAACAGGGCAGTAGAAATTAGAAGTCTGAAAGTCTGAAAAAAAAAGAATATGGACAAAAAGATTGAGGAGCAAGGCACAAACTGACATTCTTCTCCTTCTACAGACTAGCACTTTATATTAATTTTGGGATTATCCAGATTATTAGATCCAAAATTAAACTTCTCACAATTTATCCTACAGATACTTGCACAAAATGTTTGTACAAGGTTCTTTCTTACAGCATTATTTATAAGAGCAAAGTTTTTTTAAATAGCCCTCAATGAAGGAACAGTTATAGAAATTATGGTACTCTCATACAATGGAATATTTGGTAGCTCTTAAAAAAGAGTGGGTTGCTCCCTAGTGATATGGAAACATATCAAAGATGTATTAGGTGAAAAGAAATGTTGCAGAATGTATAAATGCTATTTTGTGTGTGTGCGTGTGTGTGTAAAAAAGAAAAATAATATTCTGTCTTTATTTTTGCCAGTAATTACATAACAAATTTCTGGAAGGATACATTATAAACTAAGAACAATGGTTACCTACTGGAGAGGACAGTGTGGGAATGGACAGCTGGGAGAGGAGTATGGGAAGGAGACCATATACTGCATATATTTTTTTATAATGTTAGTTTTAAACAAAGTGAATAATTTATCTATTAAGAAGGTAAATATTTTTTAAAAATTAGTCTAAGAAAAACAGATATCAACAACAGCAAGGGGATTCAATTCTCAGAGCAGAATGGAGCCCCCATTTCTAAAACTGACAAAACATATAATGTGAGCTAGATATGCAAGCTTGCATGCCCATAATAAATAAGTTGATACCAGTCTCTCACAACTAAAAAAAACTGAGTTTTGTTTGTTCAAGATTTTTTTTTTTGAACAGAAGCTTATTAAGTTGCAAACATATAGTGATGTAGTTATCTTTACATACACATTTATTGGGGAAAAATTGGACTGAATTAGGCTAAAAAGAATCTGTAGAGCTGACCTGATGAGTGGTGTTGCCAATAAGGGGAATTACACTCAGTAGCAGGTTCAGGAGACTAAGCAGGTGTCAAAGATGATCGACTCTGTCTTGGGTGGAGGAGGGTAGACATCTTACAACATTTTGCTGGATATATGAAGTAGCCTTTTGGGAGGGGAAGGGCCAGAAGTATAGAATTACAAAATAAAAATGGAGGGAACCTCATGCAATTAATCTTTGCACCTTGGATGAATGTAAAAGAGAATGGGAAAAAATGAAAGATCTTTATAAAGCCCAGACTGGGATTCCTAAGGCAAGTTTTATGGATTAGCCTGTTTGAAAATTTTAGAAGACAGAATTTTCTAAACCATTCAGATACTGTCATTGTATTTAGATCAACAATGCCTTAATGTTAGGAAAGAAAGCCAGGGAAAACTTACTTACCAGTTATAGGTAGTTAAGAGTATTTTTTCCTGTTTGCTTATCTGATTTAGAGGAATACTCAGTGCTCCTGGACGAGACCCTCCTGCTCTGAATCATGAGAACTGCCTATCCCCACTCCTAGATGTGTGGGTCTAATCTTCACTGTCAATGAAGAAGGGTGCAGTAAGAGGCCATCCCTAGAGACAGGAACTAAGGGAACTTAGAGGGACAGGTGGCAGAAGTGATAAACAATGAACAAAAGAGTCAATGATTCTACTTAGAAAAGAGTTGGTTATATGGCAGTCCATTTTCCTACCTTTCCACTAAGTCTCCTAGTGGATGAATTTATGGTAACATACATTAGGAAGGGGCTCATTTTACTCCTTTTGTCTGAGGAGGAAAGACAGTTACCCAGAAAGGAGAATGTTATGGAAAGGCAGGAATGTCGCATTTCTGTAGTCACTTCCTTATTACTCTTTTCAAAATAATAACATGGGTGGAAAATTCCCAAATGTTGGACTACTTCTCAAAAACAAAAAACCAAAAAATCATCCTCCAGAACTACATCAAAAATAAGCCCTTCAAGATACAAAGAATATGTGGTAAAGGAGCATCTAAAACGCCAGAGTGATTTTTTTAAAAGACACATGGGAAAACAAATCTCTTAACTACAGCATTAGATTTCCATGGCCTAAAAGTTTCAGAGGGAGAAAATTAGATGATAATACACTTAATTTTCTATAACCATGAAGGTATTTGAATAGCCTGACTTGTTTTGCTTTAAATAATTTCCTATTTCTACTTTATTTTAGTAGAGGTTGTCAAAGTACAGAAAGAACTTGCCCAATTGCTGGGTATAATCCACTCAAATTACTACAACAAGCCAGCCACAAACAACATTCTAATGGCTGTCACAGAAGAAAAAAGAAGCAAACCAGTTGTGGAGACTAAGCTCCACCATTCTTTTGATGAGGAGGCTGTAAGTATGGCAGTCAAATACAAATTGAATATTTGTAATAAATCCCCTGGGCCCATCACTCCTAACAACATCTTAATGGTCTACTGACTAAGAGGTAAAGAGATCATGGTATGTTAAATGAATAGGAGTAATTTTAACTTCTCAACAAGGAACAGAAAATCTCTCTAGTTGGGAGTGAGGAACTCAGGGGGTCTTCATCACAACAGAAAGGCAGCCTAGATCAGTTATTACATCAGAATTACAGGCTTAAAAAGTGATTAAGGGGCGGAACAACCTCAAACTACCTAAGCTAATTGACTATGAAAAAAATTTTTATTTTAAGTCTCATTTTTACTGTTCAGTTTTGAGAGAGATACCTAACAAATGCATCTGGTTTGAATTCCAACAAGACTCAGGAATAATGGGGATGTGAAGGGATTTAAATGACATTCTGTGGAAGTTGGTAAGCATGTTAATCATCTTTTCTCTGAAATTTTTATGTCTGTCCACTCACTCTGAAACCAGTTAATCTATTTTTCTTATATGTGTGACATACGCATTCAAAGATATATTTGCAGTTAACGTATAAACGTAATTTTGTTGTTGTTGTTAAACTCTACATAGTAAATGTAATTGTGTTATAATTTTGGTTGGCTGTTAGCTTTAGTTAACATAGAATATGCACTAGGGCTAAATTCACAATGTCAAAGAAACCCAGATTTGTATGATTTGACTTGTGAGCTATTTATTATTTAAAAAGAAGAATTTTGTTTAAAAAGACATCCACTGAAGGTGTCTGGAATCCTATTCAAGAATTAGATTGTTATTAATTACAGATTTGCATGTACTTGTAAATGGATCTGAAATTCTAGGGAACTTCTGCATGACCAGAACATTTATTATACCTGAAATACCACGCACAGGTCGGGTGAAGTCTTAGTAGACTGCAACCAAGACTGGCCTAGAAATTGCCCATACTGCCTTCCAGTATTTTGCTTTCTCCCTTGATAAGGGACAATCTGGGCATGGAAAGCTTAATGTTAAGTAACATTAACTAGACAGGTGAATGATAACTATGATATTTTAAAATCAAGTGTTGTAGGGCACCTGGGTGTTTCAGTCAGTTAAGCGTCTGACTCTTGATTTCAGCTCAGGTCATAATCTCACGGTCATGAGATTGATCCCTAATTTGGGCTCTGCACAGATAGCATGGAGCCTGCTTGGGATTCTCTCTCTCCCCTCTTCCTTTGTCCCTTCCTATTCGTGCATATACACACTCTCTCTCTCTCAAAAAAAGTATTACATACAGAGAAAGTCTAAGCAACTATTTTTTAAAATAATATGAATTATTTAAAACCGTATTATCTACCACATGAAGGACTACGTGGATCTTTAGATTACCTGAGAAGACTAAAAAATACCACCCGCAACAACAACCCATCCAGTGGTTTTTGAGTAGGAAGAGAAAACAGTCAAAGGCTAGAATATAAGAAGTCCTCTAAGAAGAGCTAAAGCTTAGGTCTAATAATTCAGGGGACAGCCTCCCCTTATCACCTTTGGAAACAGAGAATTAGGAGAGACCTCTCACCTCATTTAGTAATAATCTTGATGAAATTAAATGAAGGGATCATAGACCTATTCTTCCTCTCAAACCAGCACAATCAATTCTGGAAGAAATCTGGCAACTGCTGGGAGCTAATAACACAGGTCTTAAAATCAATAAAATAATAGTGGTAATGAACACTTATTACATGCCAGTCACTAAAGGTAGCACATTACATTTTGACTCTCTTAATCTTCACAACTATCCAGGATGTAGGAACTACTGCCACCATTTTATAGATGAGGAAAGTCAGACAGGTTAATGGACTTTTTCCAAGGTTACAGGGATAACAGGTGGCAGATCCTTGAAAGAAATTGGAAGTGTTGTACCTACATGGTACTAAAACTCTCAATTTTTAGTTTACTAATCAACTGGGGTAAACATCTGTCCTAGGTTTTTACCTTGTTATCACTAAGGTGTCCATGTAGGATGATGCTTCTTGTATTCTAACACAACTTTCCGTAAAATGGTAGAAAACAACAGACAATATCATTAGAAGTTTAGATGCTAATAAATTCAATTAATTGGAAACAAATTGTAATTAATGAACAACTCTTTCTTAAGCTTACTTTCCCCCTAAACTTTGAAGAAAAGGAAAAGGAAAAACCCACAAAGAAACATCTGACAGTCTCATTGCAATGATCAAATCAGTTAAAGCAACAAATATTAAAAGCAAAAAAAGAATCTCCGCAAGTTAGCAACTAGTAAAAGAATGGATTTCCAAAAGACTTTTCTGGATGTTAAAACTAAAATGCATTAGTTTCTAGAAACATTTTAATAGGAAAGGTTCTATAAATACAGGTATTTTTTCAATCATAGACAGACAAGGTGAAAGTAAGTAATATAGTCAATATCCTGACTATTAATAAGAACACTGGGAGAAAAGACCTTTGGCGGGTACAATTAACAATAATAAATGAGACATCAAAAATATATATCTAGACAACTGCAGTGAGCATAAAGTTTTAGGTCTTGGGGAAAGAACCAGAAGACAGGTTATGGGTAGACGGGTGCTAAAAAATGATACATTCTGAACTATGCACATTATTCTACTCCAGGAAGAACTCCCACAAATAATTATGCAAATACATTGTAAATTCAAATGAAAATGGCTTTTGTTTTGATTCTAAATCATGTCTACAGTACTTTTCAGTATTTTCCAAAGTCTAAGCTTCTTTTGAAAAAAAGATGTAGACTATCCCTATTAATCCGTCCCCAAAGATGTCACCACTACTATTGAATAAATGGATTTACAGTGCTGCAAGATACCTTTCAGAAAGAACTCTGCTACCAGACTTACTATTTCTATCACATTATTGAAACATTTTGGGGCATGAGGATTCAAAACAGGAAACCCTGTATTGCTAGAAGGATCTGTTAGGTTTCCATATGAACAGTTCCCAAACACTCCCTGAACTGCAAAATGAATGGAATTTGAATTTAAGCTCTATTTTTCTTGTGAATAAACGTTTCATACTAAAGTGTGAAAGATTCTGGACTATTCTACTGGGAAACTATTTTCTAATAAATCTTTTTGAACTTTTCAAAGTCTTAAAGTCTAAATTATAATTCTAACATGAGAGAAAAGAGATGTATGATTTGCTCGGCATTAATTAAGGAAATATGTATTTACTAAAAACAAAACAAACCTGAAAAAGGAGGGTATTCAAAAGATGGTTATGGTAACATGAAAAGCAAAGGATACTTAGTTTTAAAAGCACAGTAAGGAGAAGAAAACAGTAAACAATACAAATAGGAAAGAGAATAGCTTCTAGCATTAATTTTTTAAAAAACTAAGATCATGGAAAACAGAAGCAGAAGAATTGGTACTAGATTGCTTAAAGACTATTCTAAAGGAGTTAGGGGAATAAACAGAATCTTTCCTACATTACTATTAAGCATCTTCTCAACTTACTTATCTAAAAGGAAACTCTGCTTTATTCTGTTTTTAAAATATAAATACCAAAAAAAAAAAAATTCTAGTTAATGGTGGAAAGGTATTTGTTTTAAAAATATTACATGGAGCAAAAATGATATTAGGTACAGTAGGGTGAGAGAGATAATTGTTTTTAGCATCAAATCACCAGGAATATTATTTTCAAAAAATTTTAATAGGGTGGATTTTTATTGCCCTATATGTATTAAAATTGTTTTCTAATAACCTGTTTGCTTGTGAAATACCACCAGGAGACTTTTTATTTTTTGTATTTTAGTCTGTGCATGACAAAGGTGCTGTCTTTATTGAGTTCACGCCACTGTTCATTGGACAGCATGAATATTCTAGCAGTTACCGTGAAGTTCCAGAACCAAGGTCCCAGGGTTCCTGTGAGAAGCTGGCATATTATAATTATGATCTGGGACTCTGTAACATCGAATCTATGCATAAGGAAACAAACATTTCAAAATAACTTTACTCAGAGCTTTTGCCAAAGAGCCCTACAGGTAGCAAAAACATTTAAAAAGTCGCATTCCCCTTATAAAGACATCTAAAGATTCAATAACACAATTTATACAGTACTATTACTATCCTTATGCAAACATGTATATTTCTTACCCAAACCAAAATAGTAGAAAAGTTTAAAAATTCAAACCTTAACACACTGAATAAATGACTTGTCAACAGGCAGCTGGAAACACTAGAACTAAAAACCCAGTTAAATCTTAATTACCTAAGTAGTGAACACTACTTCCCAAATAATCACCTTAGCTGTGGCATAGGTCGCTTCACTGTGAGAACCTATTCAAACTTCTCTGTGGAGAGGAGTGCTTCCAGAAGCCCTAGTGTACAGTCATCTATGTGTCTGAAAAACCACTAATCCTCTCGTACCCCTTCACTGCCCATCTCATCATGCTCCTGCCTCTGCTATTCAGTAAAATTAGCACATGTACATTCCAAGGGCAAGGGGAAACCATGACTTCTTTAGATATGATCAGAACAAAATCAAACTGGTCAGCTCCTTGTCCTGTTTCCTGATATTCTCTAGTCCAGAATCTTACCCCTTTTCCTCTTTCTCTTCCCTTAATTCCGTACCAGCATTATAACTCTCTACTATATTGGATTAGCTTATTAGTGATAAAAATAATATGTCTAATTCAATCACTAAAGGATGTTGACAAAAAGAGTGGCAGATTAGAACAGACTTCAAATCAAAACCATGTGATTAAAAATAAGAACCAAGGAATGCTAAAGGTGATAGAAACAGGTCTGATGATCTGAGAGTCCAAACTGGAATCTATGCTTTACATTAATATAAACAGTTGTTTTAAGATCTTACCTCTAACAATATGATAAAATTAAAATAGGCACAGTCCAAATGAATGACTTATTAACAAAAAAATACACAGGGAAACTAGAAACTGAAAGGAAAATCTTTGATAGTTATTAGTTCATGTGGTAAGTCTTAAACTTTTAAAGATACAAATATCCTATTTGGGCATTTAACAGGAAGCTTCCTAATTCTTAATCCACAAAAAGTGGATTATACATTAACAGACAGTTTAAATTACAACATTAACAGTTTTTAGTTACTGTGATGTCTGCAAATACTTATTCTTTAGAGATTTCTTGGGTAAGAATTGAACTGATTTCCCAGACTACCAGTAGAATACACAGCCTATTAACTTTTTTCATTTAACTAGAAAAGAAAAAGTCACAAGTTATGTATTTACATAGTTTTAGCTAATGTAAATGTGAAACACCAGAAGCATGAATTGAAAAATATACTAAATACTCTGCCTGCTATAATTATAAATATTAAGTACACTGGAAATAACATCTATAAAATTAATAGACTCACAGGAGGAACCTTAGATACCATCAAATCCAAAACTCTGACTTACAAATTAGGAAATGAAAGTTCTGGGCCTCGCTCAAGCTGAGACACAGATAATAATTTGGAGATAACACTTGAGGCAAGATATACTGATCTAGTTCAATTTATTATAATTTCTTTTTCTGGCTTGTTAAAAGTTTTTTTTCTTTCTGAAATGATAATTTAAGTAACAGTTCTACCTTTCACAGTGTGGAGGATTTCTTTAAGGCCAGTATTTTGCATAGTTTTATTAGAGGTTGTTTTAGAGTTTCAAGCATTTAATTTATAAAAATGATTCTATATATACATCTACAAGTCATATATTTTAAAATATCTAGATATGCAGTGTTTAAGCCTTAAGAGGGGAAATGTGGGGGCGCCTGGGTGGCTCAGTCAGTTGAGCGTCCAGTTGAGCGTCCGGCTTCAGCTCAGGTCATGATCTCGCGGTTCATGAGTTCGAGCCCCGCGTCAGGCTCTGTGCTGACAGCTCAGAGCCTGGAGCCTGTCTTCAGATTCTGTGTCTCCCCCTCTCTCTCTGACCCTTCCCTGCTCACACTGTCTCTCTCTCTCTCTCAAAAATAAATAAAAAACATTTAAAAAAGAAAAGAAAAGAGGGGAAATGTGAACTCTTCCATTTAGTGTAACCCATAAACATTTTAAAGAATATTTTACAAATGTTTACAAATGAACTTCAATTCATAATTCTTATCTTCTTCCGCTGACCCAATTCTTCTGTGAAGTTCTAGCCTCTGAGCCCATTTCCCTCCCCAGTCTTTCAAATCCAAGTTAGTAAAATTCCTCACAGGCTAAGTTGGGTCTAGAAGGGTCCCGTGAGCAGTACTCATCTCGATCAGACCTCGACTTGCTTGGTTCAGAAGCACTGTCAGGACAGGGTATGTATATCTAGATGTATCTCACATCTAGATATGACAGCTACTATATTCTCTGTACAAAGCAGCTTTCAGCTGTGATCAGAGCAAAGTGCTGGAAGATTTAGCTCATAATATCAGAGATGATGTATCCAAAACACATTGGCTTTCTCATAATATCTAACTTTGAATGGAAATTACTTAGTTAAAAATGAATTAAACTATGGTGCCTATTTTTGGTCAAGATATGAGCAAACTTAATAGCACCTAAAATTAGTGACATTAGCAGATTAAGAAAAACACAGATCTCTTATTTGGCAAATATACTATATGGTTATTAAACGCACAACAACCTAAATTGATAATATATATGAAAAGAAGTCTTTGTGATTTTTTTCATTTGTCCATAAACATCAAAATAAATAAAATAAAAATATTTCAAAATAAAATTCCTAAGGTGCCCAAGGGCTGTTTTCACTTTTCTCCTTTCTCCTAAAAGGAGTAAGAAATGTGAGGGATTTAAAAAAGTTTCTTTAAATTACATTTGAGAGTTTATCTTATTCTTTACTAATTAAAGAAAATTTGGACTTTCTCCTCCATACATTTAACCTTACTTCAATATTTAGCCTATTATACATCTGCCTCTATTATCTGCTCTTGAAAAGAATATGAAATCTTAAATGGCATTTTTAAACTTCTTTAGAAATATCTCTATTATTCCATATGCCTCCATTACATTGGTATTTTGAAAAGTATCTCCCTAAATGTAACGACTTGCAGCACATTTCTTTGAATGTTGAGACCTGCTTTTATTTTAAAAGAGAAATAGTTTTGCCTTAATATGTATGAATGCAGGATTTCAGAAAATCGTATTCAATTTTCCAAATCAAAGCCAATCCCTTGTAATACTAATGTGTAATTTAATTTGAGATATTAAACTTAACTGGCTCCAATATTTCTGTATCTATTTTCACACTATTACAAGGAAGCACTACAGTCTCAGTGGGACAGTGTCCTCCCACCTAGTCCCTCTGTCTGTTACCCTAAACTTTGGTCCTGCATTTTCATCAATCTAGCTTCATAGATCCATCTCTCTTTTTTTCTTACCCAAATATCTTCCATCTCTTCTCTAGTCAATTTCTTCTGTGTAAATACAAAACCATCCTTCCTTTGCATCTATGTTCTTTCTTCTAACAAATGCCCTGCTCCTTCCCATCACAGCCACACATTCTGTAAGTCACCTGCACTAACCATGTGCTTATTCATTCCCTCCCTTCCCATCCCCTACAATCTGGCTTCTACCCTTCCACTACAGAGAAACTACTCTGGATGGCCTCATATTGCCAAATTCAGTGTACAATTTTCTGTCCTCATTTTGAGTCTTGGCAGCATTTAGTGTTGTTCTCTTTTGAAATCTCTGGCTTTTCATTCTGGTATGCCTCCTTCTCTGGCTGTTCAATAATTTTCATAGGCTTCTTTCTAGGCTTGCTTTCTAAGTTTTCCAAGCTATTTTCATTCTAGCTGGATGTCTAAAATCCCTCACATACACGTTCGGATAGAACTCTCTGTCACATTGGTTCTTCTGCCTGCCGTGCCTTTCTCCACCTCCCATCCAACCACCTAAGGAGGGGAACTGGGAGTTGCTCCAGTCTCTGCTGGCTCATTCATTCCCCATATGCAGAGAGAGATTAGGGCCTACAGTTTCTACCTCTTAAGCCTCTCTCCAGACTATGACTTTCTCTCTGACAGCACTGTCGTCACTCTAGTTCAGGTGTGAGCATTCCTCATGTTAATTATGTTGATGACTCCTACAGGGCCTCCTTACCTCTGTCACAGCCCATGCCAATTCACCCCCTGAATGTTGCCAGAATGCTCTTTCCAAATTGTCCTTTTGTCATTTTCCTGGCTTAGGTTTTGCAAAGGCTCCCCACAGATTCAGGAAAAAAGCTCATATATCTTGGCAGGACATAGAAATCCCCTGATTTTCTGGATCTTCTCCAGCCTTATCTCCTACCACTCCCCTACAGGCATCTTTGGTCTAATAATATGGAACTGCTCACCGTTCTCTAAGTACATATTTTATCAAAGGAATACACCACAAAGTACATTCTAAGACTGGCAAATGGAAAGCTGTGCTAGCAAATCACTCCTAAAAACACTGTCTATTTACTCTTCCCCTACTTCCATGGCTCACCCTCTCTCCTTCCTTCAGTTCCCATACACAGGGTTGGTGCTGCTTTACTTGAAAGGGAAAGAGAATTCATGAGGGCTGATGATAAATAAACTTCCAAAATAAGGGCTTGCAAGTTAACTACGAGATAATAACCACTGAAACAAACTGCCAAATCCAGATATTACAAGTTCTGCTATTTTTAAAAATGGTCACATCACTAAAAATTAAAACTGAATTAGGGCAAACCAAGTGATCTTAGAAGTCCATTATATTTTGTGGTTTTTACCAATGCAGAGTAATACTATGAAAACATTATTGAGATAAAGGCCATAAGAACAATTTGAAAAAACATCTGCACGTAGTATTTTCAATTCCTGCTTTTTTTTTGTATCAGAAATCTACCATATTTCCTGAGCACTGATCATTTTATAACTTGATGTATGCACAGGAATACGAGTTTCAACTGGACATGCATGTCTACTCTAGTCGCTTAAGGGTATTACCTTAAGATGGGCCTTAAACATGTCTTCTAACCCTTTTATTATGAAATTCTTCCAGGATGTGCCTTTTACTTAACATCCGAAATATTAATAATTATTGTTACTGTCATAAGTTAAGAACATCTTAAATTCTATTTTAATAAGTTTAGCAAAAACCATTTGAACTGAATTTGTAAGGAACAAACCATTTGAACTGAATTTGTAAGGAACAGCTGAATTTCTGTGCATTTGGCTCTTACAAGTGCTAGAAAACTAAGTTTATTAGGGATCTAAAATTTAAATATCCATTAATGATTCATCTTAAAGAGACTAGGTTAAGATGGTCTATCATTTGCAATCAGAGCTTTTATCTGTATTTCATGAAGTATTCAGAGTCTTTTCTCAAGTTCTTTCTCTTTTAATCCTATACCACACACACAGGAAAATAAGACTAACTTGAGCAGTGTAAATCGGATCTGTGACAATTAAACACCAGTTGGTGAATTCCATCCTTTACCTTTTTCCAAGATGAGTTTACTCATTAATATTTACGGAAAAGTACTGACCAACAGGTAGGAACTATTCATTTTAGAGTCTAGTCTAAAAGGAGTTTGTATTTCATTTTTTAAATTCTTGGGCATTTTGTTGGTGGTAGTAATCTATATGGTACGTTTACGTCAACTGAATTATCAAGAGCTTAGATTTTTATAGACTCATAAATAATATGAAAAGAAAAAACTAATTAAGTTATGATATTTAGAGATGAGAGTTGCTCTTTGCTCTCATAAGTTACATAATCTTTCCTGAAAATGCATTTTCATGTATCAAACTATAACACAGAGTTAAGGTAAATATAGGGAAAAGTACAGTGAACTTATCTGAGGGAAAGACAAGTGGGTAAGAATGAGGCTGAGAAGTTCTAATATTTCCTTTTAAACAGTGTGATAGAGACCATTAGGCAGCTATAACAATGAGAGGTTTAAACTTCTATTTGCTAAACTAATTTAGTTCTTCTATCAGTTCCTAATACTGAGATACGTAAAAGCAACATTCTCCATATCTGAAAGAAAAACCAAAAAATCACCAGTAAGTGTTACTTACATTCCAAATCTCAATGTTCCAGAAACATACGTTTGCCAGTGTGCACAATAGAACATGAACGTTCCAGCAAAACAACAAAAAAACATCCAATCAGGGTTTGTCCCCAGCTGTACTGCAATACAAGTTCCAAGAACCACAAAAACTGCAAAAGAAAGATCACAATAAAAACTGAACAATCTCAATAACCAACATTAACTGAGCTGGAAATGATTTTAGATGAAGCAAAAAAGTAAATAAATAAATAATAAAAAAAAATAAAAAGACATGCTATGAATGTACAATCTTCTCTCAGTTATCTGTGGTTCCAAGAAAGTAGGATATAATCTTTTACATTCTCTTTTACCCCATAATTTCACTTTCTTCTTCCACTATACCACTTGGTGGAACCAAAGGTCTTGAAAGCAACTAAAACACTTGAGCATATTTTGGAGTATCTTCCCAACTTCATGATACTGATCCTAATGAACAGTAAAGAAAATTACAGGGCAGAGTAACAACTGAAAGAAAAACTTCCCCCTGTGCCTGTTTCCTCATGATAAAAACCAGGCAAAATAAATCAATATTGTAAAGGATTTCAAACAGTGCCTAAAACATATTAAATACTGTGTTAAGTGATTATTGGGGTGGGGGATAGAAAAAAGAGAAACTAAAGACTTCACATAATTCACAAAAGAACTTAGATTCATAGCTATCCTGTCTTATGTAGCAGATATAATTATGGGTGACTTATACAGAAAAACATGTCATATAAAAGTTTGGAACTCAAACTACACCACAAAAAATAGGGGGAAGCCTGGGTGGCTCAGTTGGTTGAGTGTTCCACTCTCGATTTCGGCTCAGGTCATGATCTCTCGGTCATGAGATCGAGACCCAAGTGGGGCTTCATGCTGAGTGTGGAGCCTGCTTGTGATTCTCCTTCCTTCTCTCTCTGCCCCTTCCCTGTTTGTAAACACACGTGCGCTCTCCCTCAAAATAAATAAATAGTTAAAAAAAAAAAGGATACAGTCAATTAAATTAGGTGTCCAATAAGCCTTTGAATTCAGTAGAAGTCCTGAGTGTTTCTTCAGTCCTATGAATTATGAGTGCTTAGCTATTCATTCTCCTCTACCGAGGAAGCTATTGTCAGGACACACAGAAACAATGATTTTTACATGAATCTATATTTGTATATCTGAGTTCAGGAGGTAAAACTACCATGGGTTTTTATTTGTTTCTTTAAAAAATATTTTAAATGCTATGCCAAATGATAAGAAACCAACAGAAAAAACTAAGGAAAAATATGTGTTTGTGAGGACATGGGGATGTTCCTACCAGGAAGACTGGTTAGAAACTGTCATTTAGTTTCTAAATCTCTTTTTTCCCTCCAAAAAAGTTCTAAAATACTATTCTTAACAGTACAAATAAAGATATATCACCTATAATCTAATATATAGTAACTCATCTATTGCTAGCACTTTAGTATATTTCTTTCCAGTCTTTTTAAATTTTTTAAAATATTTATTTTGAGAGAGAAAAAGTGCATTATGAGTGGGGGAGGAACAGAGAGAAGGAGAGAGACACAGAGGGAGAATCCCTAGTACTGACAGAGTGGAGCCTGACACTGGGCTCAATCCCACGAACTATGAGATCATGACCTGAGCCTAAATCAAGAGTCAGAAGCTTAACCAACTGAGCCACCCAGGCACCCCTCTTTCCAATCTTTTCATCCAAGCCCATTCATTACCAGTTATACTGCAAGTCTACAACATAATTTTAAATGTCTACAGAATAAAATATAAAGACCACAGATTTCCTGGTCTCCCACTACAATTTATGAGATTTTTGATGATGACAATTATGCCCTTAGATTTTAAACGTCACAGGTGCCAAAAGGATAATATTTAGAGTTTAATTTAAGTAGAAATAACTTAATTTCTAAATCTCCCAATACAGCCAATAATGAACAATCATATTTATAGTCTTTTGAAAACATTAAAACTTGATATAAATCACTTATTCTGATATCATAACACCATAACCTTTTATTCTAACATTCTTTATCTCACTAATCACTAACATTAAAAAATCAGTAATACCTGTTGATAGTGAATCACAACCATGATCAAAAAGTTCTCCCAAAGGAGAACTACTATTGGTTCTTCTTGCCTGTTTCCCATCTATAGCATCCAAAGACTGGTAAATGAAAAGGCCACATGCACAAGCAATATATGCCCACAGAGGTGCCTGTGAAATAAGTTAGAGACAAAGGTTACTAAGACATATTCGTTACTATGTTTCACTGATAGAGGTTTACTTGCAGATATTTTGTCTTCATTCTGCAGAGAAGGACAGCTAGTTGGAAGCTAAGGGAGAGAATGCAAGGGCTACATAATGAAAAGCTTTCTGAAACAATCAGAATTGTAAAAGAATCCCATTCTTTGCTTTGTAGGGGTGCTCAGGCCGATGCTGTAAGGTTATCTAACAGATTAGACTAGGTAACTTCCATAACATTCCTCCTAACATTTAGATTCTAACATTTAGATTCTAAGAGTCAATTAATAAATAATCTAGTACAGTTTCTCCCAAGTTGTATCTTTCAGGATGTTTACAGGTACTACATGAAGAAAATGAATTCCATGCTAAACTCATGTGGGAAACGCTGGGTTAAACAACGTTAAACATTTCTTAAAACATTTCTCTACCGCAGGACTTCTTCCAGCCCTTATGTGTTGTTAATGCACATTGTGAATATTTGAGAAGGGAGACACCATATACTGCCATTTTCCAAATTTATTTGAGCATGTAACCAATTTTTCAACTCACCTCTTCAATGCTCTATGGAACAACAGTAGGGAAATGATGATCTAGTACACAGAGTGCTTAGAACATTATTTTTCAAATATTTATGGTCACATTTTCAAGGAATAATGTCTCTCTTCCCACAAAGAAACTGAACCACTAATACTAAAAATAAATGCTGTGTGTTAAAAAAGGAGAGCTTCTGTTCGGTGTGTTTTTTTTTTTAAGAATGTAGAAGAGTGTTTTATATCACTTTTCACTATTTTCCCATGCCCAGGCCATGAAAAAATTTCTATAATCACAAGGTACTTTCTCAGATATTGGTTATCAAGTTAAACTGAGTACTAAATGCTCACAGCAGCAAATTAGAACTACTCAGGGCTGCAAATAATATTCATATTCTTCACTGCAATGAGATTTCTCTGAGATCTATTTAGTTCCCAATATTAAAGGTAAGGATCTTCTCTTCAACATTTTCTTCGAGTCTCATATTTTAGAACACTAAAGCTATCAAAAGGACCAGAGTATAAGCCCTGAAAGCAATCACTGTGGTTACATAACCATACTCATGTGCAAGTTCACCAGACTGAGTGATTGATTAATCTCTTGTGACTAAGAACCCCCACCTTCTAGACTTTGAAGCTACTGCTTCTTGCTCCTAAAGGAATCCAGTAACTCTCTAGAGCTGCACTGTCCTACACAGTAGCCATTAGCCATGTGTGGCTATTTTAGTTTAGATTCATTAAATTAAATAAAACTAAAAACTTAGCTACACCAGGCACATTTCAAGTGCTCAACAGCCAGATGTGGCTATGGCTACCATACTGGACCACACAGACACAGAACGTATCCATCATCACAGAAATTTCTATTGGATGGTACTGCTTTACAGGACTAGAAAGCTAGGGACTTTCTGGGATCTAAACTTAGGATTTTATTTTTATAATTTTTAAAAAATGTTTATTTATATTGAGAGAGAGTCAGGGAGGGAGGGAGGGAGGGAGGGAGAGAGAGGGAGAGGGAGAGAGAGAGAGAGAGAGAGAGATCCCAGGCAGACTCTGCACTGTCATTGCAGAGCCCAATGTGGGGCTCAAAATCATAAACTGTGAGATCAAGACTTGAGCCAAAATCAAGGGTTGGATGCTTAACTGACTAAGCCACCCAGATGCCCCTAACTTAGGATTTTAATGGGGTAAATGTCTGAAACACAGACAACTTCAACTATTAGTATACATATAATCATAGAAAAGGCAAGACAGAAATTACATATGCATAAGAGAGAGCAAAGTCTTCTGGTTTTCAAATTATTCTTTCTTCCTGTGAACCTGTAGAAAACTAAACTAATATTTATATATTTCTTCCTTGTTCCCAATCTTTCACAACTCAGAAGTGTTTTAGGAAGAAGCTTTCTCATTCAGGAATAAGCATGGTCTCAGCTGGGTTAAGAGCCTGAGAGATACATTGAATCAATAAAGGAACACATGTATCATTCAGGAAACCCATTACAGCCTGATAGGTGAGTGGGAAAGAACAGTCATAAGCAAATAATCTTATCACAATCGGGCAATTACTGACTTGCAAAATCTTGCAGAGATGACTCTTCTATGAGTCAACTCAGGTGAAAAATTCTAAGAAACATAAGGCTTTATGGAGCTTTTGAAACAGAACTGAAGGGCTTACATACATATAAATGTATACATGTGCTGATGCAATAGTGATTTTTTTTCCTTTTTCTGGGAGGATACATCAAAAACTTGTTTACATTATGTAAGAGGAGGAACTGGAGGTAGGAGTGGGAAGGAAAGCCAGGTAAAAAAAATATTTTATTTTTGTTTTATACCTTTCTGTTTGAATTTTTCCAACTATGTAATGGTTCCCCTTTTCTTTTCTTTAAAAATTTTTAATGTTTATTTATTTTTTGAGTGAGAGAGAGAGAGACAGATATGAGTGGGTTAGGTGCAGAGAGAGAGGGAGACATAGAATCTGAAGCAGGCTCCAGGCTCTGAGCTCTCAGCACAGAGCCCAACACAGGGCTCAAACCCACAGACTGTGAGATTATGACCTGAGCCGAAGTCGACCCTTAACCAACTGAGCCACCCAGGCGCCTTCCCCTTTTCTTTTCAACGTCAATAGGAGTTAACTAGGAAATGAGATTATGGGCAATGTCCCACTTTAATTTTCTTTCCATTTTTCTACATTGAAAAAAGTCTAAGAAGTATTTTAGCAAATTGATCAAAAGGATTTCATTTAGCAATATAAAACAAAAGCAGATGAATATTAAAACAAAAAACTCTTATGGTCATATTTCAAGAAGTTTTAATTAAACCTGATAGATTTCTTACTGGCAACAACACATAGCTCAGTTCATTCTAGTTTTCCTGTGTATGAAATAGCTAACATCAATTTCCCTTAGCTTATGCTGCAAGGGTAACTCAAGCATATGTAACATATACCAAGCTGTAAGATAAATTCCAAATTAACTTATGATACTAAAATCAAAGCTACAAGCTAAGGAGATTTAAATGCATAAATCATTATGCATCATTATTTATCAGAAATAAATCACAAATATATTTTGGTATACATATAATAAGGTATGGGGCACCTGGGTGACTCAGTCGGTTAAACATCTGGCTCTGATTTCGGCTCAGGTCATGGTCTTGGGGTTCATGGATTTGAGCCCTGTGTCGGACTCTGCACTGACAGCTTGGAGCCTGCTTGGGATTCTCTTCCTCTCTCTCTCTCTGCCCCTCGTGTACACACATTTGCAAGCTCTCTCTCTCTCTCTCTCTCTCTAAATAAATAAATAAGCTTTTAAAGGGTTACGTCTATAGTTCTACCTCAGTAATTTGAAAAATAAGGACTGATTTTCCTTTCTCATCTACTGGAAAGCTTTCTTATAACAAAAAAGGCAAACTCCGCTGAAACCATTACAATAGTGACATTCTTTTCTACTAGAAAGACTGGTATCTGAAACTCTAATGTATTAAAAGAAATAACAAAAAATATATGGAAAATTCACAATACTTGGAGACATGAAATTTAATGCTCACCCACTGGAATAAGGCCCAAAGGATTTAGAGTCATAATGAATGAGAATGTCCCTGGATAATAAATTTACGGAACTCTTTGACTCCAAAACAATGATAAAGAAAAAAATATTTGTGATTCCATATATAAATATTTTATTAGAGGAAATCAGGAATGGGAGGGAGGTTGTGGGGAAGGACATGTTACATACCTAATCTTTTTGACCAATGAAATTATAATTACTTATTGAGCATTATATGATAGGTAGTCTAAATGGACAATCTTACTTCTTTCAGTACCACAAAATAAAATTTCAAAGGATAAATAAACTGACTTAGAGAATGTATATAATTTACTTTAGATCACAGAGATAATAAGAGCATATAATGGAAGACTGCCATGACCTATTTTAATGCACTGTGATATAAGGCCTAACAAAGATCTACTGTGCAGCTATAAATGCATCCAGGCATAGCCTTTGTGGGACACTACCTTCCCTTGCAGAGCACCGAACAGTGGCTCAGTGATGTTCTACATTGATTCTTCCTAGCAGCCATTGTGAAAAGTTCTGTTTAATTTGACCAGTTCTCATTCTGGAAGTTTCCTCAAAGATTTAAACAAATTCTATGATTACTCCAATAATTCCAAATCATGTAAGCACAGAGGCTGAGGAAAAGAATTACAGGGAACATGGTATCCGATACACTCTGGGGTGTTCAATAAATATGAGTAGCTGAGCTACCTCTGAACTTGCTTTCATTCCCTGATCCCCACTGTGGAACTAGCTTAGGATTGTTAGAAGGCTTCCATTAGAATTAACACCCCTCCCTGTTGTTCTGCTGTAACTCTGAGGATGTGTGAGACCTGGACCAAGTTCCTCTGGATGTGGCTATCAGGTCCTCAAATAAGCCACAGGTAAAACAGTTCAAAGGACATGCGATAAAAAAATCCCAGGACACATTTAAACAATCATACTGGTTTTTAAGTTTCCTGATTGATATGAAGCAAGATGGTTAAGGAAATGATAGAAAATGAGAAACATATTCATACAATGTGTTTGGAACTGTATTTGTACAGGAGAAGAACTGTATGTGAACTGGAAGAAGACCAAAATAAATGTGTTTGTAAGTAACTGCGACATTCTGTAGCCATTTACTTTAAAAGATATATGTAGGGGCACCTGGGTGGCTCAGTTGGTTAAGCATCCGACTTCAGCTCAGGTCATCATCTCATCGTTCGTGAGTTTGAGCCCCGCATCGGGCTCTGTGCTGACAGCTCAGAGACTGGAGTCTGCTTCAGATTCTGTGTCTCTCTCCCTCTCTGACCCTCTCCTCCTCACACTCTGTCTCTCTCTCTCAGAATTAAATATTTTTTTAAATGAGAGAGATATATAGAAACAAATGAATTGATAAAAACAGAAAGGGACAGAGGGATTGGATGGTGATAATTTTATGAAGAACACATAATCTGAAAAGACTACTTAAAAATGATTACTATAAGCTTAAAACAAGGTAAGGACTATTGTGACCATTATGATTTCATATGGTTCAGAGTCACCTTCGACACCTTTACTTGAGAATCACCTTCTCTCTTCTTGGTTACCTGTGACTTATCACACGGAGAGGCACAACAAAGGTTTCTGATTCTCCTCCATCTACCTAACTACTTTAGTTCCCTTTTTATCAAGGAAGTTTTAAAACCAAAGAGATAAACATCGATTTTCCTATTCTGGTGAGGAGCTCTAGTTTCAGTTTTGGTTTTAAGTAATGAGTACAGAGGGTTAAAAGGCGGAACCAGCAGTAGAGAGACTTGTATTGAAGAAGGCCCAAGAAGAGAGTCCTTGTCAGCAACAGCTGCTTCTCTTCTTCATGGCAGCCATTGCAGGATACAGAAGAGGAAATGCATTCTATTGACTATTTCTCACACTTCTTTCGCCTTGTTAGAATAATAAAGATATATCTGAGGTCTATCAGTCACATGTATTTACAGGAAGAGAAAAGGGATAGTCAAACAATTCTCACTGGAATGGAGAGGGAACCACTTCTGATAAGACTGATTTATAGCGGTGCCATCTCACTTACCAGAGCCTTTTCTCTCTGATCGTTTTAAACTTTGCTAAGATTTCATTCAGCACTTAAAAAATAAAAAAATAAAAAATCCAGCCATTGAAAATTTCCTTTTGTATTGAGATTCACTGATTTTAAAAGGACTACCTTACATGTTAATCTCTGATGACATTAATTTACCTACTAGAATCAGACTCCACCCTTTGCTTCTGGTTTTCATAAGCCGAGTGTATAAAGTAGGTCGTAGTTATAAGCTTTATTAATAGTATATGTGATACAATCTTTTAGAACAGTTGATAAATAATTGTCACATTATCTTATCTTTAGCAAAAATAACCTCAAATCTGTTAAGAAATTCATCTTACCTGCTCTGTGGCTGTGGGACAGTAGAAGACTAATAAAACAGTTGTACAGATGTTTATGGACAACCCAATGATGGTGATGAGATTTGGGGCAATCCAGGAGGGAACTCTTCCAACTAGCCATTCCCAATACCCTTGCATTAAGGGCTCAAGCAGGGACCGTCCAGCACTCTGATATCTGTGTTCTTCTAGCCGCTTCAGTTGATGTCTTGACAGTGGTGGTGTAGGTAACTGGAACAATTTATTTAACACACACCCTGGAGTACTCATATGCCCGAAGCCCGCAGGGGACTCCGGGTGAGAGTCTCCACATCGCTTCCTCGTTGACCGATGCCCACTCATGGATCTTGGCTGTCTTTTATTTGAAGAGAATAATTTCTTTTGTTTCACAGCTTTTTGTGGCTGGTCTTTACCTGAAAAAAGAAAAAGATACATGTGTCAGCCACTATTTATGTCAATGTCAGTAAATTTTAAAAACAAACTGGTAACTAATGCATATCAAACAGGTATTAGAACACCAGGGACCTGTTTTTAGTTCTAATTTTTACTGATGGTGTGAGCCAAAAGAAGTCATATAACTTCACCCTCAGGTGAAAAATATTAAGGGATTTAATAGTAATATACTTCCCGATACCTTATAGTTTGTTTGACTTCAAAGTTCTCGCTTTTTTTCTATCTCACACTGATTTCAAGTAATATAATGGAATAAACCTTAGAAATGACCTAATCATTTCACATGTATGGACACTGAGGTCCAAAGGTATACCCAAAGATAGCTAGCAAATTAGTATTAATATCAGAGGAATGACTTATATAACATGGGTCTTAAATCAGATTTTTATTTAATGCTAATAGCTAACACTGAACACTTACTATGTACTAATGCTTCAAGCACATTTCACGTATTAACTCATTTAATCCTCACAATAACTCTAAGTCAGGATAATTAATTATCCCCATTTTTACAGAAAATGAAACTAAGGCACAGAGGCTAATTAACTTGTCCAAGCTCATGTAAGTCCGGTTCACACAAACACAGGGTTTCTGTCTAAGTGAAAGAGAAAGAGAAAACTTATTAGTGGAAAGGGATATTGAGACAGGGTGAAGAGCAGTAAAAAAAAAAAAAACAACTTTCAGAGGACAGAATGTATGTATTAGCAGAGTGACCTGATGAACTGACGTAGTAAGAAAAAAATATCAGTGTATTAAGTGATGACTGTTCATAAAGGACCTTGAGTTTAATCACAGAAGTACTTGCACTTGACTTAGAAAAGATTAAAGGTAACATAATTATTATAAATTACTAAGCAACATAAGAAAATAATTACAAGAATATTTTCAAGATTAAAGGGAAGTTATATATACATACATTCATCAGAATACAGAAAGTAGTGAGAACACTCAAAAGTTAGTATGGTAACCGCAAATATTTGACGTGGTGAGTGCCTAGAAGAGGGTAGTAAAAATGGACGTGTGGAAGTCAAATCGGTATGTAATTTCTATTTAGAAGGAAGAATCCTGGGAAGGAACTTAGGAATTAGATATGAAGGCTGGAGGAGCAGAAGAAAATATGAATCAACAGCTGTCAGCAACTAGTGGTACTAGTGTCAAAAAGGGAAGTGAGGAAAGTAAACCAGTTATTTTGGCTTGAAGGGTGATGGAAGGGGATTTAGGGATGGGGGTGGTAAGAGAGACATAAAAGTAACTTTTAAGTAGACAAGATCAAATACCTGGAGTTTGAGCAAGAGATGAAAATTTCAAGTTATCAACTAAGAAGTTAAAGTCTAGTTCTTTTTAGAAAGTAGACAAGTTCTCGAAGGGATTTAGTATGAAGAAAAAAGGAAAAGAATGAAGAACTTTGCAGGAAAATCATGGTTACAAAGCAGAAGAAAGAAAAGCCGTAAGAGGATTATGCAAAAAAAATAAGGTAATAATCTCAATAGAATTAAAAGGGTAGTGGCATTGAACCAAGAGAGGTATACTTCAGTCTTCTGGTAGAAAGCCATCCAAAATGCAATATGAAATTCCCAGAAACATTGCACTATGGGAATAAAGAATGTGACACAGGGACTAGCACATCTTGACAATGGACCCAGTATCAAACATGCCCAAGACTTCTTCCCTCTGTTCCCATACATATCAAATTCCAAAGTTTCAATGTCACTAATGATCTACAGGGACATCCAAAATCTCAATCATGTATCTCAATAGTTGGTTCAGAAAAGTTACTGTAATCATCAACTACCTTAATTAAATTTTCAAAAATCTTAAAAAGAATCACCAGTGCCACAATTTAACTAACTAAAGTGTTCAGAAGTAAAAATACTGAAATAATGTTTTAAACCAAGGCAAATCAAAGCTAATATCTTATTATTTCAAAGAATTCTTCCATACACCCAACTGTGTCACAAAGCAATTGATTAATATCAAACAACTGGTTACAAGATCATTTTTGAGAAAGTGACAGGCCACCAAATACTTAGCCTTACAGCAGTCATATTTTCTGTAGTCAAATTAAATGATTCATCTTCACATTTAGTGAGCTATAATAAATCAGCTTTTATAGAATTCAACTTAAAATGAGAATTAAAAGTTTAGTCAACTCAATTTACATTTTATTATTGTGGTGTTCCATTTTCCTATTGTAAAAAAAAAAAAACAGGTGACATACTGAGGGTGCTAGTCTGCTTTTGGCAATAAATAACTACAAGCAACCGATCCTAATGGTTTTAAGTTTGAGCATTTGGCAGGATTATATGATAAACTGATACCTTCCTTCTGAGTGTTTTCCCCCTCTGACCTACATTTTTTTAACCTTTTATTTTTCTCTTCAAAAAACCTACATTTTGACAAACCTTTCTAGATCTAGCCTTTACATAATTGGTACAAGAAAAAAAAGCCAATAGATTTTTAAATACTGCAATTTGGCAACACTGTCTCTGTGAAGCTATTAGCAACAAGATTGCAAATATAAATTTGGATACATGTAGTCCCTGACCTATAGATATTTACTTTCCTTTCACTACATGCAGATAGACACAGAAGTTGTAGCTGCCACAAACCCATCTCCACTCTCCCTTCATCCCATAACATCTGGGACTGGAGACTATCGCAATTCAAACCATCTCAAGAAAAAAACAGGAGCTTTTGCATTTCAGCTCATGAAAAGCAAGCTGGGAGTCCAAGGGAGTGCAACAGAGTAGGTGACTATAATAGGAAGATGGAACTTTATGGAGACAAAGGGAAATAGGATGTGGGATGGGAATATGGAAAGGAGAAACTAATAGTACAAAAATTATTCTAGCCACTTGAAATTTTTACATAGAGTCAGGCCTATGCCCAAAAGGGTAAAGAGAAAATGTCCTTTTCTTGAACTAAAATAATTAATGTAAGGAGTTAAAATTACTGCTGGCTAGCCTACAAACCACCAGCCATAAGTTTTTGAGAAAATGAATTCCAAGTTCCAAATGCATTCAGCCAATATTGAGTGTAGTAAACAGGACAGACACGGGAGTCCCGGTTGCCATGTCCAAATGGAAAATGACTGAAAACAGGTAAATGGGCAAATATCATTACATACTGTGATAAGTGCTATGAGGAAAACAAAGTGCGGAGCCAGAAAATAGCTAGGGGTGCACATTTTGGATAAACATGTGAGAAGGCAGCATTTATATCAAATTCAGAGGAGGAAAAGGAGCTAGCCAAACGCAGGAGAAAGAACTGTCCAAGGGAACAGGCCCTGAAGCAAGAAAGGGCTTGTCGTGTTCAGGTATCTGTGAGATCACTGTGGCTGGACAGAAGTAAGTCAGATGGAAGAGTGACATAAAATAAAGTCTGAAAAGCCAGACAGTGCAGAGGTTTATAGACCATGGTAAGGAACTGAGATTTTATTCTGATGTTTTGAAAAGCCATCAATGAGCTTATAAAGAAATTTGTAATTCTGTAGCACAGCCTATTTATTAACTGAAGGTATGTTTCATAAATCATAATAGTAAAAGTATGTATTTTAAACTGAAAAAACTTCCCATTATCTGGAATCCAGTTTAGTATAAAGATTGATCACAGGCCTACAGCTATTGTAACCTTTCTACTTGTAATCAGCAAATGCTCCTTCTCTGTTACAACCTGGCCCTAGTTGCAATATTCCTTTCAGAGCACTTATCACATTTTGAACTTTTCCGTTTGTCGTGTTGTTTTTGGTCTTTTCCCCACACTGGTCTATAAGGTCCATGAATGCAGAGACCACACCTGTCTTAACATTCTTTTCCAAGAATCTCATACCATACCTAACACTAAGTGGGTAATTAGGCCTTATTTATGGAACAAGGAACAAAAATGATTTTGTGGTATTTGATGAGCACCTAGTTGTTCTAGACCCCGAGGAAACAGAAAGACTGAAGTGTGCCATCCATTCCCCCAAGAAGTGCAGGGCGGTGTGTGTGTGTGTGTGTGTGTGTCTTATAAACAGCTAAGTTCTAATGTGCTGTGAACAAACTGTTGTGGGAGTCCAGAGGAGGGGGCACATATGGTCTAATAAAAGATTTTCTCTGTGCAGACATGAATATTTATATGAAAGGCCTGATGGAGGTACAAAAATATAATCAGAGATGTTCAATGAATACCTTTACTAAAATTACACACATTTTGTGGACATACATCTATGGCATAGAACATCTGTGCTTACAGCAGCTGAGAATAATGGCATGCTGCCTACATTGTTCCCGTGTTCAGCTTTGGGGAACATCTGACAAGCACCCCACTAAAAAAGGAATCTCCAACTGCTCCACAGAGCATAAGGTAAGCTTACACAATATCCAACCTGTAGTGTGCAAGTCCAGAACTCCCTTCCCCCGACATCTCAGGGTGCCCAGTTTTGAGCTGCACTGATTCGACGGTATGTTTATAGTCCTTTCACAGGAATCGGTGACCACGCAGCCCTTTCTGAACTTTATGACACTACTAAAGGAACGCAGTAATGGCTAACACTATTTGGGTGGCAGAGCAAATCATAAAAAGTAAAAAAAAAAAAAAAAGAAAAAAAAAGGAAAACTAATCGGATCACAGGATTACACTCAGCATTATTTAACAAGTGATAACATAGAACAAGTTAGCAAAAACAAAAGCCTTTTCAGCAGACTTGGAAGCAAAAACAGTGCTGCGTAACACAATTTAGATCTACTGTTTTGCTGAAGTGAAATCTTGCATTCCTTAAAAAAAAGGAAATGACTTCCTCCAGAAAAAAAGAAGAAGAAAAGCAAAAGCCTGGCATTTTATAGATTAGTTTCATATTCCATTAAAAAGGACAGCACAGCATGACCCTCAAAAGAACATCACCAAGCACTTTTAGCCTGCTTAAAGAACATGTCTACTGCTGCCGAGAAAAACTGACTATGCAATAAAATGTAATTTGGGGTATAACAAAGTTTAGAGTTATCCATCTCAAACAAGTAAGTGTTGACAATGTAAATTTCAAGAGAGATTGGGTGTGGAAGAGGGAATAAATGTATGAAACCACAGTTGTAAATATTCAGTAATAATCTATCAACTGGACAAGTAATACAGGTGCGTCCATCGGAACAGATTAACACAAGAGGCAGATTTATCGAACTTATTTCTCAAATGGAAGCATTGTACGGTCAAGTTGTACAAGGGGCTCTGACTGGTTTTTCCCAGCACAGAACAAATGAGCGGCAAAATAAATGCTTTTGGAACTTCAATAGCTGGAACTTTATGTGAACGCCAATGGTTCTCAAGTAGTAATGCTAAATGTCCTTTTGACAGTCTAACTTGTGAGTCAATTAAGTACAAGCATTGAACACATTCCTGCTAGTTCGAGAACACAGAGAAACCGAATCTTTACTCTCTGTCCACATACAAGATAAGACACTAATATTTGCGGAAAGATAACTATGAATTTGCCTATCATAATATGGATTCATTAATGAACTAAGAGACCTCACGCAAAAGTACATATTCGATACCCAGGATGCAATAATGGCAAAACGACACAAAAACGCCAAGCACCGAATTGTTGAGAAAACAGGTTAAACGCGGCTGACTGCAAAGATGCCATTCATCCCAGTGATCCTGGGGAACACCGGCAAAACTAGCAACCCTCCCGTCCTTTCTCCTTCCAAGAACGCTGCTGAAATAAACCCAAGCTGGCGATCTCAGGGCTTGTCACTCTACGCTGAAATTTCTAGAAAAGTTGCTGATGAAGAAGCGTGCCCAGCCCGCATTCCAAAGAGAAGGCCACCCCGGCACCGGATGCAACACGGCTGGCGGATTTGGCAGCACCTGAGCGGGAGGGTGTGGACCTGACTAGGCAAGGTCGGTTCCACTCGGGCAGCGCCGCCACCCCTCGGCCCGCCCAGCCCCGGCCCGCCGAGGTCCTCGTATCCCGACTGCCGGCTCCCACTCAGCACCCCCCGGGTGGCCCTTCGCCACCGCCGTCTCTCCACCTGCGGCCAGAGGAGCGGGCGCCCCTCGCCTTCCCCACAACCCCGCGCGCGAGCCAGGGCAGCCGGCGCGGGGAAGCACTGCGCTCGCCTCGCGCGAGTCCATACACACTTACATTCCACTGCCCCACCCCAGAGCATGCAGCTCCCTCTCCACCCCTCTCGAGAGTCGTGCCCCCCAACACGTCCGTCACACCCGGCCACCTTCCCCAGGCCGAGCCCGCCAGCCTTACCCCGACCCCCGAACGCACACGGCTAGAAATAAGACCTCCGCCTCCAGCCGACTGAGTGACTCTGATCGGCGGCGGCCCGTTCGCGACACTTTCGCGATTGCCGTAAAGGAAGACAGGGTCGGAACGAGCGGCGGCGCGGGCGCGCTCCTGGGGGCGGTAAAGCGCGCCCCAGGCCTGGCCTGGCTGCTCGGGAGCGCGCCCCGGAGGCCCGCCCAGTCTTCGACCGGCAGGGCGGCTCCCGACGCGGCGGCTCGCCCTGGCGGGCTCCTGCAAGCAAGGTGAGCCGGAAAGGGGGTGAGGGCCGGCCCCAGACCGCCGTCGGAGTGTGTGTCAAAGGATGGGAACGGGCGGGTCGGGGAAGTGGAAGCCGCCCCGAGTCCCCCACCCCGGTGGCCCGCGCACCGGTCGCGTGCCGGCTGGCCCGACGCTGTGCGAAGCGCGGGAGAAGGGACCTGGTGGTGGCCGGAGCGCGGCCGGGCTCCTGGGGACGCGGGGAGCCGGGGCGGGTGTGTGCCCTGGGCTCAGGTCTCCGCGCTTCACCTTTGCGCCCCCATCCTTGAGCTGTCCCCCTCCCTCTCCTTTCCGCCCTGTCCCCTTTCCGCTAGCGGGACCAGGCCCCGCCTCCCGCATTTTCCCTGGCCCCAGGTGGGCGTCCGAGGGCCTGGCACCTCTGAACAAGGCAAGGGCGTACATAGCGCCTTGGTTTTGTTTGAAGCGGCGACTGGGAACCTTTGCTCCAGTCCCACAAAAACTGCCCTTGAGAAAGGCATTCCAGTTTCTTGGTAGAGTGCTTGGGGGCGGGTTTGAAAGTGAGATCGGTGTTGACCTTGTGCTTACCCGAAGCTTGTCCACCGCGCGCAGTTCTGTCGCGGGGCGGAGTGAGGGATGTGTGAACCCAAGACGGAAAGGTAAATGCCTGGTCCTTTGTATCCTCACACCGTGCTTCCTTTGCATTAGGATACATTTGAAAAACAGAGAGCACACCAGGGAAATAATTTTTCCAGTTCTCCCAAATTTATATCAATCAGTACCCAAATGCCGTTCTGTAATTCTTGTGGTGTCATCAGATTCTCCCCCATTTCTCTCCCTGTAACATTTGACCCAACGTATAATAACAAAGTTACTTAATCTTCTAGACTCTCTAGGATTGAACAATTACAGGAATATCACATTGGCTAGAAGGTCAAGCTGGAGTTTAGAAAAATAACTGTTTTCTATTATGCTTTGCTTTGGGCCTAATGGTTCCATAGAATTTTTTTTTCTCTCTTCAATTGGAATATCCAGAATATACTTTCTTATTGTTTCTTAGCAGTCACCACTTAAGAGGAGACAGTATAAGGAATTCATCTAATTACCAGCATTCAAACATTTGTGAAACGTAAGAATTAACTGCAGTTCTGATTCATGGATCTTCAAAGAAAGTAGAGAAGGTAGGTGAGAGATGCAAGAACATTTTGTTAAGCACTCTTACTACTATATGAAGATTATTCCTGCATATTTTCAAAGGTTGCCTTAAATCATTAACCATTAAAATTTTAACTTTATTTGCGTGGCAGTTAGCCAGCCATACTTCCAGCTTTACAGTGTGAAAATACATGGGCAAAACTATCCTTATCAAGTCAGTGCACTTAAATTTTTCAGTTGTCATTAGCAAATTGGCAAATCATTTCAAGCCCTGCTTCTCCTCTAAACTGTCAGTTTAAACGAGAACCCTCAAAGTCTAAGGAGATACAATTCCAAGATGATTCACACATGCAAAGAATTGAGTGTTGTTCCCCATCTCTGTGGCTAGTTGTACAGAACTGACAAATCAGCTCTCATTGTTAAATTGTGTGCTTACTCTGTTCTACTCTAAGGAACAACCCTTTGGGATAGCTACTTTCCAAATCAGAATACTGTAACGCAGGAAAGCTTAGTAACTTTCCTAAATCACACAGTGGGGACTAGGATTTGCACGTGGGTAAATGTCACAACTGCTCTCACAACTGTGTTCTTTCCATTGCATCACACAGATTAGTTAATGTTTTATTTCACTTAATAATAAACTATCGTTCTTTCCTCATTTTTGTCTTTCCTCTGTAGGAGGAAACTCAATGTTTTTCCTTTCATTTTATCTTTTTTGAGGTCAGTGAAAGTTGTCTAATGGGAGAAAGGATAGGAAAATTGACATCCTACATTTAAAATATTAATTTCAGATGGTACATCATTATAAAACACACTAGTACACTTATCTTGATGAGCTCCCCCTTGAGAACCTGAAACTATGGGGTCTGCCATCACTCAGATCCAGGGTTCAATTTACATATCTATGTGGTCTAAAAAACCTGGAAGTCAAGAAATTAAAGTTGATCCAGGTTGGTAATGTGCCAGAGTACCTGGCAAAAATAGTTATAGACCCTCCCTGGGATGATTCACCCTTAACCTAAGCCTTTTAGAATACTCCTAATTAAAATCATCCAAATACAAGTTCATGGTCAAAAACTATAAAACAGGTGCAAGGGGTGGTGGAACCAGCAAATATGAAACTAGACTCCTCTACGGATGTTGCATTAGAATTATCCAAAACAAATTAAAATAATGTTCAAAGAGAAGAAAGGAGAAGAATTAAAGACTTGAGAAGTAGTTCAAACTTTCTAGAAATTGAGAATTATTGTCCCAGAAACTTGTGCTGGGGAAAGCACTATAGGAATGTGGCAAGGAATTGTCATGTTTAACTAAATTGATGAAAAGCATTGATAGAATGTTAAAGACTAAAAAGGGGGAAAAAAGAACAGAAAGATTATGATAATTCTGGCAGGAAATTACTCAAACCATGTCTATAATGGCAACTTTAGGAATAAAGGAAAAGAAACTTGTTTAGCAAGATTTAAATGTACATATTTAGCAACAAGTCAGATGATCACGGTAAGCCACAAGTCAAAAATGGCTGAGATTTCATTGTTTGGAAGGTCAGTCTGAGATGCGGAGGCTGAGCATACTAGAGGATCATGCGGATAGGAGTTGTTCTTACAGAGTTCATGGGAAACACTCAATTTCTGTCCATCAAACTATGAGAAGATGCTCCTCCAAACATGAAATTATTTTCACATGCATAGTAATTTCTTAGACTTTGAAAGGATTTCTCTATTTTTAAAAATTAAATTCATTCAGATACATTAATGTCTTCAAATTCACTTATGATTACTTAAAAACATCTTCAGTCTGGAGTTGAAGAAAGAAAGTGATGATGTGTGTTATGTGTGTGTGTAGATACTCTTTTTCTTTCCCCCCTCATGCATATAATGGTGAATAAAACAGTTGGTTTCTGCTCTCTCAGAATCTAAGGTTTAGTACAGAAGATAAAACCAAGCAAACAAGCATGGGTTAAGTGAGATAAATGCCCTGGTTGGGGAAGTAAAGGATACTCTTGGAAACCAAGTAGGGACACTCAGCTGAAGCTGGAACATCTGGGACTTGAATACGTATAGGAGTTAACAGGTGGTAGAAGGGCTGGAGGCATGATAGCATTGTGGTCTGTCATCCAGACAGAACAGTGTACGTGAAAGTCTCTGAGTGTGCAAGAGAGCATGACTCGTTTGAACATCTGAAAGAAGTTTGCTATAGCAGTAGAGGATAGTGATTGGTGTTAGAATGGAATGGGTGAGTTTGAATTCTGTCTCTACTGAGTTCCAGCTCTGTGACCTTGGACAGTTTTCTTAACCTCTGTAATTCTGTTGTTAGAAGTAAACGAGATCATGTAATTAAGGTGCTTAGTAACTTGGTGACACAGAGGAGACACTGTGTTTGCTTTTGTAATGATGATGAAGATGATGATAGCTAGAACAAGGAACTGGGAACAAAGAAGTAGCCAGAGATGAAATTATGGAAAAGTAAGTCGCGATCAGACAAAACAAAGACCTTGTAGATCGTGTTAAGGAGGAAAGATAATGTATAAGGGCACAGGGAGGCACTGAAACATTCTTGTAGGAGAATTAGGTGGTCAGATTGGTATTTCAGAATTAGAAGGATCACTCTGGGATTAGGGTGGCGTCTAGATTGATCGTCCTCCGCACTAGAAAAGGACCATTTAGGAGATTATAACAATAGTCTGGTCAAGAAATGATGGTGTTCTGGGTAGAGTAGTGGCAAGAAAGATGGAGAAGAAGGGTAAATTTGAAGGAAAATTGAGAGATTGAATAAACATTACTTAGTACTTGATTATGTGTGGAAAGATGGGGGAGAAAGAATGTGTCTGAATATGCCAAGTGGGTGAAACTTGGTTCCATTTACTGAGAAATTGAAAGTGAGCAGATGTTAGTAGATGGTGTGGAGGATGATTTCAGAAGTGGGACAGCTCATGGTGATAAGTACAAGATTGTGGGAGTGGATAGCTAAAGCAGAAGAGATGAAATACTTGTGAATAATCTTTTCTAATTTGTTTTTTTTTTTCTACTTCAGAAGACCTGTTTGAGATGTGGTGGTTTCAGCAAGGTCTCTGTTTCCTTCCTTCTGCCCTAGTAATTTGGACAGCTGCTGCTTTCATATTTTCGTACATTATTGCCATAACACTCCACCATGTTGACCTTGCTGTGCCTTATATCAGGTCAGTGAAATGTATCCTTTTATAGGAGACTGTTTATGTATCATTCACATTGCAACATTGAAGCCATTTACAATTGCATCATAAACCTAACCAAAGAGGTAAAAGACCTGTACTCTGTTTCATAGAACACTGATGAAAGAAATTGAAGAGGACACCAAAAAATGGAAAAACATCCCATGCTCATGGATTGGAAGAACAAATATTGTTAAAATGTCTATATTACCCAAACCAACATTTAATGTTAACATTTAAAATTCAAATTTCATGTTTGACATTACAACAACAAAAGGAACATAAAAAGGAAGTTGTTTTGGTTCTAGAAAAATAGAAAAATGTGGAGATAGAGTAAGATTCATTTAGTGAATTATGCCTCGTTTTCCAAATAAGTATTTGAGGTTGTCTCAGAAGATGGATGTGGAATTCTTCTCCCCTTAAAATTCAAAAATGCTGCAAACAACAGTAATAGTATTAAAATATAATGGTGATGGCAACTATTTCTTGACCTACTGTGTACAAGGTAACATTTTAAGCATTTACCTAAATTTACCTTTAAAAAATATGTAGAAGAGATCGGGGCGTTACCATCTACATTTGTTCTCACAGTAGCACGATATGGAGCAAAGGACATCAACAAATTTGGTACACTTTGGGAAGATGTACAAAAACCAAAGATACTTTAGAATTTAAGGTTCCAGTTCTAGGAATAATCTGATGAATAATCACCACTGTTCACCTCATTCTGGTAGAGGAACGTAGCTTAAGGAGCCAGTTCATTCTCTAGTAACTCTTTAGGGAGCATCTATCTATGATTCCTGAGTGTCCGTCAACGTTTTTATTTCCCTTTTGAGAACTTGTCTGCTTTCACTTTAAGGAGCTTTTAATCCGTTAAGGGGCCACTGGGTTCTTCAGAGTTTCAGTTCTGTGATGCTACTGCATGTGATTTTCTGACAGATAGTACCCTAGGCACTTCCTTTTCCGTCCCTGTCATTCTGCCTTTTTATTTTCCTCCTAATGACCTTAGTATTATTACCCTGGGATCTTTCTCCAACATTCTAATATATCTAAACTCAATAGTACTTACTTTTACTTCTCAGGCTCATTTCCTTCATCTGAAAAATGATTGAATTCAACTAGATGCTCTGCAAACTTCCTTTCAGTTCACAGACCTTATCTGAAAGGTTTAATTGTTAATAGTCTCAAAAGACATAACCAACTGTAAATTTCATTCCAAAGACAGTTCCACTGCAAATGTGCTTCAGGTGTTCTCTTAGTGGTTCAAGAAGTGGACGCTCAGGTAGAATGTACAAGACTAGTACTGGGGCACGAGAAGAAATTATTAGAACTTCTGTGTGTATTTTTTTAAATGTCCATATTTAAACTTATATAATAAATACATTATGAAGTTACATGGTCAGGTTTTTTTGTTGTTGTTATGTTAGTGTATGATCAAAATAGTTTGATGACCACTGGGTTTGGGCATCATGCTGATGAGGTGATGGACTTGGCTGTTTTCACTTGTGGGCCAGTTTATGTCATTCTGAGGCAGAGCCGAGGAAGGAGCACACTTAGCCAGGCATCTTAGAAATGCATGCTTTTGTTTACTTATGGGATAGTTCAAAACTGTAGCATCACTTGAAATACAACTATTATGGATTATTATGGATTTTTTCTGATTATAAGAATATATATACATTATTTTTGAAAGTTTGAAAGGTAGAAGAAACAAAACCATAATCTCCACCTCCTGAAGATGATCAGAGTAACAGAATCTTTTGTTCCTGAAGATACATTTTAGAGTCAGAAGGAGCAATACTTAGAATTAATATTTGATACTTTACTTTTCCTGAACTTAACCCAAATGTTCACCAAACCTTATTGATTCCTTACCAGATGCGAGTTTCCATTTCTTTTTAAATCCCATTACATTGTGTTCGTAGAGATCCTTATTATTTTTGAAAGAGACGTTGAGTCTTTGTCTTTTTCATCTTTACTGTAGTTTGAGGGAAGGGAAAGGAACTAACATTTAATATGTATCTCCCCTGCGCCTGCTACTGTGTTAGATCTTCACATATAGGACCACAGTTTCATTTCCTCACGTTGGGCTGATGAGGCTAGGAGGGAATTAATAGCCCTGTTTTGCACATAAGGAACAGTCAGAGGGAGTGAAAAGAGCATACCCGAGGCTCCACAGTAAATGGTGGGTGGACTGTTGATCTGGATCTCTGTATTCCTCACTGCCCTGAAACACAGGCATGTAAACTGCTACATTGCAATACATTGTACTATGTGATTTTAATAGAAGTCTGGACAGAATACTTTGTGAGTCTGCATTCTGCTAGATGAGATGGCTAAGGCTATGGAGAGGAGGGGACCCAAAGCTGGTCTTCCGTGGAAGCTCCAGGAAAACAAGGGCTTTGTCTCTTTTACTACCCACTGTATTCCTGTCCCTAAAATACTGTCTGGCATGTAGGAGGTGCTTGATAAATTTTTTTTAATTAACAGGAAATAATTAGGTATTAATTGAATTATAGACAACATCAACAACAGATGCCAAAAGACAGAATCATAAAAGGACATGTGGTGTTTAGGGAACAAACATTCAGGTGACACAGATGAACACGCCTTCCCAGGGTAGAAATCAGGTACACAGTCCCAACACACCCAGCATATTTTTTTTTAAATCATTTTCTATTGATTTCTGTTATGTGAAAAAGAAATAAGCTGAAGCAATATGAGAAAAAAGTGAACCAGATAGGATATTGTGAGCTCAAACTGTCATGTTCTCATAAAATTATGTAAGAGCTGAACTTACGAATGTATAAAAAGATATAGGATTTGAAATAACCCCTGTTATTTTTTAGATCTTTAGAAAAACTGCACATGTATATCTAGTGTGAGAAATCCACATACCTTCTTTTTTCTTTCAGTGACACTGGTACCCTACCTCCAGAAAAATGCTTGTTTGGGGCAATGTTAAATATCGCTGCAGTTTTATGTAAGTAATGGGAATGATTTTAAAATCCGAAATTAATAGCTAAATTAATTTCCTTCTTTAAACACAATTCTGTTACTTGTTTTACTTTCAGTTTAGTTGAGGGACTGTTACCACTGAATTATTGATTGCAGATATGTTCTTTTTAAAAAGAAAAGCAATTTCTAAAAATGCTAAATTACAGAAATCATAAAAAATATCTATGAGGCTATTTGACTGCTTATCCAAATAGAAGTTGTATAACCAACTATTTATCGAGGCCATAAGTGGATTTCTTAAGCAACCAGTAGAGGACAGAAAGTCACAACTAATACCAACGAAATTCATTTAGGGTAAACAATTTAGAAGTTTGAGAGCAGCGGTGGAACCATGTTTTGATTTTTGAAAGATGTTCTAACACCAAAAGAATGGAGTTCTACTGTATTTTACATTCCTGTTTGTTTATTTTTTTTGAACCAAACTTTATTAATGATTTACTAAAATATTTTTTCTCTCAGTTGTGATTGTTTTAAATATTTGCATTCTTCCATATGGTATTTATTACTTGCTTGGGTCAAAAATTGAAGTCAAGGAAATGATTCAGTGTATAGAAATTCTTCTTATGACTAAAGTTTTCCAAAAAAATGTCTACAAAAGAATCTGTTTCATTTTCTACACTTCCAAGTTCTTTGACAGTATTTTTGTGATGGAAAATTTGATTTGATTTGACTCCTTCTTGACTAACAAGGGTAGTAAAGTGGGTTGTTGTGGGGTTTTTCTTTTTCTGTGTAATTGACTGCTATATTTCATTGAACCAAATTGTAATAATTTGAAATAAAATGAGATGAGACTGAAGCAAATCATCTTTTGGTGTTTTGTTTTTTGTTTGCCTGAACCCATTTTATCCATATTTTAGCACTAATTACTTTAGACTTTAATGCTAATCATATAGAGTATTTTGTGTTTTATAACACTTATCATTAGAGATTTTCAGAAAACATCAAACTTCTCTCTTAAACTTTATCCTAAATATTTGTAAATTTGAGGCCCATGGGAGGCCAGTGCCTCTGAGTCACACAGAGATATTACCAGTTCCATAATGCAACCTTAAAAGCTCTTTAAAATCGACGGCTCTTTCTGCTTTTTGTTTTTTCTCTTCTCTTAAACTGTAAAAGGAAAATCTATGTTATGACCTTTGTTAACTATTGGCAACTTTATTCCCTGGTTATTTATTACTTTGTTGTCTTTGGATTCTCTCTTCCCAGGCATTGCCACAATTTATGTTCGTTACAAGCAAGTTCATGCTCTGAATCCTGAAGAGAATCGTATCATCAGAATAAACAAGGCTGGCCTTGTACTTGGATTACTGAGTTGTTTTGGACTTTCTATTGTGGCAAACTTCCAGGTTTGTGCTTTACCCCCAGCATAGGTATTTTCCTGAAGTACCTAAATTAATACATGTTAAAAAGGAAACCTGAAACAGTTACACACCGTTATTGTTTCTTTGCCTTCACAGAGTCCCTTGCCTTTAAATTATTTGACCTTCATAGTGATCACTACATATACAATTAGAAAAATTCATTCTCAGTAAGCTGCTGAACACCTATAAATTATTCCGACCTTTTAAGGATTCACAGAACTTTTTATTTATAAATTATCCTTTTAAGGATTCACAGAACTCTTTATTTATTAGACTCTTTATTATTATTTAGTTGGTGATTACTCCACGACCAGAGAGAATTGATATAAATTATAAGTGACAAAATTATAGACTTAAACTTAAAAAATATATACCTAACACCGATTTTATATTTACATTCTTATTTAAATGTTTAGATGTTCCCATTGATCACCTCTCTTTCTAGGTGCTCAGCCCCTTATATCAGTAAGTAAAGGGAGGGTATGGAGCTCTTCCAGCTTTTTCTCAGGGAATTCTTAAAGTGGCAGTCAACCTTCATAAATATTTGCCAACTCTTCACATTCCTTTCTATTGACATTCTTTCAACATATCCTGAGCACATGGTGTCTTTTGATTTAATCTCTTCAGTATAAAGTTTTAGTTTAGACATTTGATGCCCTATTTATACACATTCATCATACAAATACACTAATAGAGGCATACTCATTCATCTAGTGTAGTTACGTTTGGTTGATAGATGGCTTTCCTCCCACAATGATTTAAGGCCTTGACACTAACCATCTTTGCGCTCTTCTATTCCCTAAGTCCTTAATGACTTCTGCAACCAGCTGGCTGAAACCGTCAAAGAGAACATGCAAAATCCACACCTGCTTCTTTTCAAATTTAACCTTAACTAGAATGAGTCACATCATTCTATTAACATTTATTTGCTAGACACAGGGGGGCTAGGAAACGAAGTCTTGCTGAGCATCAGTTCCCAGGGTGACTCTAAACCATGGAAGGGACACACAAGTTTTGGTGGACAGCTACCTAGCTGTCTTTGCCACAAATAGGGTCCTGGCTTCCCTAATCAGTTTCCGTATTCCTGTTCATAGCCCTAAACTAGTTAATTTCATTTTTTGTCTATATTTTTCCAGCCTTTATCCATATGTATAGATAAATTCCCATATGAAGATAAGAAGATAATATCATTTTGTTTTAGGGTATTTTATTATTATTTTTTGTATTGTTTTACAGGTACTGAATTTTTTTCTTTGTTACCCAAAGTGGTAATGACAATGCTTTTTTTCCCCATCTCAGTACTCATAACTCATTACCAGTTATTTTTTAATATAATTTATTGTCAAATTGGTTTCCATACAACACCCAGTGCTTATCCCAACAAGTGCCCTCCTCCATGCCCATCACCCACTTTCCCCTCTCCCCCAGCCCCCATCAATCCTCAGTTTGTTCTCAGTATTTAAGAGTCTCTTATGATTTACCTTCCTCCCTCTCTGTAACTTTTTTTTCCCCTTCCCCTTCCCCATGGTCTTCTGTTAAGTTTCTCAAGATCCACATATGAGTGAAAACATATGGTATCTGTCTTTCTCTGACTGACTTATTTCACTTAGCATAAAACCCTTCAGTTCCATCCACGTTGCTGCAAATGGCCAGATTTCATTCTTTCTCATTGCCATGTAGTATGCCATTGTATATATAAACCACATCTTCTTGATCCATTTGTCAGTTGATGGACATTTAGGCTCTTTCCATGATTTGGCTCTTGTTGAAAGTGCTGCTATGAACATTGGGGTACATG
>CM053570.1:11659168-11712485 GCA_028646485.1 Cryptoprocta ferox
AGTTCTATTGTTAATTTTTTGAGGAACCTCCACACTGTTTTCCAGAGCAGCTGCACCAGTTTGCATTCCCACCAACAGTGTAGGAGGGTGCCTGTTTCTCCACATCCTCGCCAGCATCTATAGTCTCCTGATTTGTTCATTTTAGCCACTCTGACCAGCATGAAGTGGTATCTCAGTGTGGTTTTGAGTTGTATTTCCCTGATGATGAGTGATGTTGAGTATCGTTTCATGTGTCAGTTGGCCATCTGGATGTCTTCTTTGGAGAAGTGTCTCTTCATGTCTTCTGCCCATTTCTTCACTGGATTATTTGTTTTTCGGGTGTGGAGTTTGGGGAGTTCCTTATAGATAACTCATTGCCAGTTACAACACCACAAACTGAATCAAAGTAGCCCTTTCTCTGCAAAAGAATACCAATGGCTTTGGCAAAAACATTACCTTTTACTTCTTTTTTTAAAATTTTTTTAAACATTTATTCATTTTTGAGAGACATAGAGCACAAGCTGGGGAGGAGCAGAGAGAGAGAGAGAGAGGGAGGGAGGGAGATACAGAATCTGAAGCAGGCTCCAGGCTCCAAGCTGTCAGCACAGAGCCTAACGTGAGGCTCGAACTCACCAACCAGTGAGGTCATGACCTGAACTGAAATCAGATGCTTAACCAACTAAGCCACCCACGCGCCCCTCTTTTACTTCTTTATGCTGGAAACTTCCTATAGCTTCAACTAAGAAAGTTGGGCTCTCTGTGTTTGTGAATTAGCACAGTCCATTGAAAGGAGAGGCTCAAGCCCTACCTCTCCCCTCTCGCCACCTCGTGATGCCCTCCATGCCAGATGCTATGCAGTACCTTCCCAACCACATGAAATACAGACAGTGCCAGCTTCAAAACTGAGAGGGTTCAACTGACGATGTTTATAGCATTGGTGAGGAGCCACTGTTGTCACTTTTAAGCAGAGGGTATATGTAGTAAAAAGTAAAATGTAAATGGACACCGGTAAGAGTGAGGTAAAGGGGAAAAATTAGAATTTATGATAATCCCTTGTATACTTTATCAAAACCAATCAACTAGAGCCACGGTGTATGTGTGTGGGGGGGTGTTTAAAGTTTTTGAGCCTTTAAATTGCTTTTGGAGTTAAATTGGGTTTAAGTTGAAACTCCCTCCCTCCAGCTTCCCAATCATGCTAATCTTCCTCTGTCTTGCTCTACACTTTTTCTATAACCCTTATCACCATCTAACATACTATGGATTTTACTTGCTCCTAAAGTTTATCATTTATTGTTTTTGCTTCTTCATTTGAATATAAACTCTGAGGGCCAGATGCTTGCCTGTTTTGTTCACTAATATATCAGAACACTTAAAACAGTGCTTGACACACAAGGGCACCCAAATAAACATGTTATTCAATGAGTAAATGAACAATTACTGTCATATTTTCAGTAGTGGTATATGAATAATTTGGTTTACCGTAATCCTCTGGCTTATGTTGAGTACTCGGAGAGAGAATTAATTCAAGAAGTGATTTTGTAGAACTCACAGTACTTTTCCTCTCAGTGAATGTTCTGTTGAAATCACTGGCTTGTGCTTTTAAATATTGTGTTGACAATGTGTTTTGAGTTTATCTTATTTACATATTTCTTCTTTCTACCTCTTAGAAAACAGACTTTTTTGCTGTACACATATGTGGAGCTGTGCTCACCTTTGGTATGGGCTCATTATATATGTTGGTTCAGACCATCCTTTCCTACCAAATGCAGCCCAAAATTCATGGGAAACAAGTCTTCTGGATTAGGCTATTGCTGGTTATCTGGTGTGGAGTAAGTGCATTGACCAGTATCCTTTGCTGTAAAATGTGGCTCCACTTGGAAGGGAATTGAATAACAGAATTTAAGTGAATATTGTTGGCATATTGTAAGCAGGTCTTTTGTGGGTGAGATTCTTGGGCTAGTAAATTAAAAGACTTGAAACGTGAGATTCAAATTTTATGTAGGACCTCAGTAATTGAGCTAGGAACAAAGCTGATGTTTAGCCTGATCATGCTCACTTCAGAGATATGAAGGGTGCGTTTATCTCCCTGAGAACAATTACGTAGGATAGTGCTGATTTACTGAGCAAAGAGGGACTGACTATGCAGACCATTTCATAGTAATCCTCCAGGCACATTTTAATTTTCACTACTGCTTTGTGCCATCTAGTCTTTAAGAAAATGGGTTTGGAGCTTGGAGTAAATGTATGAGTAATCCTTTTGGACCTTTAAAGTCATTTTTATTTTGAATCTAATTTAAATGTACAGGTCTTGTCCAAGATTCTCCTTGACTTACTTTTTTTTATAGTGCTGACTTCCTCATTATTTTTGCACAGTGGCAAATTTGGCACAGGTATAGACCAGAAACTCCATTGGAACCCTGAGGACAAAGTAAGAACTTGGGATCTATAAAACTTAGTTTTATATTAAAGAGGAGTATTTTGGTTGGTTTTGATGTATTCTTTTGTGTCATCACCAAAAATGAAACTTTTTCAGGGGCGCCTGGGTGGTTCAGTCTGTTAAGCATCTGGATTCGGCTCCGGTCATGATCTCACGGTTCATGGGTTCAAGCCCTGCGTCGGGCTCTGTGCTGACAGCTCAGAGCCTGGAGCCTGCTTCAGATTCTGTGTCTCCCTCTCTCTCTGACCCTCCCCTGCTCGCACTGTCTCTCTCTGTCTCTCAAAAATAAATAAGAAAGGTAAAAACAAAATTTTTTAATAAAATAATAAAAAAATTTTTTTCAGCAGAATAATCAATTATGTTAAATTAGGATTGTTTTCTATATATGATTGAATTTGTGTAGAACCACTGTGTTGTTTCTATAACATCTGATCAGTGAACATTTTCAAGACATGAAGAGAATCATGATGGCAAAGAGTTTTCTCAGAAATTTTCTCTCCTAATTATGGATGTAGTGTACAACATACCCAACTGAGATCTTTTATTATTGGGATTCTTGTTTTCTGAATTATTATCTAGAAGTTTATTATTATGGACTCTGGATTTGGGTCCCAACATACTGGATATCTGACTAGAGACAGCATCTTTGATCCTGAGAAAAAAAAGTGGAGGAACATATACTCAATAGATGATAAAATCAGTTCATCTGTTTTCACAAACCTCTCGCCATTTCATTTTAAATTATTTTTAAAGAATTAGCCCTGGATAGGACATGTTTGTAAGAATGAAATGGAATGATTTATTCAATTCTCTCAGTTATTTTTTTTATATTTTTTAATGTTTATTTACTTTTGAGAGAGAGCATGAGTGGGGGAGGGGTAGAGAAAGTGGGAGACACAGAATCCGAAGCAGGCTCCAGGCTCCGAGCTGCCAGTGCAGAGCCCGATGCGGGGCTTGAACTCACAGACCGTGAGATCATGACCTGAGCTGAAGCCAGACGCTTAACTGACTGAGCCACCCAGGTGCCCTACTCTCAGTTATTTTTTTAATCATATTTATATACATTTTATTTTAAGGAGAGATACATGGGCAGGGGAGAGAGGCAGAGAGAGAGAGAAAGAGAATCTCCAGCAGGCTCTATGCTCAGTGCAGACCCTGACACAGGGCTTGCTCTCACCACCCTAGGATCATGACCTGAGCCAAAATCAAGAGTTGAATGCTCAACCAGTTTAGCCACCCAGGCACTGCTGGATTCTCTTAGTTATAATCCATATATTATTTAATGCTCTAAAAATAACACTATTTTTACCATGAGCATTGTTTACCTAAACATTTTTAGTGGCATTTAATGAATCTTATGGTTGTGGGAAAGGCAGTAACTTCCTAATCATAGAGTAGAAGTTCTCTTGTCTTAGTTCTCAGATGGAAATTTTATTTGCTCTAGATGAAATTTATAATAGGTAAATCATTTAAGAGGAAGTTTCTTAATGTTTGTCTTTAATTCTCGAGCTATGTTCAATAAATTAAGGATTGTTTTTTCTACCACAGAAAGTTCAGATATGGAATTATTTATAAAATATAAATAGAGTTAAGTTTTTAAACAAACCCAAATTTAGATAGTTTATATTTACAGAAAAATTGTGAAAATAGTACGGAGGGTTCTGTGTTATCAATATATTCCATACCTACCCCTTTTATTAACATCTTTAATTAGTATAGCATATTTGTTACAGTAAGTTAAACTCAAATGGATACATTTTTAGCAAAAGGCTATAGTGTGTTAAAATGTCCTTAGTATTTACCTGATGCCCTTTGATTTTCGTAAGACAGATTGGATTATAAATTTTATGAGTTTTATATGCGAGAGAAATTATAGATTATTTGAAATTTCACAGTACTGTTATTTTTTTCCATTGTCATTCAAGGGTTATGTGCTTCACATGATCACCACTGTGGCAGAATGGTCTATGTCATTCTCCTTCTTTGCTTTTTTCCTGACTTACATCCGTGATTTTCAGGTAAGAAAACACAGCATTAGATTCATGCAGGGAAACTTCCTTCAGGTGGAATAAGAGAAGTTTCTGTAGGCAAGTCTCCAGCCTTTTTGAAAATTAACTTTGTAAGCAGCACTGCCAGAGAGGGGCTTCTCAGGGAAGTTGTTTCTGTGTTTGGAGGAGGATTGTATTACTGCTAAGGTATTCAACCTTGAAAAGAGGGTTGTAAAGCAAATTTGCAGAAACGTTTTCACAGAATTTTCGTCAAGTCTGCCTACGTTTACTGATTCCTTTTAGAAACCAAGGAAAAATGAAGAACTTCTGAGTAGAGAAGCTTGGTTTTCCCACCTCTGTTGGTACTACAGATGATACCTTGGGCAATACAACATCTGTCTCACTCTTGTTACTCATTAGAATTGATTTACATCCCCAATCCCATAAATATTCTTCAGAACATGTTGAAGATGTGATGTCGAAGACATTGAAGATGTCTTTAAGGAACAAACGTCTATATATAATTTTCTTTTCTGTTACAGAAAATTTCTTTACGAGTGGAAGCCAATTTACATGGATTAACCCTCTATGACACTGCTCCTTGCCCTGTTAACAATGAACGAACCCGGCTACTTTCCAGAGATTTATGATGAAGGGATAACACATTTCTGTGATGATTATGATTCTCAGGGAGTGGGGAAAATGTTCATGAAAGTTACGTACTCTGCTCTGAAATTTTCAACCAGTTAATCAAGGCTGACAGTGATATTGATGAACGCTGATAATCAAGAGACATAAATAAAGCCATTTGATAAGTTATTTTAAAGGATATCATCAAGAAGAGCATGGGAAAACATTTATGCCTATACTTTTTTTTAATCCCAGAAAATAAAACCAAAGGACTACAACATTGTAGATTTTTTTTCCTACTTTACTTAAGAGGAACAACCAGAAGTGCACCAAGCAGTCTACAAAATCCAGCCTTTCATATTTTCTAAATCATTGTAAAGCATGTTTTGTTTTATAAGAGACATTTTCCAGGACCCAGGATACTCAACATTGCTCAGCAGCTTCTTTAGAATTGGGTTTTGAAGTAATAGTTTTACCATATCAATACATTTCTTACAGTCTTTATAAAGTTTTTTTCTTCTGGAATCCACTTATTAAGGGGAGCAGATCTGAATTCATTCATGTAAGCACTTTCATTGCTTGGACTTTGCACATGTGATTCTGTAGGTATTGATTTAATTCTTGCCACAAGACCAAATACTATGCCAACTGGTCTGTCACACATCCTTGCAATAGGTTCATGGACCTTAGTCTCTGAAATGAGATTTTAATCACTTAATGCATGAGAGAAGTAGCTATAGGTAAATTTCCTTCAATTGTGATTTACATAAAATAAGGGCTAGTGTTCATACATAAGGCTGAGAAATTTGTGAGTAAGAGCAGATATGATTAATGTAAGTTACCACAAACTGCAGTCAATGAGCTTCTTAGATTTTCGTTTATATAGAAATTGTAATTATTTGTAAAAGTAGTCTTGAATGAGCAACTAGTACACACCTTTAAACAGGGTGTGATCTTTGTAGGAAGGACAAAATCAATTGAAGGAGGGGGAGGAAACTAGGTTCAAAATAGTTGTGATACATGCATCCACCAAAACAACTTTCTCTCTGTCATGTAAGCGATAGGATAGCTTCTACTTGGATCCATATTTGTGCAGATAAAGAATGGTTTACAGATGCCAGATAAAATTCAAAAGAAGAAAATGATTGTCTGGAAGGTGGTGCCCAGTGACTGGTTCTCAAAAGAATCTTTGAAGAAGATTAACAGGGTTTGTCATTTTAGAAGAAATGGTTCCATGGCCAAAATAAAAGATGGTGACAAGTTTAACGTATAAGAGGGAGCCCTGTAAAGGAAAATGGTTATCTGGTGGAATTAGAAATCTCAATTAGGAATAACTTGCTAGATATAGGACTGTGTAAATAATACTTTTGAAGACTTCTGGGCTAGTAAGACTGAAAGTGGAATAAAATACTATTTACATATATCATGCAGTAGTGACCATGGGAGATATTTCAATAAATATCGATTCATTGAAATCTGACATCACTAGAAAAAAATTTGGATACAAACCATAAACAATTTCTTTCATGCCTCTGAAAATCATGGTGCAACCACACCTGAGAACCAGTGGTCAGTCCTGACTCCTGTACATCAAGGAAGCTGAAATTCAAGTTGTGAAGGACCACATATGGTGAGAGGGGGATTGATAGAATCAAAGCTTATAAATTACATGTGGGGAGGATGACACAGGGAAGAACTTGGACTTACAGGTCCGTACTAGAATATTAGGCTTAGAAATATGCACTAACACGTTAAAGAAATTACTGTGAAACAAAATGTTACTTCAATAGCATTTTAATCCCATTATTTAACCTTTACCCTTAGAAATGACAGAGGCTGAAAAAATAAGTTCAAAAGGGGATTATAAGTAGATTTTTGAATGTGTGTTTATCCCTCACTTAATGCTGAAGTAATGGAAGAGAACCACACCCTCACTTAAAATATGACTTGCCTCCAATGTCAATACAGTAGCTTGTATAAACAGATAAAGCATTCCTCTTCAATCAACATTCTGTATTGAACATTTAGTGTTCAGGATAGAAGGTTTTAAGCTGACAAAAGCAACAGATTCTATGAACCGAATGTATCTTTCTCTTTTTAGTTCTGGATACACAGCAAAACTGCATTTCCCAGCCCCCCTTTCAATTAAGAATTGCCTGAGACTGAATATTAGCCAGTGAAATGTAAATGAAATGGCTGTATTTGTTGTTTTCATATTAAGATTCTGAAAAATGGGAATGCCCTTACCCTTTTTTTTCCCTTCTTACATTCAATGGATATTAATGATAAGATTTTAGAAGATGGCAGAATCACATGGTAAAAGGAACCTGAACTAGCCCACTTCTAATTTTAGATTTTAGAAAATCAAACAAGGTCTTCTACAATTTAGGAATTCCATTTTTATCCATCCCAGTTACTGAGATTATATTTTGCTGGAATAGTGTCATATATTGTGTTTATGGATTTATGAAAGAGAAAGAACTTTTCTTATCTCTTCTGCCTTGTCATGTATAGACTCACTGTGAAATGAAGTTCAGTAAACATTGGCTTATCTTCATAAATCCGTTATTTATGTCTTGCTTCTTTTCAATCAACCAGATTGCTAGTTTTAGAAAGAATGTACTCATTTACTAGGAAGATAAGAATATACAACAGAACTAAAACAGGAAAAATCTTTCATAGCCATTGTGATTGTAAGCAACTGTATCCTCCAAAAGGCAGGTAATTTGAGAGAGAGTTCACCTTCTCAGGAAGCCTCAGTAGAATACAAAGAGAATACCTCAGACATTATAAATTATGCCATTGGAATGTAGTGCAGAGAGAAACTCCCCGTGTTTGGAAAGCTGGCAGTTCAGCTGAAAAGCACAAAGGTTCTACTGTAAGATCTCACCAAGGCTCAGATCCCAATCTCTGCTGAAAGGAAATCCTCTTCATTTAAAATATTTGAAGCAAGTGGTAAAGTTAAACTAAATCAGCAGCAAAGCTCATCTCCACGTCAACTACAGATTAGATTGACTCAGCTTCCCTCTCTAAGGGCCTGACAAGGAACAGTCATGCCCTTTTCTGGAGGTAACTATTATTTATTTTCATACCTACTGTTCTTTTATAATATCCAGCATGCAGCAAGAAATTATAAGACCTGCAAAGGAGCAGAAAAATTTGATTCAGAGAGCAAACAGTCAATAGAAGCAAACACAGAGATTGCCCAGATATTGCAGTTTTCAGAAGTAGATTAGCTATGATAAATATGCTGAAGAAGGTAGTAAAAAGGGTGGAAAACATGCATGAAAAGATGGGGAATTTCAGCAAATACATGTAAACTATAGGAAACAAAAAAGAAAATTCTATAATTGAATATGATATGACTACATATAGAGGAGGTGATTTGATAAACTTAGAAGATGGGACAATTGAAAATAAATTGCAAATCAAAGAGAAAAGGGAGTGAAAATAAAAATTATAGAGTATTGAGGTTTGAAGGCAAAATCAAATGGCCTTGCATCTTGTAATTGAGTTTCACAAGGCGAAGACAGAGAATGGCACAGAAGAAATGTTTGAAGAGATATTGACAGAGAACATATCCACAATTGATGGAAATTAACACACAGATTCAACAAAAAAGTGAGACTTCGGAAATGATTAAAATTGATAAATACCTAGCAAGATTAATATACTGGCTTGAATAGTATTCCCTTAAAAGCCATGTTCATCCAGAACTTTAGATAGAATGTGACCTTATTTGGAAGTAGGATTATTGCAGATATAATTAGTTGTGAGATCATACTATATCATATTCAATCCAATGATGTAGTGTCCTTATAAGAAGACTGTAGAGACACAGAAACAGAAGGCCAAGTGAAGACAAGGCAGGGATTGGAGTAATGCATCCTCAAGCCAAAGATTACTAGCCACCAGAAACTAGTAAGAGGTGAGGAACAATCCTCTCCTACAGCCTTTAAAAGGATCCTTGATTTTTTATTTCTGTCCTCCAGATGTGACAATAAATTTCTGTTGCTTTCAAGCCATTCAGTTTATGGTAATTTGTTATAATAGCTTAGGAACCAAAAACCTGATCAAGTAAAGGAGAAAACAGATTAGTAACATCAAGAATGAAAAGTGAGACATCACTACAGAACTTGTTGACATTAAAGATAATAAGAGCATGTAATGGACAGCTTTATACCAACAAATTCAAGAGCTAAGATGAAATGGACATTGCCATTTATTTTGTTGTTGTTTATTTTTATTTTTTATTTAAATTCAAGTTACTTAACATACAGTATAGTCTTGGCTTCAGGAGTAGAACCCAGTGACTTAATATATGACACCCAGTGCTCATCCTAAATAGTGCCCTTCCTAATGCTAATCACCCATTTACCCATCTCCCTACCCACCCCCCTCCAACAACTCTGTTTATTCTCTGTATTTAAAAGTCTCTTATGGTTGGCCTTCCTCTCTGTTTTTATATTATTTTTACTTGCTTTCACCTATGTTCATCTCTTGAGTTTCTCAAATTCCACATATGAGTGAAGTCTTATATCTGTGTTTCTCTGACTGACTTATTTCATTTAGCATAATACCCTCTAGTTCCATCCACATTATTGCAAATGGCAAGATTTCATTCTTCTCCATTGTCGAGTAGTATTCCATTATATACATCTTCTTATCCATTCATCAGTTGATGGACATTTGGGTTCTTTCCATAATTTGGCTGTTGTTGATAGCATTGCATTAGGGTGCATGTGCCCCTTCAAATCAGCATTTTTATATCCTTTGGATAAATTCATAGTAGTGTCATTGCTGGGTCATAGGGTAGTTCTATTTTTAACTTTTCGAGGAACCTCCATACTGTTTTCCAGAGTGGCTAAGCCAGTTTGCATACCCACCAGCAGTGCAAAAGTGTTCCCCTTTCTCTGCATCCTCACCAACATCTGTTGTTTCCTGAGTTGATAATTTTAGCCATTCTGAAAGGTGTGAGGTGGTAGCTGATTGTGGTTTTGTTTTATATTTCCCTGATGATGAGAGATGTTGAGCATCTTTTCATGTATCGGTTGGCCATCTGGATGTCTTCTTTGGAAAAGTGTCTATTCATGTCTTCTGCCAGTTTCTTCACTGGATTATTTGTGTTTGGGGTGTTAAGTTTGGTAAGTTCTTTATAGATTTTGAATACTAACCACTTTATCCAATATGTCATCTGCAAATATTTTCTCCCATTCTGTCAGTTGCCTTTTAGTTTTGCTGATTCCTTTGCTGTGCAGAAGCTTTTTATCTTGATGAGGTTCCAGTAGTTCATTTTAGCTTCTATTTCCCTTGCTTCTGGAGACATGTCAGGTAAGAAGTTGCTACAGCTTAGGTCAAAGAAGTTGTTGCCTGTTTTCTCATCTAGGATTTTTATGGCTTCCTATCTCACATTTAGGTCTGTCATCCATTTTGAGTTAATTTTTGTGTATAGTGTAAGAAAGTAGTCCAGTTTCATTCTTCTACATGCCGCTGCCCAGTTTTCCCAGCACCATTTGCTAAAGAGATTGTCTTTTTTCCATTGGATACTCTTTCCTGCTTTGTCAAAGATTAGTTGGCTGTATATTTGTGGGTTCATTTCTGGGTTTTCTATTCTATTCCATTGATCTATGTGTCTGTTTTTGTGCCAATACCATACTGTCTTAACGATTACAGATTTGTAATACAGCTAAAGTCCAGAATTGTGATGCCTCCAGCTTTGGTTTTCTTTTTTAACATTGCTTTGGCTATTTGGGGTCTTTTGTAGTTCCATACAAGTTTTAGGATTGTTTTTTTCTAGCTCTGTGAAGAATGCTGCTGTTATTTTGATAGGGATTGCACTGAATGTGTAGATTGCTTTTGGTAGTATTGACATTTTCACAATATTTGTTCTTCTAATCCATGAGCATGGAATGTTTTTCCTTTTTGTGTGTATCTTCTTCAATTTCTTTCATAAGTTTTCTATAGTTTTCTGCATACAGATCTTTTGGTTAGGCTTATTCCTACGTATCTTATGGTTTTTGGTGCAATTGTAAGTGGAATTACACTTTCTGCTGCTTCATCATTGGTGTATAGAAATGCAACTGATTTCTGTACATTGATTTTATATCCTGTGACTTTGCTGAATTCATGTATCAGTTCTAGCAGTCTTTTTGGTGGAGTCTTTTGGGTTTTCCATATAGAGTATTATGTCATCTTCAAGGAGTGAAAGTTTGACTTCCTTTCCAATTTGTATCCCTTTTCTTTTTGTTGTCTGATTGCTGAGGCTAGGACTTCAGGTACTATTTTGAACAATAGTGGTGAGAGTGGGCATCCCTGTCATGTTCCTGATCTTAGGGGGAAAGCTCTAAGTCTTTCCCTATTTAGTATGGTATTAGCTCTGGGCCTTTCATATATGGCTTTTATGATGTTAAGCTATGTTCCTTCTATCCCTACTTTCTTGAGGGGTTTTATCTAGAAAGGATGCTATATTTTGTCAGATGTCTTTTCTGCATCTATTGGAAGTATCATATGGTTCTTAACCTTTCTTTTGTTAATGTGGTATATCACATTGATTGAATCATGAATACTGAACCAGCCCTGCAGCCCAGGAATGAATCCCGCTTGATAGTGGTGAATAATTCTTTTAATGTACTATTGTATTCAATTTGCTAGTATCTTGTTGAGAATTTTTACATCCAGGTTTTTAGGCCTGTAGTTCTCCTTTTTAGTAGGGTCTTTGGTTTGAAATCAAGATAATGCTGGCTTGATAGAATGAGTGTGAAAGCTTTCCTTACATTTCTATTTTTTGGAACAGTTTGAGAAGAATAGGCATTCTGCTTTAAAAGTCTGGTAGAATTCCCTCGGAAAGCTGTCTGGCCCAGGATTCTTATTTGTTGGAAGATTTTTGATAACTGATTCAATTTCTTTGCTAATTATGGGCCCATTCAAAAACATAACTTGTCAAAAATGATGTAAGAAGAAAAAACTCTAAAAATAATTCCATATTAATTGAAGTATTGAATTTATAATTACATGTTTTTCCAATAAGAAAACATCCAAACCCTGATTAATTCAATGGTGAATTTTATTAAATATTTCAATTATAAATAACACTAAATTCTACACAAACTCTTTCAAGAAATGAAGAGAACTTTCCAACTTGTTTTGTGAGGCCAGAATAATCCCAGTAACAAAATTTGACGAATATATTATGAGGAAAGAAAAAGACTAATATTCCTCATGAATACAGATGCAAAAATACTTAAAACAGTAGGACATAGAACTTAATGGGAAAAATAATATATAGCATGACCAAGTTGGGCTTATCCCATGAATATAATTCACCAAATTAACATAAAAGAGAAATGACAGATAAAAAAAAATGACAAAATTGGACACTCATGATGAAAAACTCCGAGTAAACCAGAAATAGAATTTTTACCATTTGATAAGGATGTCTATGAAAATCTAACAGCTAATATGCTTAATGGTTTAATATTAAATCCTTTCCCACTAGGATTGGAAGGAAAGTAAAATATCTGTTCTTGCCCCTTTTATTCAACATTGTAATCAATAGAAGCCCAAGCCAGCAATAGACAAGAAAAAGAAATTAAAAACAAAAATTAAGAAAAAAAGGGGGAAATAATTGTGTATTTACAAAAATTATATCAAATTTGCAAAAACTAATTTTGGGCAAATAAGTGAATTTAGAAAGGTCACAGGATAGAAGTTTGATAATAATGATACAATGCAATTCTATATTCACAATGAATTGAAAACTGAAATAATATGATCTATAATAGCATAAAATGGCTATATATTTAGGAACAAATCTAACGACATATGTATAAGACTTTTACATGAAATGTACAAAAGTTGCTGTTCATGAATAATTTAAAAATACCTAAATAAATGGAAAGGTATGTCACATTCCTATGTTGGAAGATTCAATATTGTTAAGATGCCAATCTGTACTTGATGAGCTATGGATTCAATGTAATCCCAAACAAAATCCTAGCAGGATATTCTGAGGAAATTGACAAGCTGATTGTAAAACTTGGAAATTTACAACATCTCAAGTAGCAAAACTGATCTTCAAAAAAATTTGAGGACTTACGCTATCCAACTTCATGATGTGTTCTAATACTAAAATAAAACAATGTAGTATTGACATATGGATGGACAAGTACACCTTGGATCATAATAGAGTCCTAATATAGACCATACATACATAATTGATTTTCAACTAAAGAGTCAGGAAAATTCAATGAGAAAAGGAAAGTCTTCAAAAACTGATGCTTTTATGAACCAGACCACCCAAATGGAAAACAGTGAACCTCAACCTTTACCTAGTCCTATCTAGACATTTGGAGGCGCTTCCAGGAAAGAGCCCAAACCAATAAAGTTTCTAGATGAAAACACATGAGGATATATATGACACTGAGGAAGGCAAAATTTTCCTAGAAAGGTAAAAAAATGATACAAAGGACTTTTTCAAATTTTAAGATTTCTGTTCATCAAAAGATACCGCTAAGAATCTAAATAGGCAAACCACATATTGTGAACATATTCACAATATGTATATTTTACAAGAACTTGTATTCAGAATATATAGAGAACATCAACAAATCAAAAAAAAATGAACTATCCAATTTTTTTAAATGTGCAAAAGACTTGAACAGGTACTTCACAAAAGGAGTTATATGAATGGACAAATGGCAGATGAAAAGATGTACAACATAAAGTAATGGAAATAAGTGCCAGATACCATGCCCCACTAATATGGCTATTAAAAAACAAAACAAAAAGACCAACTATACCATATATTGATAAAGGTATGAGACATGACCTATTGTATTTCTGGTGAACCAGTTTGGTTTGGAACTTCTTCTAAAATTAAATATAATTCTATTCAGAGACCCTGCAATATCCATTCATAGGAGTTTACCTAAGAAAAATAAAAATATGTTTACAAAATGTAACAAGAATATTCTCAGCAATGTTTTTAATAATAGTCCAAGTGTGGCAATAACCCTAATGGCCATCAATAAGAAAATGGATAAACAACTTGAGTTATATTTATGTAATAGCTTACAGCTTGGCAGTAAAAAAAGAAAAAACTAGGGACGCCTGGGTGGCTCAGTCGGTTGAGCATCTGGCTTTGGCTCAGGTCATGATCTCGCGGTTCGTGGGTTCGAGCCCCGCGTCGGGCTCTGTGCTGACAGCTAGCTCAGAGCCTGGAGGCTGTCTTCAGATTCTGTGTCTCCCTCTCTCTGTGACCCTCCCCTGCTCCTGCTGTCTCTCTCTCTCTCAAAAATAAATAAAACATTAAAAATTTTTTAAAAAAGAAAAAACTACAGGTAAGCGCACTATGGTTGAATCACAAAAGCATTATATTCAGCATAAGAAGCCACACAGACACGAAAATATAATTATGATTCTATTTGAAGGACAATAGTAGGAAAAATTATGATAATAGATGTTAGAAGGTGATTGCTTTATGGGAAAGTGTGACTATAAAGGGGCATGAGGGATTGTATGGGTTGAGTTTTATCTCCTTGAAATCTTTATTTTAAAGTCTTAATTCCTTGTACTTCAGAACGTGACTGTATTTGCAGATAGTGTCTTTAAATAGGTAATTAAGTTAAAATAAGGTCACTAAGGTAGACCCTAATCCAATATAGCTGGTATCCTTAAAACAAGAGGAAATTAGAGCAAACATATGCAGAGGGACGATTGTATGAAAGCATAGAGGCAAATGTTTATCTACAAGCCAAAGAGAGAAGCCCAAAGAAACCAAACTTACTTTGTCAAAGATTAGTTGGCCATACGTTTCTGGGTCCATTTCTGGATTCCCTATTCTGTTCCATTGATCTGAGTGTCTGTTTTTGTGCCGGTACCATACTGTCTTAATGATTACAGCTTTGTAATACAGCTTGAAGTCCAGGATTGTGAAGCCTCATGCTTTGGTTTTCTTTTTCAAGATTGCTTTGTCTATCCAGGGTCTTTTCTGGTTCCATACAAATTTTAGGAGTGTTTGTTCTAGCTCTGTGAAGAATGCTGCTGTTATTTTGATAGGGATTGCACTGAATATGTAGATTGGGTAGTGTTGACATTTTCACAATACTTGTTTTCCTACCCAGGAGCATGGAATATTTTTCCATTTTTTTGGGTGTGTCTTCTTCAATTTCTTACATAAGCTTTCTATAGTTTTCAGTGTATACATTTCTTTGGTTAGATTTATTCCTAGGTATTTTATGTTTTTTGGTGCAATTGGAAATGGGATCAATTCCTTGATTTCTCTTTCTGTTGCTTCATTATTGGTGTATAGGCATGCAACTAATTTCTGTGCATTGATTTTATGCCTGTGACTTTGCTGAATTCATGGATCAGTTATAGCAATTTTTTGGTGGAATCTTTTGGGTTTTCCATATAAAGTATCATGTCATCTGTGAAGACTGAAAGTTTGACCCCCTCCTGGCCAATTTGAATGCCTTTTATTTCTTTGTATTGTTTGATTGCTAAGACTAAGACTTCCAATACCATGTTTAATAACAGTGGCAAGAGTAGACATCCGTGTCTTGTTCCTGACCTTAGGGGGAAAGCTCTCAATTTTTTCCCCATTGAGGATGATATTAACAGTGTGTCTTTGGTATATGGCTTTTATGTTCTTGAGGTATGGTCCTTCTATCTCTACTTTCTTCAGGGTTTTTATCAAAAAAGGATGTTGTATTTTTTCAAATGCTTTCTCTGCATCTATTGAGAGGATCATGTGGTTCTTGTCCTTTCTTTTATTGATGTGAAGTATCATATTGATTGTTTTGTGGATATTGAAGCAACACTGCATCCCAGGTATAAATCCTACTTGATCATGGTGAATAATTTTTCAATGTATTGTTGAATCCAGTTGGCTAGTATCTTGTTGAGGATTTTTGCATCCATTTTCATCAGGGAAATTGGTCTATAGTTCTCTTTTTTAGTGGGATCTTTGTCTGATTTTGGAATCAAGGTAATGCTGGCTTCATAGAAAGAGTTTGGAAGTTTTCCTTCCATTTCTATTTTTTGGAACAGCTTCAAGAGAATAGGTGTTAACTCTTCTTTAAATGTTTAGTAGAATTACCCTGGAAAGCCATCTGGCCCTGGGCTCTTGTTTTTTGGGAGATTTTTTAAATTACTAATTTGATTTCCTTACTGGTTATGGGTCTGCTCAAATTTTCTATTTCTTCCTGTTTCAGTTTTGGTAGTTTATATGTTTCTAGGAATTTGTCCACCTCTTCCAGATTGCCTATTTTATTGGCATATAATTGCTCATGATATTCTCTTATTGTTGTTGGTATTTCTGCTGTGTTGGTTGTGATCTCTCCTCTTTCATTCTTGATTTTATTTATTTGGGTCCTTTCCTTTTTCCTTTTGATCAAACTGGCTAGGGAGTTTATCAATTTTGTTAATTCTTTCAGAGAACAAGCTTCTTGTTTCATTGATCTGTTCTACTGGTTTTTTGGTTTTGATAGCATTGATTTCTGCTCTAATCTTTATTATTTCCTGTCTTCTCCTGGTTTTGGCTTTTATTTTCTGCTCTTTTTTCCAGATCTTTAAGGTGTAAGATTAGGCTGTGTATCTGAGACCTTTCTTCCTTCTTTAGGAAGGCCTGGATTACTATATGTTCCCCTCTTATGACTGCCTTTGCTGCATCCCAGAGGTTTTGGGCTGTGGTGTTATCATTTTCGTTGGCTTCCGTGAACTTTTTAACTTCCTCTTTAACTTCTTGGTTAGCCCATTCATTCTTTAGTAGGATGTTCTTTAGTCTCCAAGTATTATCTTTCCACATTTTTTCTTGTGGTTGATTTTGAGTTTCATAGCGTTGTGGTCTGAAAATATGCACAGTATGATCTCAATCTTTTTGTACTTGTTGAGGGCTGATTTGTGTCCCAGTATGTGCTCTATTCTGGAGAATGTTCCCTGTGCACTGGAGAAGAATGTGTATTCCACTGCTTTAGGATGAAACGTTTTGAATATATCTGTTAACTCCATCTGGTCCAATGTGTCATTCAAAGCCATTGTTTCCATGTTGATTTTCTATTTAGATAATCTGTCCATTGCTGTAAGTGGAGTGTTGAAGTCCCTTACAATTATGGTATTATTATCAATGAGTTTCTTTATGTTTGTAGTTAACTGATTTATATATTTGGGTGCTCCCACGTATTTGGAGCTTAAATGATTACAATTGTTAGGTCTTCTTGGTGAATAGACTCCTTAATTATGATATCATGCCCTTCTTCATCTCTTGTTACACTCTCAATTTTAAAGTCTAGATTGTCTGATATAAGTATGGATACTCCGGCTTTCTTTTGTCCACCATTAGCATGATAGATGGTTCTCCATCCCCTTGCTTTCAATCTGAAGGTGTCTTTAGGTCTAAAGTAGGTCTCTTGTAAACAGCATATAGATGGAGCTTATCGTCTTATCCATTCTGTTACCCTGTGTCTTTTGATTGGAGCATTTAGTCCACTGACCTTTAGAGTGAGTACTGAAAGATATGAATTTTATTGCCATTATGCTGCCTGTAGAGTTGGAGATTCTGGTGGTGTTCTCTGGTCCTTTATAGTCTTTGTTCCATCTGGTCTTTTTTTCTTTTTTCTGGTCTTTTCTCCCCTCAGAAAGTCCCCCTTAAAATTTCTTGCAGGTCTGGTTTAGTGGTCACGAACTCCTTTAATTTTTGTTTGTCTGGGAACCTTTTTATCTCTCCTTCTATTTTGAATGACAGCCTTGCTGGATAAAGAATTCTTGGCTGCGTATTTTTCCAATTCAGCACATTGAATATATCCTGCCACTCCTTTCTGTCCTGCCAAGTTTCTGTGGATAGGTCTGCTGCAAACCTGATCTGTCTTCCCTTGTAGGTTAAGGACTTTTTTTTTTTTTTTGCCTTGCTGCTTTCATGATTCTTTCCTTGCCTAAGTATTTTGTGAATCTGACTATGATATGCCTTGTTGATGGTCGTTTTAGTTGAAGTTAATGGGAGTCCTCTGTGCTTCCTGGATTTTGATGTGTGTCTTTCCCCAGGTTAGGGAAGTTTTCTGCTATGATTTACTCACATAACCCTCTACCCCTTTTTCTCTCTTCACCTTCTGGACCCCTATGATTCTGATGTTGTTCCTTTTCAATGAGTCTTAAATTGTGCTCTTTTGCTTTAGCCTCCGTTTTTTTTTTTTCTGCTTTATTATTCTCCAAAAGTTTGTCCTCTATATTGCTGATTCGCTGCTCTGCGTCATCCATCCTTGCCACTGTGGCATTCATTTAAGATTGCAGCTCAGTTATAGCATTTTTTATTTCATCTTGACTAGCTTTTTTTTTTTAATCTTTATTTATTTTGAGAGAGAGACACAGTGTGAGTAGGGAAGGGTCAGAGAGAGACAGAGACACAGAATCTGAAGCAGGTTCCAGGCTCTGAGCTGTCAGCACAGAGCCAGGCATGGGGCTCGAACTCACAAACCATGAGATCATGACCTGAGCCGAAGTCAGACACCTAACCAACTGAGCCACCCAGGCGCCCCCATCCTGACTAGCTTTTATCTCCACAGAAAGGGATTTTAATGTGTTTTCAATCCCAGATAGAATTCTTAGCCATGATTCTAAATTGTGGTTCAGACATCTTGCTTGTATCTGTGTTGATTCAGTCCCTGGCTGTCATTTCTTCCTTTTTTTTTCCCTCTTGGAGTGAATTCCTTCATTACATCATTTTGACAGGAAAAAGGGAATTAATATGGTTTAAAAAATTAAAATTAAAAAATTAAAAATAACACAAAAAATCAAATAAAGGATGCCAAATCCTAGTTGTGTCCTGGTCTGGTTGTTGAAAGACCTGATAGATTTGAAAAAAAAAAAGGGAAGATAAGAAAATTAAAAAAAAGATGTTTGAAATTTTAAACAATGAATACAATGAAATAGAATAAAAGGAAATGATGGAAGTAAAAAAATAGAATTTGAACATATTATGAGAAAGTAAAAAATATAGTATAAAAAATTAAATTAAAATATTTTTAATAGAAATGGAAAATAAAAATTTTTCCCTTTCTGTATTCAAGATTAAGAAAAGAAAAAAAGTGAATAGATGGACCAGCAAACAGACTGAAGTACGATTGAAATTACATCGGTTTCTCCTAGAAGTCGAACTATGAAGCACTTTATAATCCATAAAGTGAGCAGGTAGAGAGACTTGTGTTGTTATCTGAAGAGTGAGGTTGGCCCAGTTGGGTGGGACTTAGTGTAACAGCTCCATTCTCCACTAGATGGCGCTGCTTAGCTTACTGTGGTGGATTGTTGTGGTGCCTATAGGTGTGAATGCGCATGCACGGGAGGGGTGAAAATGGTATCACCCAGCTACTTAGTCTCTAGTATAAGAACTATGTTCTCCCCTACCAGCAATCATGCACTCCTCCTTTGTCTCCTTCCTCTATCCACTCCCTACTTTTACACTGTCCATGACCAAGACGTCAGGTTGCCAGTCAGCACCTCCCTCATGAGTTTTATCTCAGATGCAGCTGTTTCCCAACCCCTCACTTCTGAGGGACTGCGGTCTTGACCCACTCAGACCTTCTGGGGAGGGTCTTACTGAGCAATGGCTGGGTGCCAGCCTGCCGCCAGGAACATTTAGGAGACTGCACTGCTGCTGATGCCCAGAGACTGTGGCTGGGTGCCAGTCCGCCCCAGAAAAAGTTCACGTGATCGTGTAGCAGCAGTGTTTCAGGGATTATGGCAAATCACAACACACATCTGGTGCCGGGCTTCCCACTTAACATCCTTGTTCCAGCACCAGCGAATGGGGTTATTCTCCAGTTTTCCTTTGCTTGTGGGGTAGGTGTACAGCCTCTACCAAATATCCTCCCAGCAGGGGAACTGCCTCTCCCCATGTGGCCTGAGGACCTGGGGAACCTCACTCTCTGCTCCTGGGGATTCACCCTTCCCACTAGAACACCCCCAGGTATCCAGCTGTGGAGTTGCACACTCTGCGCTCCCCCTGTTTATAGAGTCTTAATGGAATTTAAATCCTCTCCTTTCTCCTTTCTCCCTTTTTTGTTCATTCCCTTGTGTACTTGTTATTTTCTCTCCAGCTGCTTTTGGGCAGGGGAGATGCTTTCTGCTCCTCTCTCTGTAAGCAAAAACAGCTCCTTGACCTCTGTGGCTTTCTCCCCCAGTTCACCTCTCTGTGCCATGTACCTGCTGAGTTCTGTGGTTCACGTTGTTCAGATTGTTGTGTTAATCTTCAAATTAGTTTTCTAGGTGTGCAGGATGGTTTAGTGTTGATTTGGCTGTATTTCAGGGATGAGAGACGCAAAAGAAACTTCCATGCTGTTCCTCCATCTTGGCCCCTCTTCATATATAAATTTTTGTGATAGAAAAGCAAACCAATAAAAATTTTGTGTGAAATATAACAGACACTTACACTCCTATATTAGTTTGCTAGAGCTGCTATAAAATCAAAGATTGGGTGTCTTAAACAACAGAAATTTATTTATTTATTTTTATAGTTCTGGAGGCTGGAAGTCCATGATCAAAGTGTCAGCAGGTTTGATTTCTTCTGAGGCACCTCCTTGGCTTCCAGATGATTTCCTTCTTGTTGTGTCTTCACACATGTCCTCTGGGCATGCACATCTGGTGTCTCTCTCTTAGTGTGTCCAAATTTCCTTTTAATATAGGGACACCAATCAATTTAGACTAGAGGCCTGCCCTAATGGATTCATTTTAATTTAATTACCTCTTTAAAGGCCCTGTCTCCCAAAATAGTCTTATTCTGAGGAACTGGGGATTAAGACTTAATCATATGAATTTTGGGACTTCACGACTTAACTTATAACACTACCCTCTGCACCACCAAAAGCCATATTATTACATGCAAAAACACATTCATCATCATCACAACAGCCCCAAAGTTGACCCCTTTTATTATCAATTCTAAATCCCAAATCTCATCTAAATATCATCTAAAGCAAGTGTGGGCAAGACTTGAAGTCTGATTCATTCTGAGGCAAAATTCTCCAGTTGTGAAACTGTGACGCCAGATAAGTTATCTGTTTCCAAAATACAATGATGGAGGAAACATAGGATAGACATTTCCATTTCAAAAGGGAGAGATCAGAATGAGGAGAGGAGTCTTGGTCCCATGTGAGTTCAAAACTTAGCAGGGAACATTTCATTAGATATCAAGACTGGAAAATAATCCTTTTTAGCTCAATGCTATGTCTTCCAGGCCCATCAGGGGAGTAATCCACCTTCTTTTTTTTTTATTTTTTAAAAATGTTTTTATTTATTTTTGAGAAAGAGAGAGAGACAGCGTAAGCAGGGGAGGGTCAGAGAGAGAGGGAGACACAGAATCCGAAGACAGGCTCCAGGCTCTGAGCTAGCTGTCAGTAGAGAGCCTGACGCGGGGCTTGAACCCACAAACTGTGAGATCATGACTTGAGCCGAAGTCGGACACTTAACCGACTGAGCCACTCAGGCACCCATCCACCTTCTTAATATGCTAGGGTGGTCGTGTGGTGCCCCTGAGGCCCTGGGTGGCAGTCCTGCCTGTACAGCCCTGGTCAGCAATCTGGTCTACTGAAACCCAGAAGGTGGCTTTGCTCTCTGGAATCAGAGGAAGCAGCCTTGACTCCTGGACTGTATCTTATGATCCCATGGTAGCAGTGGCAGCCTTTCTGATCTCTGAATACCTTCAGGGACGTTCTTAACTTTTCTTAAAGTATTAAACATGTTCACAGATAGATAGTTCTGAGGTTCATTTCTATAGTATACCAGATGTCTGATAGCCTGCCTTTTTTTTTTCCTATCTCTGTCCCCTTCAGTTCAAGCTAGCAATGTTCTGCTAGTATAATCCTATTTCTGTTCCTAGCTTCTTCTGAGATAGCTGACTGTATCAATGAGTAACATCCTGTCTTAGTCCATTTAGGCTGCTATAACACACTTATTTCTCACAGTTAGAGAGACAGCCAAAATCAAAGTGCTAGTACTTCGAGGAGGGTGAGGGCCCTCTTCCTGATTAATGGATGAGTTTTTGCTGTGTCCTCAGATGGGGAAAGGGAGCTCTGTTGAGTCTCATTTTTAGAATGGCACTAATTCCATTGTTCGGGCTCCATCCCTATGAACTAATCACTTTTCAAAGGCTCGACCTCTAAATACCATCATATTGGGGAATAGATTTCAACATTTGAAATTCGAAGGCTACAGCACCTGTAATCTCTGTATCAAATGAATATTTAGCCATACCCTTAGTATTATCTCAAAACCTGATTTCTTGATTTTTGTAACATGGATGGACTGAGAATATTCCAAAATCATCAAGTTTTGATTGTCATTGTTGTTCTGTAACAACTCCATCTTCTGTTTATCTCTCTCCTCGGACATTTCACCATAAGCAGTAAGTAGGAGCAGGCCACATTAGCAATATTTTGCTTAGAAACCCCCTCAGTTAAATATTCAGTTTCATCACTTAAAAATTTTACCTTCCACAAAACACAGAACAACAATTCAGCCAAATTCTCTGTCACTTTATAACAAGGATCACCTTTCATCCATTGTTCAACACAGTTCTCATTTCCATTGGAGGCCTCCTTAGAAGTACCTTTAAGATCCATACAATTGTCAGTTATCTCCTCAGAACAATGTAGGCTTTTTCTAACAAGGATCTCAAAGTTCTCTAGCCTCTACCCAATCTGTTCCAAAGCCACTTTTTGTTTAGATATTTGTTATAGCAACATCCCACTTTTTGGTACTAAAATCTTTATAATTTTGTTAGGTTTCCCATAACAAAACACTACAGACAGACATCATGCAGACTATCTTTTTTTTTTTTTTATCACAATGGGATGACATTAAAAGTTAATAACAGAAGGAAAACAAAATGCACAAATTTCTGGAAATTTTATAGTATAGTCTTTAAAGATGGGTCAAGGAAGAAATTACAAGGACAGTTAGAAAACCATTGGTATGAATGAAAACAAAGAAAAAAACCACCAGAACTTGTGGGACACAGAAAAAGAAGTGCTAAAGGGGAAATTTATAGCTGTATATACTTACATTATAAAATGTAACAAGGTACATTGTTACAAAGTATGTCAACAATCTAATTTACTTTTAATAAGCTAAAAAAGGAAAAAGGAAAAAAGGAAAATCCAAAAAAGTAGCAAAAAGAAGGCAATAACAGAGATTAGAGTAGATGAGGAAAATAGGAAATAGAAACTAATAGAGAAAATTAATGAATAAAAGTTGGTGTTTTGAAAAAATCAAAATTGAATAACCATTACCTAGATGGACTAAGAAAAAAGGGAGATGATACAAATTACTAAAATCAAAAATGAAAATGGGAACATTCCTATTGATTCTACAGAAATAAACAGAATTGTGAATACTGTGAATAATTGTATGCCAACAAATGGAATGACCTATGAAAAGTGAACAAATTCCTAGACACTCAAAATCTACCAAAACTAAGTCAAGAAGAAAATCTGAACAGACTAAAAATCGTAAGGAGATTGGATCAGTAATCAAAAATCTCCAAAGAAAACACCTGGACTTGATGGATTCATGGTGAATTCTAAGAAACACTTAAAGAAGATCTAATACCAATCCTTCTCAGATTTCCAAAAATTGAAGAGAAGGGTGCACTTCTGAACTTATTCTAGAGGCCAGCAGTATCCTTATACCAAGAACTACAAGAAAACTATAGATCAATATCTCTTATGAACATGAATGCAAAAATTCTCAACAGAATACTAGGAAACAGAATTTGGCAGCATACTTACATGATTAGACAACCTGAGGAAGTCAAATTTATTCCTAGAATGCAAGATGGTTCAACATATAAAAATTGATGAGTGTAATATGGCACATTAACAGAATGAAAGGGCAACATCCACCGAATCATTTCAATTGATGCAGAAAAAGCATTTGACAAAATTCAACACTCTTATGACAAAAACACTCAACAAACTAGGAAAAGAAAGGCACTACCTTAATGTAATGAAAGCTATATGTGAAATACCAACAGGAAACACCAAACTCAATGGTGAAAGATGGAAAGCATTTCCTCTAAGATCAGGAACAAGGCCCACTCTCAATACTTCTACTCAATGGAGTACTGGAAGTTCTAGCCAGAGCAGTTAGGCAAGAAAAAAGAAGTAAAAGCATCCAAATTGGAAAGGAAGTAGAACTGTATCATGTATGTTTGCATATGACATGATCTAATATATAGAAAACCCTAAAGATTCCACACACAGAAAACCTTAATGAGTGAATTCAGCGAAGGAACGGTACATAAAGTCAGTTCCCCCAAATCATTTTCATTTATATATGCTAACAATAAACAATCTGAAAAGGAAATTACAACAATTTTATTTAAAAAAGCATTAAGAAGAATAAAAGACCTGGGAATTAAATCAAGGGAGGTAGAAGACTTGTACAATGAAAACTACAAAGCACTTCTGAAAGAAATTGAAGGAAGCATGGGGTGCCTGTGTGGCTCAGTCGGTTGGCTGTCCAACTTCGGCTCAGGTCATGATCTCGTGTCTTGTGAATTCGAGCCCTGCATCGGCCTCTGTGCTGACAGCTCAGAGCCTGGAGCTGCTTTGGATTCTGTGTCTCCGTCTCGCTCTGCCTCTCTCTCTCTCTCTCTCTCTCTCTCTCTCTCTCTCTCTCTCTAAAAATTAAACATTAAAAAAATTTAAGAAATTGAAGGAAGCATGAATAAATGTTCCTGGATTGGAAGATTTAATATCGTTGAAATGCCAGCACTATTCAAAGTTATCTACAGATTCAATCCAATCTTTATCAAAACTGAAATGACTTTTTTTCAGAAATAGAAAATACTTCCTACAATTCATGTGGAATCTCTTCACCATGCACAATCAAAAGAATCCTGAAAAAAAAAAAGCTGGAGGACTTATATTTCCTGATTATAAAACTTATTACAAATCTACAAGAAACCAAAACAATGTAGTATTAGCAAAAATATAGACTTAGAGACCTATAGAATAGAATAGAAAGCCCAGAAACAAAATCTTACATATATGGCCAACTGATTTTTCTCCAAGTATTTAATTAAATTCCAGCTAGTTAAAATAGAGTGTGACATTAGTTTCGGGTGTAGAATTTAGTGATTCATCACTTACATACAACACCCAACTATCATCACAAGTGCCTTTCTTAATACCCATCACCCATTTTACATATCCCTCCACTGAACTCCTCTCCAGTAACTCTCAGTTTGTTTTCCACAGTTAAGAGTCTGTTTCCTGGTTTGTCTCTTGCCCCACCCCACCCCCACATTCATCTATTTTATTTTCTAAATTCCACATATGAATCAAATCACATAGTATTTGTTTTTCTCTGACAGACTTATTTTGCTTAGCATAACTCTCTAGCTCTATCCACGTCTTTGCAAATGGCAAGATTTCATTCTTTTAGATGGCTGAGTAATATAATATAATAGTATATAACATAATTATAATATGTATACATACATACCACATCTTTATCCATTAGTTGATGGACATTTGGACTCTTTCCATAGTTAGGCTATTGTTGATAGTGCTACTATAAATATCAGCTGTATGTATCCTTTCAAATCTGTATTTTTGTATTCTTTGGGTAAATACCTAGTAGTGCAGTTGTTGGATCATTGGGTAGTTCTATTTTTAACATTTTGAGGGACCTCCCTACTGTTTTCCAGAGTGGCTGCACCAGTTTTCATTCCCACCAACAGTGTAAGAGGGTACCCCTTTCTCCATATCCTCACCAACATCTATTGTTTCTTGTGTTGTTACTTTTAGCCATTCTGATAGATGTGAGGGGGTATCTCAATGTGGTTTAGATTTGTATTTCCCCGATGATGAGTGATGTTGAGCATCCTTTCATGTATCTGTTAGCCATCTGAATGTCTTCTTTGGAAAAGTGTCTATTCATGTCTTCTGACCATTTCTTTACTGGATTATTTACTCTTTGGGTGTTGAATTTGCTAAGTTCTTTATAGATATTGCATAGTAACCCTTTATCAGATATGTCCTTTGCAAATATCTTCTCCCATTCAATAGGCCGCCTTTTAGTTTTGCTGATTGTTGCCTTTGCTGTACAGAAGGTTTTTTATCTTGATGAAGTCCAAATAGTTCATGTTTGATTTTGTTTCCCTTGCCTCTGGAGACACGTCTAGTAAGAAGTTGCTGTGACTGAGGTCAAGGTGGTTGCTACCTGTGTTCTCCTCTAGGATTTTGGTGGTTTCCTGTCTTACATTTAGGTCTCTCATCCTATTTGAGTTTATTTTTGTGTATGGTGTAAGAAAGTCGTCCCATTTCATTGTTTTGCATGTTGCTCTCCGGTTTTTCCAGCACCACTTATTGAAGAGACATTTTCCCATTGCATATTCCTTCCTGCTTTGCCAAAGATTAATTGTACCATATAGTCGTGGGTTCACTTCTGGGTTTTCTATTCTGTTCTTTTGATCTAGATGTCCGTTTTTATGCCAGTGCCAGACTGTCTTGATGACTACAGGTTTGTAATATAACTTGATGTCTGGAATTGTGAGGCCTCCAGTTTTCTTTTCCTTTTTTCAAGATGGCTTTGGCTATTTGGGGTCTATTGTGGTTCCATACAAATTTTAGGATTGCTTGTTCTAGCTTGAGAAAGAATGGCGGTGGTACTTTGATAGAAATTGCATTAAATTTGGGTAATGTAGACATTTAAACAATATTTTTCTTCCAATCCATGAGCATGGAATGTTTTCCCATTTCTTTCTGGCCTTTTCAGTTTCTTTCATAAGTGTTTTATAGTTTTCAGAGTACAAATCTTTTACCTGTGTGGCTAGGTTTATTTCTAGGTATCTTATGCTTTTTGGTGCAGTTGTAAATGGGATCAATTCTTGATTTCTCTTTCTGCCACTCCATTATTGGTGTATAGAAATGCAACAGATTTCTGTACATTGATTTTATATCCTGTGACTTTATTGAATTTGTGTATCAATTCTAGCAGTTTTCTTCTGGAATCTTTTGGCTTTCCTGTATAGAATCTCATGTCATCTGCAAATAGTGAAAGTTTTACCTCTTCCTTGCCAATTTGGGTGCCTTTTATTTCTTTTTGTTGTATGACTGTTGAGGCTAGGACTTCCGGTACTATGTTAAATAACAGTGGTAAGAGTTGATATCCCTGTCTTGTTCCTTAGTCTAGAAGGAAACATCTCAGTTTTTCCCCATTGAGGATGATATCAGCTGTGGGTTTTTCATATATGGCCTTATGATGTTGAGGTGTGTTCTCCTTACCCTACTTTGTTGAGGGTTTTAATCCTGCATGGAGGTTGTACTTTGTCAAATGCCTTTTCTGCATCTATTGAAATGATCGTGTTCTTATCCTTTCTTTTCTTAATCAGTCACTTTGATTGATTTGCAAATAGAACCACCCCTGCAGCCCAGGAATAAATCCCACTTGATAGTGGTGAATAATTCTTTTAATGTATTATTGGATTCAATTTCCTAGTATCTTGTTGAGAATTTTTATATCCATGCTGCTCATCAAGGATATTGTCCTGTAATTCTTTTGAATGGGTTCTTTGTCTGGTTTTAGAATCAAGGAATGCTGGCTTGATAGAATGAGTTTGGAAGATTTCTTTCCATTTCTATTTTTTTTCAGAGTTTGAAAATAGGTATTAACTCTTCTTTAAATGTTTGGTAGAATTCCCCCTGGGAAGGCATCTGCTTTGGACTGTTTTTTGTTAAGAGATTTTCGATTACTGATTCAATATCTTTGCTGGTTATGGGTATGATCAAATTTTCTATTTATACCTGTTTCACTTTTGGTAGTTTGTATGTTTCTAGGAATTTGTCCATTTCTTCCAGATTGCCCAGTTTGTCAGCATATAATTTTTCATAGTGTTCTCTTATAATTGTTTATATTTCTCTGGTATTGGTTGTGATCTCTCCTCTTTCGTTGATGATTTTATCTATTTGGTTCCTTTTTCTTTTCTTTTTGGAAGTCTGGCTAGGGGTTTATCAATTTTCTTAATTCTTTCAAAGAACCAGCTCTTAGTTCCATTGATCTGTTCTATGGATTGTTTTTTGTTTGTTTCTATATCATTTATTTCTGCTCTAATCTTTATTAGTTTCCTTCTTCTTCTGGTTATAGGCTTCATTTGCTGTTTCTTTTCTAGCTCCTTTAGGTGTATGGTTAAGTTGTGTATTTGGGACCTTTCTTGTTTCCTGAGATAGAAATTCCTGAATTGCAATATACTTCCCCTTAAGACTGTCTTTGCTACATCCCAAAGTTTTTGGACTTTCATATTTTCATTTTCTTTTGCTTCCATATATTTTTTAAATTTCTTTAATTTCTGGCCAACCCATTCATTCTTTAGTAGGAATTTCTTTAACCTTTATGTATTTGAGGACTTTCTAAATTTTTTCTTGCAGTTGACTTCAGGTTTTATAGCGTTGTGATCTGAAAATATGTATGGTATTCTCTCAATCTTCTTATACTTGTTGAGGGCTGATTTGTGACCCAGTATGTCGTCTATTCTAGATAATGTTCCATGTGCACTCAAGAAGAGTGTGTATTCTGTTGCTTATCTGTTACGTCCATCCAGTCCAGTGTGTCATTCAAAGCCCTTGTTTTCTTATTGATTTTTGCTTCCATGATCTGTCCATTGCTGTAAAGGTGGTTTTAAAGTCCCCTACTAACAGTGTATTGTTGTCAATAGTTTGTTTACATTTTTTATTAATTGATTTCTATATTTGGGAGTTCCACATTGGGGACATAAGTATTTACAAATCTTAAAGCTTCTTGATGGATAGACCAGTTAATTATCATGTAATGCCCTTTTTTATCTCGTTACAATCTTTGTTTTAAAACCAATTTGTTTCTTATAAGTATCGCTACTTTGTTTTTTTGTTTTTGTTTTGTTTTGTTTTGTTTTTTGGACATCCATTTGGATGATGGATGGTTTTCCATCCCCTCACTTTCAATCTTCAGAGGTCTTTGGGTCTAAAATGAGTCTCTTGTAGGCAACAGATAGACGGATCTTGTTTTTTGGTTTTTATCCATTCTGATGCCCTGTGTCTTTTGATTGAATCATTTAGCCCATTTACATTCAGAGTCACTATGGAAAGATACATTTAGTGCCGTTGTTTTACATGTAGGGTTGGTGTTTCTGGTGATGTTCTCTGGTGCTTTCTAGTGTTTGTTGCTTTGGTCTTTTTTTCTCTACTCAAAGAGTCCTCCTTAAAATTTCATGCAGGGCTGGTTTAGTGATCATGAACCTTTTAGTTTTTGTTTGTCTGGGAAACTCTTTATATCTCTTTCTATATTGAATGACACCCATGCTGGGTAAAGAATTCTTGGCCACATATTTATCCCATTCAGCACGTTGAATATTTCCTGCCACTCCTTTCTGGCCTGCTATGTTTCTGTAGACAAATCTGTTGCAAAACTGATTTGTCTTTCCTTGTAAGTTAAAGAATTTTTCCCCCTCTTGTTGCTTTCAGGATTCTTTCCTTGTCTGTATATTTTGCGAATTTGACTATGATATGCCTTGGCAATGATCAGCCTTTGTTGAATTTAATGGGGATTCTCTGCGCTTCTTGGATTTTGATGTCTGTGTTCTTCCCAGATGAGGGAATTTTTTAGGTACAATTTGGTCAAGGGGTATCTGGGTGGCTTAGTCGGTTAAGTGTCTGACTTTGGCTCAGGTCATGATCTTGTGGTTTATGAGTTTGATCCCCGCATCAGGCTCTGTGCTGACAGCTCAGAGCCTGGACCCTGTTTCAGATTCTGTCTCTCTCTCAATCTCTCTCTCTCTCTCTCTCTCTCTCTCTGCTCCTCCCCTGCTTGTGCTCTGTCTCTGTCTCAAAAAATAAACATCAAAAAAATTGTAATTTGGTCAAATAAACCTTCTGCCCTCTTTCTCTCTCCTTGTCTTCTGGCATCCTATGATATGAATATTATTGCATTTTAATAAGTAACTGAGTTCCCTAAGTCTGCCTTTATGGTTCCCGACCTTTCTTTCTGTCTTCTTTTCAGCATCACTGTTTTCCATGATTTTATCTTCTGTATCACTGATATGTTGCTCTGCCTCTGCTGTCCTTGTTTTTATGGCCTCCATTTGTGATTACATCGTAGTTAGAGTATTTTTAATTTCAGCCTGACTAGACTTTAGTTCTTTTATCATTGCAGTAAGGGATTCTCGACTGTCTTGTGTGCTTTTTTCAAGCCCAACTAATAATATAATTGTTTTAAATTCTAATTCAGACCTCTTATATCTACATTGATTAAATCTCTGGCCATCATTTCTTCCTGTTCCTTTTAGGTGAATTCCTTTTAGGTGAATTCTTCCATCTTGTTGTTTTGGAGAGAAAAGCAAAATAAAACAAAATAAAATCTAAAAATTGAAGAAAAAAATTAAAAATAAAATAAAGTACATAAAGGAAGGTAGATCCTACGTGTGTTTTAGTCTGCTTGTTATGAGAAGCTTGATAGAAAGAGGTAGAAGGAAAGAAAAAGAAAGAATAACATTAAACATTTTAAGTATGTATATAAAATTAACAAATAAGTAAAAAATTTAAAAAAATTAAAAATTACTTTCTCTATCAACAAAAGATAAAACAAAACAAAACAATGAAACAAGTTTAAAAAAAACCCAAAGGATGCTAGATCCTTTTCCCCCTAGAGGTGAAGCTTTGATCAGTATAGATGAGCGGTTTGTGCTGGTCTTCTGGGATAGGGGCCTGCTACTCTGGTTCTCAGGTGCAACTGCTGTAGTAGAGATGTGCCTGCAAGGAGCAAGAGGGTGGTGCTTGGTGTAGTGGCTCCTGTCCACCTGGTTGCGCTGTCTAGCTCACTGAGGTTGTTCAAGCTGGTGGATATGGGGAGGAAATGTCTTCACTTTGTTCTATCTTGGGAGCAGGAAATGCAGTCATCCCTGTTCAGTAAGCCCTCAGAGACACACAAACAGTGTGTCCCTGGTTTCCATCAGATCTCTACCTTCATTGTGTCTCTGTCTGAGCTGTCAGCCTGCCAAATGCCACAGCACTCCTGTTTCTTAACTCAGGCAGGGCTGTGTTTGAAAACTCCACAGAGTTTTCAAGACCTTTGCAGCAGGGACCCATACTAGTCTTCTGGGGGAGGGTAATACTGCATTGTAGCCAGTGCCAGCTTGTCATAGAAGACAGCCACCCAACCATGCATTGCATCAGAGATTATGGTAAATTGCAACACACAACTGGTGCCAGGGATTGTTGCCCTCAGTCACCATCTTTGTTATTATTATGGTGAGCAGGAGAGCTTGATGGTATCCACAGGGTCCTTTGTGGAAAGGCTGTATCACTCTCCCAAATGCACCCCAAACAGGAGAATCACTTCTCCCCATGTGACCCTGGGGATCTTCAGGCTTTCCACTGCTGGGGCTTAACACTGCTCTCCCACCAGAACACTGCTCAGCTCCCCAGGCATGAACTGAAATTTCACAGACCTCCAAAACTTTGGAATCTGCACTCTATTGTTTATAGAAGACTGGTGGTATTGTATTTTTCCTTGTTAGAGGTTTTGGGGAGTAGTTTTCTTGTGCAGTCCTCTGTGCATGTTTTCATTCTTTTGTGTGTGTGTGTGTGTGTGTGTGTGTGCTTTATCTCTCTCTCCTCCTTCTCTCTCCTTACTCCCAACACGAGTCAGATCTCCCTCCCCTGGGGAGTGCCTGCAGCCCTTTTCTCCCATGAACTCTACCCAGTTCCTACCTTCTAAAAGTAGTTTTTCTGGTTTGTAGACATGCAGCTTTGTTCTCTAAGACTTCCAATTGATTTCTTGGGTGTTCAGAATGATTCTATATTTATCTAGCTGTGTTTGAGTGAAGAGGTGAGCTTAGGGTCACCCTACTCCTCTGCCATCTTACCTTCCTGCAAAATTATTGCTTCTTTAAAAGGTGAGTTTTCTGGGGCACCTGGATGGCTCAGTTGGTTGAGCGTCCAACTCTTGATTTTGGCTTGGGTCATTATCCTAGGGTTGTTGGATCCAGTCCTCAGTCCTACATTGGGCAATGTCTCTCTCTCTCTCTCTCTCTCTCTCTCTCTTTCTCTTTCCCTCTCAAAAAAGTGGCTTTTCCAAACTATTTTTGTAAATGTATTCCTTGTCATGTGTGATCATGATATCTCTGTTCTGCTATCTACATGGTTAGCCAGTGCCCTGACAGAGTTCTCCTTAAATACTTGGACCCAAAAGGAAAATAGAAGTGTTTTGTCTCTTTAAATTCTTTCTTCAGACAATAAAAATCACTTCTGTCTGAGTTTGAAATGATCAACCTCTGTGCTGTTTCTTAAGCGAATAACCAAACCAATCAGATCAAAATATAAACCTAGATTTTCAGAGGATGAAGCTCATCTGAAACTAACAAGCCACAGCAGGATATGTGACACTATCTTAATATCTCGCTTCTGCATGGCTGGGGCTTGGGGCCTATAACTACTATGTCAAGTATTTAAATTTACCAATATTTACCAGCCTCCTTCTTCTTCAGGGACTCAACTGATCACTTCAAATTTTCAACTAGAGTCGATTTCCAAAATAGTGATTTTGACAGTTTTTATCATTTCAGTAGTTGTTTTGCTGGAGAGATGGATTTCTGGAGCTTCTTACCGCACCATTTAGCATTTTATGATTCTTTGTTTTCTACATTTCTGTGTCTTTGTTTTTTCTCTATTTCTGTGTTACTGGCTTCTTTCATTTTAAATAGGTTTTGTTTACTCTACCGGTTTAACTCCTATATATTTTTGTGTCACTTTTAGTTACTTCCTTAGTGATCACTCTGGGATTCTAATTACATTTTAACTTAAATCATTTTAGTACACATTAGTACCAACTTAATTTCAATTGTATACAAGCATCTTGCTCCAGTATAGCTATATTATCTCCCCATGCATTTGTGCTACTATTTTCATATATATTATGTCTTTATAAGGTCATCAATTTTAAGCCCTTTCACACAATTTTAGTAGTACTCTTCTATACTTCGAATCAAATTAGAGAAGAAACGATTTACAAGCCACGAAATATTAATACTGTATCTTATATTTATTTATATAGTTACCTTTAGCAGTGCTTTTTATTTCTTTGTGTGGATCTGAGCTACTCTCTAGTGTCCTTTCTTTTTGGCCTGATGCTTTCCTTTTAGTATTTATTACATGTCCTGTTAGAGACAAATTATCAGTTTTGTTCATCTGGGATGATCTTAATTTCACCTTCATTTTTGAAAGATAGTTTTTATGGACTTAGAATTATTGGTTGATGGTCTTTTCCTTCAACTTTGAATAAGTCATTCTATTGCTCATTGGACTTCATGATGTCTGCTGAGAAGTCAGTGGTTAATCTAAATGTGGATCCCTTATGATTAATTTTTTTCTACTACTTTCTTTTTAATTTAACTTAATTTTAATTCCAGTATAAGTAACATACAGTGTTAAACAATTTCAGGTGTACAATATAGTGATTCAACAATTCCATACATCACACAGTATTTATCATGACAACAAGTGCACTCCTTAATCCCCATCATCTATTTTACCCATCCCTCTGGTAACCATCAATTTGTTCTTTATAGCTAGGAGTCTGTTTCTTGGTTTGCCTCTCTCTCTTTTTTCCCCTTTGCTCCTTTTTGGTTGTTTCTTAAACCCCATATATGAGTGAAATCATATAGTTTTTGTCTTCCTCTGATTTATTTCGCTTAGCATTATACTCTCTAGGTCCATCCATGTTGTAAATGGCAAGATTTCATTCCTTTTATGGCTGAATAATATTCCCTTGTATATACAAACTGTGTCTTCCTTATTCATTCATCTGTAGATGGACACTTGGACTGTTTCTATAATTCAGCTGTTGTGAATAATGCTGCTGTATACACAGGAGTGTATGTGTCCCTTTAAATTAATGTTTTTGTATTTTTTGGGCAAATACCCAGTAAGGTGATTACTGGATCATAGAAAAGTGCTATTTTTAACTTTTTGAGGAAACTCCATCCTGTTTTCCACAGTGGCTACACAAGTTTGCATTCCCTCCAACAGTGCAAGGGGGTTCCTTTTTCTCCACACCCTCATCAACACTTGTTTCTTGTGTTGTTGATTTTAGCCATTCTGACAGGTGTTAGGTCTCATTATAGTTTTGATTTGCATTACCATGATAATGAGTGATGTTTTCATGTGTCTGTTTGCCATCCGGATATCTTCTTTGGAGAAATGTCTGTTCATTTCTTGTTCATATTTTTAATTGGATTATTTGTTGGGGGTTTTTCTACTGCCTTCAATATTTTTTTAAGTCTGGCTTTTGACAGTTTGACTTTGATGTGACTATGTGTGAATCTCTTTTTGTTTATCATAATTAAAATTCATTGCTTCTTGGATAAGTAGATTACTATTTTTCTTTAAATTTGAAAACTAATTGGTCTTTATTTCTTGAAATATTTGAAATATTTTTGAAATGTGCCCCCCTTTTCTTTCCTTCTGGGACTCCTTTAATGTACCTGCTAGTGCACTTGATGGTGTTTCAGTGGACTCTAACATTTTGGTTTTTTTTCTTCATTGTTTTTTTTTTTAGGCCCTCAGATTCAATTGACCTATCTTCAAGTTCACTGTTGTTTTTCCCTGCCAGTTCCAATTATTTATTGACCTTATTTAGTGGCTTTTTAATTTCAGTTATTCAACTTTCTGTCCAGAAGTTTTATTTGGTTTCTTCATTGAAATTTTTTACATGGTGAAATGTTATTCTCATGCTTTTTTAAAAGTCCTTTAAACATCGTTTTCTTTAATTTGCTAAGCATGTTTGTAATAGCCTTTTTAAAGTTTTTTTCATGTAATTCCAATATTTGAGCTCCATGGGGAGAGTATCTATTGACTGTTTTGTTTTGTATGTGCCATACTTTCTTATTTCTTTGCATGATTCATAATTTTTGTTAAAAACTAGTTATTTTTGACAGTTTTAGACTTCTTCCACATTTAAATACACATGCAGCAATGGGTCTACAACTCAAGTTGTAAAAACAGATTAATCCACAAATTCAAGTTCTGAAAGAAAAATCTACCCTTAATAATTTAAAAGATACTGAGACCCACACATTCCCAACTTAAACCCTCATCTACACAAATTTACATTATTTATAAATAAGTCACAGGCTCGCCCTGAATTACATTTATCACAAACTCACTCTAGAGCAACACAGACCAAAATACCATTGAAGCTAATTAACATAACACAAAGTTAAATTTTAAACTTACACATGACAAAAAATACCAACATGAAACATTAAAGAAGGTAACCTAACCCAGTACATCTATAGCAATTTTTATAAAAGCCATTGGAGTGCAACACACAGCTAAGTTGCAACATGTAAGGGTCCAAGGGTCAGTTCCCTGCAGCCACAGCTCTTGATGCATGGATTTCCTAGGTGGACAGTCAACACGATGTAGGAAATGACATAGTCCCCACTCGCGAACAAGTCCAGATTCTTTCTTTGGGGTCAGGGTCTGCAAGCGCCTGTCAGCCCCAGCCTCTGACTGCTTGCCCCTACCTTGGGAGAGAATAGCAAGCAGACAGGCTGAGGTGGGGCTACAAGCCCCTGCTGTCTGCCATCACACACAGAAGTAGACATCTTCCCAGTCCAGGCCAAGACTGCCTGAAATCCAGGGACAAAACGTTTGTACCTGGACACAATGTGTTGTCCTGGAAAGTACCATGGGTCTCCCAGACCCAGAACAAGATGCTCTTGAGTGAGGCTCCATAGTGGCCACTGCGGTGTACAGCCCTGGGTACCCACAAGAGTTGGGGTCTAGGAGCTGCCCACTGCTTCCTGGCATCTGCCTGAAAACCCCATTGGGCCCCACATAAACCAGGTCCCCTGAGGGCTGGGCTCATTTTGAACAACTAGCCAGAACCTTTCAGCTTTGTCCATGTAAGGCCAGTGGGAGGCCACTCATCATCTGCCCCACAGGCCCCCGAAGGACTCTGGCTGTGCTGGCCACCTCCCAAAGCATCTGTCCTGGCTCCCAACATACTGTTGGGACTGTGGCAGGTCAGCTGCAGCTGCAGCTCAGGGGATGCCCTCCTTCTTCTGACAGCATTGTGAGGGAGGCACCCACCAGTCAGACCGTAGGAAAGACACAGCTGCACGTCCTGCTTGCCCAGGTGGTCCTCTCCCATCAGGGCCTTGTGCTTCTCCAGCATGTTCTTCAGGCTTTGCTTGTGTGTCACCAGGTACAGGTTGCTGCCACCCCTGGACTTCAACTCGGTGTTGAAGCACGGGTCGTACTTGTGCTGGCCGTCTCCCGGGTGCCAGCCAGGTGCCCAGGGACAGACACCTCCTTGCTGTGCCGCACATGCAGGTACTCACGGCTGAGGCACAGGTAGGGTCGGCTGAAAGCGCATAGCCACTGCCCCGCCTGTAGGGCAGGCAGTAGTCACAGCGCTGGCAGACGGCCTTGTGCCAGTGGCTCCCAGGCTTGACACTGCCGCGGCCTTAAAAGAAGCCCCAGTTGAGATGGTGGCAGTCGGTGGGGTCATGTGTGCGCAGCTCTGCCAGCAGCTCCCGCAGCCCCTCAAACGCATTGTCATCTGCCTTTAGCGTGAACTCAAAGGCCGCCCGCTTGTCCAGCCAGGCCAGCATGGCCAGCACCTTGGCCGTGAGGTTTTCGTATACGCGGTGCAGCGCCGGGAGCAGCAGCAGGTCACCATGTTCAAGTTCCAGGCCTGGCCGCCCCGCAGCGCCCCGGCTGCCTGTGCCCGCTGGCAGAATGCGCCCACGTCACCCTGGCTTCTGTGACGTGCGGCCCACCCCCCCTTGTGTGGTGCTCAATGCTGTGCGGCTCCGCGCCGTCAACAGTACCTCCAGGAAGGTGGTGGCCGGTGGTGGCCGGTGGCCTGGTGGGCAGAGGGCCAAGAGCCGCACAGCATGCCAGGTAGAGAAGTCCAGCACCGCAGAGTGCCAGGCTACCCAGGCCCAACACTGTCCAGTGCCATCCTGCGCGCTGTAGTAGCTTCAGGGCACTCAGCAGGGAACGCCAGGGGCCCTGAACCCTCGGCACCCGCAGAATTCGCTGGTGGCGGAGGCGGAGGGCCAAGGGGGGTGGGGGGGGAATGAGTTATTTTACATAATATAATGTAGGAACTCTAGAAATCAGCCCAGCCCTCCCCTCCCTGCCCCCCGCCCCCACTTCCAAAAGCTTGTTATTTTGCTGTTTGATTACTTATTTGGATCAATTCAATGCATTCCGTGTTCTCTCAGCTAGTGATTGGTAGAAACTTCAAAGCAACTTCAAAGCTGGGGCAACTGGGTGGCTCAGTTGGTTAAGTGTCTGACTTTGGCTCAGGTCATGGTCTTGCAGTTGGTGAGTTCGAGCCCCACATCAGGCTCTGGGCTGACATCTCTCTCTCTCTCTCTCTTTCTCTCTCTCTCTCTCTCTCTCTCTCTCTCAAATAAAAATAAACATTAAAAATTTTTAAAAAAGAAAAAAAGAAACTTCAAGGCAAAGCCTTAAAGCTGTGAATCATCCACCATTTGCATCAGCGTGTATGTTGCAGCACACCCTCAGTGCTCCAGTGGTTTATAGCTCTTTCTCAGCTTTCATTTCCTGCTCCTGAGAGAGTAGGGTCTTTTAAATTATCTTCCTGAACTTCCATCTCTCCTTGCATGTGTATTCTGCCCCCTAGACCTCTAGGTGTAGCCTTTCAAAGCCATTTGTAAACCTCTGTTCCCTGGATTTTCCAAAGTAATTTTCTTGGCGATCTTTTTTAGCCCTACCTAGATTTTCTGCCTGAGGCAGCTGCAATTTCATACAATTGCTGTTATTTATTTTTCACTAACAGCCAGATGTTTCCTCACTGTGTGAACTCTGAGTCCGTTCAAATCTGGTGAATGGACATTTCCAGGAAGCTTCCAGACAGGTCAAACAGTGACAGTCCTCTGGCAGTGGGCTTTTTTGGAAACTTCCCAAACAATTATTCCTTCAGTACCTACTACACTGCTGGGTTTCTTTTCTTTTCTTTCCTTTTCTTTTCTTTCCTTTTCCTCTTCTCTCCCCTCTCCTTTCCTCTCTCTCCTCTCCTCTCCTTCTCCTCTCCTCTCCCCTCCTCTCCTCTCCTCTCCCCGTCCCCTTCTCTCCTCTCTTTAGTTGCTCTTGCTCTTAGGCCTCTAGTTTTCAAGATTACCACTGATATGTGGAGGTGAATAGGAAAGAACATCCTCAGAGCTCACAGTTCTTACTGAGATTCAGTTGTTCTTGAAGTGCTCTCCAGCTTCTTGAAGCCTTTGGGTAATTTCCAAAGTTTTGAAAAAGTTGATGTTGACCGCTTTGCCACTGTTCTCCCTCCCTGTCCCCTAGAGTGGATATTCAGAAGTCCTTTACTTGACTGTACCTAAAGTGTTCTCCAAGATACTGTTTAGAAACAAATTCTGAGTTTGAAAAAGTGGGGTGAAAATACATAAGATTCTTGCCAGTCCCACGATCAGGTGAGCCAATTATTTAAAATAAATCTTTCTCAGGAATCTAGTTTTGAAAGCAGGAGGTGAGAAAATGAGTTTTGTTTACAAAAACTTATGAAAATAATACATCTGGTCTATTTTTAACATGGGTTCTAAAAAAATTCAATAAAAAAGCAGAGTTTTTTTAAATCAAGTAGTGCAAACAACTGAATAACAAAATAGAAACAAACTGGAACTTAATCCAATGCCTCACACAAAATATTTATTTTATATAGACATCTATTTAAGAATGCTAAAACTATAAAATTTATAAAAATATATTTATGAGTAATTTTAGCAATATTGGTGGTAGGCAAAGTTTGTTTATATAAAACATAAAAGGCTCAATCCATTAAAATGGATAAACTAGAGTTATTGTAATTAAGATTTTCTGCTTCAGATACTCTGATGATTAAATTTCATGTATCCAGCTTGGCTAAGCTATGGTACTCAGTTGTTTGGCCAAACGCTAATCTAGAGTTGTTATGAAGATATTGTTTTAGATGTGATTAACTTTTTTTTTAATTTTTAAAATGTTTTTATTTATTTTTGAGAGAGACAGAGAGACAGAGAGACAGAGTGAGCAGGGGAGGGGCAGAGAGAGGGAGACACAGAATCCAAAGCAGCCTGCAGGCTCTGAGCTATCAGCACAGAGCCCAACGTGGAGCTCAAACTCACAAGCCATGAGATCATGACCTGAGCTGAAGTTGGACGCTCAACCAACTGAGCCACCCAGGCACCCTTAGATGTGATTAATTTTTATAATCAGTTGGCTCTCAGTAAGGCAGATTACTCTCCCTAACGTGGGTTAGCCACATCCAATCAGTTGAAGGCCTTATGAACAAAAACTGAGGTCACTCAAGAAGAATGAATTCTACTTTAAGACTGAAACATAACAATTCTGACTGAATTTCCAGTCTTTTGGCCTACAAAGGAGATTTTGGACTCAGTACTGCAAATATCAAATTCTACCTGAATTTCCTATTTGCTGGCTTCCCCTATAGATTTCTGACTTGCAAGCCCACACAATCATGTGAGACAATTTTTTAAAAACTCTCTAACACCCTCCCACACACACACAGGTGTCTCTGGGGAGCCCTATGGAAATCCTGAAGAAAATTAAAGAGGCAAAACATTTTAAATATATATCTTACAAAGGGTTTGTATCCAAAATATATAAAGTACTCTTTTAATCCAGTAGTATAAAGATCCTTAAAGAAGGGGAACAGATTTAAACAAATACTTTGTAACATGAGATCAAGAAATGGTCAGTGGCATATCAAATTATATTGAACATTATTTGTCATTAGCTGTGGGGAATAAGCTTAGGAATTCCCTGGGCTGGCATTGATGGGTTAACAAGACATAAAGAATTACAAAGCCATAGGACGCTCACACCCACGTTTGGGTAAACAAGATTAGACAATAAGCATAGAGAGGGCAGGGCAAAGGCCCCCAGAATGGGGGTGGGGTGGGCAAAGGCCCTCAGAATAGAGAGGGCGGGGCAAAGGCCCCAATACAAAGGTATATGAGGTAAGCAAGAATAGGCATTCAGAGCAAAAACACCCCCTAATTTAGTACTATAACAAAAAGCTGCTTTCACAGGAAGGAAGGACCAAATTAGGTAAACAGGTAAATAGGGCTGTAGATCACTGCAGGTGAAGTTGCCTGTAGTGGAGCTAATTAACAAAAAAAAAGGTGCCTTGTTAACCCTGAGGCAGCATGCTTTACCTGTCTTATCCCCTAGGATGGCTAAGATAAACAGAAGCTGGCCCATCATGTCAGCCTTTAACATCCATCTGCCCAGCCCCAGCCCCAGGATTTTGGTTTACATTGACCCAAACCCCTACCACTGTATATCTTCAAAACCCCCTTTCCCTCATGCCCATGAGTTAATGTTCACAGATTCATTGTCTCTTTGTGCACACCCATCATGTTTGTAAGCCTTCTGATCTTAATAAATATGGAGTAAGAACCCTTATTCGTGGCTCTTGTCTTTTCCTGAACCCTAGCCATCTCTCGCATTTTAATTTAATTTTTGAAAGAGAGAGACAGAGCATGAGTGGCGGAGGAGCAGCAAGAGATGGAGACACAGAACTCAAAGCAGGCTCCATCCAGGCTACGAGCTGTCAGCACAGAGCCAGACGCAGGGCTTGAACTCATGAACCATGTGATCATCACCTGAGCCAAAGTCGGATGCTCAACCGATTGAGCCACCCAGGCACCCTCCGATTTTGATTTTAATAAGGGGTACATGCTGGAATCTGTATGGAATTCCTAAGACATTAGTATGAGAATGTGTAATTAAGAGATAATAAAAGGAAAAATGGAATAAAAATTAAGCCAAAACAAAGCAAGAGGATTGAAAAAGTAATAGTACAAGTAAGATAAGTGTGACTGTATCTCTATTTCATAGATTTAAGTCAGATGGATCAATAATTATAATAAATATTAACTATAAATTCTCTAGAAGGCAAACACTGCTACAGCTCAATAACAGAATAGCAAATAATGTGATGAAAATGTGCAGAGAACTTTATAAATTTTTTATTTATTGAAATATAATTGAATATAAGATGATGTCCATTTAAAGGTTACAACATGTTGATTAGATACAGTTGTATATTGCAATATGTTTAACATCTTAGCGTTAGCTAATACTTCCATCATATCACATAAGTATCATTTCTTTATTGTAAAGACAATTAAGGTCTAGTCTCTTAGCAATTTTGAAGTTTATAATACAATATTGTTGACTGTAATCACAATGCTATACATTAGATCTCCAGAATGTGTTTATCTACTAGTTTCAAGTTTGTACCCTTAAACATCCCAATTCTCCCACTCCTCAGTCCCTGCTAACCTCTATTCTATGCTCTGTACAAGTTTAGCTTTTTAAGATTTCACATACAAGTGATATCATGCAGTGTTTCTCTTTATCTAACTTACCTCGCTTAGCATAATGCCTTCAAAGTCCATCCATGTTGTTGCAAATGGCACCATTTCCTTCCTTCTCCTGACTGAATAGTATTCCATTGTATGTGTACACACATACACATACACACATACACATCTTCATCTATTTATCCACTGAGGGACACTTAGGTTGCTTCCATATCTTGGCTGTAGTAAATAATGTTGCAATGAATATGGAATTGCAGGTATCTTTTTGAAATCCTGACTTCATTTCCTTTAGATATATACCCAGAAGTGGGATTGCTGGATCATATGATCACTCTACGTTTTATTTTTTGAACTTCCATACTGGTTTCCTTAGTATCTGTACAAATTTACATTCCTACTAATAGTCCACTAGGTAGGGTTCCTTTCCCACACATTTTCACCAGCAGTTGTTATTTCTTATCTTCTAGATGATAGACATTCTAACAGGTGTGAGATAATATTTTATTGTGGCTTGATTTCCCTCATGATTAGTAATGTTGAACACTTTTCATGCGCTTGTTATCTATCTGTATGTCTTCTTTGGAAAAATATCTATTGAGTTACTTTGCCCATTTAAAAAAATTTTTTACATTTTTTATTTTTGAGAGAGAGACAGAATGTGAATGGGGGGAGGGGCAGAGAGAGAGGGAGACACAGAATCTGAAGCAGGCTCCAGGCTCTGAGCTGTTGGCACAGAGCCTGACACGGGGCTTGAACTCATGGTCTATGAGATCAGCACCTGAGCCGAAGTCAGATGCTTAACCAACTGAGCCACCCAGGCGCCCCTACTCTGCCCATTTTTATTTGATGTTTTTTTGTTATTAGATTGTATGAGTTTTGGGGTATTTTAGATATTAACCATTATCCAATGTATGGCTTGAAAATATTTTCTCCTTTTCTATAGGTTGACTTTTCATTTTGTTGATTTTTTCTTTTCCTGTGCAGAAGGTTTTTTGTTTCATGTAGCTTCATTGTGCTGAATGTCCACTTCCTTGGTTAAATTATTCTTAAGTATTTCACTGTTTTTCATGCTATTGTGAATAGTTTAGTTTTATTTCTTTTTTCAGATATTTCATTATTAGAGTATACAAACACTACTGATTACTCTATGTTGATTTTATGTCCTGCAGCTTTCCTGAACTTGTTGGTTGGTTCTAACAGGTTTTTGGTTGAGTCTTGAGTATTTTCTATATATAAGACCATATCACCTACAAATAAAGCCAATTTTACTTCTTTGCCAAATTGGATGCTTTTTATTTCCTTTTATAAAAATTAATTATTATTTTTTTAATTTACATCCAAGTCAGTTAGCATATGGTGCAATAATGATTTCAGTTAGCATATAGTATAACAATGATTTCTTTACTCATTTAGCCCATCCCCCTCCCACAACCCCTCCAACAACCCTCTATTTGTTCTCCATATTTAAGAGTCTCTTATGTTTTGTCCCCCTCCCTATTTTTATATTATTTTTGCTTCCCTTCCCTTATGTTCATCTGTTTTGTATCTTAAAGTCCTCATGTGAGTGAAGTCATATGATATTTGTCTTTCTCTGACTGATTTTGTTTAGCATAATACCCTCTATTTCCATCCACATAGTTGCAAATGGCAAGATTTCATTCTTTTTGATTGCCGAATAATACTCCATTGTATATATACACCACATCTTCTTTATCCATTCATCCATCGATTGACATTTGGGCCCTTTCCATACTTTGCCTATTGTCGATAGCGCTGCTCTAAACATTGGGGTGCATGTGTCCCTTTGAAACAGCGCACCTGTATCCCTTGAATAAATACCTAGTAGTGCAATTGCTGAGTTGTAGCATAGTTCTATTTTTAATTTTTTGAGGAACCTCCATACTGTTTTCCAGAGTGGCTGCACCAGTTTGCATTCCTACCAGCAGAGCCAAAGAGATCCTCTTTCTCTGCATCCTTGCCAACATCTGTTGTTTCCTGAGTTGTAAATGTTAGCCATTCTGACAGGTGGGAGCTGGTATCTCATTGTGGTTTTGATTTGTATTTCCCAGATGATGAGTGATGTTGAGCATTTTTTCACGTGTCAGTTGGCCACCTGGATGTCTTCTTTGTCAAAGTGTCTATTCATGTCTTTTGCCCATTTCTTCACTGGATTCTTTGTTTTTTTGGGTGTTGAGTTTGATAAGTTCTTTATAGATTTTGGATACTAACCCTTTATCTGATATGTCATTTGCAAATATCTTCTCCCATTCTGTCAGTTGCCTTTTAGTTTTGCTGATTGTCTCCTTTGCTGTGGAGAAGTTTTTATCTTGATGAGGTTCCAATAGTTCATTTTTGCTTCTATTTCCCTTGCCTCTAGAAACGTGTTGAGAAAGAAGTTGCTGCATCCAAGGTCAAAGAGGCCTGCTTTCTCCTTGAGGATTTTGATGGTTTCCTGTCTTATGTTTATGTCTTTCATCCATTTTGAGTTTATTTTTGTGTATGGTGTAAGAAAGTGGGCCAGGTTCATTTTTCTGCATGTTGCTGTCCAGTTTTCCCAGCACCACTTGCTAAAGAGACTGTCTTTATTCCATTGGGTATTCTTTCCTGGTTTGTCAAAGATTAGTTGGCCATACGTTTGTTTGTTTGTCCATTTCTGGGTTCTGTATTCTGTTCCATTGGTCACAGTGTTTTTTGTGCCAGATGATTACAGCTTTGAAATACAGCTTGAAGTCTGGGATTGTTATGTCTCTAGGTTTGGCTTTCTTTTTTTAAGATTGCTTTGGCTATTCTGGGTCTTTTCTGGTTCTCTACAAATTTTAGTATTCTTTGTTCTAGCTGTGTGAAGAATGCCGGTATTATTTTGGTAGGTATTGCATTGAATTTGTAGATCACTTTGGGTAGTATTGACATTTTAACAATACTTGTTCTTCCTATCCAGGAGCATGGAATATTTTTGCTTTTTGTGTGTTTCTTCTTCAATTTCTTTCATAAGCTTTCTATAATTTTCAGTGTATAGATTTTTTTCACCTCTTTGGTTAGATTTATTCCTAGGTATTTTATGTTTTTTGGTGCAATTATACATGGGATTGATTCCTTGATTTCTCTTTCTGTTGCTTCACTATTGGTGTGTAGGAATGCAACCTATTTCTGTGCATTGATTTTATATCCTGTGACTTTGCTGAATTCATGGATCAGTTCTAGCAGTTTTTTGGTGGAATCTTTTGGGTTTTCCACATAGAGTATCATGTCATCTGCGAGGAGTGAAAGTTTGACCTCCTCCTGGTCGCTTTGGATGCCTTTTATTTCATTGTGCTTTCAAATTGCTGAGGCTAAGACTTCCAGTACTGTGTTGAATAACAGTGGTGAAAGTGGATGTCCCTTTCTTCTTCCTAACCTTAGGGCGAAAGCTCTCAGTTTTTCCCCCATTGAGGATGATATTAGCAGTGAGTCTTTGGTATATGGCTTTTATGATCTCACAGTATGATCCTTCTATCCCTACTTACTTGAGGGTTTTTTTTTTTTATCGAGAAAGATGCTGTATTTTGTCAAATGCTTTCTCTGCATCTGTTGAGAGGATCATGTGGTCCTTGTCTTTTCTTTTATTGATATGATGTATCACATTGATTGTTTTGTGGATATTGATCCAGCTCTGCATCCCAGATATAAAATCCCACTTGGTTGTGATGAATAATTCTTTTAATGTATTGTTGGATCCTGTTGGCTAATATCTTGTTGAGGATTTTTACATCCATGTTCATCAGGGAAATTGGTCTATAGTTCCCCTTTTTAGTGGGATCTTTGTCTTGTTTTTGAATCAAGGTAATGATTTCATAGAAAGAGTTTGGAAGTTTTCCTTCCATTTCTATTTTTTGGAACAGTTTCAAGAGAATAGATGTTAACTCTTCTTTAAATGTTTAGTAGAATTCCCCTGGAAAGCCATCTGGCCCTGGGCTCTTGTTTTTGGGAGATTTTTTTAAATTACTAATTTGATTTCTTTACTGGTTATGGGTCTGTTCAAATTTTGTTTCTTCCTGTTTCAGTTTTGGTAGTTTATATGTTTCTAGGAATTTATCCATTTCTTCCAGATTGCCCATTTTATTGGCATATAACTGCTTATGATATTCTCTTATTATTGTTTGTATTTCTGCTGTGTGGGTTGTGATCTCTCCTCTTTCATTCTTGATTTTATTTATTTGGGTCCTTTTCTTTTTCTTTTTGATCAAACTGGCTAGGGGGCTTATCAATTTTGTTAATTCTTAAAAAAAAAACCCAGCTTCTGATTTCATTAATCTGTTCTACTGGGTTTGTTGGTTTGTTTTGGTTTGGTTTGGTTTTGGTTTTGATTTGGCATTGATTTCTGCTCTAATCTTTATTATTTCCTGTCTTCTCCTGGTTTCAGGTTTTATTTTCTGTTCTTTTTCCCAGCTCTTTAACACGTAAGGTTAGGCTGTGTATCTGAGACCTTTCTTCCTTCTTTAGGAAGGCCTGGATTGCTATATATTTCCCTCTTATGACTGCTTTTGCTGCATCCCAGAGATTTGGGGCTGGATTATCGTTTTCGTTGGCTTCCATGAACTTTTTAACTTCCTCTTTAACTTTTTGGTTAGCCCATTCATTCTTTAGTAGGATGTTCTTTAGTCTCCAAGTATTTGTTTTCTTTCCAAATTTTTTCTTGTGGTTGATTTCGAGTTTCATAGCGTTGTGGTCTGAAAATATGCACAGTATGATCGTGATCTTTTTGTACTTGTTGAGGGATGATTTGTGTCCCAGTATGTTATCTATTCTAGAGAACGTTCCATGTTCACTGGAGAAGAATATATATTCTGATACTTTAGGATGAAATGTTCTGAATATATCTGTTAACTCCATCTGGTCCAGTGTGTCATTCAAAGCTTTTGTTTCCTTGTTGATTTTCTGTTTAGATGATCTGTCCATTGCTGTAAGCGGTGTGTTGAAGTCCCTTACAATTATGGTATTATTATCAATGAATTTCTTTATCTTTGTGGTTAGTTGATTTATATATTTGTGTTCTTCCACATTTGGAGTTTAAATGTTTACAATTGTTAGGTCTTCTTGGTGGATAGACCCCTTAATTATGAAATAATGCCCTTCTTCATCTTTTGTTACACTCTTGATTTTAAAGTCTGGATTGTCTGATATAAGTATGGATACTCTAGATTTTTTTTTTTTTTGGTCCACCATTAGCATGATAGATGGTTCTCCATCCCCTTGCTTTCAATCTGAAGGTGCCTTTAGGTCTAAAGTGGGTCTCTTGTAAACAGCATATAGATGGATCTTATTTTCTTATCCATTCTTTTACCCTGTAATTTTTGATTGGAGCATTTAGTCCATTGAAATTTAGAGTGAGTACTGAAAGATATGAATTTACTGCCATTATGCTTCCTGTAGAGTTGGAGTTTCTGGTGGTATTCTCTGGTCCTTTCTAGTCTTTGTTGCGTTTGGTCTTTTTTTTTTTTTCCATCTTTTCTTCCCTCAGAAAGTCCCCCTTAAAATTTCTTGCAGGGCTGGTTTAGTGGTCACGAACTCCTTTAATGTTTGTTTGTCTGGGAACCTTTTTATCTCTCCTTCTATTTTGAATGACAGCCTTGCTGGATAAAGAATTCTTGGCTGCGTATTTTTCCGATTTAGCACATTGAATATATCCTGCCACTCCTTTCTGTCCTGCCAAGTTTCTGTGGATAGGTCTGCTGCAAACCTGATCTGTCTTCCATTGTAAGTTAAGGATTTTTTTTTACCTTGCTACTTTCATGATTCTTTCCTTGCCTGAGTATTTTGTGAATTTGACTATGATATGCCTTGTTGATGGTGGGTTTTAGTTGAATTTAATGGGAGTCCTCTGTGCTTCCTGGATTTTGATGTGTGTCTTTCCCCAGGTTAGGAAAGTTTTCTGCTATGATTTGCTCACATAACCCTCCTGTCCCTTTTGCTTTCTCTTCATTTTTTGGGAACCCTATGATTCTGATGTTGTTCCTTTTTAATGAGTCACTGATTTTCTAATTCTTGAATTGTGCTCTTTTGTGTTAGTCTCCTTCTTTTTTTATGCTTCATTGAGCTCCATAAGTTTATCCTCTATATTGCTGAGTCACTGCTCTGCCTCATCCATCCTTGCCACCATGGCATCCATTCAAGATTGCTGCTCAATCATAGCTTTTTTAATTTCATCCTGACAGGCTTTTACTTCTTTTATTTCCTCAGAAAGGAATTCTAATCTGTTTTCAACCCCAGCTAGTATTCTTATTATTGTGATTCTAAATTCTGGTTCAGACATCTTGCTTGTATCTGTGTTGATTAAGTACCTGGCTATCATTTCTTCCTGTTCTTTCTTTTGGGGAGAATTCCTTTGTTTCATCATTTTGGAGGAAGAAAAGCAATTAATAAGATAAAAAAATAAAAAGTAAAAAAGTAAAAACAACACAAAAAATCAAATAAATGATGCTAGATTCTAGGTGTGTTTTGGTCTGGTTGTTGAAAGGAGCTTGAAAGATTATTGAGAAAAGGGAAAAATAAGAAAATAAAAAAAGTGAAAATTTGAAAAAATGAATACAATGAAATAGAATAAAATGAAATGAAGGAAGTAAATAGAATTTGAAAATTTTACAAAAAAGTAAAAATGTAGTAGACAAAAATTAAAGAAAAATATTTTTAATAAAAATTGAAAATGAAAATAAATTTTTTCTCTTTCTGTATTCAAGAATAAGAAAAGATAAAGAAAAAAACATTTGATTAGATGGACCAGCGAACAAAGAGAAATGCGATTGAAATTACATTGGTTTCCCCTAGAAGTCAAACTATGAAGCACTTTATAGTCCATAAACTAAGCAGGTGGAGAGACTTGTGGAGGTCCTGAAAGCAAGGTTGGTCCAGTAGGGTGGGGCTTTTTGTAATGGCTCCGTTTTCCACTAGATGGCGCTGCTTAGCTGACTGGGGTGGATTGTTGTGGCACTTGTAGGTGTGTATGCGCATGTGCAGGAGGGGTGAAAATGGTGTCACCCAGCTACCCAGTCTCTAGTATCGGAACTCTGTTCTCCCTGATCAGCAATCACGCACCCATCCTTTGTCTCTGGCTTCTGTCCACTCCCCACTTTTATCCTGTCTGTGACCAAGCCATCAGGTTGCCTCTCTCTCGAGTTTTATCTCAGATGTGGCTGTGTTTCCCATCCCCTCACTTCTGGGGGAGTGCAGCATTGACCCACTCAGACCTTCTGAGCAATGGCCAGGTGCTTGGCCGCCCCCAGGAACATTCATGGGTCCATGCTGCTGCCATGTCCAGAGACTGTGGCTGGGTGCCAGCCCACGCAAGAAAAAGTTCACATGATCGTGTAGCAGCAGCGTTTCAGGGATTATGGAAAATCCCAACGCGCATCTGGCACCAGGCTTCCCTATTAACATCCTTGTTCCTGAACCAGTGAATGTAGTGTTGTCCAGGGTCTCCTGGGACCTTTGCATGTGTAGTGGCCACACCTCCTCTACCAAATGTCCTCCTAGCAGGGGAATTTCCTCTCCCCATATGGCCTGAGGACCCCGAGGACCTCATTTTCTGCTCCTGCGGATTCGTCCTTCCCTTCAGACACCGCCAGGTATCAAGCTGTGGAGTTTCAGACACTGCGCTCCTCCTGTTTATAGAGTCTAAATGGAATTTAAACCCTCTCCTTTCTCCCTTCTCCCTTTTTTTGTTCAGTCCCTTGTGTACTCTATCTTTTCTCTCCAGCTGCTTTTGGGTGGGGGAGATGCTTTCCATACTCTCCCCCCATCTCCGTCCTCTCTCTGCAAGCAAAAACAGCTCCCTGCTCTCCACAGCTTCTCTCTCCCCACAGTTCACAGTTCACCTCTCCGTGCTGCTTACCTGCTGAGTTCTGTGGCTCAAGTTGTGTATATTGTTGTGTTAATCTTCAAATCAGTTTTTTAGGTGTACAGGATGGTTTAGTGTTGAACTGGCTGTATTTAAGGGACAGAGATGCAAAAAAAGTTCCATGCTGTTCCGCCATCTTGGCCCCTCTCAGAAAGGCCCTTTTCATTTCTTTATCTTTCCTAACTTCTCTAGCTATGGCTTCCAGTACTATGGTGAGTAAGAGTGGTGAGGGTGGACACCTTGTGTTATTCCTGATCTTAGAGGAAAACCTCTCATTCTTTCACCATTGAGTTTGATGTTAGCTTCGTCATTGTCATATATAACCTTTATTTTGTTCTGGTATGTTCCTTTTATATTTAGTTGATTGAGGGCTTTTACCATGAAATGATGTATTTTGTCAAATGCTTTTTTTTGCATCTATTCATATGATCATAGATATTATTTTTCATATTACTAATGTGATATATCACATTTATTGGTTTGTGTTTGTTGCATCCTAGGGATAATCCTGCTTGATCATGTTGTATGATCCTTTTAATGTGTTTTTGAATTCAGTTTCCTAATATTTTGTTTATAATTTTTGCACCTATATTCATTAGGGATATTGTCCTTTAGTTTTCTTCTACTGGCAATTGTATCTGGGTAATACTAATCTTGTAAAATGAGTTTGGAAATATAGCCTCATTTTCAATTTTTTGGAAGAATTTGAGTAAAATTGGCATTAATTCTCTAAATATTTGGTAGAATTCACCAGTGAAACCGTTTCATACTTATCTTTTCCTTGTTGAGAGGCTTTTGACTAATGATTCAATCACTATTCTAGTTTGGGTCTGTTGTAGACATTCTATTTCTTCATGATCTATCTGTGGTAGGTTATATGTTTCTAGGAATTCATCCATTTCCTTTAGATCATCCAGTGCTTTAACATAACTTTCTTTCTTTCTATCTTTCTTCTTTCTTTTATTTCTTTTTCTTCTTTTAGTGTCAGATGTACAATTAGTGATTCATCACTTACATACAATACCCAGTGCTCATCACAACCAGTGCCCTCCTTAATACCCATCACCATTTAACCCACCCCCAACCCACCTGCCCTCCAGCAACCCTCAGCTTGTTTTCTATAGTTAAGAGTCTGTTTTATAGTTTGCCTCTCTCTTCCACCCGCCAATGTTAATTCGTTTCATTTCTTAAATTCCAAATATGAGTAAAATATATGGTATCTGTGTTTCTCTGACTGACTTACTTCACTTAGCATAATACTTTCTAGCTCCATCCATGTCATTGCAAATGTCAAGATTTCATTCTTTTTGATGGCTGAGTAATATTCCATTATATATATATAATATAATATATATAATTCCATTATATATAATATATAATTCTATTATATATATAATTCCATAATATATAATATATATCTATTATATATATAATTCCATTATATATAATATATATCTATTATATATATAATTCCATTATATATAATATATATTATATATTATATATATAAATATACATATTCATGCCACAAGTTCTTTATTCATCATTCAATGGACATTTTGGCTCTTTCCATTATTTGGCTACTGTTGATAATGCTGCTATAAACTGTGAGGTGTGTGTATCCCTTCAAATCAGTATTTTTGTGTCCTTTGGGTAAATACCTCAAAGTGCAATTGCTGGGCTGTAGGGTAGTTCTATTTTTAACTTTTTGAGGAAACTTCATGCTGTTTTCCATAGTGACTACACCAGTTTGCATTCCTACCAACAGCGTAAGAGGGTTCCCCTTTCTCCGCATCCTCAGCAACATCTGTTTTCCCCTGAGTTGTTAAATTTAGCTGTTCTGACAAGTGATCTTATTATTTGCCTCATTAGTTCTAATGTTTCTTTTATTTCCAATTTTATTTGAGTTTCCCCTCTTTTCCTAGTCTAGCTAAAGGTTTGTCAGTTTTATCTTGTCAAAAAGCCAACTCTTAGTTTTTTATAATCATTTTACTATTTTCTATTTCTTTGATTTTTCCTCTAATCTTTGTTATTTTCTTCCTTCTGCTAACATTGCTTTGGTTTATTACTATTTTTCTAGTTACTTGAATTATAAAGTTAGGTTGTTAATTTGAGGGGTTTTTTTCAGTTTACAGATTATTGTCAAACTGGTTTCCATATAACACCCAGTGCTCTTCCCCACAAGTGCCCTCCACCATGACCGTCATCCCCCTTCCCTTTCCCCCTCCCCCTTCTGCCCTCAGTTTGTTTTCAGTATTCAGTAGTCTCTCTTGCTGTCTCCCTCCCTCTCCCTAACTCTTTTTCCTCCTTCCCCTCCCCATGGTCCTCTGTTAGGTTTCTCCTGTTAGACCTATGAGTGAAAACATATGGTATCTGTCCTTTTCTGCCTGACTTATTTCACTTAGCATGACACCCTAGAGTTCCATCCATGTTGCCACGAATGGCCAGATTTCATTCTTTCTCATTGCCATGTAGTATTCCATTGTATACATAAATCATATCTTCTTGATCCATTCATCAGTTGATGGACATTTAGGCTCTTTCCATGATTTGGCTATTGTTGAAAGTGCCGCTACGAACATTGGGGTACAAGTGCCCCTATGCATCAGCATTTCTGTACCCTTGGGTAAATCCCCAGCAGCGCTATTGCTGGGTCATAGGAGAGTTCTATTGATAGTTTTTTGAGGAACCTCCACACTGTTTTCCAGAGCGGCTGTACCAGTATACATTCCCACCAACAGTGTAGGAGGGTGCCCATTTCTCCACATCCTCACCAGTATCTATAGTCTCTTGAGTTGTTTATTTTAGCCACTCTGACTGGCGTGAGGTGGTCTGGTTTTGATTTGTATTTCGCTGATGATCAGTGATGCTGAGCATCATTTCATGTGTCTGTTGGCCATCTGGATGTCCTCTTTGGAGAAGTGTCTATTCATGTCTTCTGCCCATTTCTTCACTGGATTATTCGTTTTTCGGGTGTGGAGTTTGGTGAGTCCCTTGTAGATTTTGGATACTAGCCCTTTATGTGATATGTCATTTGCAACTATCTTTTCCCATTCTGTCGGTTGCCTATTCATTTTTTGTTATTGTTTCCTTTGCAGTGCAGAAGCATTTTATCTTAAGGAGGTCCCAATAGTTTATTTTGGTTCTTAATTCCCTTGCCTATGGAGATGTGTCGAGTAGGAAATTGCTGCGGTTGAGGTCAAGGAGGTTGCTTCCTGCTTTCTCCTCTAGGGTTTTAATGGTTTCCTGTCTCACGTTCAGGTCCTTCATCCACGTTTAGTTTATTTTTGTGTATGGTGTAAGAGAGTGGTCTAGTTTCATTCTTCTGCATGTTGCTGTCCAGTTCTCCCAGCACCACCTATTAAAGAGGCTGTCTTTTATCCATTGGATACTCTTTCCTCCTTTGTCAAAGATTAATTGGCCGTACATTTGTGGGTCCAATTCTGGGTGCTCTAATCTATTCCATTGGTCTATGTGTCTGTTTTTGTGCCAATACCATACTGTCTTGGTGATGACAGCTTTGTAGTAGTGTCTAAAGTCTGTGATTGTGACGCCTCCTGTTTTGGTTTTCTTCTTCAATATTACTTTGGCTATTCTGGTTTTTTTGTCGTTCCATATGAATTTTAGGATAGTTTGTTCTAGCTTTGAGAAGAATGCTGGTGCAATTTTAATTGGTATTGCATTGAATGTGTAGATTTCATTGGGTAATAATGACATTTTAACGATGTTTATTCTTCCGATCCATGAGCATGGAATGTTTTTCCATTTCTTTGTGTCTTCTTCAATTTCCTTCATAAGTTTTCTATAGTTTTCATTGTACAGGTCTTTTACATCTTTGGTTAGATTTATTGCCAGGTATTTTATGGTTTTTTGTGCAATTGTAAATGGGATCCGTTTCTTGATTTCTCTTTCTGTTGCTTCATTATTGGTGTATAAAAATGCAACCGATTTCTGTATGTTGATTTTGTACCCTGCAACATTGCTGAATTCCTGGATCAGTTCTAGTAGGCTTCTGG
>CM053570.1:11712985-11725332 GCA_028646485.1 Cryptoprocta ferox
TAGTCTGTGTATCAATAGCTTCTTTGATGTTTTTTTCAAGTCCAGCGATTAATTCTATGGCAATTGTTCTGAATTCTTGTTCAGTTAGGTTGTTTAAATCTGTTTTGAGCAGTTCTGCGGCTGTGGCTTCTTCCTGGAGTTGCTTTAGAGAAGAGTTCTTTCATTTCGTCATTTTGGCTACCTTTCTGTCTCTTGTCAGTTTTAAAAACTCGTTATGCACTGTGCACCTGTTAGTATTGCTCTAGTAAAGGAGGCTCATTGACTGTCCAGGTCCTGTCATTTCAGAAAGTGTTCTTTTAATGGTGTCTCTCGGTTTCTCTTGTTGTGCCTTTGATTAGTTTACTTCCCTAGTCAGTGATATTTGGGACTCTCCACCCTGTGTACTTTGGCTTGTTTCTTGAGGTAGCCCTGAAAAGGAAAACAGACTAACACACAGGGAACAAAAGTATGCAAATGCACAGACAAATCAAACAAACAAGCAAACCAAAATGGGAAAGGAAGGAAAGGAAAGGAAAGGAAAGGAAAGAAAGAAAAAAGAAAAAACAAGCGGGGGGGGGGGGGGCAAAGACAGCAAAAGGCTATGGACAGTCTAAAAGCATATCATCAGCCGAGAGGAGTGATAAGAATGAGATAAGGTAAAATATATCTAGATGGCAAGAAAAAAAAAGGCAGCTCTCCAGCTCGGATGGGCGTGGTTTACTGTAGGTAGGTCTTGGGGGCTCCTCTTTGAGGCCCCGCCTTGGTGGCTGTGGGGAGAAGAATGGCATTGCCTCAAGCTCTGCTCGAACCAAGAGTTGAAAGCCGCTCTTTTGAGTCTGATCTCCCTGTGCCATGGGCGAGCCAAATTGTATTTTCCATGCTCTGCCTCGCTTCCAAATCCTAGTTCATGCACTTTAATGCTACCACCAGAGAGGAGATATGCTCCCGGTGGCTATTGGCCTCCCAGTAGGGATCCTGAAGGGGGTGGGGGCTCCCTCTCCTGGTGCCTCTGTCACCGGAGGTGAGACGGACTCGCACCGGCAGCTGGCTTCCTAGTGGGGATCGTGTAGGGGGAGGGGGCTGTTTCTCCTGGTGCCGCCTAGAATGGGCGCTGCTGCTGCCGAGCCCAAGGAAGAATTTGCCAGCTAGATGAGTGTATTTCTCTCCCCGCACCCAGCGGTTATATATGGGGTGACAATACCTCCGCCCAGGGGTGAGTTTTTTATCTCTTCTTTAGAGACAGTTCTATGAGCGTTTACAGTCTCTCTTTCTCTTCCCCTTGTCTCTCCGGGGCACAGCGTGCTCTCCCTGTGTTGGGCTGGGGCTCCCACCCCTCCGCAGCTCGGGGGTCCGGCCCATCCTCCAATTTCCCCAGTTCGGACTCACTCACTCAGGCATCTTTGAGGTTGTTATCTTTCTGGAGTCTGTGTGTTCTCTTCCCACACTTGCAGATCAGAGAATTGTCTCTTCAGTCCTTCACAGTTTAATAGATGCGGGTGAAGATTACAGAGCTCCTTACTTCTCTGCCATCTTGCTCTTCCCCCTGAGGGTTTTTTTTAAATGTATATATTAATCACTATGAAATTCCTTCTTGGTCCTGATTCTGCTACATCTTTTCTGGGGAGTCCACCACAGAGATTGCTGCTGGTTACCTCAGTGGGAGATAGCTGCTGGTGTCTTCTGAGGAGTAGACTGTCAGGATCCACACTAATAACGATTTTAGAGTCCTCAACTTTGAACAGTGTAGGAGCCTGGGTTTGTCTTAAGGGCTTTTGATGTCCTAGGTGGTAAAGGCTAGAAGAGTCCTCTGCAGAGCAAGCCAATCGAAAATGTGATGACACCCACCACATAGCTAATACTGATAACCTCACCCTTCTACTTTGTTCCTAATCATCTCCAGATATCTTAACTAACACAATCTTCCCAGTGACTCTTTCTGTGTGGTTTATCTTAATTTTTTGCTCCACTGTGATGCTATAGATTCTTAATGATATTTTTGAGCTCTCTAAGGCCTATTTTCATTTATGGATGACTGTCTAAATGTTATGCTTTGTGGGGGAATGAAGACTGATATATCCTTTTCTCTGTCTAGCTGACATCATTCATGTTCATTATACTAACAGTGGAAAGCCGAAAACTTTTCATCTAAAATAAGGAATGAGACAAGAATGCCTCATCTTGTTGCTTCTACTCAACATAGTATCAGAAGTATTAGCCAGAACAATTAAGCTAGGAAATGAAATGAGTCAAAATTTGGAAAGAGGAAGCAAAATTGTCTTTGTTTCTAGATGATGTGATCTTATTTCAGGGGTGCTTGAGTAGCTCAGTTAGTTAAGTGTCTGACTCTTGATCTCAGCTCAGGTCTTGATCTCAGGGTCGTGAGCTCAAGTTCCACACTGGGCTCCATGCTACACATGGTGCCTACTTGAAAAAGGAGAAAGGAAACAATTTCATTTACAGTAGCACCCAAAACAATAAAATCCTTAAGAATAAATTTAACAGAGAAAAACTTGAACATTAAAACGCTAAGTAATTAAAAATACAAATAAATGGAAAGATAGCCCATGTTCATGATTAAAAGAATTCATATTGTTAAAATATCCTGTCTATCCAAAATAATGTATGGAATCAATGCAATCTCAATAAAATTTACAATGGCATTTTTCACAGAAGTGGACAAAACAATCCCAAAGTTCACATGGAGCCACAAAAGACCCCAAATAACTAAAGCAATCTTGAGAAAAAAGAACAAAGAACATAACACTTCTTGATTTCAAACTATACTACAAAGTTATGGGATTAAAACAGTATGGTACCAGCATAATAACAGACACATAGTCCAACAGAACAGAAAAGAAATCCAGAAATCAACCTACACATATAGAGTCTACTAATCTTTGACAAGATTATCAAGAACACACAATGGAGAAAGGATAGACTTTTCAATAAATAGTTTTAGAAGAATTGGTTATCCACATACAAAAGAGTTATCCAAAGTCTACTTATCCTAACTGATAAGGAGTTAATATGGCAAATATATAAAGAACTCATACAATTCAATAGCAAAAGAAAAAAATCTCACTAAAAATTGGGCAAAGGACCTAAATAGAAATTTTTCCAATGAAGATATACAGACGACCACAAGTACACAAAAAGATGCTCAACATGACTAATGATCAGGGAAATCTAAGTTGAAACCACAATGAAATACACCTCACATCTGTTAGAATAGCTATTAACAAAAACAAAAAAAACAAAAAACAAACAGGTTCGTAAGGATGTGGAGAAAAGAGAGCCTTGTACACTGCTGATGGAAATATAAGTTGCTATAGCCATTATGGATAACAGTATGAAATGGAGGTTCATTAAAAAATTAAAACTACTATATAATCACCAATCATATTTCTGAGAATGCATCTGAAGAAAAAAAATTTAGTATCTCAAGAGATGTCTGCGTTTTCATGTTTATTGCATCATTTTTCACACTAGCCAAGATATGGAAACAACCTAAATGTCCATCGACAAATGGATAAAAAAAAGTAAGATCTATAAAGATACAGATATATGCAACAAACATATATATACAATCATACACATATAGATGTATAAGTATAACCATATACACACATGCATGCACACTAACACACACAATGGAATATCATACAACAAAAAGAAGAAGAAATTCTTGTGTTTTGCAACATGATAAACCTGGAAGACATGCTAAGTGAATTAAGTAAGAGAAACAAAAATACTTTATCTTATCACTTATATGTGAATCTTTTTTTTAAAAAGTCACACTTATAGGTGCAGTGGTGGTTTACAATGGTGGTTGCCAGGGGCTGAGGAATGGGGAAATGGGTAGATTTTGGTTGAAGAGTACCATCTTTTAATTATAGGAGGAATAACTTTTCAAGATGTAACGTGAGGTAAGACTGTCGTCTACAACATTTTATTGCATACTTGAAAACTTACTAAGAGAATATATTTTAAGTATTCTCAGGAACAACAACTAACAGTAACTACGTGTGGTGATGGATATGTTAACTTGATTGTGGTAATCATTTCACTATATACATATGAAATGTTTACATTATTCACCTCAAATTTTTTCAATTTTACTTCAATAAATCTGCAGAAAAGAAAATTAAGTGAGTTTCCTCTTAACTGGCCTATAGTTAGTATATTTAAAAAATCCATTCAGCCTATGTCTTTTGATTAAGGGACTTTAATCCATTTATTTTTAAAGTGATTGTTGATAAATTACTATTGCCATTTCATTGATTGTTTTCTATTAGTTTTTCAGTTCTTTTGTCTATCTTTTCCTCTATTGCTGTCTTCCATTTTGTTTTGTTGATTTTTGCATTAATACATGATTCCTTTCTGTTTTTTGTGTATGTTCTATAGTTTTGTTTTGCTTGCAGTTAACTTGGGCTTATATAATATTTCATATAGTTATAACAGTCTAACAATTTAAGTTCTATTGCATACAACTCTATGCTTTAATTTCTCCCCCCTTTATGTTATTGTTGTCATAACATATATGTATAATATAAATAATTAGAGTTATTTTTAATACTTTTGTATTTTTTAAATGTTTACTTATTTTGAAAGAGCAAGCAGGGGAGGGGTAGAGATAAAGGGAGAGAGAGAATCCCAAGCAGGTTCTGGGCTGTCAGTGCAGAGCCCAATGCAGGGCTCAATCCCACGACTGTGTGATCATTACCTGAGCTGAAATCAAGAGTTGGACGCCCAACTGACTAAGCCACCGAGGTGCTCCGGTACTTTTGTATTTTAATTATATCCTTGAATTTAAGTGATTTCCCCACCATCATTACAGTAATGGTGTTCTTTATTTGTCTTTCTAGTTACCTGTACTAATAGGTTTTATACTTTCTTATGCTATCATGATACTGTTCAGCATCCTTTGTTTCAACTTTGAGGACTCTCTTCAGTGTCTCTTGTAAGGCAGGTGGTCTAGTGGTGATGGACTACCTCATCATTTTTTGACTTGTCTTTAAGTCCTACTCATTTTTGATAGAGAATTTTGCCAGATTTGATATTCTTTATTGGCTGTTTTTTTTTTTTTTTAAAGAACTTACATATATCATCTCACTCCTTTCTGGCCTGCAAGTGTTTTTCAGAAAAATTTGCTTATAGTCTAATGAGAAAGTTCCCTTGTATGTGATGAGTCTTTTTTTCTCTTGCTGTTTCAAAACTTTATGTTTGTTTTTTTAGTTCTTTTCATTTAGATTATAATGTGACTTGATGTAGATATTTTGGATTCTTCTTGTTTGGTGACTTTTAAACCTCTTGTTTCTGGATTTCTGTTTCTCTGTGGATGTCTTTTTCTTCAGCTCTTATTTCTGTGAATAAGCTTTCGATTCTTTCTCTCTCCCTTATCTTTTGTGGACTTCAATAATATGTATATTGGTCAACTTGATGAGGTCCCATAAGTCCCTAAAGTGTTCACAATTTTTAAAAATCTTTTTTTCTTTTTGTTCCTCTGATTGAATTATTTCCGATGATCTCTGTTTGAGTTCACTGATCCCTTGGTCTGCTTAATTTAGTCTGCTGTTGCATGTTTGTATTGAATCTTTCAGTTTAATTATTGTTTTCTTTAGTTCCACAGTTTCTGTTGGAATGTAAAAAATATTTTTCTATCTCTCTACTGAAAATCTCAGTTTGTTCGTGCATCATTCTCTTGACCTTGGTGAGTATTTTTATGATAGTTATTTTGAATTTTCTGTCAAATAAATCTTATATCTATTTCAATAGGGTTGTTTTCTGGAGATTATCTTGTTTCTTTGTTTTGAACATCCTGACAGGTTTTTCATTTTCTTTGACTTTTTGTGATGTCTTCACCTTGAACAAAGCAAGCACCTCTCTCAGTCTTCATGGACTGGCCTATACTAGAAATGACCCCCACAAGTCAGCACAGCCAGAGATTCTGGAAGCCTGTATCAATACTTTTCCTCTCCAGGTAGAAGAAAGTAGCTTTTGTTTTTGTCAGGCCACTGTGTAGTAAGCCAGGAGAGTGAGTTTATGGAATCTGCCAGCCAAAAATGCTGTCTTTGTTTTCTCTCTGATCGGTAGACTTTGGTGGACCCATCCAAATTCCAAGACTTATTAGATCCAGGTAAGTCCTCTATTGACCCCTTCAGGGACATTGTAAATATGGGTCATTGTAAATATGACTACTTTTTCCCTCTCCAGGGGAAAGCTGAAAGCTGGGTTTTTTCTTCCACTCCCCCTCTACTAAGCAGGAAGGTGAGATATGGTGTCTGTGAGCCCAAACTGTGGTACCCATTACCCCCTAGGCTTCTAATCTGTTGTAGACCCATCTGAACTCAAAAACTGGCTGAACAGAGGTAAGTACTCTAAGAAGACCCTTCTGAGAACTTACACACCAAGCCTATCCAAGCTCCAAGGTGCTGGCGGGACCAATGTCATTCCTCTGTGAAACCCTCTCAGAAATATTGAGCTGTACACATGAACCAAATTCTTCCTTCCCCTGGTAAAAATCTTGGAGTTACTGTGTCTCTTTCTGTTCATATGAGACTGTGCTGGGGGCAAGGAGTCTGGTGAGAGAGTGTCCTGAATCTCCTTCCCAGCTTTTGTGAGTCCCAGTTTGTCACATGGAATGCAGGAGATCTACTTAGTTTCTGGATTTCCTACAAAGCAAATTTGTCTGTAAATTGTTTTTGCAATCGTTGCTTATTTGGTGTGTTGTAGGCAGGGTAAGATTGGTCCAGGGCTTCCTACTCCACCATCTTGCTGATGTCACCTTCTATAGTTTTCTTGTAACGTCTTTGTCTGGTTTTGATATTATAGTATAGTAGCCCCATAGAATGAGTTAGGAAGTATTCCCTCTGCTTCTGTTTTCTGGAAGAGATTGTGAAGAATTTATAAATCTCTTCCTTAAATATTTGGTAGAACTCACCAGTGAACCCATGTAGGTCTGGTGCTTTCTATTATGGAAGGTTAATAATTATTTATTAAATTCCTTTAATAGTAGAGACCTATTCATGTTTTCTATATTTTCTTTTCTCAGTTTTCACAGATTGAGTCATTTGGCCCCCATTTCATCTAGTTTATCAAAGTCATGTTCAGAGTATTCCTTTATTATAGTTTAATGTTCATAAGATCTCTAGTAATGTCCCTCTTTCATTTCTGATATTAGTAATTTGTGCTCTCTCTCTTTTTTCTTAGCCTGACTAGAGGCTTACCAATTCTTTCCGATTTTTTCAAAGAACTAACTCTTTGTTTCATTGATTTTCTCTATTGAGTCCCTATTTTTAATGTCATTTATTTCTGCTGTAATTTTTATTATATTTTGTTTTCTTTTTACATGCAAGCAAATTTACTATTCTTTTTCTAGTTTCCTATGGAGGAAGCTTAAATTATTGATTTTAGATCTTAAAATATGCATTCCAAGCTATAATTTCTTTCTAAAATTTCTTTCTATACATTCCTGCTATAGACTGAATGTTTGAGTCTTGCTCCCCACCCTAAATTCGTAAATTGAAACTTAATCCCAACGTGAGGGTATTTGGAGGTGGGACACTTGGGATGTGAGACTATTAGGGAAGAACCCTTATGAATGTGATTAGAAGCTTTACAAAAAAAGACTCTAGAGATTTTCCTTCTCTCTTTTGGTATGTGAGAACACAGTAAAAAACTATGAACCAAGAATTAGGCACCCATAAGACACTAAATCTGCCAGTGGCTTTATCTTGGATTTTCTAGCCCCCAGGACGGTGAGAAATAAATGTTTCTTGTTTATAAGCCACCCAATCTGTGGCATTTTTTCATAGCAGCCCAAACAGACAAAAACAACTCTTTGCTGAGTTCCACAAATTTTGATAAGTTGTATTTTCATTCATTTTAAAACATTTACTCTGATTTGTAAGTGGAGGAAGAGAAGAAACAGACTCCAGAAAGAAGACAACCTCAAAGATGCCTAAGTGAGTGATTGTGAACTGGGAAACTGGAGGACCGGCCGGGCCCAGAGGTGCAGGGGGTGGGAGCCCCAACCCAACACAGGGAGACCTCGCTGTGCCCCGGAGAGACAGCGGAAGAGAAAGAGAGACTGAAAATGCTCATAGAACTGTCTCTAAATTAGAGAAGAGATAAAAAAAAACTCGCCCCAGGATGGAGAGAGACATTGTCTCCCTGTATATAACCACTGGGTGTGGGGAGGGAAATCTGTCCCATCTAGCTGGTGAATTCTTTCTTGGGTGCGGCAGCAGCAGCGCCCATTCCAGGCGGCACCAGGAAAGGCAGACCCTGCCGCCTGTACCCCAGCCGCGGCGCCCGTTCCAGGTGGCACCGGGAAAGACGGCCCCCGCCACCTGCGCAATCCCGGCTGGGAGGCCGGCCGCCAACGGGAGCGCATCTCATCTTTGGTGGCAGTGTTGAACTTCATGCACTAGTATTTGGAAGTGAGGTGGAGCTTGGAAAATACAGTTTGGCTCACCCGCAGGCACAGGGAGATCGGACTCAGAAGAGCGGCTTGCAACGCTTGGTTTGAGAAGGGCTTGCGGCGCTGCCATTTTTCTCCCCACAACCACCAAGGCGGGGCCTCGGAGAGCAGCCCCCAAGACCTAACCTACCTACACCAAACCACGCCCATCCGTACGGGAGAGCTGCCATTTTTTTTTTCTTTTTTTTTTCTTTTTTCTTTTCTTCTCCTTTTTTTCTCCTGCCATCCAGATATATTTCCGTTATCTCCTTCTTATATCTCCTCTCGGCTGGTTATATGCTTTTAGACTGTCCATAGTCTTTTGCTGTCTCTGTCCTCCCCTTGTTTTTTTCTTCTCTCTTTTCTTCCTTTCTTTTCTTTCCTTTCCTCTCCTTTTCTTTACTTCCTTTCCCCTTTTGGGTTCTTGTTTCTTTGATTTATCTAAAAAGCATGCGTTTGCATGCTTTTGTTCCCTGTATGCTAGTCTGTTTCCCTTTCAGGGCTACCTCAAGAAACAAGCCAAAGTACACAGGGTCGAGAGTCCCAAATATCACTGACTAGGGAAGTAAAATCATCAAAGGCACAACAAGAGAAACCGAGAGACACCATTAAAAGAACACTTTCTGAAATGACAGGCCCTGGACAGCCAATGAACCTCCTTTAATAGGGCAATACTAACAGGTGCACAGTGCATGACAAGATTTTAAAACTGACAAGAGACAAAGCTAGCCAAAATGACGAAACGAAAGAACTCTTCTCTAAAGCAACTCCAGGAAGAAGTCACAGCCGCAGAACAGCTCAAAACAGATTTAAGCAACCTAACTGAACAAGAATTTAGAACAATTGTCATAGAATTAATCACTGGACTTGAAAAAAACATCAAAGAATCTATTGATACACAGACTAGGGACCTTCAAAATAGCTGCGACGAGTTAAAAAAAGGCTATAAATAAGGTGCATAATAAAATGGAGGCGGCCACTGCATGGATTGAAGAGGGAGAGAGGAGAATAAGTGAATTAGAAGACACAGATATAGGAAAAGAGGAAGCCGAGAAAAAGACAGAAATTGATCCAGGAGCACGAAAGGAGAATTCAAGACCTGAGTGATACAATCAAACAGAACAATATCCGTATCATAGGAGTTCCTGAAGATGAAAGAGAAAAAGGTCCTGAAGGGGTGCTGGATCAAATTATAGCTGAAAACTTCCTGAATATGGGGAAAGAAATAGACATTGAAATCCAAGAGGTACAAAGAACCCCCTTAAGATGTAACTTGAATCGACCTTCGGCACAACATATCATAGTGAAACTGGCAAAATATAAGGACAAAGAGGGAATTCTGAAAGCAGCTAGGGATAAAAGGGCCCTAACATACAAAGGGAAACCTATCAGAGTGGTTACAGACCTATCTAACGAAACTTGGCAGGCCAGAAAGGAATGGCAGGAAATCTTCAATGTGCTGAACAGGAAAAATATGCAGCCAAGAACCCTTTATCCAGGGAGCCTGTCATTCACAATAGAAGGAGAGATAAAGGTGTTCCCAAATGAACAAAAATTGAGAGAATTCATCACCACCAAACCAGCCCTACAAGAAATCCTAAGAGGGACTCTATGAGGGAAATGTTGCAAGGAATACAAGGTACCAGAGACACCACTACAAACATGAACTCTACAGAGAACACAATGAACCCAAACCTACATTTTTCAATAATAACACTGAATGTAAATGGACTGAATGCCCCAATCAAACGACACAGGGTAGCAGAATGGATCAAGAAACAAAACCCATCTATTTGCTGTCTACAGGAGACTCATTTGAGACCTGAAGACACCTTCATATTGAAAGTAAGGGGATGGAGAAATATCTATCATGCGACTGGAAGTCAAAAGAAAGTCGGAGTAGCCATACTTATATCAGACAAACTGGACTTTAAAGTAAAGGCAGTAACAAAAGATGAAGAAGGACATTATATAATAATTACAGGGTCTCTCCATCAGGAAGAGCTAACAATTAGTTATAAACATCTACGCACCGAATTTGGGAGCACCCAAAGACATAAAAGAATCACAAAGAGAAACAATCTTATTGATAAGAATGTGCTCACTTCAGGGGATTTTAACACTCCACTTACAGTAATGGATAGATCAACCAGACAGGAAATCACTAAAGAAACAATGGATCTAAATGATACATTGGAACAGATGGATTTGACAGATATATTTAGAACTCTACATCCTGAGGCTAGTGAATTCACTTTCTTTTCGAGTGTGCATGGCACATTCTCCAAGGTAGATCATATACTGAGTCATCAAGCAGCCCTCCATAAATATAAACGAATTGAGATCATACCATGCACACTTTCAGATCACAATGCTATGAAATTTGAAATCAATCCCAGGAAAAAGTCTGGAAAACCTCCAAAAACATGGAGGTTAAAAACTACCCGACTAAAGAATGATTGGGGCAATCAGGCAATTAGAGAAGAAATTAAAAAATACATGGAAACAAATGAAAATGAAAATACAACAATCCAAACTCTCTGGGATGCAGCAAAGGCAGTCCTAAGAGGAATGTATATTGCAATCCAGGCCTATTTGAACAAACTAGAAAAAGCACCAATTCAAAATCTGACAGAGCACCTAAAGGAACTAGAAGGGGAGCAGCAAGAGCACCCCAAACCCAGCAGAAGAAGAGAAATAATAAAGATCAGGGAAGAAATAAATAATATAGAATCCAAAAAAAAAAAAAAAAACCAACAACAATTGAACAGATCAATGAAACCAAGAGTTAGTTTTTTGAAAAAAGAAACAAAATTGATAAACCTCGAGCCAGGCTCCTCAGAAAGAAAAGAGAGGACCCCCAAATAGACAAAATCATGAATGAAAATGGATCTATTACAACTAATCCCTCAGAAATACAAGCAATCATCAGAGATTACTATGGAAAAATATATGCCAACAAACTGGACAACCTAGAAGAAATGGAAAAATTCCTAAACACACAGTCACTACCAAAATTCAAATGGGAAGAGATAGAAAATCTTAACAGACCCATAACCAGTGAAGAAATCGAATCATGGATCAGAAGAATAAACATTGTTAAAATGTCGTTATTACCCACAGCAATCTACACATTCAATGCAATCCCAATCAAAATTGCACCAGCATTCTTCTCAAAGCTAGTACAAACTATCCTAAAATTTGTATGGAACCACAAAGGACCCCGAGTAGCCAATGTAATATTGAAGAAGAAAACCAAAATGGGAGGCATCGCAATCCCAGACTTTAGCCTCTACTACAAAGCTTTCATCATCAGGACAGTATGGTATTGGCACAAAAACAGACACATGGACCAATGGAATAGAATAGAGAACCCAGAACTGGACCCACAAATGTACGGCCAATTAATCTTTGACAGAGCAGGAAAGAGTATCTAATGGAAAAAAGACAGCCTCTTTAACAGATGGTGCTGTGAGAACTGGACAGCAGCATGCAGAAGAATGAAACTAGACCACTCTCTTACACCATACACAAAAATAAACTCAACATGGATGAAGGACCTGAATGTGAGACAGGAAACCATCAAAACCCTAGAGGAGAAAGCAGGAAACAGCCTCCTTGATCTCAACCACAGCAATTTCCTACTGGACACATCCTCAAAGCAAGGGAATCAAGAGCAAAAATGAACTATTGGGACCTCATCAAGATAAAAGCTTCTGCACTGCAAAGGAAACAATCAAGAAAACTAATAGGCAACTGACGGAATGGGAAAAGATAGTTGCAAATGTCATATCGGATAAAGGGCTAGTATCCAAAATCTACAAGGAACTCACCAAACTCCACACCCGAAAAACAAACAATCCAGTGAAGAAATGGGGAGAAGACATGAATAGACACTTCTCCAAAG
>CM053570.1:11725432-11736523 GCA_028646485.1 Cryptoprocta ferox
ATGCCAGTCAGAGTGGCTAAAATGAACAAATCAAGAGACTACAGATGCTGGCGAGGATGTGGAGAAATGGGCACCCTCCTACACTGTTGGTGGGAAGGTAAACATGTGCAGCCACTCTGGAAAACAGTGTGGGGGTTCCTCAAAAAATTAACAATAGAACTCCCCTATGGCCCAGCAGTAGCTGGGGATTTACCCAAGGGATAAAGAAGTGCTGATGCATAGGGGCACATGCAGTGCAATGTTCATAGCAGCACTTTCAACAATTGCCAAATCATGGAAAGAGCCTAAATGTCCATCAACTGACAAATGGATCAGGAAGATGTGGTTTATCTATACAATGGGATACTGCATGGCAATGAGAAAGAATGAAATCTGGCCATTTGTAGCAACGTGGATGGACCTTGAGGGTGTCATGCTAAGTGAAATAAGTCAGGCAGAGAAGGACAGATGCCATATGTTTTCACTCATAAATCTAACAGAAGAAACTTAACAGAAGACCATGGGGGAGGGGGAAGGGGGAAAAAGAGTTAGGGAGAGGGAGGGATGCAAATCATGAGAGACTCTCGAATACTGAAAACAAACTGAGGGTTGAAGGGAAGGGGAAACGGGAAAGGGGTGATGGACATGGAGGAGGGCACTTGTGGGGAAGAGCGCTGGTGTTATATGGAAACCAACTTGACAATAAACCAGAAAAAAAGGCATAGGGTGTGAGAATGATTTAAGAAAATCCATGTATATGCTGCCTCTAAGCCATTTATTTCAGACCTAACGAGGTCTGAAGATTGAAAGTGATGGGGTGGAGTAATATTTATCATCCAAATGGACATCAAAAGAAAGCCAGAGCAACAATTCTTCACTCAGCATAGATTTTAAACCAAAGACTGTAATAGATGAAGAATGGCACTATATCATAATAAAGGGGATATCCAACAAGATCTAATAATCATAAACATTTATGCCCCCAGCTTGGAAAAACCAAATGTATGAAACAATAGGAAACATAACGTAACTCATTGATAATAATACAATAATACTAGAGGACTTCAACATCACACTTCAATATTAACAAGGAAACAATGGCTTTGAATGACACACTAGACCAGATAGAATTAACAGATATATTCAGAACATTTCCTCATAAAGCAGCAGAATACACATTCTTTTCAAAAGCACATGAAACATTCTCCAGAATAGATCACATACTAGGAAACAAATAAGGCCTCAACAAATACAAAAAGATTGATATTATTCCATGAATATTTTCTGACTACAGCACTGTGAAATGAAGTCAACCACAAGAAAAAATTGGAAAGACCACAAATACACGGAAGTTAAAGGACATCCAACTAAAGAATGAATGGGTCAACCAGGAAATCAGAGAATAAATTTTTTAAAATACATAGAAACAATGAAAGGAAAACACGACATCCCAAAACATTTGGAATACAGCAAAAGCAGTCTTAAGGGAGAAGTATATAGCAATACAAGCCTATCTCAAGAAGCAAGAATGTTTCATATAAGCACCTAAACTTACACCTAACGGAGCTGGAAAAAGAACAACAAATGAAACCTAAAGCAGCAGAGGAAGGGAAATAATAAAGATTAGAGAAAAATAAATGATATAGAAACTAAAATACAGTAGAACAGATCAATGAATCCAGGAGCTGGTTCTTTGGAAAAAGTTAATAAAATTGATAACTCCCTAGCCAGATTTAACAAAAGAAAAGAGAAAGTTCTCAAATAAAATCACAAATGAGAGAGGAGAAATAACAAACTCACAGAAATACAATTTGAATATAATGAAAAATTAAATGCCATCAAACTAGACAATCTGGATGAATCAGAAAAGTTCCTAGAAGCTCACAAAATACCAAAATTGAAACAGAAAGAAATAGAAAATTTGAACCGACTCATAACCAGCAAAGAAATTGAATCAGTAATAAATTATCTCTGAATGAACAAAAGTCCAGGGGCAGATGGCTTCCCAGGGAAATTTTACCAGACATTTAAAGAAGCGTTAATATCTTTTCTCTTGAAACTGTTTGAAAAATAGAAATGAAAGAAAAACTGCTTAACTCTTTTATGAGGCCAACATTACCTTGATTCCAAAACCAAAGATCCCACTTAAAAGCGGAATTACAGGCCAATATCCTGTTAGTCATTTCTATGTCTTCTTTGGAAAAATGTCTATTCAGGTCGTCTGCCCATTTTAAAATCAGAGTGTTGATTTCAGCTATTGAGTTGTATGAGTTCTTTATGTATTATGGATATTAACCCTTTAACAGATATATAACTTGCAGTTATTTTCTCAAATTGCGTGGAGTCCTCCCACTTTTGTGATTGTTTCTTTTCTGGTGTAGAAGCATTTTAGCAGGATATAGTCCCAGTTATTAATTTTTGCTTTTATTGCTTGTACTTTTGATGTCATGCCCAAAAACTCATTGCCAAGATTATTTTCAAGGAGTTTTCTCCTATATTCTAGGAGTTTTGAAGTTTCAAGTCTTATGTTTAAGTTTATAATCTACTTTGAGTTAATTTTCGTAAGTACTTAAAAATATTGGCCCAATTTTATTCTTCTGCATGTGGTTATCCAGTTTTCCAAAACCATTTATTGAAGACACTATCTTTTTCCAGTTGCATATTTTTAGCTCCGTTATCAAATACTAGTTGATTGCATATGTGCATATATGTGAGGGTTTATTTCTGTGCTATTTTGTTTCATTTGTCTATGTACTATTTTTTTTGCCAATACTATACTATTTTGATTACTATAGCTTTTACCATAGTTTCAAATGATGACGTGTACTGACTAGTTTTCCTCTTCTTTCTTGGGATTGTTTGGACTCTTCAGGGTCTTCTGTGATTCCCCTACAAATTTTCGGATTGTTTTTTCTATTTCTATGAAAAATACCATTAATTTTGGTAGGAATTGCATTGAATCTAGACAGCTGTAGGTAATATGGACATTTAAACAATATTGACTCTTTTTTTCCATAAACATAGAATATCTTTCCATTTATTTGTGTTGTCTTCAATTTCTTTTATCAATGTCTTGTGGTTTTCTGTGTATAGATGTTTTACCTCCTCAGTTAAATTTATTCCTAAATAATTTATTGCTGTTGATGCTGTTGTAAGTGATATTTATTAATTTATTTTTCAGACATTTTGTTGTTAGTGTATAGAAACTCAAGTGATTTATCTAGGTTAATTTTGTACCCTGCAACATTATTGAATTTGTTTATTTGTTCTAAAAGTTTTTTGGGAGTCTTTAGGATTTTCTACATTTTAGATCATATCATCTGCAAACAAAGACAATTATACTTCTTTATGGTTTGGTATGCCTTTTATTTATCCTCCTCCCCCTCCTCCTCCTCCTCTTTCCTCTCCTCCTCATTCTCCTCTTTCCTCTCCTCCTCATTCTCCTCCCCTTCATTCTTCTCCTCTTCTTCCTGATTACTCCTCTGGCTAGAACTTCAAGTGCTATGTTAAATAGGGGTGATGAAAGTAGGTGTCCTTGTCTTGTTACTGATCTTAGAGGAAAAGCTTTCAACCTTATACTGTTAAGTATAATGTTGGCTGTGGCTTTGTTATATATAGTTGTTCTTATAAGGCATTTTCCTTCTATACCTAATTTGTTTAGTATTTTTATCATCAATTCATGTATTTTATCAAATGCTTTTTCTTCATCTACTGAGGTAGTCATATGATTTTTTATCTTTTATTCTATTTATGTTGTATATCACATTAATTGATTTGCATATGTTGAGCCACCCTCAAAACCCAGTAATAAATCCCACTTGATCATGGTGTGGGAATCTTTTGATGTGCTCTTGAAATCAATAATATTTTGTTGATAATTTTTGCATTGATGTTCATCAGGGATATTGATCTCTGGGGATTTTTATATTATTTTAGTGTCTCTATCTGCTTTTGGTTTCAGAGTAGTACTGGCCTTGTAAAATAAATTTGAGAGTGTCTTCTCTTTTTCAAGTTTTGGAAAAGTTTGAGAAGGATCAGTGTTAATTCTTGTTTGAATAGTTGGTAGACTTCACAAGGGAAACCATCTGGTCTTGGGTTTTATTTTGTTGGGCTGTTTTTTATTACTTTTTTCCATTCCTTCATTATGAGCCTATTGTGTCCTTAACGTTAAGTGAGTCTCTTGTTTTCAGCATACTGTTGGGTCTTGTTTTTTAAATCCATCAAACCACTCTTTAACTTTGATTGGAGAATTTAACCCACTTACACTTAGAGTAATTATTGATAGTGAATTTCTTTCTAATACCAACTTACTGTTTTCTGACTGTCTGTAGTTCTTTTGTTCCTATCATCCTGTCACCTTTTCTATTTGCACTGATGATTTTTCATAATGGTATCCTTTTTATTTTTACATTTATTTATCTTGAGAGAGAGAGAGAGCAGGGGAGGGGCAGAGAGGGAGAGAATCTTCACTGTCAGCAGAGACCAACATGAAGCTTGATCCCACAAACCATGAAATCATGACCTGAGCCAAAATCAGGAGTCAGGCACTTACCCAGCTGAGCCACCAAGCACCCCCATAGTGGTATACTTTGATTCCCTTCTCTTTATCTTGTGTGTATCTATATCTTGTGTGTATCTATAATAGATTTTTTCCTTTGTGGTTGCCTGAGGCTTACATAAACTTAGTTATAACAGTTTAAGTTGGTAACAAATTATCTTTAATTACACATAAAAACTCTACCCTTCTCTCCCTTTCCCAACGTTTTTGTTTTTGGTATCACAGTTTACATTTTCTTATATTGTGTATCCATTAAAAATTGTAGCTATGGCTATTTTAATACTTTTGTACCTTAGTCTTTATACTAGAGTTAAGCGATTAAGATATCACCAGATTATAGCATTGGAGTATTCCAATTTTGACTACGTACTTACCCTTATCAGTGTGTTTTATAGTTTTATGTTTTTATGTTACTGATAGCTTGCTTTCATTTCAGGTTAAAGGGCTTTCAACATTTCCTGTAATGCAGATCTAGTGGTGATGAACTCCTTTTACTTTTGTTTTCTGAGTAGTCTTTATTTTCTTTTATTTCTGAATTACATCTTTGCTAAATAAAATATTCTTGGTTGGCAGTTTTTTTAAATTAATTAATTAGCAGTTTGGATATATCCTCCCATTCTCTTCTGGCCTGTATGATTTCTTCTGAGAATTCCACTAGTAGCTTTGTGGGAGTTCTCTCGTAAGTGAAAATCTTCTTTTCTCTTGCTACCTTCAATATTCTCTTTGTCTTTGATATTTTAAGTTTGGTTTGTTTTTGTTTTTGTTTTTGTTTTGAGAGGGACAGAGACAGCATGATTGAGGGAGAGGTAGAGAGAAAGGGAGAGAGAGAGAATCCCAAGTAGGCTCTGCACTGCCAGCACAGAGCCTGATGCAGGGCTCAAACTCATGAAACTATGAGATCATGAGCAGAGCTGAAATCAAGAGTCAGATTCTTAACCGAATGAGCCACCCAGGTGCACCTCTTTGTCTTTGATTTTTGACAATTGTATTATAATGTGTGTTGGAGATCTCTTTGATTGAATTTGGGGATCTATAAGCTTCATGAAATTGGCTGTCCAAATCTCTCACCACTTTTGGGAACTTCTCAGCTCCTCTTTAAATAAGGTTTTTGCTCCTTTCTTCCACTCTTCCCCTTCTGGGACTCCAATAATGCAATTTCTCTTAACAACATCCATAAATCCCATAGGCTTTCTTCACTTCTTTTCACTTTTTAAACTTTTGCTCCTCTGCCTGGATAGTTTCAAGTAATGTTTTCTAGTTCACTGATTCTTCTGTTTGGTCCAGTTTGATGTTGAATCTCTCTATTAAACTCTTTAGTTCAGTCTTTATATTCTTCAGTTCTAGAGTTCTGTTTGGTTCTTTTTTATGTTCTCTCTCTTTGTTGAGCTTCTCATTTTGCTCTTTTATTGTTTTTCTGATATAGTTAAGTTGTGTATCTGTGTTATTTTGTAGTTCACTGATCATCTTTAGAATAATTATTTTGAATTGTTTGTCAGGCAATTCATGTATCTCTATTTCTTTGGGGTCAGTTACTAGAAGTTTACTGTGTTCTTTTAGGGATGGTGTGTTTCCCTGACTTTTATAATGTCTTTATCTTTACATATCTCCACATATTTGAAGAATAATTTACCTCTAACATACTTTATAGACTCACTTCAGTAAACAAAGACCTTCACCTGTGGATGGAGGCACGCTAGAGAGTGCTGTGACCCCAGGTAGTGACTCAGGGTGCCACGTGCAGAAGCGTGTGCTGGCTCCTAGACTGAGGTGGATGTGATGTCTCATTGACTCAGGCTGCTGGATCTACAACATCAACAAATACATGGTCCTTCATGAGATCTCTGGAGGGTCTGCAGTAGCTACAAGTGTTGCTGGTATCCTTAGTGTTCGCCTCCAGATCTAGCTGCTATAAGCCATAGCAAGTGGTGGTCATAGTTGGATCTGTTTTATGCACACATTCAGCTGTGGGTGCTAGCTATAGGTGCCTGTGTAGTGGCAGAGGTAGTTGCAGACATACATGAATTGGCAAGGTGCTGGGCAAGGAGAAAGGGCTGAGGTCAACTTCAGTCACACTTGCAGCTAGGGGGCTCTGGCTGTTGGTGTACACTTATGTGGCTACTGGGTCTTGCCATAGGTGTGCATATGGCAGTAGAAGTTGGCAATTGGAATCAGGTTGGATTAGTGTAGGTGCACAGCTGCGTGGCTTAGCTGTATTTGAGCACAGCAGTACAGTCCAGTAATAGGAGATGGGACCAGTCTGGGTCCACAAACAGTTATATAGGCCTTGGATATTGGCATTTACTCCTGTGAGTCCTGTGGGTAGGCACATGGCAATGTACTCTGGTGATGGGAGTCAGGCCAGTAACATGTATAGCTGTAGAGTTGTATAACTGGAAGGGTTAGTCTCAAATGTGCCCATAGTGGTAGGGTCAGCTGTTGTGGTTTAGGCATCTTGCCATCACAGAGACTATGGCTGGCTACCAGTGTGGTTCATGGGATCTAGTGGGAATGGGGGAAGGGATCAAAGAGGGATTTAGGCAGCTAGAATTTGCAAATGCAAAAATCTAGAAGGGTAAAAACTCTAAGTCAAAGACTGTACGGGTATTTGTGGTGGCTGTGTTAGACATTCATTTCATCAGTAGCACAACCTGCTGAGGTCTTCTGCAGAGCAGGCCACTGGGAACTCCTTTGTGGCTCATACTAGTAGCCTCTGCCCACTCACACATATTGGAAATTTTGGTAAACCATTCTTTTCTATGACCCTCATCAGATTTATTAAGTTTCATGTGCTTTGCCAACACATAACAGATGCTATCTTTCCTTACCAGGAATCTATTCAAAATGATATAGAAGTGGAGAAATGGGAACCCTCTTGCACTGTTGGTGGGAATGCAAACTGGCGCACCTGCTCTGGAAAACAGTGTGGAGGTTCCTCAAAAAATTAAAAATAGAATTACCCTATCACCCAGCAATAGCACTACTAGGAATTTAGCCAAAGGATACAGGAGCGCTGATTCATAGGGGCATATGTACCCCAAAGTTTATAGCAGCACTTTCAACAATAGCCACATTATGAAAAGAGCCTAAATGTCCATCAACTGATGAATGGATTAAGAAGACGTGGTTTAGGTGGAGCAGCAAGATGGCAGAGAAGTAGGGAGCTCTGTAATCTCTGTCCGCCCGCAACTATCAAACTGAGAAGGAATAAAACCACAATACTCTGATCTGCAAGAATGGGAAGTGCGGACACAGAGTCCTTATAGATGATGCCTGAGTAAGTGCAAACTGGGACCAGAGGCTCTGAGGGGAAAGTGCCAGCCCAAAGCGGAGCCAGGAGAGAGAACGCCCAGGAAGGTGACGCAGGGCCCAGAGGGCCGTGTGTGCAGAGGCGGCACAGGGCCATGGAGGGCCACATGCAGAATGGCCGTGCAGAGTGGTGGAGAGCCGAGGGGAAGAGAAAGAGAGACTGAAAACGCTCATAGAGTGGTCTCTGGACAGGGAGAGACCTCGGCCCGGGACAGAGAGACACACCATCCCATATATACCATGGGGCATGGGGAGAGAAATTCGTCCCCCTCAGCGGGTTTGGTCTCCCTTGGGCTCTGAGGCTTGCCGACTCCACGTGGAGCCAGGGAAGAGCTGCCCCCCGCCCCAGTCCCCTTAATACCGGCTAGAAAGCCGCCCTCCTGTGGGAAGACATTTCATTTCATTTCATCTGGGGTGGCAGCATTAAAGTGCACAGACTAGGATTTGGAAATGTGGTGGAGCTTAGGAAAAAAAGCAATCTGGCCCCGCCCATGATACAGGGAGATTGGACTCAAAAGAGTGGCTTGCAATGTATGGTCTGAGAAGGGCTTGGGGCGCCGCCATTCTTCTCCCCGCAACCACCAAGGCGGACCTCGGAGAGCAGCCCCTGAGACCCGACCTACCTACACCAAGCCACGCCCATCCGCGCTGGAGAGCTGGTTTTTTTTTTAATTATTTATTTTTTATTTTTTTATTTTTTACCTTTTTTCTCTTTTCTTTTTTCCCTCGATTCTCCTTTTCCCTCCTGGAGTCTGGTAAAGACCAACATTTATACACTGCAGTGATTAGATCAATTCCTGCCATCCAGATATATTTTTCCTTATCTCATTCTTATCTCTCCCCTCCACAGGTTTTATGCTCTCAGACTGTCCTTTGTCATTTCTGTCCCCCGCTTCTTTTTTTCTTTCCTTTTCCTTTCTTTTCTTTTCTTTCCTTATTTTCATTCCCTTTTTGGTTTGCTTATTTATGTGATTCGTCTGTGCGTTTGCGTGCTTTTGTTTTCTGTGTGTTTGTCTGCCTGTTGTTTTTTCAGGGATACCACAAGAAACAAGCCAAAGGACAAGTGGTGGAGAGTCCCAAATACCACTGAGCAGGGAAATAATCAAGGCACAACAAGAGAAACCGAAAGACACCATTAAAAGAATACTTCCTGAAATGACAGGCCCTGGACTGTCAATAAGCCTCCTTTAATAGAGCAATATTAACAGGTGCACAGTGCATAACGAGCTTTTAAAACTGACAAGAGACAGAAAGCTAGCCAAAATGATGAAACGAAAGAACTCTCTGCTAAAGAAATTCCAGGAAGAAATCACAGCCACAGAACTGCTCAAAACAGACATAAGCAACATAACTGAACAAAAATTTAGAACAATTGTCATAAAATTAATCGCTGGAATTGAAAAAACCATCGGAGAAGCTATTGATACAAAGACTAGGGCCCTTCAAAATAGCTGTGACCAGTTAAAAAATGCTATGAATGAGGGGCATAATAAAATGGAGGCGGCCATTGCATGGATTGAAGAGGCAGAGAGGAGAATAGGTGAATAAGAAGACACAGTTATAGCAAAAGAGGAAGCCGAGAATGACAGAAATTGATCCAGGAGCACGAAAGGAGAATTGGAGACTTGAGTGATACAATCAAACGGAACAATATCCATATCATCGGAGTTCCTGAAGAAGAAAGAGAAAAAGGTCCTGAATGGGTGCTTGATCAAATTATAGCCAAGAACTTCCCAAATCAGGGGAAGGAAAAAGACATTGAAATTCAAGAGCCACATAGAACTCCCCTAAGACGTAATTTGAATCGACCTTCGGCACGACATATCATAGTGAACTGGCAAAATATAAGGATAAAGAGGGAATTCTGAAAGCACCTAGGGATAAAAGGGCCCTAACATACAAAGGGAAACCTATCAGAGTGGTTACAGAACTACCTAACAAAACTTGGCAGGCCAGAAAGGAATTGCAGGAAATCTTCAATGTGATGAATAGAAAATAAGCAGCCAAGAATCCTTTATCCAGCAAGCCTGTCATTCAAAATAGGAGAGATAAAGGTGTTCCCAAATAAACAAATATTCAGAGAATACATCACCACCAAACCAGCTCTACAAGAAATCCTAAGAGGGACTCGGTGAGGGAAATGTAGCAAGCAATACAAGGTACCAGAGACATCACTACAAACATAACTCTACAGAGAACACAATGAATCCAAACACACATTTTTGAATAATAACACTGAATGTAAATGGACTGAATGCTCCAATCAAATGACACAGGGTGGCAGAATGGATCAAAAAACAAAATCCATCTACCTGCTGTCTATAAGAGACTCATCTTAGACCTAAGGAAACCATCAGATTGAAAGTAAGGGGATGGAGAAATAGCTATCATGTAACTGGTAGTCAAAAGAAAGCCAGAGTAACCATACCTATATCGGACAAACTGGACTTTAAAGTAAAGGCAGCAACAAAAGATGAAGAAGGACATTATATAATAATTACAGGGTCTCTCCATCAGGAAGAGCTAAGAATTATAAACATCTACGCGCTGAATTCGGGAGCACCCAAACACATAAAACAGCTAATGACAAACAGAAACAATCTTACTGATAAGAATGTGTTTATGCAGGGGACTTTAACACTCTACTTACAGTATTGTATAGGTCAATCAGACAGAAAATCACTAAAGAAACAATGGACCTGAATGGCACATTGGAACAGATGGAATTAATAGATATATTAGAACTCTGCATCCTGAAGCTAGGGAATTCACTTTCTTCTCGAGTGCTCATGGCACATTCTCCAAGATAGATCACATATGGGTCATTAAACAATCCTTCATAAATACAAATGAATTGAGATCATACCATGCACACTTTCAGATCACAATGCTATGAAACTTGAAATCAATCCCAGAAAAAAGTCTGGAAAACCTCCAAAAATGTGGAGGTTAAAAACCACCCTACTATAGAATGATTGGGCCAATCAGGCAATTAGAGAAGAAATTAAAAAATATATGGAAACTAATGAAAATGAAAATACAATAATCCAAACTCTCTGAGATGCAGCAAAGGCAGTCCTAAGATGAAAGTATATTGCAATCCAGGCCTATTTCAACAAACTAGAAAAAGTGCAAATTCAAAATCTAACAGAGCGACTAAGGAAACTAGAAGGGGAGCAGCAAGAGCACCCCAAACCCAGCAGAAGAAGAGAAATAATAAAGATCAGGGCAGAAAGAAACAATATAGA
>CM053570.1:11737023-11770376 GCA_028646485.1 Cryptoprocta ferox
GGCGAGTTTTTCCTCCCTTAGAGATGGTTCTAGGTGCGTTTTCCGTCTCTCTTTCTCTTCCCCTGGTCTCTCCGGGGCACAGCGCCCTCTCCCTGTGTTGGGCTCGGGGGCTCCTTTCCCCTGCACCACCGGGACCCGCCCGTCCCCTAGTTTCCCAGATCACAGTCACTGACTCAGGCATCTTTGAGGTTGTCTTCTTTCTGGCGTCTGTTTCTTCTTTCCCCCACTTGCAAATCCGAGTTTTATCCCTTCAGTCCTTCTCAGTTCAATCCATACGGGCGTGCGCGGATTACAGAGCTCCCTGCTTCTTCGCCATCTTGCCCGCTCTCTCTCCGTATTTTGTCTTTTTTAAATTTTTTATAGTTTATTTATTTTTGAGACAGAGAGACAGAGCATGAGTGGGGGAGGGGTAGAGAGAGAGGGAGACACAGAATCCAAAGCAGGCTCCAGTCTCTCAGATGTCAGCACAGAACTTGACACGGGGCTCGAACCCACGAACTGCGAGATCATGACCTGAGCCGAAGTCGGACGCTCAACTGACTGAGCCACCCAGGTGCCCCTCTTTGTGTATTTTAGATAATAACACCTTACCAGATATATCATAGGCAAATATCTTCTCCTAATTTGGTGGGGTTGCCTTTTGGTTTTTGTTAATGGTTTTCTTTGCTGGGCAAAAAGGTTTTTATTTTGGTGTGGTCCCAATAGTTTATTTTTGCAACACTGGAACAAGCCAAAGTCCCTGGCTTTACTAGTGAGAATCAGAAAGTGGGCCCTTGTGGAACTGCCCCTGTCAGTAAAGGCAGTGAACAGTACAGAAAATCCTTGACACAAGGTACTGTTGGCTTCCACCTGTCTTTCAAGATTTGGAAAGAAAAAAAAAAGGCAGGGTGATTATTCTATTTCTCCTCTTTCAGTAGTCCTGGTTGGTCAGTCTTTTGCCAACTGGTGGTGCTTAGCTATTGATTATAAAATATTCAATGCTCAAGTATTCCTCATTAAGGCTCTAATACCTAACATAATCAAATTAATTAAAGATATCCAAAGACTGTCTGGCAACTGTTTCACCATGGAATCTCTGGCCAATATGTTTTATTCACTGCCTATTACCAATCAGTCACAGCCTTAGCAGGCCTTTACCTTGAAAGAACCCAATATGTACTTCCTCTGTTGACCATTGCTTATTTCAACCTAGTCATTACCCATGGCTTCTGCCTCCAGATCCTGGACACACTTTTGCTTTAGGATTTCTTACTAGCACTACCTAGATGATATCCTGATATGCAGCCCCCTTTGTGGAGAATTTATATGCATTTCCATGTCCTCTCCAAAAACAAGGTCCAGTAATAGCTCCACACAAAATCCAAGGGCTGCTGACCTCAGTTAAATTCTTGGACATAATCTGTTTTCTGATGGCCACCAAATCACTACCACAGTTAAACATCAGCTTTTATAGCTCAACCCACCCCAGATACCTTGCTAGTTTTGTTAGGCCTCTTCATGTCTGGCAATATTATATTCTACACCTTTCAACTTTTCTTCAACCTATTTACCAAGCCACTTGAAAGCCTGCCAACTTCCACTGGGGAGAGCTCCAGCAACAGGCATTAGAATTAATTCAGCAGTCTATACAACAAGCCTGGCCACTGGTTCCCCCTGAACCAATTTTAGACTTGAGCCATTGGCCATCTTAGCTATGTCTCCGGGAGCCTATGGACTTAACATGGTCAAAAACAGCTCCAAATGAGTTTTTTGATCCAGAGACTTCCATCAGCCACTGCCTGATACATGCCTGTGGCACACCAAATAGTAGTTGCCTACTGGGCCCTGATAGAGACCAATTCTCTTACTGACTCCACCCAGATTTCTGTCCTGCCATGTGTGAGAGATTCTTCCCAGCAGTAGCTTGACACAGCCATGGAAGCCTCTTTGCTTGACTGGAAATGGAACCTCCAGTAATTGGTTAAATCTGATAAACAGGGCCTTCTGAAGCTGCAGGAGGATGTGGCTTCCCCCACACTCAGCCCCTGACCTCAAACCAAGAAACAGCAATTTCCTTTATGAAATGAGGAGTCCTTTGGGACCAACTGTCTGACATGGAAAGGAAGTTGGTGTCGCAGCACCACACTGTATGCAATGAAGCTCAGTGAAAAGCCACAGCCTATCATTGACCTCAAGTACTTCTATGATTAGGGATGATGTCCTTTGGTCTGCTCAGCCAGCTTGCAGAGTTGGAAATGGTACATTCAGCACTATAGGATGCCCTATGGTAAGCAGGTTCCCCACATCTAGATATTTATTGATTCACGGCCAAAACAGAGTAACGATTTCTTAATTAATATAAGGCTGGTCCATCTAGGGGATCCCACACTTGGAAAGAGTTGGCAATATTGCCCATTCCCACTTTTGTCACACATATTTCTGCACATATAACACTCCAGATACACATTTCAACAACACAGCAGACAAATTATCTAAGATTAACCTTTTCACTAGCCACATCAGCTGCCTTACTGGATGGACTCCTCCTTGCTGTCATACCCACTGGCATTTGGGGCACATAATAGTTCTGGGCACTGGGACATGTATGCTCTTGTTGAATGGGACCATAGACAGGGCACTCCTCTGGGACCCTCTTTGGCCAAGACAGCAATTGAAAACTGTGACTTATCCTCCAAGATGAAACATTGGCATGTTCCTCAGTGGGAATTTGTTCCTTGGGGTTCCTGTCCCTTCTCCTGATGGCATATTGATTATCTTGGTTCCTTTTCCCGCCACTGCAGGTACCACTCAGCATGCCCGTATCATGAGTGACTCCTTTACAGAGTTGATGGTAGCCTTCCTAGGCAGCATGCCACAAATGAGACCACCATCACTGATCTCACAAAGACCATGTTAATCCCCTTTGGTATTCCAGATATCATTGATTCTGACCAAGGGACTCATTTTTCTTCCCATCATCTCCAGACCTGGGCATTAGAACACGGTATTAAAACATCTTATTGGACTTTTATTTGTTACTAAAATTGCTGTCTGGGGAATGAACCTCTTGCAGGCTTTACTCCTGCAAGCCCCCATTCTCCTCAACTCTCCACTCAGGGATATCCATACCCCTCACACTAATTTCATACAAGTTGCCCCTGCTTGTTGTCAAAGGCAATCTGTCTTATTTCATTGTCTGGGATAGTCATGTCCTCATTACTCCTGTCAAAATTTCCTCCTCGTATAAATGTAACTTTTTGATTTTTCCTCTAATCCCTTTGGCTTCAAAGTCCAATTAGGGACAGATTTTTAAACATGATCCTTTAACCACTGAAAGCCCATTAGAATGCCCTGAATATTTAATTCAGTTACAGGAGTACCTACACAAGCTAATGCCAAAGACTGAGACCTTGCTGCTGGTACTCAGGATATATAGGATGCTGCTTAACCCCCATTCTGCTGACTCTTTATAGAAAGTGGAAATTATAGACCAAGAGTTTATCCATGGAGTTAACTTCACCTCAGAAAATTGCCTCTGCTCTGTATTTGGACTCTGTTTTGGACACCTCCCCTTTAAACAGCTCCCACACTCAGTATCCATGCTTCTACTACACACAGCTGGTCCCACTGAATTGCGACATTGTATTGCTCCTTATGAATATGAACTCTGGGAGTCCTATTTTCTGAGATTGCTAATTGTTTAACTGTGGATCCTGCTTTGCTGAACCCTGCCTGTGAAACTGAGTTCAAATCCCATGATTCTAGAGCAGCATGATAATGCATTAAGCCTCTATATTACAAAGTATTATAAATTAAATACCACCCTGTACGGAATATCTCCTAGTACACTTCTCTGCTGTGCCTAACCACTCATCCCCCAGATTTGCCATTCCTATGTGCCCTTCTAAAGATTTCCCATTATTTCTGTTTCTGTTTCCTCCCAACACTGACCATGGCAGGAACATCCACACAGCCCAGCACTCCTAGGACTGGCACACAAGAACATACATTCATACATACCACTCCCATGAACACTTGCACTTCCTGTGTTCTCTCACTTATATCACAACAACCACCAAACGGCCCTGGTGACAGATCAAGACCTCTAATTCATACGAATAGGCCACCGAAGTTTCGTCTATGACTTTAGCCCTTTGAAACTGTTGGGCCTCCCAACAAGTCCCACTAGACATGGGGTCCCACCTCAAAATCCTCCATGACAACACCATGCTAGAGCAAGTTCTATTGTGGCTTCAGAGGAAAGCTCCATTTGCTTAAATATACCACTTACCTTCATTCTTAACTGTACTCACCTGGGACAACTACACATTATAGTCAAGTCATTCCCATAGGCTTAGAGCTTATATGCTGGAATCAACTGCACTTGGCCAATTCCCCATGCTGAGGATTTCACTCTCTTATAACATCCTCATGGTATATTACAGTCTAAATAATGGTACATTCAAGTTCTATAGTAGCTCAAACTCATAGGCATGGCAACTTATGTATTTTTTTTTTTTTTTTGCCATCTCCTTGTTTTGGCTAATGAAACCATATCCCAGAGTGAAGTGGTTACATGGGGGATTCCCATAGTTCTTTATCCACTGACTATCTCCCTATTTCTATCAACCCAAGGACACCAGGCAAAATGCACAATATTTATTCCTGTCTTAATAGGACTTACCCTAGCTATAGGAATTGTGAGAATTGGAGATTGTCAAACGCAATCAAATCATAACTGTCAAACAGAAACTTTCCGTGGACCTTTCAGGTCATATGCAAATGCTGCCCAAAACATCGTCCTTCATACAACTAGTCCATGAGTTTCTAGCCCAAATGGTAATGGGTAACAGACTGGCTATTGAAGTTTGTGCCATCCAGGATACCTCCTTCTGCATGCACATGAATAACTCTGGACAGGTATAGGCCAAGCTATGAGGAATGGCCAGGAGGTAAAAGTCTTTTATAATATAAAAATTTTATAATATAAAGATATAAAATATAAACAGATTTCCTTAATCCAGAGATGCTTGGCTTTTCCTGCAAAATAGGGTGCCCCATGGTGAAGTGAGAATAAAACCTTCATAATATGATTAGTAAAACTCTTTCTAGTCGTCACCTTTATCAAAACCTGCCTTCAGAGGTTAAGTGTTCCATTTACCTTTAACATCACCAAAGCCCAAATGGCAAGCATTAGCCATCCCAATTAGTATTGTTAACGATATTGAGGCACACAGGGTCAGTTGGATTGCAAATTTTAACCTTTGTATTTTCCTACTGCCACAAGATCCCAGCAAACAGGCTGTGAGCTTCTTGCCCAGGAGGCACAGAGGAGACGTTCAGATAAAGACAGAAGTAAAGATTGAAGTTGTGCAAACACAAGCCAAGAAATTTCTTTTTTATCAAAGCTTATTTATTTTGAAAGAGAGAGAGAGAGAGAGAGAAAGCATGTGTGCACAAGTTGGAGAGGGGCAGGGAGAGAGGGAGAGATTGAATCCCAAGCAGACTCCATGCTGTCAGCACAGAGTCTGACACAGGGCTTAACCTTGTGAACCATGAAATCATGACCTGAAACAAAATCAGAGTCAGATGTTTAATTAACTGAGACATCCAGGCGCCCCAAGCCAAGGAATTTCTGAAGCCCCTAAAAGCTAGAAGAGGCAAAGAAAGATTCTCCCCTACAGTCTTTGGAAGGAATGGGTCTGAAAATCAGTGAAGACCTTGATTTAGGACTTTAAGCCTCCAAAACTGTGAGAGAATAGTTTTCTCTTGTTTTAAGAGACCGAGTTTATGACAATTTTTATATATAAAATGTACTTATTTGTGTGTGTGAGAGAGAGGGAAGTATCTAGCCAGGGATGGGCAGAGAGAGGGAGAGAGAATCCCGAGCTCTCTGTGTGCTATCAGCACAGAGCCCAATGCCAGGCTTGAATTCATGAACCTTGATATCATGACCTGAACCAAAACCAAGAGTTGGATGGGCATGTAACCAACTGAAGCACCCAAGTGCCCTCATGGTAATTTCTTATAGCAGCCACGGGAAACAGATACTAAGAGAGCTGGGCTAATATTACCACTGTGATTGCAGATTTGTGTTTTTTTCCTTATAGTTGTCAGTCTGTGCTTTATGTAATTCAAACCTATATTATAAATTTTATTTGTTTGTGTGGAATTATATGGGGATAGCTGTATGCAGAACTCATTGAATCTACACTCCACATAAACTGTCCTTCAAGTGATATGTTGTTTCAGTAAGATATGAGTTTTGGTAAGATATGACATTCTACTATGCTTCTACACATATGTTTAGAAACCCTTATATCTTGAGAGAAGATGTTAACTGAAGGATGCAAAAAAAAATTTATAATATAAATGTAGAATTATAGAAGATTAACCTTTATTTATGAAATGACTCATGTCTAGGGTATTCTATTCAGCCTTAAAGACCTATCTTTTATATTAATATAGCTATAACATTTTGCATTTCCTTAATCTTTTGTGGCCTATGTTTTTCCATTTTATTTTTAATTTAAAATATGTATTCATTAATTTATTAAAAATAATAAATCTATGACATGTTCAGCACACATAACATTATTTTTATGAACAATGGGTATATCCCCCAAACCATAACAAGAAGGGGGCCATCGTTAGGGAAACATACAATTTTTTTCTTTTTTCTTTCTATATCCCTGTATTTGAAGTGAATCTCTTTGAAGCAGGAGATATTTGAGTTTTCTCCTGTTCATAAACTTTTTATCTTTTTATAAGAAAATTGAGTCCACTTACATTTAATGCATTAATTTTATGTATCCTGGTTTGTATCTTCCATCTTACTATTTTTTTTAATTTGGAAATAAGCTTATTGTTCTTTTTGATCCTTCTTTTGCATCCTAGAAGAAGAAGAGAGAAGGAGGCAGAAAAATTAATTCAAGAAATAATGACCAAGTTGGACCATATCCAGGGTATAAGACAAGTCTCCAAGCATTACCATGAATCACATAAAGATCTTCTCCTATTCCAAAGGTTGCTTTTTAGTTTTGTTGACTGTTTCCTTCACTGTGCATAAGCTTTTTATCTTGATGAAGTCCCAATAGTTTATTTTTGCTTTTGTTTCCCTTGCCTTAGGAGACATATCTAGTAAGAAGTTGCTACAGCTAATGTCAAAGAGATTATTACCTGTGCTCTCCCCTAGGATTTTGATGGTTTTCTGTCTCACATTTAGGTCTTTCATCTGTGTTGAATTTATTTTTGTGTATGGTATAAGAAAGTGGTTTAGTTTCATTCTTTTGCATGTTGCTGTCCAGTATTCCCAATGCCATTTGTTGAACAGACTGTCTTTTTCCCATTGCATATTCTTCCCTGCTTTGTAAAAGATTAGTTGACCATATAGTTGTGGGTTCATTTCTGAGTTTTCTATTCTGTTCCATTGATCTATGTGTCTGTTTTTGTGCCAGTACCAAACAATCTTGATAACTACAGTTTTGCAATGTAACTTGAGGTCCAGAATTGTGATGCCTCTAGCTTTGCTTTTCTTTTTCAAGTTTGCTTTGGCTATTCGGTGTCTTTTGTGATTTCATACAAAGGTTGTTTGTTTTAGCTCTGTGAAAAATGCTGATGGTATTTTTTAGGGATTGCATTAAATTTGTAGATTGCTTTGGGTAGTGTAGACATTTTAACAATGTTTGTTCTTCCAATCTATGAGCATGGAATATTTTTCCCTTTCTTTGTGTTCTCTTCAATTTTTTCATAAGAACTTTATAGTTTTCAGAATGCGGATCTTTTATCTCTGTGGTTAGGTTTATTCATAGATATCTTATTGTTTTGGTGCAATTGTAAATAGGATCAATTCCTTAATTTCTCTTTACGTTGCTTCATTGTTGGTGTATAGAAATGCAACATATTTCTGTACATTGATTTTGTATCCTGCAACTTTACTGAATTTGTGTATCAGTTCTAGCAAGTTTTTGCTGGAGTCTTTTGGCCTTTCTGTACAGAGCATCATTTTGGAATGGAGAATATTTTTGTAAATGACATATCTGATAAAGGGTTAGTATCTGAAATCTATAAAGAACTTATCAAACTCAACACCCCCCAAAAAATAATCCAGTTTAAAAATGGGCAGAAGACATGAATAGACACTTTTCCAAAGAAGACATCCAGATGGGCAACAGACCCATGAAAAGATGCTCAACATCACGTATCATTAGGAAATACAAATCCAAACTACAATGAGATATCACCTCACACCTGTCAGAATGGTTAAAATTAACAACACAAGAAACAACAGGTGTTGGTGAAGATGCAGAGAAAGGAGAACGCTCTTACTTTGTTGGGGGGAATGCCAACTGGTGCAGGCACTCTGGAAAACAGTATGGAGGCTCCTCAAAAGTTAAAAATAGAACTACTCTATGAACCAGTAATTGCACTACTAGGTATTTATCCAAAAGATATAAAAATACTGATTTGAAGAGATACATGCCTCCCAATGTTTATAGCAGTATTATCAACAATAGCTAAATTATGAAAAGGGCCCAAATGTACATTGACTGATGAATTAATAAAGAAGATGTGGTATATAAACACACGCATACACACACACACACACACACACACACCCTAGCATATTGCTCAGCCATACACAGAATGAAATCTTTCCATTTGCAATGACATGGATGGAGCTAGAAGAAATTATTATGCTAAGTGAAATAAGTCAGTCAGAGAAACACAAATACCACATGATATCATTCATATGTATAATTTAAGAAACAAAACATATGAACGTGGAGGGAAAAAAGAGGCAAACTAGAAAACAGACTCCTAACTATAGAGAACAAACTAAAGTTTACTGGAGGGGAGGTAGGGGGATGGATTAATTGGGTGATGAGTATTAAGGAGGGCACTTGTATGATGAACACTGGGTGTTGTATGTAAGTGATAAATCACTAAATTCTAGATCTTAATATTAGTGTAAAACTAATATTACACTGTATGTTAACTACTTTTTTAAAAACTAAATAATAAAGAGAATGCTCTGTAACCACCACAGAATTAAAATAGAAATGAGCAAAATTATATCCAGAAGATCCCTAAGTATTGAAAATGAAGCCACTTAATTCTAGAGTAAAACTAGATTTCATAAGGGAAATTAGAAAATATTTATAACTGAACAATAATGAAAATGTAACACATTAAAATTTGTGAGATATAACTAATGCATTCCTAAGAGGAAAACATATAACCTTACATCCTGTATTAGAAGGAAGAAAAATTCAAATGCAATGATCTAAACCCCCAGTGAAATAATAGAAATGGAAGAATATATTAACCCAAAAGAATTACAAGGAAACTGTAAAGATAGGAGCAGGCAACAATGAAGTGAAAAACAAACAGTAACAATGAACAAAGCCAAAGTTGTTTCTTTGAAAGCATTAATAAAATTAGTAAAAGCCCTAACCAGACTAATTTAAAAATATTACAGTAGCATGAACATCACTACATATCATACAGATATTAAAAGAGAAACTTTATACAAACATATTTTAAAGCTAACTAGAAATGGCTAATTACTTTGAAAACTCAGCTTACCAAAACCAACACAAGAAATAGAAAATGTAAATACACATCCTTTTTTTAAAAGTTTATTTATTTTGAGAGAGAGGGAGAGAGAGAGCATGTGCAAGTGGGGAGGGGCACAGAGAGTCCCAGGTGGGTTCTACACTTTCAGCACAGTGCCCAGTTCAGGGCTTGAACTCACAAACTGTGAGCCACCTGGGTGGCTCAGTCGGTTGAGCGTCTGACTTTGGCTCAGGTCATGATCTCACGGTTAGTGGGTTCGAGCCCCACATCGGGCTCTGTGCTGACAGCTAGCTCAGAGCCTGGAGCCTGTCTTCGGATTCTGTGTCTCCCTCTCTTTCCGACCCTTCCCTGCTCATGCTGTCTGTCCTTCAAAAATAAATAAAACATTAAAAAAATCTTAAAAAAAAACTTGAATGTAAAACTTTCCCAGAAATAAATCCCCAAGTTAAAAGGGCTTCACTGGTGAATTTTGACAAATACTAAAGGGATAAACTATAATAATATTATACAAAATTTCAGAAAATAGAGGGCAAAAGGATCCATTTCAATTTGGTTTATGAGGTTAAAATAATCCGGATAACAAACCTGACAAAGAAATTATAAGAAACATTTATAGACTGCCACTTGCGAACATAGAAATTTATTTAATATTAGTTCATCTCTTCCAGCAACATACAAATAAGAGTAACCCTTGACAATCAAGGGTAGTTTATCCCAGGAATGCAAGGTTGGTTCAACATTCAAAAATTATATAATAATAAAGAAAATCATATAAGTTTTTACCCAGATTAAGTGAAAGCATTGAGCAAATTTTCAACATACATTTATTACTATTTTTAAAAAAATCTAACACACACTATAAATAAATGGAATTTCTTCAATGTGATAAAAGACATCTACTAAAAACCTAAAATTAACATTAACTAATCTTTAACAAAGCAAGAAAGAATGAGAAAGACAGTAGGTTCCACAAATGATGGTGAGAAAACAGGATAGCAACAAGCAAAAGAATGAAACTGGACCACTTTCTTACACCATACACAAAAATAATTCAAAATGGATGAAAAACCTAAATGTAAGACAGGAAACAAAGGCAGCAACCTCTTTGACCTCAGCCACAGCAACTTCTTAGTAGACATATCTCCAAGGGTAAGGGAAACAAAAGCAAAAATGAACTATTGGGACCTCATCAACATAAAAACCTTCTGCACAGCAAAGTAACAATCAACAAAACTAAAAGGCAACCAACAGAATGGGAGAACAAATTTGCAAATGATATATCAGATGAAGGGTCAGTATTCAAAATCTATAAAGAACTTATCAAACTCAACATTCAAAACACAAACAATCCAGTTAAGAAATGGACAGAAGACAGGAATAGACAATTTTACAAAGAAGGTATCAGATGGCTCACAGACACATGAAAAGATGCTCAACATCACTCATCATCAGGGAAACACAAATCAAAACCACAATGAGATACCACCTCACGCTTGTCAGAATGACTAAGATTAACACCTCAGGAAACAACAGATTTTGGCGAGGATGTGGAGAAAGGGGAACACTTTTGCACTGTTGGTTTGAATGCAAACTGGTGAAGCCATTCTGGAAAATAGTATGGAAGTTCCTCAAAAAGTGAAAAACAGAACTACCCTATGACCTAGTAAATGCACTACTAGGTATTTATCCAAAGGATACAAAAATGCTGATTCAAAGGGGGACATGAACCCCAATGTTTAAAGCAGTGCTATCAACAATAGCCAAGTTATGGAAAGAGTCCAAATGTCCATCAACTGATGAATGGTTAAAGAAGATGTGGCTTATGTACATAATGGAATATTAGTCAGTGATCAAAAGGAATAAGCCCTTACCATTTGGAACATTGTGGATGGAACTAAAGTGTATTATTCTAAGTGAAATAAGTCAGTTAGAGGAAGACAGATAACATTTCATTCATACGTGGAATTTCAGAACCACAACAGATGAACATAGGGGAAGGGAAAGAAAAATAAAATAAAAACAGAGAGGGAGGTAAACCATAAGAGAGTCTTAAATACAGAGGACAAACTGAGAGTTGCTGGAGAGGAGTTGGGTGTGGGTATGAGCTAAATGGACATTGAGGAGGGCACTTTTTTGGATGAGCATTCATTACTTACTTATATGTAAGTAACGAATCACTAAATTTTAGTCCTGAAACCAATAGTACACTGTATTATGTTAACTAACTTGAATTTAAATTAAAAAAACCCTCACCATACTTAATGGTGAAATATTATACATTTTTCTCTGAAATGAAGAATAAGACAGAAATGTCCACTCTCATCAGTTTTAGACAACTTAATATGGCAAGTAAATAAAAAAGAAAGATAACAGATTGGAAAGGAAGATGCAAAACTATCTTTATTCAAAAACAACATGATTATTTACATAGACCATTTTAAGGAAAATTTAAAAATGCTAGCAGAAACAATATGTGACCTGAGAAGGGTTTGGGGATATGAAATTAATATTTTTAAAAAATCAGTTGTATTTTTGTTTACTAGTATATTAGTCTGCTAGAACTTCTATAACAAAATACCTCAGACTGAGTGGCCATTGTAGACTTCAATACCCCATTTTCAATAATGAATAATACAACTAGATGGAAGGTTGGCAATAGAAGACTTGAAAAACACTATAAATAAACTAGACTTAACAGAAATCTATAAAACACTCCACCCAATTATTTTCAAGTCCACATGGAACATTCTCCAGATAGGTCATGTACTACACCATAAAACAAACACCAATAAACTTAAAATAATAGAAATAATGCAAGTCTATTCTTCAACACAACGGAGTGTAAGTTGAAAGCAGTAATGAGAAAAAAATTGGGAAACTGACTAATACGTGGAAATTAAACAACATACTTGTATATAATGAATGGATCAAAGAAGAATGAAAAGAGACATGAGAACATACTTTAAGATGAATAAAAATGAAGATACATGTTATCAAATCTTATTTGCATGTAAAGTGGTGCTTAAATGCAAATATGTAGCTGTAAATGTCTATTTAAGAAAGAAGAAATATCTCAAGTCAATAGCCTAGCTTTCCTCCTTAAGCCACTTGAAAAAGAGGAGCAAATTGAATATAAACAGAGCACAAAGAAGAAAATAAATTTAAGGATAATTAGTAATGAATAAAAAAACTATAGAGAAAAATCAACGAAATCCAGAATTTTTAGAGATTAACAAAATTAACAAGTCTCTAGCTAGATTGACCAAGATAAAATGAGAGAAACCAAAATTATTAGACTTGGAAATGAAAGAGGGACATTACTACCAATGTTACAAAATAAAGAGAATAATAATTAATAATATCAACAATACATTAACACATTAAGTAACTTAGATAAAATGGACACATTTAAAAAGACACAGCTACAAAAACTAGGACAAGAAGAAACAGACCGTTTGAATAAGCCTGTAACAAATGAGAGATTAAATTAATAATAATAATAATAATAATAAATACTAGCAAAAAACCCACAGGCCCAAATTGCTTCATCACTGAATTCTTTGAAACATTTAAAGAATTAATATTAAAATTGTTTTTAAATAAAAAAAGAAATGGACAAAGGGTCTCAATATGCATTTATCCAAGGAAGGTAAGTATATGACAAATAAGTATATGAAAAGATGCTTGACATCATTTGGCACCCAGGAAATGCAAATCAAAACCACAGTAAGATGCAACTTCACACTCTCTAGGATGGCTAAAACCGTTAAGTCACGTAATAAAAAATGTTGGTAACCATACGAAAAATCAAAACCCGTATACACTGCTTATGGGACTGCAAAATGGTTCAGTCACTTTGGAAAACTGTCTGGCATTTACTCAAATGATTAAACATAGATTTAGCATATGACCTATCAATTTCACACCTAGACAGATATCTAAGGGAAATGAAAACATATGTCCACACAGAAACTTGTACATGAATATAGCAGCATTATCCCTAATGCCATTATTCTTAATTATTCCAAAATGTGAAAGCAACCCAAATGTGTGTCAACTGATGAATCGATAAACCAAATGTACCAATGGATAAACCGTGTATTCAATGGAATATCATTTGGCCACAAAAAGGAATGAGGTACTGTTACATGCTACAACTGGATGGATCGGGAAAATATTATGGTAAATAAAAAGAAGCCAATCAGAATATGTTATGGTAACTAAATCCAGTCTTTAAGCCCCACTGGTCACAAGTACTCACCCAAATAAGCCCCTCTCATTTTCCCAGCCAATGAATTTGGGGAAGTTTTCTCCTGGTGTATTCCCCTGTGTGCTCCTCTCTTTCTTGCTTTTCTCTACAACCATGGCTCCTTCCTCTCTGCAGCACCAGCAGTCCATTTCTGTTCCTAACCATGTCTCCCTCTTCCTACCTTCCTTGATGTGGTGTTTTCTCTCTCGTTAGTGGTGGAGATTGTTTTGTCAGTCTTTAGGTTGATTTCCAGGGTATTTAGAATGATTTGATAGTTATCTACTTGTGTTCACAGGTCTAGACAAGCCTAGGGTCTTCCTACTATGCCACCATCTTAGCTCTTTCCTATCCCATATACGTAAAATTTTTATAGTTTATTGTATGTAAGTAATACTTTGAAAAATTTTTACTTTTATGAAAAAATGCTTATTTTTAAAAATCAATTCTCTAAAAAGAAATGCAACTTAAAGGACTCAACAGTAAAGAAATAAATTTCCAAGAAACATGGTCTCGCATTCATAAATCTTACACAGAAAATGGATAGCAGAATAGTCCCTCAAAGATTTTAGATGCTGATGTAATCATAATCAAGCTATAAAATGAATATATTCATTCTGTTTATTGAGTAAAATTAAAGTTAGAAAATATAAACATGTATTAAAAAGCCATAGATAATTAAACAGAATTGAAAAGGAAAAATAAATATTGAAATTAAAGAATCAGTGGGTTGTCTTGAGAAAACTTCTAGTTCTGACCAGGATAGAGTAGATTATATTTTATTAAACCTGTTTCATGTAAACATACATATACATATGTTCATACAGTAAACAGCCTATATAAAACAAAAATTTAAAGGCATTGTAGAGCAAACAATGGAGTCAAGAGTTGAAGAACTATGCTCCTTGTTAGGAAAAAAGCATGTAAGGGGAGATTCATATTTATTCTGACCGATTTCCTGGGGGCTTTTTCCAACATGGGAACTGCAGTCAAAAGTATAAAACTATCATTTTAGAATGAACAGCAGAGATCAAAGTTCAGAGATGTCATGTGGCTGGGATTTAAGAGATTTTCTATAGGGGAAAAAACCATAGAGAGAGAATTTCAGTTACAAATTCACATGAAATCATTGGCCAAAACCTTAGCTGTACCTGAAAAGGGCAGAAATACAATGAATTAATCAGAAAACAGCAGCTGGGAGGTTAACAAACTGAGCACAAGTTTCAGCAACCATGTTTTACTGATGAGACAGAGGTTGGAGTTCAAAGCTTGTTATGTGAAAGGGTTTTGATAAACATTGGAGCTTTCAGATGAGATTCCACAATGGACACACCCTAGAAATATGGACCATGCCATAGGAATAATAATAAAAGTGAAATAGTCTAGTCCCGAAATAGTCTCAAACAAACCCTCTAATGGATTAATATGGTCCATTGGTACTTTTACTGCTGTACAGAAAAGAGATTTATCCTTAAACATGTTTAACATACAGTGCCCAGCATTCAGCAAAAAATTATAAGACATCTTATAAAACAGTAGCAAATGACAAAAACAAGAACAAAATAGACAATAAAACAAACCATGAAATGAGTTAGATTGGGAATTAACAACAGTATTTTATTTTATTATTTTATTTTATTTTAAAGTTTATTTTTTTCTTTAAATCTTCTCTTTCTTTTGTAATGCTTTTATTTATTTACTTTCATTTTGTAACATTTATTTATTTATTCATTTTATTTTATTTTTTATTTATAATTTATTGTGAAGTTAGTTTCCATATAACACCCAGTGTTCTTCCTCACAAGTGCCCCCCTCCATGTCCATCACCCTCCTCCTTCTTTCCCCCTCCCCCTTCACCTTCAGTTTGTTTCAGTATTCAAGAGTCTCTCGTTCTTTGCCTCCCTCCCTCTCCCTAAACTCTTTTCCCGCCCTTGCCCTCCCCATGGTCCTCTGTTAAGTTTCTCCTGTTAGACTTATGAGTGAAAACATATGGTATCAGTCCTCTCTGCCTGACTTACTTCGCTTAGCATGACATCCTCGAGGTCCATCCACGTTGCTACGAATGGCCAGATTTCATTCTTTCTCATTGCCATGTAGTATTCCATTGTATATATAAACTACATCTTCTTGATCCATTCATCAGTTGATGGACATTTAGGCTCTTTCCATGATTTGGCAATTGTTGAAAGTGCTGCTATGAACATTGGGGTACATGTGCCCCTATGCATCAGCATTTCCGTATCCCTCGGGTAGATCCCCAGCAGTGCTATTGCTGGATCATAGGGGAGTTTTATTGATAGTTTTTTGAGGAACCTCCACACTGTTTTCCAGAGTGGCTGTACCAGTTTACATTCCCACCAACAGTGTAGGAGGGTGCCCGTTTCTCCGCATCCTTGCCAGTATCTATATTCTCTTGAGTTGTTCATTTTAGCCACTCTGACTGGCGTGAGGTGGTATCTCAGTGTGGTTTTGATTTGTATTTCCCTGATGATGAGTGACACTGAACATCGTTTCATGAGTCTGTTGGCCATCTGGATGTCCTCTTTGGAGAAGTGTCTCTTCATGTCTTCTGCCCATTTCTTCACTTGATTTTTCGTTTTTCAGGTGTGGAGTTCTTTGTGTCTTCTTCAATTTCTTTCATAAGTTTTCTATAGTTTTCATTGTACAGGTCTTTTACATCTTTGATTAGATTTATTCCTAAGTATTTTATGGTTTTTCGTGCAATTGTGAATGGGATCAGTTTCTTGATTTCTCTTTCTGTTGCTTCATTTTTGGTGTATAAAAATGTAATCGATTTCTGTACGTTGATTTTGTACCCTGCAACTTTGCTGAATTCCTGGATCAGTTCTAGTAGGCTTCTGGTGGAGTCGATCGGGTTTTCCATGTAGAGTATCATGTCATCTGCGAAAAGGGAGAGTTTGACTTCTTCTTTGCTGATTCTCATGCCTTTTATTTCCTTTTGTTGTCTGATTGCTGATGCTAGGACCTCCAGCACTATGTTAAACAACAGTGGTGAGAGGGGACATCCCTGTCGTGTTCCTGATCTCTCCATCAGGAAGAGCTAACAGTTATAAAGTTTTTCCCCATTGAGGGAAAGCTCTCAGTTTTTCCCCATTGAGGATGATATTAGCTGTGGGATTCTCATTAATGGTTTTTATGATGTTTAAATAAGTTCCTTCTATGCCGACTTCCTCGAGGGTTTTTTATTAAGAAAGGATGCTGTATTTTGTCAAATGCTTTTTCTGCATCTATCAACAGGATCATGTGGTTTTTATCTTTTCTTTTGTTAACGTGATGTATCACATTGATGGATTTGCGAATATTGAACCAGCCCTGTAACCCAGGAATGAATCCCACTTAATCATGGTGGATAATTCTTTTTATATGCTTTTGAATTCGATTTGCTAGTATCTTGTTGAGTATTTTTGCATCTGTATTCATTAAGGATATTGGCCTGTAGTTCTCTATTTTTGTTGGGTCTCTGTCTGTTTTGGGAATCAAAGTAATGCTGGCTTTGTAGAATGAGTTGGACGTTTTCCTTCTATTTCTATTTTTGGGAATAGCTTGAGAAAAATGGGTATTAACTCTGCTTTAAATGTCTGGTAGAATTCCCCTGGGAAGCCATCTGGCCCTGGGCTCTTATTCATTGGGAGATTTTTGGTAACTGATTCGATTTCTTCACTGTTTATGGGTCTGTTCAGATTTTCTATCTCTTCCCATTTGAATTTTGGTAGTGCATGTGTGTTTAGGAATTTGTCCATTTCTTCTAGGTTGTCTGGTTTGTTGGCATATAATTTTCCACAGTATTCCCTGATGTTTGTTTCTATTTCTGAGGGATTGGTTGTAATAGATCCATTTTCTTTTGTGATTTTGTCTATTTGGGTGTCCTCTCTTTTCTTTCTAAGGAGCCTGGCTAGAGGTTTATCAATTTTGTTTCTTTTTTCAAAAAACCAACTCTTGGTTTCATTGAACTGCTCAACTGTTTTTTGGGATTCTATATTGTTTCTTTCTTCCCTGATCTTTATTATTTCTCTTCTTCTGCTGGGTTTGGGGTGCTCTTGCTGCTTTCCTTCTAGTTCCTTTAGGTGCTCTGTTAGATTTTCAATTTGCGCTTTTTCTAGTTTGTTGAAATAGGCCTGGATTGCAATATGCTTTCCTCTTAGGACTGCCTTTGCTGCGTCCCAGAGAGTTTGGATTTTTGTATTTTTGTTTTCATTAGTTTCCATATATTTTTAAATTTCTTCTCTAATTGCCTGATTTACCCAGTCATTCTTTAGTAGGGCGAGTTTTAACCTCCACGTTTTTGGAAGTTTTCCAGACTTTTTCCTGGGATTGATTTCGAGTTTCATAGCATTGTGATCTGAAAGTGTGCCGGGTATGATCTCAATTCGTTTATATTTATGGAGGGCTGCTTGATGACCCAATATGTGATGTATCTTGGAGAATGTGCCATGAGCACTTGAGAAGAAAGTGAATTCCCTAGCCTCAGGATGCAGAGTTCTAAATATATCTATCAATTCCATCTGTTCCAATATATCGTTCAGGTCCATTGTTTCTTTAGTGATTTCCTGTCTGGTTGATCTATCCATTGCTGTAAGTGGAGTATTAAAATCCCCTGCAATGAGCACATTCTTATCAATAAGATTGTTTCTCTTTGTGATTAATTGTTTTATGTGTTTGGGTGCTCTCGAATTCGGTGCATAGATGTTTATAACTGTTAGCTCTTCCTGATGGAGAGATCCTGTAATTATTATATAATATCCTTCTTCATCTTTTGTTACTGCCTTTACTTCAAAGTCCAGTTTGTCTGATAAGGATGGCTACTCCGGTTTTCTTTTGACTTCCAGTCGCATGATAGATATTTCTCCATCCCCTTACATTCAATCTGAAGATGTCTTCAGGTCTAAAATGAGTTTCTTATACACAGAAAACAGATGGATTTTGTTTTTTGATCCATTCTGCGTTTGATTTGAGCATTCAGTCCATTTACATTCAGTGTTATTATTGAAAAGTGTGGGTTTGGGTTCATTGTGTTCTTTGTAGGGTTCATGCTTGTAGTGGTGTCTTTGGTACCTTGTATTCCTTGAAACATTTCCCTCATAGAGTCCCTCTTAGGATTTCTTGTAGGGCTGGTTTGGTGGTGATGAATTCTCTCAATTTTTGTTTATTTGGGAAAACCTTTATCTCTCCTTCTATTTTGAATGATAGGCTTGCTGGATAAAGGATTGTTGGCTGCGTATTTTCCCTGTTCATCACATTGAAGACTTCCTGCCATTCCTTTCTGGCCTGCCAAGTTTCTGTAGATAGGTCTGTACCCACTCTGATAGGTTTCCCGTTGTATGTTAGTGTCCTTTTATCCCTAGCTGCTTTCATAATTCCTTCTTTATCTTTATATTTTGCCAGTTTCACTATGATATGTCATGCCAAAGATTGATTCAAGTTACGTCTTAAAGGGGTTCTTTGCGCCTCTTGTTTTTCAATGTCTGTTTCCTTCCCCAGATTGGGGAAGTTCTCGGCTATAATTTGATCCAGCACCCCTTCAGGACCTTTTTCTCTTTCTTCTTCAGGAATTCCTATGATACGGTTATTGTTCTGTTTGATTGATCACTCAGGTCTCGAATTCTCCTTTTGTGCTCCTGGATCAATTTCTCTCTCTTTTTCCCAGCTTCCATTTTTGCTATAACTGTGTCTTCTAATTCACCTATTCTCTCTGCCTCTTCAATCCGTGCAGTGGCCACCTCCATTTTATTATGCACCTCATTTATAGCCTTTTTTTAACTTGCCACAGCTATTTTGAAGGGCCCTAGTCTTTGTATCAATAGCTTTTCTGATGACTTCCATGCTTTTTTCAAGTCCAGCGATTAATTTTATGACAATTGTTGTAAATTCTTTCTCAGTTATGTCGCATATGTCTGCTTTGAGCAGTTCTGTGGCTGTGACTTCTTCCCGGAATTTCTTTAGAGGACAATTCTTCCATTTCGTCATTTTGGCTAGCTGTCTGTCTCTTGTTAGTTTTAAAAGCTCGTTATGCACTCTGCATCTGTTAGTATTGCTATATTAAAGGAGGCTCATTCACTGTCCAGGACCTGTCCATTCAGAAAGTTTTCTTTTAATGGTGTCTCTTGGTTTCTCTTGTCGTGCCTTTGGTCATTTTATTTCCCTACTCAGTGATATTTGGGATTCTTCACTATGTGTACTTTGGCTTGTTTCTTGAGGTAGCCCTGAAAAGGAAAACAGACAGACAAACACACAGGGAACCAAAGCACGCAAATGCACAGACAAATGAAACAAACTAGCGAACCAAAAGGGGACAGAAAAAAAAGAAAAGGAAAAGAAAAGAAAATAAAAAGGGGAGGGGACCAAAACAACAAAAGACAAAGGACAGTAACAGTGTAAAACCAGCAGAGGGGAGAGATAAGAATGAGATAAGGGAAAATATATCTGATGAGCAAGAATTGAAATAATCACAGCAATGCATCAATGTTGGTCTTTCCCGAGGTGGGGGGATGGGGGGAAAGTCGAAAAGGAAAAAGGAAAAAAAAAAAAGGCAGCTCTCCAGCATGGATGGGCGTGGTTTGGTGTAGGTCAGTCTAGTCTCTATTGCAGGTCCCGCTGGCAGCTCCCCAAAGCCCCACCTTGGTGGTTGTGGTGAGAAGAATGGCGGTGCCCCAATCCCTTCTTGAACCAAGTGTTGCAAGCCACTCTTTCAGGTGTGATCTCCCTGGGCTGCAGGTGGGCCAAGTTGTATTTTCCACGCCCCACCTCGTTTCCAAATCCTAGTCCATGCACTTTAATGCTACTGCCTGAGATGAGATGTACTCCTGCAGGCAGGTGGATTCCTAGCCGGATTGAGTAGGGAGAGTCGGTGAGCAGTTTCTCCTGGCTCCACCTGGAATCTGGGCACCGAGCCCAAGGAAAACGTGCGAGCTACAGGGGACAGATCTCTCTCCCCCGCGCCCTGTGGTTATTGATGGGATGATAGGATCCCTCTCCGTCCCAGGATGAGGTTTTTCTCTTCTCTGGAGACAGCTCTATGAGCATTTTCAGCCTCTCTTTCTCTTCTAGTCTCTCCACTGTTCTGTGCACTCTCTGCGGCTCTGTGCTGGGGGGTGGGGGGGTGCTCCCACTCCTCGAGCCTCTGGATCCCAGTCTGTTTTTATTTCCCCAGTTTGCACTCACTCAGGCACCTATAAGGCTGCCTTCTTTGTGAACTCTGTGTGTTTTCCTCCCACCTTTGCAGATCAGATTATTGTGGCTTCAGTCCTTCTTAGTTTGATAGATGAGGGCGGTCGAAAATTACAGAGCTCCCTACTTCTCCGCCATCTTGCCCCTCCTCTGTCTACTTATTTATTCTGAGAAAGACAGAGGCAGCACAAGTGAGGGAGGGGCAAAGAGAGAGGGAGAGTGAGAATCCCAAGCAGGCTCTACACTGCCAGGAGACAGCCTGATGTGGGGTTGAACTCATGAAACCGTGAGATCATGACCTGAGCCCAAACTGTGAGATCATGACCTGAGCCACCCAGGTACCCCTAAAAATGGTATTTTAAAGTATAATTAATAAGCACATGAATATAATTTTTAAAACAGAAAACTTTATTAGAGATATGAAATGTAAAAAACAGTTAAAATGGAAGTTCTACAACTGAAACTCCTAAATTAAAAGTAATAGTTTGATAGACTGGTAACATAGTTTATTAGATATCATTGTACAGATGATTGGTAAACTGGAAAATAAGAAAGAAGAAAATATTCAGAATCAAGAATGCAGAAAATAAAAAATAAATAATGAATAGATCACAGAGACATATGGGACATTCGTAAAAATTCTAACATGAGTGTATTGAAATACAGAAATGTGTGTAGGGGGAGTGAAAGACAGAGAGGGAAAGGAAGATAAGAAAGGAAAAGAGACAGAAGGAGAGAGAGGAGGAAAGACAGACTAGGAATCAATAGTTGAAAAAATATTGGTGGAGAATTTTCCAAAATTAATTAAAATTATCAAAATACAGGTTCATGAATTTCTCTACATACCATATAAGATAAATCAAAATAAAGCACACCTAGGGTCTAAGGTTTAAAGTTAACTTATCATTTATTTTGAAATATCTAATCCTCCATTAATCCAACCCAGTGTATTTTTCTCTTTCAGCATTGTAACTCTTCTCTGGACAATTTTATTTGGAGTTTTTAAATATCTTCTATGTCTTTACTTAACTTCTTGAACATATGGTATACATTTGTAATATTTATATTAATATCCTTCTTTGTTAATTCTAACAACCAGGTCAGTTTTGCTTGATTGATTATTCTCATTAGAGATTGTATTTTATGGCTTCTTTGTATGCCTGGTAATTTTGGATTGGATTCTAACATTGTGGCTGTTACCTTGTGGGGTGCTGGACACTTTTGTATTGCTACACATTTACTTGAATTTTGCTCTGGGATACAGTCATTTTACGTGGAAACAGTTTGATACTTGAGGTCTTGTTTTTATGATTAATTAGTTGGATCTGGAGTGTAGAAATACCCTATATGTCACCCATGAAATATGAGTTTTTCTAGTCTAGATGTCGGAATGGGCACTATTTCCAGCCCCGTGTGAGTGTCAGGTGCTCTTTCCTCTATTCCTTTTGGATTGTTCTTTTTTTAAATTTTTATTATTTTTTATTAAAAAATTTTAAGTTTATTTATTTTGAGAGAGACAGAGACAGCGTGAGTGGAGGAGGGGCAGAGAGAGAGGGAGACAGAGAATCCCAAGCAGGCACTGCACTGTCAGGGCAGAGCCCAATGCAGGGCTCGAACTCACAAAGCTGCAAGATCATGACCTGAGCGAAAACCAAGAGTCAGATACTTAACCAACTGAGCCATGCAGGCACCCCATTTTGGACGGTTCTTTATCCAGCTTTGGGTTGTTTCCTTAAAGGTATGTGCTTAACAGTTCTCTACTGACTATTCAAGAGAGATTGTCAGCAGATCTCTGGGGTTCTCATATGCAGTTCTTTCCTCTCTCTGATAGTCTACCCTATCAATTCAAACTGCCTTTTTCCCTGGAGCCTCAGCTCCATTTTCTCCACTCAGCTAGTTTACCATGTTCTGCCCCAGTTTCAGTTTTCTGAGCTGGAAACTCTCTCAAAGCAGTATCCTGAGGATTACCTCATTTGTTACTCATCTTTCAAGGATTACAGTCTGTTTTGGATGAAATATTTGTTTTCCCCAAAATTCATATGTTGAAACCCTACCAACAACCCTCTCCAGTGTGATGGTATTAGAAGATGGAGACTTTGGGAGTTAACTATTATTGGAAGAAGGGATGTAGGTGAGTCCTCATGAATGTGATTCGTGTCCTTATCAGAGTTAAGACCAAGCTTGCTTCTTCTTTCCACTCTCTGCAATATGAAGATACAATGAGAACTCAATAGTCTATAACTTAGAAGATGGTGCTTACTAGAATCTGACCATGCTGGCACCCTGATATTGGACTTCCAGCCTCCAGAACTATGAGTAATAAATTTTTGTTGTTTATAAGCCACCAATTTTATGGTATTTTGTTATAAACAGCCTGTGCTGACTAAAGTATTGTTCTTCATCACCTGAGTTCATTGTCTTGAAAAGTGTTGTTTCATGTGTTCTTGTCCAGTTGTTGTTATTGTTGCTTGAAATTGGAGGACAAATCCAGTCCTTGTTACTCTGTCTTGTCCAGAAGTGGCTTTACAAAGGTTTTTTATTATATATTTGCAGTTTTGGCATACCATGACATATATACTCCTAAAAATCACCACACTCTGCAAAATTGTGCAATAAAAATCCACTATGCTCATGGGGAAATGAGGTTAGGACTACAACACCAAAAATTACTGAGATATTAAAACGGGACCCAAATAAAAACGGAAGTAGAGTTTTTAACATGTTAAATGGTTAATAAATATATAAATACTATAATACACATGGTACTTTGTCTTGTAAAAGACCTGAGATTCATTGTGGGAGTGTATGTTCATTCTCCTGCAAGCCTGACCATCTCCTGCCCCCAACGTGTTGCATGTGTGAAGAAGAGAACAACAGAGATATTTTTTTAAGGAGAGATTTTTATAAAGGAAAGAAATTGGAGATAAAGAGAGAGAAATAATGGAGTAATGGAGAACATGGAGACAAAAGTACAAATTGGCTGACAGGAAAGAAGAGAAAATTAAAAAGAGAATGTGTGGGGGCTGGGCAGCTAAGACGGACATCTGATAAGTTGCATCTTGTGAAGTTTTGTGAAGTCTGGAAGGAGAGTTATCTGATATAAGATAGACAGTTGTAATAACAGATGTGTATGTGCATGAATCATTGCCCTTGAGGTATGTGAGAGCATGTGTTTTATGTCTTACACCTCTTAGTTCAGCTGGGTACAGTCTTATGCATTCACCTAGTGTTTCTTAGGTATGAAACTGTGCTTAAGGAAATACAAAATGCATATCATGCTCAAATTCTTCCATAGTCTGCGAACTGTATAGGAACAAATCATGTGTTCAGGACAAACATTATAGAAGAACTAACTGTACTTTTCTTATTTTTTTCAAAATTTTCTGAAATTGTTTTTCTTATTATTTTAGTATTAATAAAAATATTTTAAGTTTATGTCAGAGTAAAAAATTATTTTTTAGTGTTTCAAGCTTTTATTTAATTTTTGGTTAGTTAACATATAGTGTAATATTATTTTCAGGAGTAGAATTTAGTTATTCATCACTTACATAGAACACCCAGTGCTCATCCCAAGTGCCCTCCTTAATCCCCATCACCCATTTAACCCATTCCCTTGTGCACCTCCCTTCCAACAAACCCTAGTTTGTTCTCTATAATTAAGAGTTTCTTATGGTTTACCTCCCTCTCTTTTTTTTCCCTTTCCCCTACATTCATCTGTTTTGTTTCTTAAATCCTACATATGCCTGAAATCATATGCTATTTGTCTTTCTCTGACTGACTTATTTTGCTTAGCATAATACATTCTAGCTCCATCCATGTTGTTGTAAATGGCAAGATTTCATTCTTTTTGATGGCTGAGTAATTTTTCATTATATATTTAATACATATTATACACATATTATACTATGTATATAATACATATATATGGTACATATTATATACATATTATATATATTTATATTTATATTTACATTTATATACCACATCTTCTTTCCATAGTTTAGCTATCATTGATAATGCAGCTGTAAGCATCAGGGTGCATGTGCCCCTTTGAATCAGAGTTGTTTTATCCTTTGGATAAATATCTAGTAGTGCAAGAATTCTTATGAAGCTTTGTATGTTATATTAAATGCCATTCTTGCTGCAAATAAATGTCTTGGCTATTTCAGAAAAATTTCCAAAAATGTTAAAATAAAAAAAGAGATAAAAACAGAGAGGGAGTCAAAGCATAAGAGACTTAAATACAGAGAACAGGATTTCTGGGTTGGTGGACACATGGAGGTTTGGGGAGAGAGACGCACCTGGAGAGACCACAGAAGCTCTGAGCCCTTCCCCACACCTGGCCCTCTGCATCTCCTCATCTGGCTGGTCCTGAATTATATCTTATTACAATCAACCCATTATCTAGATCCAGTCAGAGATCCCACATTACCTGCTTGTCATGGCCGCTTACTCTTCTCTTGTGTGGGGAAGGTCCTACATCTTTCCTAATCTTTTGTGATCTGAATTCTAGAGAAGAATAATGACTTCACACCTAACATGCAGCCCAATTCAGGGCTTAAACTCAAGAACCTGAGATCAAGACCTGAGCTGAGATCAAGAGTCATATGGTTGAGGAAGGAAGAGTTAAGATGACGGAGTAGTATGGGGACCCTGAGCTTGTCTCCTCCCCGAAATGCAGCTAGATCAGCATCAAACCATTTCAAACACCTAGGAAACTGATTTGAGGATTAATGCAACAATCTGCATACTTGGAGCCAGAGAACATGGAAGGTATGCAGCGTGGAAAAGTGAGTTGGAGGAGAGAAAAGCTGAGGAGGCCTGGAGGGAAGAGAGCCATTTCCCTGGACACACGACAGAAAGAGAGAAAGGAGGAGAGTGCAGCACATCAGGATTGTGCAAGAAAAGCACTACCTCTGAAAGAAACTGGAGAGAAAGAGAGAGAAAGTGAAAACACTCGCAGGGGACTGGGCAAAAAAATCTGTTCCCCAAAACCATTGACAGGGAGAAAGAGGAGGGTTTCAATACCACCAGGATTCTATAAACAGTGGAGTACAGAGTCTAAAGATTCAGAGTTCAGTGCCTGGTGGTGCTCTAATGAAGAAGTAGGGTGAATCCCAGGAGCAGTCAGTGTGGTCTGAGGGGGTCTATGTGCCACAGGGAGAATCAGTTCCCCTGATTGGAGTGCATTTGGTAGAGGCCATATGGCCTCCGCAGAGGACCCTGGAGTGCAGCCATGTTTACTGATATTGGAACAAAGACACTGAAGGACAGGAAAACCTGGCGCCAGCTGTATATTGTGATTTGCCATAAACTCTGGACCTCTGCCACTGTGTGATCGCACTAACATTTTCCAGACAAGCCGACACCCAGCCATTGTTCAGCTAGACACTCCCCCAAAGATTCAGCGCAGATCCAAGCTGCAGGGGTCTCTGAAATGTGGGGTTATGAAACACAGTCCCATCTGAGATAAAACTCTGGAGGGATATGCCATCTGGCAGGTGGACAGCTTGGACATGGACAGGGTAGAGACGGAGCAGATAGGTGCTTGACCACAGGTTGATGAGGTCATGGGGTTCCTGCACCAGAGACTAGGAAGATGTGTGATGCCATTTTCACTTCTAGTGCTCACGTGCATGTGTGCGTGCACACAGATCAACCCCAGTAAACTAAGCAGTGCCACCAAATGAAGAATGGAGCCATTACACCACGCCTCACTCACCTGTGCCCTCCAGGTACATTCCCCAGAAGACCAGCACAAATCCCCTCCACCTGCTTATTAGTCTACAAACTATAGTGTGCTGCAAAGTTTCTGTGCTAGAGGAAACTGGATATAACTTCATTCAGGCTTCATTCTGCTTGCAGATTTACTTATTTGTTTTCTTGGCTTCTGGTTTTGTTTAGGTTATTTTCTTTTTTATTTCTTTTTCTTGGATACAGAAAGAAAAATTTTTCTATTTTTAATTTTTATTCTATTTGATTTCTTTATTTTCTTTCATTAATTTTTTTATTTAAAAAATTTAAAACACTTTTCCCTTCTCTTTTTTCTCATTCCATCAACCTTCTCTCAACAAGCAGATGGAACCACCCCTAGGATCTAGCTTCCTTTGTTTGATTTTTTGTTTTGTTTTTAATTTTTTAATTTTTACCTTTTATCTTCTTAATTTTTCTTCCTCCAAAATGACAAGATAGAGAATTTCACTCCAAAAGAAAGAGTAGGAAGAAATGATGGTCAGGGATATAATCAACACAGATATAATAAAATCTCTGAACTAGAATTTAAAGTGACTATTATAAGAATACTAGCTGGCAATATAATTTTTAATGCTTGCTCATGTGGCAGGCCAACTCCAAGATGGCCTCCAATGATTCCACCTCCTAGTATTCACACTCTTGTGTAACCATCTCTTTTTGAGTATAGGGTGGCCTAGTGTCTTTCTTCTAACCAATAGAATTCATTAAAGGTGATGAGATATCACTTCTCTGTTTATGCTAAGTAAGATTATGACCTTCATCTTGCTATGAGACTCTTCCTTGTTGGCTTTGATAAAACAAGTTGCCAAATTTGGGAGGCCTTGAGGTTCTATGAGCTTTTAGCACATAAAGACGCCATCCAGGGTGACTGGGTGGCTCAGTCGGTTAAGCATCCAACTTCAGCTCAGGCCATGATCTCGCAGTTCATGAGTTTGAGCCCCACATTTGGCTCTGTGCTGACAGCTCAGAACCTGGAGCCTGCTTCAGATTCTGTGTCTCCCTCTCTCTCTGCCCCTCCCATACTCACTCACACTCTGTCTCTCTCTTTCTCTCAAAAAAAAAAAAACATTAAAAAAGGGAAATTCTACTACTGAAACCATTATTATACTTATGTTAACTAACTTGGATTTAAATTTAAAAAATAAGATGACTTATGTTCTTTCAGTGGAATGCTGGACATTCTCTGGAAGACATTTGAGGATTATTAGATTCTACAGGGTTTGCACTTTCCATTATCTTTGGTCAATTTTTTAACTCTTTAGTGATATAAGTTTATGGGTTTTTCCCCCAAATTTTTATTTAAATTCTAGTTTGTTGGGGTGCCTGGTGGCTCAGTTGGTTAAGCCCCCATCCAAGTCACATCTGCACTAACAGGCAACAAAACTCTAGTATGACCTTTAGCAACGTACAACTGTATCCCTAGGATGACCCTAATTACCCCGTAAAACCCCTGCCTGAGAAAGCTCAATACTGCCAGGAAAATTACTATATTTTCTAACCAACACCTAATGACAGGTCCCTGACCTCTCTCTTACAGCATTTTCTAAAAAGGGCTTACAATTATGAATCCTTCCTCTGTCTCTTTGAGATGCATCTGTATCTCCTACAATTCTGATGTGTCTTTTTCAAGGACCTGCTTTGAAAGTCACTGCTTTGAAATATAATTTTCAGGAAGAATAGGGTCCCTGTCTCCCAGTATCTGTGGGAGCAAAGAATCTAACTTTTATCATTGTCAGATAGCAGACACCGCTGGCCTAATTATATTTACACTGACGAACATTTTGTAATTTTTTGCTTCATTGACTCTACTTGAGCCCTCACTCACCCCTCACCTACTTCTCTTTAAAACAACCAGTCACTTCTGCACAAGTTGGAAAGGGGTTTAAAATTTTCCTTTATTGTTAGTAGTTACTGAATAAAATCTGTTTTGACAGCCCACGTAGGAAGGAACTGAGAATAACCTGTGGCAAAACAACCAGCAAGAAAGTGAGGCCCTTAGTCCAACAGCCACAAGAACTGAATTCCACCAACAACCACATGAGCTTAAATATGGATTTTTGACTAGTTGATTCATGTGAACACGAGACCCCAGCCCTGGCAAACACCTTGGTTACAGCCCTGTGAGAGACCTTAAGGCAGGTAACTCTGCTAAGCTGTGCCTGGACTTCTGAGATAATAAACGTGTGGGAATTTTTAGCTGCTTAATTTGTGGTAATTTGTTACATAGCATTACATAACTAACATATTATTCCTCTTAGAAGCTTTTAAGAAATATTCTTTCTTTTTGATTTTCTTAATTATTCTTAATTTCGTTATTATTATATATTTTTCTTATCTCCCTTATTTATATCTTAAAATTTTTTTAAAATGTTTACTTTTGAGAGAAAGACAGAGTGCAGTTTCCTATTTCTTTAATTTTCCTTATAATCGTAATTTGATTGAAAGTTCATATTTAAAATTTTGGTCTCGGGACACATGGTAGCCCAGGTTAAGCATCCAACTCTTGATTTTGGCTTAGGTCATGAACTCATGGTTCATGAGATCAAGCCCTGCATTGGGCTCTTCACTGTTAGTGTAGAGCCTGCTTAGGATTTTCTCTCTCTCTCTTTTTCTCTGCCCCTCCCCCATGTGTACTGTCTCTCTTTCAAAATAAATAATAAGTAAACTTTTTTTTTTATAAAAACCTTTATAAAATAAAATTTTGGTTTGTTTTAGTAACTGTTCTTCAGATTGTATTGTGTTTCAATAATTCCATCTGCTTTCTTCTGAGAGTTGTACTCCTTCAGTTTTTAGTTACTTTGGTTTGTGATGTCATATTCTCCTGTTGGTTTTGGCTGCTTTACCTGGTGATGTGTTTTGGGCAAGGGCCAAAGACCTGACCCTTATCTATGTCATTTTCTAGTAGAATTAAGGAGGGAGTAGGTGGATTGAGCTCTAGGGCAGAGAACTCCAGGGATCCTCAGACCAGTTAATTATTCCCACTTGCTGCCTCCCCACAAACCAACTCTTCCAGTCAAGGTCTTACTGGACTTAAAGAAGGTGTAATTTTGGAGAAGGCTGTGTCCCTAGACTGTGATCGGTCTTAGGATTTTGAGGAAGAAAGATATAGTGAAATGAACACCTACATCTCTGAATAAAATTAGTTTTATTCAATGCCTCACCTCAGCAGTGCTCTTTTGCTGACTTACCCAGAGATCTGGGTTACTTCCCTAAATTTCTTCTGAGTAGACAGACATTGTCCCAAGGCAATGTGGGAGAGAGACAATAGAAATAATTTAAAACCTACTTTCTCCAACCCGTTCTTTCACTGTGTCCTCTAACTATGCTCCACCCCAGACTGCAGCTACCTTCTTCCCTTGCCCCACATAATCATTGTTTTAAGACAGCTTTCAGGGGCGCCTGGGTGGCTCAGTTGGTTAAGCATCTGACTTTAGCCCAGGTCATGATCTTACAGTTGTGAGTTCCAGCCCCGTGTCAGGCTCTGCTGAGAGCTCAGAGCCTGGAGCCTGCTTCAGATTCTATGTCTCCTTCTCTCTCTACTCCTCCCCTGCTCACTCTCTGTCTCACTCTCTCTCAAAAATAAATACACATTAAAAAAAAAGACAATTTTCAGCTCCCTCAGTTTTCAAAATTTGTCTTAGTTCTTAAAATATGTTTCCCTTTTATAATTTAGATAAAGGAGCTAGCAGCTAATGGTAGTTCATCATTGTAAAAGGATTCAGTATGGGGCGCCTGGATGGCTCAGTCAGTTGAGAGTCTGACTTCAGCTCAGTTCATGATCTCACGGTTCGTGGGTTTGAGCCCCACGATGGATTCTGTGCTGACAGCTAGCTCATAGCCTGGAGCCTGTCGGATTCTGTGTCTCCCTCTCTTTCTGACCCTCCCCTGCTCACGGCGCTCTCTCACTCTCTCAAAAATAAATAAAACATTAAAAAATTTTTTAAAAAAGGATTCAGTAAGTGTTGTATTATAATTTCCATTCATAATACTTCCAAAGAAAATCTCTGTTGTATTTATAGTTATTTTCCCTTTTTATTCTATATTTTGGTTACTTGTGTCTTTTCTTTTTTCTTGATCAATCTTGCTAACAGTTGATCTCTATCATTGATCTTATTAAAGAACAGTCTCTGGTCTTGTGAATTTAATGAATTTTTTAATTGTTATACACTTTACTTATTCTTGTTTCTCTTGGTTTTCTGTTTTTTTCAATACTTCTTAAATTGAATGTTTAACTCGTTTGTTTTTAGTATTCTTATTTTATGACAAATGTATTTAAGTCATTTAATTTCCATTATTTCATCATTAATTCAAGGGTAATTTAGTAATAACTTATTTAGTTTCTAAATGTCTTAAAGCTATTCTGTATTTTCTAAACTTGATTTAATCAAGCATAGTCTTTAGAGTACTGATCCCTTGAAACTATTAGGGCTTCCTTTGTTACCTAATACATGGCTTATTTTTATACATATTCTACATATGCTTAAAAAGAATGGTGAACTGGGGTGCCTGCCTGGCTCGGTCAGAAGAGCATGTGACTCCCCACATTTGGTGTAGAGATTACTTAAGTAAATTAATTAAAAAATATAATGTTGAGCTATTCAACAAGTGGATTATTTACATATCTACTGGCTTGATCTGGTTTATTGTATTGTTTACACATTTTATATCTTATTTCTTGTCTGGTTCAACTATTACTTTCTCAGAGATGTGTGTTGTAAAATCATCCTCTTCATTTACTGACTTATGAATCTACTCATTTCTGTCAGTTGTTGCTTACGTTTGTCAATATCTTTTCTTTCAAGATATATATTTCAGGGGCGCCTGGGTGGTGGCTCAGTCGACTGAGCATCCAACTCTGGATTTCAGTTCAGGTCATGATCAGAGTTGTGAGATCGAGCATTGGGCTCCATGCTGAGTGTGGAACCTGCTTGAGATTCTCTCCCTCTGCCCCTCTCTCCCACTCATGCTCACATTCTGTCTCTGAAAAAGAAAGATATATATTTTAATATGCTCTAATTTCTTTTTGGTCTCACTTTCATCCCTTTATCTATGCTGTTGTTATTCTCTGTGCATCACTTTCTTTATCTGTAGTAATTTTTACTTGTTAACGGTAAACAAGTTAATATTTGTAAAACACTTGAATAATGTTTGGCATATAGTATTACGTAAGTAGTTAGTATAACATTGAGTGAAAGTGGTAATTAAAGCCATGGGCATGGCTGAAATCATTTGAGAAAGCATGACAGTTTGAAAAAATAAGAGGATCGGTGATCAAGAGTTAAGAAACTCTTTTATTTAATGGCTCAGAAGGGAGGCATGAACATCCAAGAAAGACTGAGGAGTAGACAAAAAAGTAGGAGGAAAAGCAAGAAAGTATATTCCCAGTGGTACCAGAAGTGAAGGAATAATTAATAATACTGCTGATAATGTATACAGCTGTCAAACCACTATGTTGTACATCTGAAACTAATGTAACATTGTGTGCTAAGATACTTGAATAAAAACATTGATGAAAGAAGCTTAAGATGAAAAGAAAAATAGTGCTGCCGAGTACAGATCTGAACGAATGTGAGAAAAACAGCATTAATTGCAACAGTTAACTGAGGGGTTTAATGAGTACAGTGGATGCTGTGATGTATCTCTGGGAACTCCCTTGAGGAATAAAGGTCTTATTCCTCCAGTTGCTGGGAGTGTTGCCAGCAGACATGTCTCAGCTATCAACCCCCTTGAATAATTGCCTTGGCTAAAGAGATCCTCCTTGCCTAAGGTCATACACTTTTCCTTGGCAAAGCTTGCATTCCTAGTAGGGAGATCTTTGCCTTTGTTGACATGAGGCATCACAACCTAACTTCTCCCTCTTCCCATTTTTTGTTTATTTGTTTATTTTGAGACACACCCCCCCACACACACCCACACACACCCACACACGAGGGCCAGCAATACAGAGAGAGACAGAGAAGACCAAGCAGGCTCCTGTGGTCAGCACAGAGCCTGATGTGGGGCTCAAACTCATGAAACCCTGAGATCATGATCTGACTAAAACCAAGAGTCAGATGCCTAATGGACTGAGCCACCCCGGCGCCTCTCCCTCCTCCCAATTTTACTTACGGATCCCTAATAAACTTCCTGCACACCAAAGTACTTTGCTTCCCAGGGAACCCAATTGGTGACAACGAATTTCATTTATTGGAAGTGATGATGTATAGGGGAGAACTGAGAATGCAAAAAGTAAGAAATAAATGATAAAAACACGGAAGAATCCAAGAATGGGCAAAGTATTCAAATAATTTGCTTTCATAGATATGAGGATGACCAAAATCAAGGCAGTATAAACGGTTCATCACGCTGCCCGCTCTTCAGTATGGGAGATACTTGACTGAAAGATAAAAGCCCGTTAGATATACTGGATACTGTATCACTGAAACTAGCCTTTAACAAAATGTAACAGCAGTTAGTATTGCTTTCTGTTAATGGATCAGGACATTAAGTTCTTTAATCAGTATTAGCTCATTAAGAAGTTAGGGGAAGGACTAACCTGAATTTTATTTCATTTTACTTTTTTATGTTTATTTATGTTTGACAGAGAGAGAGAGAGAGAGAGAGAGAGAGA
>CM053570.1:11770876-11840108 GCA_028646485.1 Cryptoprocta ferox
GGGCGCCTGGGTGGCTCAGTGGGTTGAGCCTCCAACTTCAGCTCAGGTCATGGTCTCACGGTTCGTGGGTTCGAGCCCCGCATCGGGCTCTGTGCTGACAGCTAGCTCAGAGCCTGGAGCCTGCTTCCGATTCTGTGTCTCCCTCTCTCTCTGACCGTCCGTTGTTCATGCGGTCTCTCTCGCTCAAAGTAAATAAAACATCAAAAAATTTAAAAAAAAAATAGAAAGACGAGCATAAACCTTTGAATTGGCCACCTTATGTCTGTCTTCTAAATACGAACAGTCAGTATGAACCAGTTTACATTTTTATTGCCTATACCTGATAAAACGATCCTCTAAACCACTCCTCCGATAACTTCTGTCTGGCCCCAGCTTAACTAGAATGTCTCTACTCTTTAAGCCAGAGACTTAACCTGTTTCTCGGTAACTTATTTAATAAAAGGAATAAAAAGACTCCTGAAAATTTTTTCTCTGGAGATCCAAATGAAGGTGCAGAAAAACAAAAGAAAAACCTATACGGGGAATGAAACTTTTAAAGAATTAACTAACTGTATGTCCATAAATAATACTTTTGACCGAATCACGAGCGTGTGGTGGAGGAAAAGGTTAGGTTAAGACTAGAGGCAAAGCTTCAAGAAAGAGGGGAAAAAACGAGAAAATCCCAGGGAGGAGCAATAAATACGCCGCTGGCTACAGGCAGACGTCTAAAAGGCTCGCACAGCACGAGTGCACGGCGACTCCAAAGCGGCCCTCCGACATCTTTTACAGTACTAGCGGGAAAGAAAAACACTAGCGACGAACAGAAAGGGAGAAAATTTACGATTGACCCCGGAAACATTTTATTTTGCGTAGGTATCTTGAGAATATTCTTCTGTGATTCGTTACTTCATCCGGAAGAAGAGCTAGCGAACGTTACTTGCGATTGGGTTGTCTCATAAGGGCGGTGCTTTAGCGAGCCAGTCACCTTGGCAACCGGATGTGACGATGGCGGAAGCCGCTGACGGAGCTTTGCCGGGCTGGCAGCTTCGGTGGGCGGGGTCGGCCGAGCGCGTCCTGCGCGGGTTTCTCCACAGACCCGACAGAGCTGAGGGCGGCGCCATTAGGGCCACGCCTCCTACGCCAACTCCGGTGGCTCGAGAGCGGTGTCGTAGGCTCGCGGGGGCGGAGACTCGGCCGCTCCTCTCAAAGCCTAGGGCCCGAGCGGCGTCGTCAGCCGCTTCGATTCTTCCGGTTTCTGGTGGCTGCGTCGCTTCCCTCCGAAGGCTGGGGATACGCCCTCTCTGTAGCCTGCCGTCGTCCTCCTTTCGGCATCGAACCCGTCCGAGTTGCTCCGGGACACCTGCAGCCCAACATTCTCTCGCTCTGGTTCTCGCTCCTTGGAGGACCTCGGCCCCCTCCCCCCCCATTGCCCACTTTCCTGGATGTGCTGGCCCTTCCCACCCCCTTAAAATGTCCAATAACCTACGGAGGGTCTTCCTGAAACCCGCAGAGGAAAAGTCAGGCAACGCCTCGAAGTGGTAAGTACCGGTTTGCAATCTCGCTCGACACACCCGCCCCTCGCCCGTCTCTTAGCAGGGTGTCGAGTCGGCCGTCGTTTTCGGACTCTGTGCAAGTCAGATGAGCTAGACTCCGCAGTGGAAGCGACTGCGGCGCAAGTGCTCGTCACGGGGGGGCACTCAGAACCCTCACAGCGCGCCCCGGTTGGAAACGTAAAGCCTTTTCTTCAGAGCCTGACGCAGGCAAGCCTCGCCGTGGCTCCGCAGGACTCCATCGTCTCAAGTTACGTAGGCGACATAGTAGATCTCCACGGGAGAGGAAATTCAACATGGCCGACGCGCCTATGTGGCCAAAACCTTCTGGAAGATTCTCGCGCACTCGCAGAAAACCACGCAGCGCCAGCACGGATTAGGAATTGCAACCCAGGTGGCGCAGGACCATCCGTGAAAATAGCTAGTATTTAAGAGAGCGGGAAGGCCAGGAAAAAAGTTTGTGTAGTTGATGAGTATATATATATGAATTTAGACACTGAAAAGTGGATCTGGAATGAAGGAATGGATTTTTGACAATTCAGATAATAGTTTTGTCTGGAGAGAAAGAAAAGTAGAGTAATTCTCGTGTAAAATCGATCCTTTAGGACAGAGTGGTTGAAGCAGGTGTAATGAGAATGCCGTCTCTAATTGGATGTCTGTGTAGAGGGACTATGACGTAGGGAGATTCTAGTATTTCTCAAGACGTACGTAGTTGCACGTTTACAAAATAGTTTTTTACGGACTCGGTTTTTTTTAAGAAAAGGTTATGTTGGTCAAGATGAAGTAAAATGCGAACAAAACTGTTAGCGAAGTTCGAATAGTTTAAGTTGTAGACTCCATAGTTAGTAGATATATAGTAAGTGGTGAGAAAAAGCTTAACAGGTCTCTGCAGAAGAAAAATGTAAAGAAAGCATGGAAATTGAGATGTAAAATTCACGGAAGACGATATATGTTTGAAGAACATCTGGCTGCCTAAATTTAATCATGGCTTTGACAGTTACTGTTTGTAAGACTAAGTACCTTCTTTCCAGTCTCCTTTCCAGTAAGAGCACTTAGAGATATTTTAAGAAGTAAAAGAATAAATGTATGTGAAATACTTGGTATAGGAAAGCACTATGTATGTGTTAACTATTATTATTATAAGAATGCAAGGTTGTTTCTGTACAAATTTTAGCCCAGGAAGTCAGTTTCTTTTCATCACAAGGAGATACAAAACAATTATATTAACGACTGAAAAGCATGCACAATATTCTAAGAAGAAATAACTAAGCGCCTAGAGCTGAAACAGTATTGAAGAACTGCCAAGAAAGAACCACTGCGTTTCAAATCGTAAAAAGAGCCAGCTTGTGTGTACGTATATTGTTTGTTGGTTTACTTTTGGTGGAAGCTGGGGGAAGAGGCAGAGGTCGAGCTCTGTATAGATAATTTAGAAGTAGAATTACTTTCCTAATGATTGTTCATTTATTCTCCCTTGTTTTGGTACCTGGATATTTGATTACATCTGACTTACCCTCACTTAACAGCCTTGTTTTTCGATATTAGAAATAAGAGTAAGAACTTAACGTTTTTATTACTTGTGTATTTTAACTCTTTTATCCACCTTCTCAATCTTTGGCTATCTATATTTGGCATTTTTAAAAACATTTCAAGTTGAATTATGTTCTGGTTATATTCATAAGTCATTCATTGGGAGTTCATTAACTCATTGGTTTATGCATTGTTTTCATCATCTTTAAATGCATTTATTTCGTCATTCACTGGGGTTTGACATCACATATTTGGGACATTTACCAGATGCCTTTCTGAAGCTGTTTGACTTTTATTTTCGGTTATTGCTTTGAATTCTATTCTGTTTTGTAAGTAACAATCTGCATGGCGTACAAGTATAATTTTATAAATCATTTGATTATCGTTAGCTCTTGAATTTATTGGAAGCTTAGTTTTCATACTTTGGTAATATTTTTGATGGTACTGAATCATTATCTTCATAAACTTAAAATGAGTATATGATTTTCTTATTTTCTATTGATACTTGGATTTTTCTAGAGTTACTGCTGCTTTTGTAGAATTTTTCAACATTGCCTTACAGGATGTTTATTGCTTAACATATTTCTAAATTTACTCTTAGAGTACAGAGGAAAAATATGGAAGATATTTGTGATAGTAGGCATTAAGTTTATTTAGATTGGGGCTTTATTTACAAGGAACAAAACAGGTGTTAGAACGGTATAAGTATAAAGAAGGTAAACTTTGGAGTTACAGCGACCTAGGTTTATGTCCTAGTTTGCCATAATTATCCGTGTAGTTCAAACATTTTGTTGAAAAATATTCCCTGAGTGCCTGCTACATGATAGACTGTGCTAAACGGAGAAACTGACTAAAGATATGAACCATGCCCATGAAAACCCTCATAGTTTAGGGGGAAGATAATGTAATACATTTTTAAATAGCATCTGCACAAGATGCTGTCAAAGCATAGAGAAAGGAAATTGTAGAAAAGGTTTTGGGAGCACCTGAGTTGGGGAATGTAAATATGAGCTTTCCAATTAAAGATGAATGCAGGCTGTGCCCAAGCAGAGGGAATTGGTAAATAAAGCACCAGTATGGTTTATTATTATTAGTTATTGGTATTTTTATTTGATTCTCTTCTATAAGCAGGATAAATACATAGCTCTTAAGTTCTTGGTTTGCTCTGCTAGAGGGATTAGACTTCATCTACTGGAGATCAGAAGATTTTAAGAAAAGGATTACCACTTGCCATGTGCATTTTAGATAACTGATGGCAGTGTGGATTTGGGAATGAGGAATCAGGCATATAAAGATTCTACTTAAGTTGTCCTTTCTGAGATTCTGAAGGCCTGAGCTAGCTGATGTAGAATAAGGGTTGGATTCAGAGAAATAGGAAAGGGAAAACGCATATTTTGTTGGTGAATTGGCACAAAGAAAGGGGGATCAATTATAATGTCAGTTCTCTCGATAGATATTGGTAAATTAATTGAGATGAGGAACACACCAAAAAACAATCGCAGAGGGATTTGAATTTGAAACTCAGGCAGAGTCAGAGCTGAAAATAGACTTGAGTCATCTGCTTAGATAATAAAAGCCTATAATAAAAGCCTGTAACCTCACAATAATAAGTTAGGATGTGATTGGCAATTGGCTTCTGTCTGCTCTTAATCCTTTGTTCATAAATGGGGAGCTACAATGAGTGTCCTCAGCAGCGGGCTTGATTTAGTTAGAAATGTAATGTTTCATTGTCAGTTTAGTATGCGTTTAGTTTTGTACCTTGTAAGTGTTCTTATCTTTACTATTTGGGTGATCTTTACTATTTGGATGTGTAAGAAAAAGACATCAACGTGTATACCTTACAGGCTCACTGAAATCTGTTTCTCATTAATCTCTCACTTTATGTAGTTGAATTTTTTGGACCCTGTTATGTTTGCTTTATGTTAAAGTAAATATGAGAAAGTTCATAGATGGGATTGCCCATGGGAGCATGTAATTCTGAATAAGTTATTTAATATTGCCAAACCTCAAACTACAAAATGATAATGGCAATACTCACATTACTGGGCTGTTTGTTAGGATTAGAGTTAATGACAACTATTTATAGTAATGTATCTATTATGTGTATAATATTATGTGGCATATAGTATTGTATATATTATCACATTATATTGTGTATGTACATAATGTTAAATCATAGATAGTTAGATGGAAGAAAAGGTCTTTTAGCTGTTGAAAAAAAAACATTTTGCAAATATATCTGCAAAATGTTTAATAGCCTGTGAAATTTTTATCATTCCATTTCTTGTGAATGTTTTATGTCAATATTAGAATAATAAAAATGTCAGAAGTTATATAAGTATGTTTAATATACTTTTTAATTAAAGTTCTCATACCTTTTTATTAAAGTTCTTACTGTCAAAAATTACCTGATTCATTTACTTATTCTTGGACACCCAATTGTATATTTTAGTGGAATATGATAACTTGCATTTAACTTGCATTTATTGGGAGCTTATCATAATTCCAGCCAGTCATTTCATTTGCTTCTTATAGCAAGCTTTATCATCCCCATTTTCCTAATGAAGAAACATACTCAGAGTTTAAGTAAATTTATTCAAATTTATTAACTAATAATTTGAAGAGCCAAGATTAGGAGCATGTGATTTTTCTAGTGTATTTCTCTTTTACCTTTCAAAGTTTTAAACTGTTACTGTTTTTCCAGTGTAGTTTCTCAGCTCAAATACCAATTTGTTTAAAGGAATTAACACATTGATGATTTTTTGAAATCTTTAAGTGAAAAACTAGAGCATGGGATGCAGAATCTGGTTCTAATTTTAGTTCTAACATTAGCTTGCAGAATATGATTTTTAAGAAAACAATCTTTATAAGGTTTTTGTTATAGTTACTCTCATGGAAAGTCTCTTTTAGATCTGAAAAAATTGTATATTGATTGGAGATGGGTGAATTTCACCCTGATTTATTATTTCTTTCCTTAGCATTTTGCATTTCAGTTTAATATTTAGGGCTTATTCCATTTGTTACTAGGAAATCGTGTGTTTGTTTTTAATGATGACTTGCAGGAGTTAATTCAGCTAACATTATTGTTTACAATGTGCCAGTTACTCTTTTAGGTGTAGAGGATATACACGTGAATTGGGTAACTTACCTTTAAGGAATTTATGTCTGTGGTAGATTATGTGAATCTCTGTTGATGTATTGACATAGAAGAAACTGTATTTTCCTTCCCTTTTTGAAGGGGAAATGGAAGAGAAGAGTCTAATCAATGATTAGACTTGAAAATAGTTTGTGCAGTATAAATGTTTTCTGTAAAGCAGAAACATAGAGACCATTTAATGAAGTATATGAATGAAGTATCAGAAGCCTGTGTCATTTGTTTAAAAATGATACCAATTAAAAATGTGCATGCCCATATGCAAATGATTATAAAAGCATAGGTTCTGCTCTTTGAAGCTTTTAATCTGAGAGCTAGATAGTGCATAAATAAGCCAAACAAGACTAAAGGAAGGGTATTGAGACAGTTCGGTTAAAATGGAGATTTGAAAGGGCTATGTTATTTTTTATATAATTTTTTGAGGCCCTACTCTACTTGGTATTGGGAGAACAATTACAAAGCAAACAATATAGTCTCTGTAAGAAAAACAATATTTTACCCATTTTTTAGAAGGCATCGTATAACTTCTAGCATTAGTGGCACTAGTGGGAATGGTTTATGGATTTCAAGTTGGAAAAAATTAATGTGAATTTGAGTGACTTGCAAATATTTCATGAAGAAGATGTAATTGATCCTCAATTTATAGCTATGTTTTAAATTGCTGGAGAAGAAAAAAAAAATTAACCTGAAGAATACTTGGAGTAAATGATGTACATGGGGTAATCCAGAATAGCAAAGAGACCTCTCTGGAAACATCAGAGATTTTATGTTTAGAAGTTAGAGATGGTACTGGTGTAAACATTGGTTGTGTCTAGATTTTAGATAATTTTCAAGTCAGGCTGAATTGGAAATGATGTATTATTGGAACTTTGAGAAAGGAGGTAACAGGATGAAAACAATGATCTAATCTGCCAGAGATACATAATAGTAGTGGCTGCAGTCAGGAAAAACTAGTTTAAAAGTCACAGCAAAATACAGGAATGAGATAATGAGGACGAGACAGGTCTTAAGTGATGCACGACTGATCTAGGTGGTGGAAGTGGCAATGGTGAAGAAAGAGAAGAATGAGTAAGAGCTGTAAAAAGGAAAAAAAAAACTTTACAGATGCAGTGATTCATTCACTATAGATTTATTGAATGTTTACACTTTGTAAACATCTATGCAAGGTGCTCTGGGTGAATCAAAGGTAAATAAGGGTGATAAAGGTGTCAGAGATGAGTAGGTGATTTAAAACCAAAGTGACTTGGGAGATAATAGTGCTGACATATGACTGGATGGTAGGATACAGTACTAGTTTTCAGTAGAGAATAATTTTAACTTTAAAGTCATGGTTTAAAAAAAAAAGTCATGGCATTAAAAGTGAAAGATTTTGGTAAGACATCACAAATATGGAACCGAGGTCAATATTAGAGGATAGGAATAATGGATATAACTGTGAACATTATTATTGCACAGGAGATAGTTGAAGGAAATGGTTCAAGCAATTGACACAATAGTTGAAACAATTGGTACAATCTTTAAGGAAGAATGTCTTGAAGGAGAAACAGAGTGAAGAATTGTGCTTAGGGGAATAGTCATAGTTGGATGCTTAAAATGCAGAATAAGAAAGGAAACATTAAGAAAAACAAGCAAATTGTGCATAATGGAAATCATGTTTGGTAGCTGTTCACGATGGATAATTAGCTAGCAGTGTCAATTTCAGCAGGGAGCACCTATAGAATTAGGATAGAATAAAGACAGATATAACTGTGAGAACATATTTGGTAATCTTTGAGAATGAAACTTTGTAGAATAATGGGAAAGCAAATAGACTGCAGAAGAGTGTGAATTTTGAGACAACGTTCTGGCATATCAGTGATAGGAAGTTGGTAGATGGCCTTAATTGTGGTTCGTTAACATCATCTACCAACTTCCTGTCATCAAATTTGGCACATAGATCACAATCCTCTCTCTAATCTTACATGATTTTAACATGTATATGAATAATTTCTTTGTCATCTGGTCTTTCAGCACAAAGTTCTCCCCGCCACCCCCCTTGATCTTATTCTGCATTTTATTGCCATCCATCCACTTCTGAAGTTCTTGTTGTCAGATAAAATTGCTGCATCTATGCAATTCTTGATTCAGGCATCCTCTTTTTTAAACACCAGTTGCTATATTTCTAGCTTACTTATTTAAATACTCCCATTCTCATTGTTTTTTAACTTTATCTGGCCCTCCAGTCCAATAATCCCTTTATTTTCTCCTTATACTTTCACGTTTTGTGTTCTTATTTTCTTCTCATCCTGTTTAGATTCTATATTTCATCAGTTTAATAATTTTTACCAATATCCTAAATTCTTTTTATTCCTCTTTGATTTTTTTTCCTTCACCATTCTTCTAAAGTCACCCCGGCCCTGAATTTGCCTTCTCTTTGTTTATACCCAGTGGAACAAGAAAATCACACAAGAGCACAGATTGGTCTCACTATAAGTTCAAAATCACTACCTATAGCCTTGGGCCATCAGCACTATTCGATGACTGATATTGTCTGAGGTCATCTTCTCTCTTAAAGACTGTTTCAGATCTTTTTGATTTGCCTCAAATTTCTATTTTTGCTTCTATACTTAACATATGATGCCATGCTTTTTCACAGAAAAATAAAAGCCATTATATTAGAATTACCTCAACCTCTTGACACCAAAGCTATAAATTTAACTGCAGATGTGCCTAACCTCTCTTTCAGTGCCAATGGAAGAAGATATTTCTTCACCCCTCTTTAACGTTCAGTTCCACTACCTGGCTGCTGGTTCCCATTTCCTATCTCCTTATCAAACCTTACATTCAATTAGCCCTTTTATCCTCTTCCTCTTGATAACTCATATGAGCATTAATATATGCTCTGGCTCATCTAACCTTAAAAAGAGAAAAAAAAGATCTCTTCTTTGACCCCATTTAGCCTGCATCTACTTGCCAATCTTTATCTTCCCTTTTGCAGTCAAAGGTCTTAGGAGCTGTCTGTATTTTCTATCTTAATATCCTCCGGAACCTTTTCCCCCACCAAACTACTCTTTTAAAGCCCTCAGTGACCCTCATACCACTCAGGCAAGTACACTTTTAATTTACATCCTATTTGACCTTTCAGAAAGTTTTAAATAGGATTTCTCAGGGGTGCCTGGGAGGCTGTTGGTTAAGTATCCAACTCTTGATTTTGGCTCAGATTATGGCCTTGCGGTCGTGAGATTGAGCCTGGCCTTAGACTTCACGCTGAGTGTGGAACCTGCTTGGGATTCTCTATCTCTGCCCTTACACTGCTCATGCTCTTGCTCTTGCTCTCACTCTCTCTCTGAAAAAAATAAATAAACATAAATAAATAGTGGTGCCTGGGTGGCTTCAGTCGGTTGAGTGTCCAACTTCAACTCAGGTCATGATCTTGCAGTTTGTGAGTTTGAGCCCCACGTCGGGCTCCGTGCTGACGGCTCAGTGCCTGGAGCCTGCTTTGGATTCTGTGTCTCCCTCTCTCTGCCCCTCCCATGCTCATGCTTTGTCTCTGTCTCTCAATAATAAATAAATGTTAAAAATTAAAAAAAAAAATAAATAGGGGCACCTGGGTGTCTCAGTCGGTTGAACCTCTGACTTCAGCTCAAGTCATGATCTCACATTTGTGGGTTTGAGCCCCGTATTGAGCTCTGTGCTGACAGTTCAGAGCCTGGAGCCTGCTTCGGATTCTGTCTTCCTCTCTCTCTGCCCCTCCCCTGCTCACGCTCTGTTTCTTTCTGTTTCTCAAAAAATAAAATAAAACGTTAAAAAAAATTTTTTTTAAATAAATAGAATTGCCCAAGGTTTTTGAAACTCTCTTCTTTGGCTTCCATTGCATCAGAATCTCTTGGTTTTCTTTCTACTGCTCAAAGAAAATGGGAAACTGCTGAAATATTTTAAACAAGGAAGGACCAGCTTTAGGGTGCTGAAAGCTTTCAAAGGGAGAGGATGTGGCTGAAATAAAGACAACCAGTTATGGGGTGCCTGGGTGGCTGTCAGTTAAGCTTCCGACTTCAGCTCAGGTCATGATCTCAAGGTTCATGTCTCTACTGTCAGCACAGGGCCCGCTTTGGATCCTCTGTCCCCACTCCCTCTGCCCCTCCCCTGCTTGTGCTCCACCCCCAAAAATAAACGTTAAAAAAAAAGACCAGTTATGAAGCTACTATAATAATCCAAGCCAGAGATGATGTTTGCTTGAATTAGAATAGAGACAGATGATTTGGAAAGGATTGAAAAGTTCAAGGGAAATTTAGGAGATAATATCAACAGGATCTTGTGATGGATTGAATATAGAAGGTTAGAAAACAGGAAATTGCTTTTTCTGATTTAGGCGTCTGAGATAGATGGTATGCTGTTTACTATAGAAAAAAGAAACACTGGACAAAACCATGTTGAGTTTTAGATGCATTTTAGATTCTGAATGGAAATGTCATGAGGGAAATTGGATAGATAAGCCTGAGTCTCAAAAGAGCTAAGATATAAATATTTTAATTGTTGCTGTATAAATGTTAATATAATCGAAGTCATGCACATAAAAAAATGGGAAAAGCCTATAGAGTAGGGAGAGAATTCAGTCTCAGCTTTGGTGAATTCTAGTATTTGAAGGTTGATTCAAGTAGTATGTATGAGTTGACAAAGAAGACTGATGAATCATTACAGAAGTAAGAGAATTTCATATCTAGGAAACCTAGGGAAGAGAGTGTTTTAAGAAGAGGAAGCATTTTTGTTCTCATCCAAATGTAGTGTATCCTTACCTTACTTAATGATAATTGCCTGTTTACATGCTCATACAACCAGCAGTTTAAGCTCTTTTCAGGACTGTGGGTTGAACTAGCTTGAAGGCAAGCAAACATTTTCTGTGAAGGTCCAAATAGTAAATATTTCAGATTTTGTGTACCATGTGATCATCTCTGGTGTAACTACTCAACTCTGCTATTGTAGCCTGAGAGCAGCCATTTACAGTACATTAAAGATGAGTGTGACTGTGTACTAATAAAACTATTTATGGATACCGATATTTCAGTCACGTACTTTTCACATACCACAAAATACTGTTCTTGTGACTTTTAAAAATCGTTTAAAATAGAAGAAATATTCTTAGCCTGTAGGCTACACAAAAACAGGGAGGAGACAGATTTGGCCCAGGGCTGTAGTTTACTGACCCTTTTCGCATAACTGAGCCTGTGGCCTGTACCATGACATACACTCAAGTAAATTTGTCTTGAATAAGTTCTAGTCTACTTTATATGTTTTTTGGGGATTGGGGAGTTGATGAAGGTAGGCTTTCCTCTTTTAAGTCCTGAAAGCAAGAATTCTTACTTTATGTTCATGCTTCTCTTTAGAGATAATTTGCTAAAAGTAAATTTAACATTTTGAAGCACTATCAAGTGGCCAGAAAACAGTTTTAAATATTTTAAAAGATATAATTATATTATTTTGGGTTGCAGAAAGGTAAAATGGTTGTTCCAGGGCTTCCTAGAATATATAGAATTTTTGGTTTTGATTTGTATTAATCCCTAAGGTTTTAAAAATGCCTACAGGCAGTAAAACACACCTTTATATTATTCAGAGTTCTAATTATTATTATTATTTGTCTTAAATTTTTGTTTTCATTTGATCTCTGTCATATAAGGCCACACTGTCAGTAGGACATGAGCTCTGCATTTATATTGCTAGAATTTAGCATGAGTGACAGTCTATAGGCAAATGAACAAATAGGTTAATATATATTGACAAATTGTGATATAGCATGAAGGAAATTATAATTAATTAATTATACACTAATTATGAAAGAAGGGCACAAATAGTTAAGGTGGTCAGAAAATATCTCTCTTGAGAAGTATTATTTATGCTGAGACTTGAGTTATGTGGGTGGAGAAGAGTACTTAGGTAGAGAGACAGCATGTGTGATGACTCTGAGTCCAATGAGGGCTTAGTATTTTCCAGGAACCAAAAGGTAATTTTAGGCATAAATAACTTGAAATCTCTGCACTTAAGAAATCTATAAATTGATTATATGACAGATATTGGTATATTTTGGATTTTTAAAAAATCAGATAATCTGTACTAAGATATGGCTCATAAGTATCAGCGTCAAAATTGGCTAGGTTAAAAAAAAAATCCCAGTGTGTTCCATATTCACTGAAAATTATTTAGCTGAAATGGTGTTGCTATTATGTATACGGATTGACAGACAGTTGGAACTAATGTAAGTAATTCCCATACAAAGGGCTATTTAGCACCAAACTTCAAATGTGCTGAAACAGTAAGTCAAAGAAGAAAATGGTTCCTCCATGAATAACTCCATTTAGTCTTCAAAAATGTGGCACACTAAGGTATCACCATAAGAAATGCCGTAAGCAAAAAAAGAAGAATGGCTGACAGTAGGACTTGTGAGTCATTGTCAGTAGAAAGAGAGCAGAACAGGTTGGATAGAGGGTAAAACAGAGTGAGGGAAATAGAATTAACATAAATGGAGATGAAATGAGAATCCTGGTCAATCAGAGTAAAGGAGGAGGACAAGAGGGAAGAATTCAAGTAAAAAGAGAAGGGAGAATGCTTATAGTTTAAGAGGAACATATGCTAGTAGGCATAATTTTATACGGGGTAAAACCTTAGAAGAGTGTAATTTACCCATTGTTTTTAATCATATGAGAAATTCTAAATCAAAGCTTATCATTATCTTTGATTGTCACTTCTACTTCAAAATCTTTGTTTTGCACTAGTTCACTTTGAAAACTCAAAGTGACAAATGATATACTTTTATAATATTTTATACATTTTTATCTTTTTAAAATAATATTTGCAAATAATTGTTTTTAAATAAAATGTATATACCGTCTAGTATGTTGTATTTATTTACTCAATGTTCTTTTAAGTGTTTCAGGCTGCATGTACCAAGTAGTTCAGACGATTGGCTCGGATGGAAAAAATCTTCTGCAATTACTTCCAATTCCTAATTCTTCTGGAAATCTTATACCGCTAGTTCAATCTTCAGTCATGTCTGATGCTTTGAAAGGGAATACAGGAAGCCCAGTTCAAGTTACTTTTCAGACTCAGATTTCCAGCTCTTCCACAAGTGCATCAGTTCAATTGCCCATTTTTCAGCCAGCCAGTTCTTCAAACTATTTTCTTACAAGAACAGTAGATACAGCAGAAAAAGTTAGAGTTACTTCTGTGGGAACTGAAAATTTTACCTCATCAGTTTCTAAAGTTCAAAGTCATGGTGTGAAAATTGATGGACTCACCATGCAAACATTTGCTGTTTCTCCCTCCTCAACACAAAATGATTCACCTTATATTTTAGTAAATACTCAGAGTCTTCCAATGACTGTGAAGTCTCCAGTTTTGCCTTCTGGGCATCATTTACAGATTCCAGCCCATGCTGAAGTGAAATCTGTACCAGCGTCTTCATTGCCTCCTTCAGTTCAGCAAAAGATACTTGCAACTGCAACCACAAGTACCTCAGGAACAGTTGAGGCCTCCCAAATACCAACCGTTATTTACGTATCTCCTGTAAATACAGTGAAAAATGTAGTTACCAAGAACTTTCAAAACATTTATCCAAAACCTGTTACAGAAATAGCAAAGCCAGTGATACTAAATACCACACAAATTCCAGTGAATGTTGCTAAAGAGACACAATTAAAAGGTGGTCAGCATTCTCAAGCTGCTCCTGTGAACTGGATTTTTCAAGAAAATCTACAGCCTTGCAGTCCATCTCTTGTTCCTGTTAAGTCTTCAAATAATGTGGCTTCAAAGATTTTAAAAACTTTTGTAGATAGGAAAAGTTTGGGAGATAATACTATAAATATGCCAGCATTGAGCACTGTCAGTCCTAGTGGGACACAGTCCAAAAGTATACCTATTAAAGATAATGCTTTGGTTATGTTTAATGGGAAAGTCTATCTGTTGGCTAAAAAGGGGACAGATGTTTTGCCATCACAAATTGACCAACAGAATTCTATTTCTCCTGATATTCCACCAAGAAAAGATACATCACAGATAGTGAGTTCAAGCCCAGTCACAGAAATATCCAGAGAGGTTGTAAATATTGTTTTGGCTAAAAGTAAATCTTACCAGATGGAAACAAAATCACTTTCAAATACTCAGCCTGCTTCCATGATCAATCTAAGGGCAGAGAAGAATAAAAAAGTGGAGAAACCATCTCTTTCTACCCCAAACCCACATAATATGAATCAACCCATTAACTACTTAAAACAGAGTAACATTTTATTCACAAAGCCAGACTTTCCAGATGGATTTAGTACAGTACAGAATGCCCCCAGAAAAGGAAATATCATCCAGAGCATAGAGAAAATAAGTTCCTCTGTTGATGCAACAACTATTACTTCACAACAGTGTGTTTTCAGAGACCAAGAACCAAAGGTAATTTTCCCATGTCAGGGTGTTCTTTTTCTCTATCTATATAGAAAATTTTTCTTTCTTAATTCTCAAAGTTAGTTACCTGTGATACCTCTTTCCCCCCCTTCTCCCATCCTCCACTCCATCACACACATACCATACACACATGTATGCTTAATGAAGTCAAAGCTTTCATCTGAAGGAAATGTTTCAGGAGGATAATTGAGAGAGTCCAAGCAGTATCTCTCTCTTAAATCATTTGGCATGCCAAATCTTTAAAACAAATCAAACAAACAAAAAACTCACAGAGTAAGAGGGTTTATTGGTAAAAGATAATGTGAATTCAAAACTTGGTAAATTCTCTATCCATACCTACATTTATTAGATTACTGTTAGTATATGAGAAGATCAATATTATGCATGTAGGAGAGCTGGGTTTTTTGTTTGTTTATTTTGTGATGGTAAGGAAGTATCTGGCAGTTTTTTTAGGTAGATGGTAGAAGGGGTAGGATGGTGCTAATTAGTACCTTTCAGTCATTTGTGGAAATAGGATTTATCAACATCTTATGTTTTGTTTTGTTTTTTAAGTAGACAAGTTTCCTTTTTTTAAAGTCCTTCTTTCTGACTCTTTAATTATTCAACATATCCACATAATTACCTTTCTGTTCTACTTAAGATATGTGTGTCTGTGCTCACTAAATATTTATGCCCACTCTTTCCTTACTTAGAGGTCTTAATAATGTCAGTGTTTCTCACCCTTCCAGAGATATAAGGAGGTAAATTCTGAAGAAAAACTTTAAGATTGATTAAAGGCATAAGACTTTTCCAGAAGACTACAACTTCCAACTAAAGTTATATAGATTATTTTTTAACTTGTCATTAGTCTGTATTCTTATTTCATTTGTTAACCTTTCTAGTGCAAGAAAGCAAAGTAAATGAGAAATTGTGGAGGAACAGTTTAAGTCTGTACTCAGTTAAATACATTTTTTTGAGTGTGGGTGGTAAGGCAAGGGTAATGCAAACCAACCATTTAGGACTTTAGAGCATGATTTTTTTTTTTTTTTTAAGTAAGATGAGATGATCACTTAGTTGCCAGTCTGCTGAAATAGCTTAAGTAATTGGCAGTATTGTTTGTGTGTTTTGTTTTCTTAATTGCAGATCCAGAATGAGATGGCATCAACATTAGAAAAAGTTCCTCTAGAAAGAAATGACAAGAACCATTCCCAAAGAGGAAGCAATAAGGCATCACATGTGAAGAATGATGCTGAATTTAAAAAGATATTTGGTATCACTAAAGATTTGAGAGTGTGCCTTACTCGGATTCCTGATCATTTGGGCTCTGGAGAAGGTTTTGATTCCTTCAGCAGTTTGGTGAAGAGCAATACTTACAAACAGACAGACTTTATGCAGAAGGAGGAAAAGAAAAAACAGGTAATACATTTTTAGTGTCCTTTGTAGTCACTTCAAATGTTCATGAGTGTGTTTTCTTGATTTGTTTTTTTAGTCTTATGCATTAATATGAATGGTAGTTGTTTTCAGATTTGCATATATGTATATATTATACCAAATCGGTGTTAAAGAGAACCATATATACAAAGGTAAAAATGTATCTCCAGTTAATAGAAGATGTTTTAAGTGTTTTTATTCACCTGTTTTTTTTTCCATCAAAAAAATTGTAAGAAGATGGCCATAACTTTTTAAACTAGCTATTCTGCTTTGAAGACCCTATTTAAAATAAATAATCCAAGTGTAGGGAAAATACAAGCATGCAGATGTTCATTCCAGTATTACCCTTAATACAGACATATTAAGAAATCAACTTGGTCAATAATGATGAAAAAATAATCCCTCTGACTGTGCCTATTTTACTTAGAAATATATCATTATTATACTGTGTGATATCCTGAACTTTAGATCAGAGACTGATCAACCTTTCCCAATGAAAATCTTCCATATATGTGCCTACTGTGCAAAAGGAGACAAAAAATTAAGTCAGTTCCGTTTCTCACACTCTTCATAAATGGCTGTTATATTTTGGCGATAGATCAATACATCTAATACTTAAGCAGGAAAATGTGAATTAAACAATTTATTATCAGTGAATATCATTAGGACATTGCTCTTCATTTTGGTACTGTACAGTGGTAAACAATTTTTTGCTATAGTGCTCAGTATATTTTGTTGAGTTGATTTTAATTGATAAGTATTTGTCACCTGCAGACTTTCTTAAAAATTTGAGAGCATACTGTCTATGTGGCAATAATTTGTTTTCTTTTGAAATCTTACTCAACATAACAATAGGGTTTTGATAAGAAAAGAAAAGCAAAAACCGTTAAAAAGATGGATCACACAAAGAAGAGAAAAACGGAGAGTGCTTATAATACAGCTCTAAATGGAGGAACTAAGGTCACCAATTCCCAACTTGTCAACAGTATTTTACCAACTTCAGATGTATCACACCATAACATTCTCACAAACCGCAACAAAACCAGAGAAGAAAAGAGAACTGAGGTTGAACACTGTACCCCTGAGAACCAGGAAAAAGGCACATTGAGTTCAAATGCAGCTTTTGAACAAAGTCATTCCTTTAATAAAAATTATACTGAAGATATTTTCCTCATGGCACCACCAGAGTTAGAGGAAACCATTCGAGATGAAAAAATAAGAAGACTTAAGCAAGTGCTGAGAGAGAAAGAAGCAGCTCTTGAAGAAATGCGAATGAAGATGCACCAGAAATAATAAAATGTTGCTATTCTTAAAGACTGCAGTGAAATAGCTGCATTTTTTTCATATACTTCTGCATTAAGTAAATTATAGATGCATTAAGGTGTTCTTTGCATATGAAACTTGTTTTTTCATCAGTTGATTATTAAGTTTTATTTAAGGGCTACAAAAAAGGTTGATTCACATGACTCTTGTGAATAATATACATGGGGTATCTGAATCTTTGTCTAGATACCTTTTTTTGGAAGGAAAAATTTTCTATTTTTCTATTATTTTAATTAGAAATCCCCAAGTTTGAATATTTGTGCAGAGTTTTTGTTATTATATGTATTCATCTTTAGTTGAACTACTCAGGTGTTATTCCAACAGTAGATAATTATTATATACTATTGAAATTATACAATCCAGGAGAGGAAATTGGCTCTAAATTTAGCTTTGCCAGTGGGCTTATGTATGTACTCAGTCTGTATCCATAAAATGATACAATTGTTATTTTTTTTATTTCATGGAAGAAAATGTATAATAGCAGTATTATTTAAATATCCGAACATTTCTTAAGAGTTGAGGGATACTTGTTTTGTGGCTTTTACAAAGTAGTTTTGTATAATCCAAAATGGGTTTTAGAATTCAGGCTATACAATGTTTGCTAAAAGTGATAGATTATTATTCCTAGGCAAATGGTTTTTCTTCTTCTTTTTCTTTTTTTTTGACTATGTATATGTGTAACAGACTGTATGAAAAGTAAATCTAAAACAATGGCCACATTTAATACTTTTTAAGATTGTAAAATGTTTTTCTTAATGGAGACAAACATTTTTCTGTCTGGTTTTGTTTGATCCAGAGAATTTGGGATTTGTGTGTGGATAGGGATTAATGGGAAGGAGGAAAAGTATACCCGAAAAAAGATGAATAAATCGCTGGAAATAAGGTCACAGACAACCTATACATCCTGAGAAGGGAGTAGACCAAATGCAAACTGATCAACTAATGCCTTTTAGATTTTTTGTAACAGTTTTATTGTGATAATTCACTTACCATAAATTCACTTTTTAAAAGTGTACAGTTCGGTGGTTTTTATTGTATTCACAGAATTGTGCAACCATCAACATGACCTAATTTTAGGACCTTTTCTTCACTCCTTCCAAAAAACCTCATACCTAATAGCGGTCACTCCCCAGACCCTCCTACTCCCAATCCTAGGCAACCGCTAACACACTTTATGGATTTGCCTTTTGTGGAAATTCGTAAGCGTGGTATGAGTCATTCAGTGTTTTCTTATGTGTTGGTTTCTTTCACTTACCTTGAAGTTTTCAAGGTTCATTTGTGCTGTAGCATCTATTAGTATTTAAATGTTATTTAAATTGCTGAATAATAATTCATTGTATGAATAGACCACACTTTGTTTTCCATTCATCTGTTTATGGACATTGGGGTTGTTTACACTTTTGGCTACTAGGATGTTATGTTGCTATGAATGTTAGGGTGTAAGTTTTTATGTGAATGTACGTTTCCAGTTCTCTAGAATATTTTGGAGTGTAATTGCTAGGTCATATCCTAAATCTGTTTAACATTTTCGGGAACTGCCAAACTATACCAGTCAGGTTTTTCTTCCTCTACTCCACCAAGGCAGGTTCTGTCACGGACACCAGTGACTTCCACGTTGCGAGATCTAATGGTTGGTCAGCAGTTGTCTTAATTTATCAGTGGGAATATAGTTTCATGAATCATTACTTCCTTTGAAAATTCTTAAAACATTTTATTAAAGAAGCAGTACATGTGCATTGTAGAAAGTTTAAAAATACAGCAAGCTAAAATATTTAAAATTGAAACTTAATGTTCTCCTCATGCCAAAATATTAATGTTAGGGCTTGGAGATAATGTGATGGCCTCTTTTGTTAAGTTTATTCCTAGGTATCTTACTGTTTTTGGTGCAGTTGTAAATGGGATCGATTCCCTAATGTCTCTTTCTGTTGCTTCACTATTCGCACATAGAAATGCATGCTTCTGTACATCAATTTTGTATCCTGTGACTTTACTGAATTCATATATCAGCTCCGGCAATTTTTTGGTGGAGTCTTTTGGGTTTTCTATATAGAGTATCATGTCATCTACAAATAGCGAAAATTTTTCTTCTTCCTTGCCAATTTGGATAACGTTTTGTTGTTGTTGTCTGATTGTTGTGGCTAGGACTTCCAGTACTATGTTAAATAAGTGGTAAGAGAGGACATGCCTGTCTTGTGCCTGACTATAGAGGAAAAGTTCCCAGTTGTTCCCCATTGAGGATAGTATTAGCTGTGGGTTATTCATATATGGCCTTTACTATGTTCCTTCAAAACCTAATTTGTTGAAGGCTTTTATCATGAATGTATGTTGTACTTTTTGTGAAATGCTTTTTCTACATCTACTGAAAAGATCATGTGGTTCATATCCTTTTTTTTTTTAATTAATTTGTTATATCATGAGTGATTTACAAATATTGAACCACCCTTGCAAACCAGGAATAAATCCCACTTGATTGATTTTTTTAATGTACTGTTGGATATGGTTTGCTAGTATTTTATTGAGAATTTTTGCATCCATGTTCATCAGGGATATTGGCCTGTAATTCTCTTTTTTAGTGGAGTCTTTCTCTGGTTTTGGTTTCAGGGTAATGCCTCATAGAATAAATTTGGAAGCTTTCCTTTTCTAATTTTTGGAATAGTTTAAGAAGAATGGGTATTACTAGCTCTTCTTTAGGTGTTTGGTAGAATTCACCTGTGAGCCATCTGGCCCTGGACTGTTGTTAGGAGATTTTTTATTACTGATTCAATTTCTTTTCTGGTTATCAGTCTATTCAAGTTTTTGATTTCTTCCTGTTTCAGTTTTGTTAGTTTATGTTTCTAGGAATTTATCCATTTCTTCCAGGTTGTCCAGTTTGTTGGCATATAGTTTATCATAATATTCTCTTATAATTGTTTGTATTCCTGTGTTGGTTGTTATCTCTCATCTGTCTTGTGATTTCATTTATTTGAGTCCCTTCTCTTTTCTCTTTGATAAGTCTGGCTAGAGGTTTATCAATTTTATTAATTTTTTCAAAGAAGCAGCTCCTGGTTTTGTTGGTCTGTTTCCATCTATATCATTTGTTTTTGCTCTCATCTTTATTGTTTCCTTCCTTCTGCTGCCTTTGGGCTTTGTTTGATGTTCTTTTTCTAACTTCTTTACTTTGGAGATCCATAACTAAAAGCTATTAGTAAATAGATACTTGAAGTCAGGTATGAATAACATCACTTAGGGAGGTGGTATAAACAGAGGGCAAAATTGTGGGCTCATATCAGAGTACATTTAAAGGTTGGAAAAAGGACAATCAAATTTTGAAGATTGGAAGAAGTGAATATTAAATAAATTGTATTTATAAATCCTTGAAGTGTCTGACACATAGTAAACAATAACAGTGTTTGTTAAATAAAATAAATTCAACTGCAATCACCCTGACATTCCTTTTCATTTCATTTTCTTACCTGTTTGTTTTAACCTACTTTCTCCTTTTGATTTTTCTGCTTCTTTCTATTAAGGTTTTGCTGATCATGCATCATCAAGCACCTACATTTCTTCCGATATTATATACCATTATGTTGAAGTGTGGCTTGAATCCTTTACAACAAAATCCCCATTTTGTCAATATTGATACTCTCAAACCCTTACTCTCAGGGTTTTATGTTTACCACTCCTCTAAAACTTTTTTAAGGTCTCCAGCAACCATCATATATGCTAAATCTAATGTCAGTTCTTAGTCTCTATCTTACTTGACCAGTCAGCATTTGACCATTTTTATCAGCCTGTCATTGAAATGTGTTTTTTACTCAGCTTCCAGATCTTGTTTTCCTGCTACCTTATTGGCTGATTCCTCACCTTCTCCATGATTTCTTATTGTTGATTCTTATTGTTGGAGTTACTTATACAGCTTAGCACTTGAATCTCGTTTTCCTGCTACCTTATTGGCTCATTCATCACCTTCTCCATGATTTCTTATTGTTGATTCTTATTATTGGAGTTACTTATACAGCTTGTATGTCTTTTATTTGTACATCTATACTCATGTGTTGACTTTGTCTAGTTCTTATGCATCAGTGTTTATGCACATTATCTTCAGGAACTCTCCTTTGACCTTCAGCACTGTATATCCAGTTGCCTTCTTGACATTGCCACGTAGAAGTTTGATTGGCATCTCAAAATTAACAGAGGCCAAACCCAGCCTTTGATTACTATCCACACACAAATTTTGCCTCAACCACGATCTTCTCGATCTAAGTTAATGACAAATCTCGGTTTCCACTTGTTCACGTGGCAACATTTGGGAATCCACTTTGATCTCTTTTGGTCATACCCTACAATGTGTATGTTAAAATTTTCTGGTTTACATTCACATGTACCTGCAGTCTGACCATTGCTTGCCACCCCTATTATGACTACCTTGCTTTATTTCAGCTGGATTATTGAAATAACCAGCTATCTCCCTGTTTCCATCATTATCCTCCTATAACCTGTATTTAGCACAGTAGCTGAGTGATATTGCTGAAAGTATACATAAGGAGGGTGAAGGGACCAAAACCCTAGTAGAAAAATGGGAAAATACATGAACAGACAGTTCACCTTATGAAATTTTAAAATAACTTCAAACATATAAAAGATGTTCACATTCACTCAGAATCAGACAAATGCAAATTAAAGCCACTTAAACCATTTCTCATTGGTAAGACTGGAGAAGAGACTTAAGAATATGGCAACACAGTATGTTGGCATTCTGTGAGGAAATAGGCATGTTCATACATTGCCGATAGACGTGTTTATACATTGCTGATGGGAATACAAGTTGCTTCAATTCTTCTGGAGAGAAATTTGGCAATGTCTAGTAAAATCTTATATAAACCTTTCAACCAACGCAGCCAGCAATTTTAAGTATCTACCCTGAAGACATGCCTCCGACAATATGAAAACATACATGCAAAGGTTTATTAATTATAGCATTTTTTAAATTGCAAAGTATAGGAAGCAACCCAAATGCCCATTCATAAGAGAGTGGTTGAAAAATATATGATACATACACATAGACAGTGGAATACTAAGTAGCTGTAAGAAAAAGATGAACTTAACTGGTAGGGAGTGATTTCCAAGACCTACTGTAAAATGAAAAAAGCAAAGTTCAAAAGAATATATATAGCCTGGTACCCCTCATATAAGAAAAAAATGCAAGAAAACATGTAGACATCTATTCGTTATACAAAAGAAGGATAAAAGAAGGAAGGATAAACCAAAAACTATTAAGATTGAGTCTAAGGGAAAGAGAAGAGGACAATGGGAATGGGTTAGCAGGGATGAAGTACAATAACATTTCTCTGTATCTTTTTGTGTAGCTCTGATTCCTGGAATCATGGTAATGTTTTGCATACCGTATACATACCCTCAGATAAACAAATGATTAAAACCAACCAGGAAATAAGGGCTCCTCAAATGGAATGTAAATACTAACTATTGAAAGCATATATTAAAAAGAATAACATGAATACACTTAAGGGGATGGGAAAGAAAGCTAATCTAAGTGACTTAGAAAGAAAGCAGTAGCCAAAGGCCTAAGTGCTGTAATCTACTTGGTAAAAGCGTTTCCCACAGGGATATGAGTTAGCATACCACTTTCACTTGTATACCAGAATTGAACGAAAATGTACATATATTATAGATGAGAGGTTTCTTACTGTTGGAGGAAGACCTAAGGAGGAAGGCTAAGATAAACCCTGTGGTATTAGAATAAGAGGCATTAGTTTACACTCAGGTTTTTAAATATGCTTTCAGACAGATAAATATACATGTGGGTATATGTAGGTAATACATATACATATATACATTCATATATTTCCTAGCTTTCATTGACAGGGCCTAGAAGCAGTGACACTCCAGGACAATGAGAACACCTAGCACCAAATCTTGGTCTCTAAACACCATTCTTCAACAAAAGGAATCAGCTCCTTGGAGAAGTGGATTCCAGGAAAGGCAAGAAAAATACAAGATGAGCCTAGAATATCTCGTGATGTCAGAAGGTAAGGAAATGTCCCCAAGGTGGAGGCGTATCAAAAATGAGCCAATCTGAAGGGCCTCTTCATGGCCAAAACTGGAATAATTTCAACAATGAATAATTATGGTATTTGATTTTAACCCTTAGATAAAGTATACCCAGGGAATCTATACTGTATGTATAAAAGTCAAATACATAAATGAGGGAGAAGGGGCAGCTCTTTCTTACAGTTGAATTCCAATTACTAGATGTAGACAGAAATGGGAGGTAAAGAATTATCATTGCAAATGCCCCAATAACTGTTGCAAACAAGATTCACCAATGGATGCTAAAATGAGTGGGCAAACGTTTGAGGAGAAACAGGATTTGCAGTCTCAAAGTATCTTCCCAAAGATGTCTATTAACTATAAATGTAGAGATAGTAGGTTTTTAGTGGCGAAACCTAGCAGATCAAAGCAAATGTCACCAGTTATAAGACATACCAATATCACAAATCCATTATATGATGCATAGTCTTTTGTGTGGGTGTTAGTCTCTCTAAAAATATAAACCCTTTTGGTTGGGGTGCCTGGGTGGCTCAGTTGGTTAAGGATCTGACTTGATTTCAGCTCAGGTCGTGATCTAATGGTTGTGAGATTAAGCTCTGCCTTGGGCTCTGCACTGGGCGTGGGGCCTGCTTAACATTCTCCCTCTCCCTAAGACCCTCTCCGGTTTTCTCTCTTAAGCAAAAACAAAAACAAAGCAAAACAAAAACTTTTGTGTTATGTATGTTTGTTTCTCCCCTAACATTCATACATTGAAGCCCTAACCCCCAGTGTGGCTGTATTTGGAGATGGGGGCTCTAAGGAAGTAATTAAGGTTAAATGAGAATAAGGATAGGACCCAGATCCAACAGGATTAGTATCCTTGTAAGATGAGACATCAGAGTGCACCCTGTCTCTCTCCATACCCCCACCCCAGCAGAAATGCACTAATCCAGCATGCTCAAATTGAGGAAAGGTTATGTGAGGACATAGCGGGAATGTTGCCATATGCAAGCCAGGAAGAGGGCTCTCATGAGAAAACAAATTGGTTGGAACCTTGATCTTGGACTTCTAACCTCCAAAACTGTGAGAAAAGAGATTTTTGTTGCTTACGTCACCTAATCTGCTTTATTTTGTTATGGTAGCCTTAGTGGACTAATATACTTTCCAAGCATGAGAAAATATCAGATAAAAGAACAAAGAAAATTAGGTAAACTCAATTTGTGGGGCATTCTATAAAATTACAGATTACTATTCTTCAAAAGTGTCAAGATCAAAAGACAAAGAAAAGACTGATGAACTGTTGCAGACTGGAGAGACTAAGGAGGGGGGAAAAAACCCAAAACAACTACATACAATATAGGACCTAGGGACCTAGGATAGGATTCTGGAACAGAAAGATGACATAGGTGGAAAAAAATATGTGAAATTTGAATAAGGCCTGAAATTTAGCTAATAATATTGCACCAATGTCAATTTCCTGTTTTTGTTATAAGGTATTACATTTAGAAGTGGCATAAAGGACCTAAGGGAACTTTTTGTACTATTGTTCCATTTTTTTCTGTAAGTCTAAAATCATATCAAAGCAAAAATTTTAAAAACAAACAAAAGAAAATCTTTTAAAAGGGTAAATCAGGGGCGACCGGTGGCTCAATTGGTTGAGTGCCCAACTCTTGATTTCGGTTCAAGTCATGATCCCAGGGTCATGGGATCAAGCCCCGTGTTGGGCTCTGTGCTGAGGGTGGAGCCAGCTTAAGATTCTCTCTCTCTCTCTCTCTCTCTCTCTCTCTCTCTCTCTCTCTCTCTCTCCCCTCTCTCTCTCTCCCTTCCTCCCTCCCTCTCTCTCTCCCTCTCTCCCTATGCCGATCTCCCCTGCTTGTGTGCACTCCCTCTCTCTCTCTCAAATAAAAAAATTAAATAATAGTGATAATAATAAAAAATGTAAATCAGAACATTCCTCCCCTGTTCAAAATCCTCTGGTGGTGGGGTACCTGGATGGCTCAGTCAGTTAAGTGATGGACTCTTGGTTTTGGCTCAGGTCATGATCTCATGGTTTGTGAGATCAAGCCCCACGTTGGGCTGACAGCATGGATCCTGCTTGAGATTCTCTCTCCCCCCTCCCTCTCTCTCTGCCTCTTCCCCATATGCGTTCTCTCATAATAAACTTAAAGAAACAAACAAACCTGTAGTGGCTTTCTATCTTACTCAAAGTAGATGCCAAATTCTACATGATGGCCTAATAACCCTACACTGCTTGTCTCCCTGTTTTCTCTTTAACCTCATCTCCTGCTAGTGCCCCCAGCCCAATAAACTTTAGCCAAACTAGCTTCTTGCTATTCCTTAAATATAGCAGGCACATTCCTGGCTCAAGCGCTTGCATTGTTTTTTCCTGACTACCAATTAGTTGTTTCTCCTATAGCTACCAGCATGGCCTGCTCACCCACATGTTTTGTCTTTACCCAAATGTCACCTCATCAATTAAGCATTCCCCACCACCCTGCTTAATTTTGCACCCACCAGCCTGCTGCAAGTCCATATTCTGATATTATTTTTCCCATAACCCTCATCATTATCAATATTATGCATATTTTACTTATTTAATTCAATTATTATATGTTGGCATACAAAAGAGTTTATTATGCATCTAAGTTTAGGTTAGGGAAGAGGCTTTGGCTGTTTTGTTCACTGACATATTACCAGTAAACAGGAATGGAGAACGTATAGTTGGATGGAAGCTGCTTCATCTCCAATGAAGGAGTGAATGAGAAATTCCAGTTTCAAGAGCAGGAAGGAAGAAGCAATAAAGAAGAACCATATGAAGAAAGCAGAACTTTCCTTCCTGTGTTACTGGATCACTGGTCAGACTGTTACGTGGCCACCTCTAATTGCAATGAAGCCTGGTAACGTTATGGTTCAAACAAAATTTATCTTCTGCTGATAAAGGAGAGATTGAACACTGGGAAGATTGCTGATAATCCCTGCCATGAGAACCGTATCTACCACATTTTCACAAAAAGTGTAGGTTATAAGGACAACGAATAAATATTATAAACTATTCAGACAAAAAACTATTGTTACGTAAAGTAGCCCAAACTTTCATAATTTCTACTTTTGTTTTGGAAATGCTAAGGGGAAAAAATAACACATTTACAGATTTCTGAGGATAAAAATGTAAATCAAGAACTTTCTATATGTGTATTTTGAATGATGTATAATACCAAGAAAAATATATTCTCAAATACTCAAAAGCCCAGAAAATAGACTTTTCATCTCTTCCTCTTGAATAAAATTACTTAAACACATACTATTACAACTGCTCGTTGTGTCTTCTTTAAGAAAAATATTCCTACCTTTGTTGACTTTGTGCTGTGTCCGTTTGGCTAGGCTGGACTACATTTCCCAGAATTCCCTTTGGTGTATATTTCCAGTTAGGGTTACAAAGAAATTCTTGTGGGAGAATTGGAGGGCAGAAGTGAAGCAGTAGTCATCTTGTAGCTCCTACATGTTTTTTCTGATCTACTGGCTCATCTTGGCATGAGGCAGTGGCCAGTTCCAAAACTACTTTATCTTCCCCTGGATCTTTCTTCAGCTTCTCGTACTCCTCAGCCAGGGGACTGTGTTTAGCTCTGTGAAAATGAGCCCTGGCTTCTGGAGGACATGAATACCATCAAGATCAAAGACAACAAGGAGTGACACAGATTTCAGTCTGGTTCTGGTGGCCTTCAGCTTGTGCCTGTGTGTTCTAATTTGTTCCTGCTCTCCTTCACACTACGTTCATCTTTCTTCCTGGCTTTCTTCACTGTGGCTTCAAGTTTCAGAATTAATGGGAAGACAGTATTTCCTCACAAGGAGGCAAGATCAGAATCCTGGAACAAATCTTTTACACACATACACACACACACACACACACTACACATTCTAGTAGTTCTGAGATTTGACTGCACTCTGATATACTACTCATGAATTTTTTTACACTACTCTTTAATTTATAAAGAAATTCTCGGGGCACCTGAGTGGCTGTGTCGGTTAAGCGTCTGACTTTGGCTCCGATCATGATCTCATGGTTCGTGGGTCTGAACCCCGCATCAGGCTCCGTGCTGACGGCTCAGAGCCTGGAGCCTGCTTTGGGTTCTGGTCTCCCTCTCTCTCTGCCCCTCCCTCACTCGTGCTCTATCTCTGTCTCTCAAAAATAAACACTAAGGTTTAAAAAATTTAACAAAAAAAATTCTCCAATAATTTCTTCTATGAGTTTTAGAATTTTGCTTTCAAAGATTCTTCTTTACCTCATATTGATTTTTGTGTGTAGTGTGAGTTAGAAGCTCAATTTCACTCTTTTCCAAATGTTTAACCAATTGCAACCAGCATTCTTAATTAAAAAGTCCATCTTTTTTCGAATGGCATGGAATAATAACTATCATATAGCAGGTGTCCATATATGTGGAGGCTTATTTCCCCTATCTTTCTCTTAGGTTCCATTGGTATATCTATGTATCAGTAAATGCTTGTGTTTTGATTACAATAGCTTTAATAGAAATCTTAACAAGTACTCTTACTCCTCTTTATCAAAAGTAGTTTTGAATTCTTGATCTTTTAAATTTTATATACATTTTAGAATTATCTTGTTGAATTTCATAATTCAATATTTTGAGCAGGTATTGGGATTGAATGGAATCAATAGGAAAATTTGAAGATAATTGACATGTATACAATGTTGATAGAATCTCTATTCATAGTACATTTCTCCATTTATTTATGGAGAATGCCTTTCAAATGAGTTTTAAAATATTTTCTAAAAAGGTGTTGCACAACTTTTTGAAGGTTTTTTTCTAAATAGCTGTTATTTTTGATATATCAAATGATAATTAACAGTTTTTCTCAGTGTGAAATATAACACTCTAAAAGTGCTTAATGGAATCAAACTATGAATTTATCAGTGTGCTGTTTTTTCAGTCAATATTATTTTTTAAAGATTCATCCATTAGTTCATTCATTTCCAATGCCATGTTGTGGTATGTCATTATATATATATATACAACAACTTATCCATTCTATTGTTGATAAACATAGGCCTTTTCCCAGTGTTTGACTGTTACAGACAATGCTTCTATACAACAAATTTTGTATTTGTGCCTTTGTGCATGTAAGTATGCATTTTGGTAGGACTTACCTAAGAGTGGAATTACATCATACAAAACGTCATGCTGTTGTAAAGGGATTGTATTGTATACTCATCAGTGGTTTATAAGAGTTCCCAATATTCCACATTCTGTGTAACACAGAAACTAGTCAGTTCCTTGTTTGTTTATCCAAAGTGGTATGTCTATAGTGGTAACTTATTTTCCTTGATTCGTAATGAGTTTGAATAATTTATCATATGTTTACCGGTCATTTGAATTTCTTTTTTTGTGAAGTGCTATGTCAAGTCTTTTGCCTATTTTCTATAGATATTTCTGTAAATTGTATATCTATAAATTTCTATAAATTTTATATTTCTTATTTATAGGAATTCTTTATATATTTTGAATATGAGATTTTTGTTGTTCATTATATGTGAAGCAAATATTTTTTCTTCCTCTGTGCTTTGTGTACTTAGGACTTGTTTGATAGGTAGAATGTAATCAAATTAATCAGTCTTTTCCTTTTGTCTTATTGAGTCACATTTTTGAAAAGTCATTTCCTTCAAGATCATCAAGAAATTTTCCTACATTATCTAAAAGATATTTTATAGATTTTAGTTTTTAGTTTACATTATAGTTTTTCCTTTCATAGTTAAGGATTTATTTCACCTCATCATGAGGAGATCTTTGTGTGGGTATATTTATTTATTTTCATATTGATACTCAAATGTCATAGCACCATAGTAAGAAATCCATCCTTTCTCCAGTGTTCTCTACTGCCACATCTGTTGTATATCACATTTACATACATAAGTGTTTCTGTATTTCATTGGTCTGTTTCTATTCCATTGGTCTGTTTATCCCTATGCCAATATTGTGTTGCCTTCATTACCCTAACCTTATAATGTCTTTTTTAAAATTGACATATAATTGACACATTCTGTTACATTAGTTTCAGGTGTACAACATGGTGGTTGGACAAGTCTATGCTATGCTCACCACAAATATAGTTACTATCTGTCATCATACAATGTTTTTACAATGTCATTGACTATATTCCCTATGCTGTACCTTTTATCCTCATGACTTATTTATTCCATAACTGAAAGCCTGTACCTCCCGCTCCCCTTCATCCATCTTGCCCACCCCCCGCCTCCCAGCAACCACTCAGTTTTCATTGTGTTCATGCATCTGTTTCTACTTTTTGGTTTGTTTTGTTTTTGAATATTCCACATATAAGTGAAATGATACGGTATTTGTCTTTCTCTGACTTGTTCACTTAATGTAATACCCTCTAGGTCCACCCATGTTGTTGCAAATGAGAAAATTTAGTTCTTTTTTATGGCTGAATAATCTTTCATTATATATGTATGTGTGTATATATATATCACAATTTCTTTATTCATTCATCTAATGTTTTTAATATTTTATTTAAACTCCAGTTAGTTACCATTGTGCAATATTAGTTTCAGGTGTACAATATAGTGATTTAACACTTTCATACAATACCTGGTGCTCATCACAAGTGTACTCCTTGATCCCCATCACCTATTTAACCCATCTGCCAACTAACACCATTCTGATAACCACCAGCTTGTTCTCTATAGTTAAGAGTCTGTTTCTTGATTTGCCTCTCTGTCTCCTTTTTCCCCCTTTGCTCATTTGTTTTGTTTCTTAAATTCCACATATGAGTGAAATCATGAGGTACTTGTCTTTCTTTGACTTATTTCGTTTAACATAATACTCTAGCTCAATTCATGTCATTGCAAATGGCAAGACTTCTTTCTTTTTTATGGGGGAGTAACATTCCATTGTGTATGTATACCACATCTTCTTTATCCATTTATCTATTGATGGACACTTGGGTTGCTTCCATATCTTGGCTACTGTAAATATTGCTGTGATAAACATAGTGGTACATATATCTTTTTAAATTAGTGTTTTTATTTTCTTTGTTTAAATATCTAGGTAATAAAATTATTGGATCATACGGTATTTCTATTTTTAATTTTCTGAGGATCTCTCTACTGTTTTCCACAGTGGCTATGCCAATTTACATTCCCACCAACGGTGCATGAGGGTTCCTTTTTCTCCATGTCATTACCAACACTTGTTAGTTCTTGTCTTTTTGATTCTAGCTATTCTGACAGGTGTGAGGTGATATCTCATTGTTGTTTTGATTTGTATTTTCCTGATGTTGAGCACGTTGAGCATCTTTCCATGTGTATATTGGCCATCTGTATGTCTTTGGAAAAATGACAAAGTAAAAGTTGTATTGTTTTTTCCCTTTAGTATTTCCAAGACAAAAGTAGAAATTATGAAAATTTGGGCTACTTTACGTAACAATAGTTTTTTGTCTGAATAGTTTATAATATTTATTTGTTGTCCTTATAACCTACACTTTTTGTGAAAATGTGGTAGATACGGTTCTCATGGCAGGCATTATCAGCAATCTTACCGGTATTCACTCTCTCCTTTACCAGCAGAAGGTAAATTTTGTTTGAACCATAATGTTCCCAGGCTTCATTGCAATTAGAGGTGGCTACGTAACAGTCTGGCCAGTGATCCAATAACACAGGAAGGAAAGTTCTGCTTTCTTCATATGGTTCTTCTTTATTGCTTCTTCCTTCCTGCTCTTGAAACTGGAATTTCTCATTCACTCCTTCATTGGAGATGAAGCAGCTTCCATCCAACTATACGTTCTCCATTCCTGTTTACTGGTAATACGTCAGTGAACAAAACAGCCAAAGCCTCTTCCCTAACTTAAACTTAGATGCATATTCTAGAGAAGAGGCCCCCTACCAACAATAGACATGTAACAAAAGCAAGAAGTAAATCTTTGTTGTTTTCTGTTACTGCATCATTATCTAGTTTATTCTGATAGATGATGCTCTTATTATCTGTTTAATGTCATTACAGCATCTGCAGTGATATCCCCCTTTCAGTCCTCTTTCTCCCTCCCTTCCTCCCTCCCCCCCCCAGTCTTACCACCAGAGATTTGTCAGTTTTATTATTCTTTTTTAAATTAATTAATTAATTAATTTTAATTTTATTATTCTTTTGAAAGAACAAACTTGGGGCTTTCCTTGTGTTTGTTTTCTAATTTTTTTTTAAATGATTAGTCACTTTTGAGAGATAGAGAGAGTCAGAGCATGAGTGGGGGAGAGGCAGAGGGAGAGGGAGACACAGAATCTGAAGCAGGCTCCAGCCTCTGAGCTGTCAGCATAGAGCTCAACACGGGGCTTGAACTCACAGACCACGAGATCATGACCTGAGATGAAATCGGATGCTTAACTGACTGAGCCACTCAGGCACTCCTTGTTTTCTAAGTTTTAACTTCTGATTTTTCTTTAATTTTTTTCTTCTGCTTTAAAAAATGTTTAGGCTTTTAATTTGCTGTTCTTTTCCTAACTTTTTGAGATGTTAGCTCATTAATTTTCATCTTTTTTTTAATGTTTGTTTATTTGTTTGTATTTCTTTCTCCTGTTTTTTAATTTAAATTCAAGTTAGTTAACATACGTGTAGTCTTGTCTTTGGGAGTAGAACCCAGTGATTTATCTCTTAAATATGACACCCAGGATTCATCCCAAGAAGTTCCCTCTTAATGCCCATCACTCGTTTAACCCAACCCCTCCAGCAACCCTTAGTTTGTTCTCTATTTGAGAGTCTCTTATGGTTTGCCTCCCTCTCGGTATCTTATTTTTCCTTCCCTTCTCCTATGTTCATCTGTTGTGTTTCTCAAATTCCACATATGATTTAAATCATATGATAATTATCTTTCTTTGACTGACTTATTTTGCCTAGTATAATACACTCTGGTTCCATCCACATTGTTGCATATAACAAAATTTCATTCTTTATTTTTGAGAGAGAGAAGGAGAGCAGGGAAGGAACCAGGGAGGGGGAACAGAGGATCTGAAGTGGGCTCTGACAGCAGGTGAACCAATATGGGGCTCAAACTCATGAATCATGAGATCATGACCTGAGCTGAAGTTGGACGCTTCACCAACTGAACCACCCAGGCACCCCATCTTTTCTTTTTTCTAATATATGCATTAAAGGTTGTAAATTATTTTTTTTACAACCAAACAAGATTCACCTGTTTCCTGTACATCCTTGTCTGTTGTTCTTGTCTTATTATTCAGTTCAAAATATTTTTGAATTTCCATTATGATTTCTTCTGTGATCCATGGGAGTCTAGGAAGTGTATTTCCTAACATAAATAGACATGTTTTGTTATCTTTTTTTTAGATTAACAATCTAAATGAATTTTGAACAAAGAACATATTGTACTTTTAATCCTTTGAAAACTAAATATTTCTCTCATAAACAATACAGTTTGATTTTTTAATCCAGTGTAACAATTTTTGTCTTTTGACTAGTTAATATCATCCATTTACATTTAGTTTAATTACTGATAAATTAAGATTTCTTCTACCCTCTTATTTTGTTCTTTACATTTATCATATATGTTCATTTTGTTTTCTTTCTTGACTTTCAGTATTATTTTATCATTATTCTATTCTACTGAAACATGTACATTTCACCTTTCAAAGCATGAATTAAAAAAAAATCTACCTCCTTCTAGATATACAATAAATATTATAACTCTATTTATCCTCTTCTTGACTTGCTGTCTAGTATTTGAAATCTATCTCTTTGTTTTACCCCAACTTTGCCTTGTTATAATGGTTTTATAGAATCAGTAGTTGTTTACATTTGCTCACATATTTAGCCATGTTTTTTTCTCCTTGATTTTTTTGTATTTCATATATATCATCTGAGATCACTTTATTTATGCCTGAAATTTATCCTTTAGAATTTTTAGTGGATGTCTGATAACAAATTTCTCTTGGCTTTTTATTCTCTTAGTTATATCTCTAAGAACATTCTTATTTCAACTTTAGCACTTTGAGGTCCATACTTTTCTAAGGAGAATTACCAGTGATAAGTCAATGGGTAATCTATCATTCTTCAAGGTAATCTTTCTTTTCTCTCTGGGTGCTTTAAGATTTTTATCTGTTTTTGGTTTTCTTCAGTTTTCATATGACTCAAGAGTGTGGATTTATTTTTATTTATCCTTCTTAAGATTAAGTGGACCTTTTGAATATATGCATTAGGGTCTTTTATCAATTCTCATATTCTCTTCAAATTCTCTTCTTTTCCATTCAATCTAGGACTCTGATCAAATAGATTTAAGCTGTATTTTCTACATCTCTCACCCTCTCTGAATTTTCTATATTTTTACATATCTGTATGTAAACATATGTTTACATGTGTATACATACATACACACACTGTATGTATACATACAAACATACACTGTAAGTGTATATAATATAAATATATATTATATTCTGTCTTCCAGATCACAGGTTCTGTCTTTTCTTGTATTCAATCTGTTACCAAATTAAAGTTTTAAATTTCAGTTATTACTTTTTTCATTTCTAGAATTATTTGGTTCTTTTTGAAGTCTGTGATTTTTTCTTTTATGATTTCCTATTCCTGGTAGAAATTTTAAAGTTTATGATTTACTTTTATATCATGGTAAGCATAGTTGATCTAAAATATGTGCCTGAAAAGGGTTGACTAGATTTGCTGTTAGTCATGTTGTCAATTTCTATTGTTTAGAGTGCTCCAGGACCTGGATCAGTACCACAGAGAGGTTTTGGGTTTGCTTCTCTCAGGTGTCTGGGATATCTTTACTTGGGGTGACTTCAAACCATATTTAAGGATCGCTATTCCACCTAGACTTTGCTTAGCTAGTATGGGAGGACATGGGAGATTTGTTTTGTCGTTACAACATGAGAAGGTTTCCTTTCACTTTTCCTGTTCTTTTTCATCTCCTAATTGGTTCAAAACCACAGCAGTCCATTCTGTAGTTATCAGAATTTAAAGTAACTATAGTGGGTCAAATTCTGGTTTGTTTAGACTGAAGGTAGGGTTCAATATAAAGGTCTCCCACATGACTCCTCCCACCCATAATGGTGAGTCCTGATAAAGAATCAAAACAGAAGTATTTGTGATAGTAGTTCATACCTTCTCAACATAGGCAACCTTGGTGCTCTAATATTCCATTCTGTTTGCCTGTTACTAGATCCACAACTTCTATTGCTGTTCTTAAATTGTTTTCTTTTCTTTTCTCCTTTTTTTCTTCCTTCCTTCATTTCTTCTTCCTTCCTTCATTTCTTCTTTCTTTCTTTCTTTCTTTCTTTCTTTTTCTTTCTTTCTTTTCTACCAAGGTTCATCATGCTATGTCTAGATGTGATTTTTTTTTCTTCATGAAAGTAATTCATTGGCTTTTTATTTGTGGATTGTACTTTTCATCAGTTCTGGAATGTTCTCAACTATTATGACTTCAAGTATTGTGTCTACTATGCATTCTATCTCCTCTCTCCAAAACTCCAGTTACACTTATGTTAGACTCTATAACTCTGTCTTCATCATTTCTTAGTCTCGCTTTCATACTTTTCATGCTTTCAATGTGCTACTCTATTAATCTCCCAGAGATGCTGGAACAAATCACCACAATTTGGTGACTCCAAACAAAATGTAATTATTATAGTTTTGAAGGCTGGACATCAGAAATCAAAGTGTTTCTATGTGTTGCTTCCTTCTGGATGCTCTGAGGAAGAATTTGTTCCATGTCACTCTCTTACCTTCTAGTAGTTGTTGGCAATCTTTGGTGTCCCCTGGCTTTAGATACATTGTTCCAGTCTCTGCCTCTGTCTTCAGATGGCCTTGCCCTATGGGTCTTCTCTGTACATGAGTTTAAAATCTCCCTCTCCTTTTTCTTATAAGGACATGAGACATTGGGTTTAGGGTTCACCCTAATATAGGATGATCTCATCTCAAGATCATTGATAATCTCATCCACAAGGACCCTATTTCTGAATAAGGCCATATTTACTGGTACTAGGCATTAGAATTTCGATATAGCTTTTGGGGGGACAAAGTTCCACCCACTATAGCTACATTCTGGTTAATTTCCTCATATATATCTTCCTGCTCCTCACTTTAGTTGTATCAAATCTTCTTTTAAACATACTCATTTAAGGGATGCCTGGGTGGCTCAGTTGGTTAAGCCTCTGACTTCGGCTTAGGTCATGATCTCATAGTTTGTGGGTTGGAGCCCTGTGTCAGGCTCTGTGCTGACCGCTCGGAACCTGGAGCCTGCTTTGGATTCTGTGTCTCCCTCTCTCTCTGCCTCTCCGCTGCTAATGCTCTGTTTGTCTGTCTCTCTCAAAAGTAAATAAACATTAAAACTTTTTAAATTTTTTAAATGTTTATTTATTATTGAGACAGAGAGAGACAGTGTGAGCAAGGAAGGGGCAGAGAGAGAGAGGAAGACACAGAATCCGAAGGCTCCAGGCTCTGAGCTGTCAGCACGGAGCCTGACAGGGGGCTCGAACCCACGAACCGTGAGATCATGACCTGAGCAGAAGTCGGACGCTTAACCCATTGAGCCACCCAGGTGCCCCTACATTAAATTTGTTTTAACACATCCATTTAAATTTTAAAAATTTCAACTGTATATTTTCATCCTTCAAAATGCTAAGGGGCCCCTGGGTGGCTCAGTTGGTTAAGATTCTGACTCTTGATCTCTGCTCAGGTCATGACCTCATGGTTCTGAGATCAAGCCCCACGTCAGGCTCCATACTAGCGTGGAGCCTGCTTAAAATTCTCTCTTTCTCCCTCTGCCCCTGTCCCCCTCTCAAAAATAAAAATAGAAATGCTTAGTCTTTCTTTCTTTCATCCTTTCTCTGCACACATTTTAAAGCTGTTCTTTATTTTCTTAAATATAGAAAAACATGACAACTATATTTTATTTCAAGTAACTACAATATCTGGTTTTGTGGGTCCATTCCTATTGTTTTCTGATTCTTTAGGTTCATAGTGCCTTGTATTCTCATATTTTTAGTGAATTTTATTTGTGAGCAGTTCAATTTCATTAAAAATTTGCTTTTTGAGATTCATGGAGACCTTAATTATTATTAATATTAATATTATTGGTATTATTGTGGGCTCATTCAGAAAGTGTGTACATTTTGCTTCTGCCAGAGTTTGGGATAACTTCTTGTTTGGGACTATTTTAAACTGAAGTTTTAGTTTGAGAGTTTGCAGATGACTCAAACACTATGTAAATTTGCACATTAGGTCAAATGGTCAGATTATAGGAATCAACACTTTGTGGATATTGCCTTCCTCTGCTCAGTTGCCAAGTTGCAGACAAATTTTCATGTAATCATTGGTAAAAGTGAGTGGTATTTCTAGTTTACTCTCATACTAAGGTGTATATAGCACTTTGGTGTCTCTGACTTAAAAGAGGAAGGATCTCTACTTAGACTCTCCACCTTAGACAGACCCTGAAATTTGCCATGAAAACTGAAATCCAAGTTCATCTAGTTTGGCAAATGTCCTCAAATTCCTCTTACTTCTCTGGTTCCCATCATCACAAAGTCTCTGGCATGAGTATTCCTTACTTTCATTCCAAAGAAATAGTGCTCCTAATAAAATGTTTTAAAACTTTTATCTAGCACTTTAGTTGTTTATAGTGGCAATTTGGTCTAGTAATATTGTCTGCTATCTTATCAGAAACAGAAATATCCTTTTTCTATTTGAGTCAGTTTAGATGGTTTCTATTATTTTAGAAAAATGCTTATAGCAACTACTTTTTTTTTTACACAAAATGATTGTCCTGGATTTTTTTTATCATATAATTTCATGGGCTTTAAAATCTGAGCTGTATTTGTGATTATGACACAATTTTTATTTATAGTTAATTTTTACCTTTTCTCTTTCTTTTTCTAGCTTGATCAGGCCCATAATTAATAGAGACAAATAAAGAGGAATTAAAATAGAACGTAATAAGATCTGTGAAGTTTTTATGAGTGCATTATGGAGGTTCTCACAAAAGACCTGTTGTCAATATTTAAACGAGGAGACGTCTGTAAAGCTCTTAGCAAACTGTCTCATACTTGCAAAGACCTCAATAGATATTAAACTTGGTAGTACTAGGGAAACCTTCCTTAGAGAGAGGGTAGGAATTATCCAGACAAAAGGATCATTGGATGAATGGGAGAAATCTGTATAGATAAGAGCTGAGAGCAACTAAGTAAACTTTAATAGAACTAAAGTGTAGAATAAAACGGTAAGAAGAGCAAGGGGTAAGCCTGGAGAGCTAAGATCGGGACATAACACGTAGGGCTTGGTAGACTTAATAAGGAACTTTATCCTAAGAGGAACATAGTATTGGAGGGTTTCAAGCAGTAAAGTATCTTGTTTCTATTTATGTTTTAGAAATATTATTTTTGACTGCTCTACGGAGAATATCTTAGATGGAGTCACTGATGGATAGTGGGCTATTGAAGAATACAGGCAAGAAATGAAATAGGAAGAATAGATGAACCCTTGGAACTCTATGAATGACCGGATGTTGGAGTGAAGGACAGATTAGAGTTAAGGACAAAGCGCAGGTTTCTAGCCAGGGTACCTGGGTGGGTGGTATCATTCATTGATATGGGGAACAAAGAGGAGGAACAGGGTTGGAAGGTACAATAGGTTTTGCTTTGTACATGTTGAATGTGGGATACTTTTGATACTTGTACTCAAAAGAACATGTCCTCTGTTCCTTGTTTCTCTCAGTAAAGTGTAAAATATGTAGCTTTCCCTATAACTACCACTAAAATGCCCAGTTTTCCTTAAAGGGAGGTAGGAGATCCAACACAAAACTTCAAGAACAAAACCCAGTTCTTCTGTCCTTTTCTCTACTTTCTCTACATTTGGTTCTGTATTAAATATGTTCTGATTTTATGCTTTGTGACATATGGTTATTAAATAATTTAATTTAGCTTATAGACAATCTAATTTAGCTTTTCCTGGCCCAAAGGACATGATGTGGTTGGCAGCCTCTAAGATGGCCCCAATGATTTCCACTCCCTAGTATTCATACCCTCTGTAATCTCCTGCCCTTGAGTGTGCGCTGAGCTTTTTGATTCACCTCTAAGGAATATAATATGGCGGGACTGATGTGATGGAGCTTCTGAGTTAGATTATAAAGGATTGTGGCTTGTTTGGGGTGCTGTATTTCATGTTCTCTCGTGGATGTTTTGCAATGGGGAATATCAACTATAATGTCCTAAGGTAGCCCAGCGGAAAGTTGCATGTGGCAAAGAACTGAGGCCTACCAAGGGGCATGTGAAGGATCTTGCAGGTAGATCCTCTTCCAGTCCAGCCTTCAGATAACTGCAGTCCTGACTAACACAGTGACTTCAGTCATGTGAGAGACCATGAACCAGATTCACTCAGCTAAGCTGCTCCCCGGATCATCACTCACCACAAAAAAAAAAAAAAAAAAAGAAAAGAAAACGAAAGAAAGTGAGATAATAAATGTATGTTCTTAGCCACTAAGTTTGGGAATAATCTGTTATGCAACGATTGATAACTTAACCAATTGCTGGCAGGACATTCAGACTGAGTCACAAAAAATGTATTTCAGATATAAGAAAGAATGTAAATGATTGAGATCACAAGCTATTTTATTTATTGAAGAGTTAAAATAGTACATTAACAAAACCTTATTTGATAGAGAAATAACACCAGAGCCCTTATGAATGTGATTATCAGCCAAACCACCAGAAATACTGCTCCTACTGAGTTCCTCCACACCTATGTAAATCAAAGGCTAAGTGATTGGCTGAAGTCAGGATACTAATCACTAGACAGTTTCTTCTGGAAGGACAGAATGAATCCATAAGGCCCTTAATAAAGAAGTTGAAAGAAACCTTACCCTTTGGAGAAAGAGTACTCTGTCATTCCTGGAGCCAAGGCCCACGCCCAGCCAAAAGGAAGCAGAGGGTTGTAACAGTGATCCAATGTGTCTGGCCCCAGAGTTCCCTTCAACGTGTCTTTTGCTTGACTTTGGAGAGTGGACTGGGCATGATTTAGAGGCTAGAGAGTTATTTGACAATAAGAAGATGCAAAAATTCAAGTCCCAGACCCATCCTTTGATCTTGAACCATTAGTACCAGAGGTTCTCTTGGCCTCTCATGTCTGGAAAATGCTTGGGTATTAGTGTCACCACCTTGAGGGACATAGGTGCCTCCATGAGTGGCTGATTGATTGTTCTGGTGCCTGAGATGGGAAATGACTAGCAGACACATCTCTCTTCTGGTTGTATGAGTCAGGGACCAAAACAGGGAAGAGATGAGAGGGGGACAACACACCAGTCCAAGAGGTGATCATTTAGGGCTTCATGCTATAAATGACTTAGGATTTCCAGGGATGAAATAAGCCTCTCCAGCACAAGGCAGTAGCAAGTCACAGCCCTAGGGCCTGGCTGGTTTTATCAATCTGGCAGTTCAAGGTCAGCGCAAAGGACATCCCCAACACCTGAGAAAAGAGTTGGGAAAGTGTGAGGTCTTCAAAAGAGGAGCCATCTCTCCCATAACCCCTGGGATTATCCCTGGAGAAAAAGAAAATATCCATCACACTGAAACCACCCTTCCTGCCATCACTTCCAATTCCTTCTCCATCCCCTTATTTAGCTTTAGAAAGGCAGTGGGAGGTGATGATGTCACAACAGTAGAGGATGGAGTGTTGGGACATCTATGTCTCCTTAAGAAGTCACTTGGATAGTCAAGTTCTGCATACGACAACACTGTGCAGTGAGTCATCTCTATCCATGCCCTGGGACTCCTGGGTTTCCAAGCAGAGAAAAACTGTTCCCCTCTGAGCTTCTTGATTAGTATCTTAGTTATTCTGTGACATACCCAAAATACTTGTATATAAAAAGAGTAGAAATGTCCCATACTAAAAAAGAATACAAAACTATCCTCAATTCGCCCCTGACTTATCATGCTAAGCAGAGAAACGAGGAAATTAATTATAATTTTTATCATCAACTACTGCTTAGCATACAAGGCCAATTTTTCATATATAGTGTTTATCTATTGCAAGCTTTTCCGTACCAGCTGAGTGAATGACCAAAGTAGGGGTCTGCTTGATGACTTTTAATTTGACTACGAAGCAATCATATCTCTTAGGGATAAGTTGACCAGATAGATCTTACACCATATTTTCTGTATGCCTTCAATTGGTAATGACATCATTTGCTATGTGACTGGGGAAGCTCATATTTATTGAGCATGTACTATGTACCTGGCAGTGTTCTAAAACCTTACATGACTTAAATAATTTAATCTTCACAATAGTCCTGTGGTTAAGTTCTTACCTGGATCACACATACGCAGATAGTGATGATTCCAATATGCAGAAAATTGGAATGAAACCACTGTCTTGCTTTTGCATAGCAGCCCTAAAAAAAAATTACAAGTACAAATGATAACACTATATTATGTGGCTTTATCAGGAGTCTAATTTCAGAAGATGGTTTATACTTTGCCTTATGATAAGAGACTTAGATCATTTTTATTTTCTTTCTATGGTTGAAGAAACGGGCATAAAGTAGTGAATATTAAACAGAGCCCTTCCTGGTGGTGTTGTCATTACAGTGGCACCTAATGCTGAAGTCCTAGATCTTTGTACACTGAGTCAAACTAGCTCCTGAGAGGCATTTCAGCAATAGATATCCTTAAGTTTTTTGAACTCTCACTGCTGACGGGATTAATAAATGGGAATATAGCCTATGCAATTCTAGGATTGGGTGCATCTCAACTTCTGCTGAAATGTAAATCTACCATCGCCCTACCAAGCTCCAGGGAAGTTCTAGTTGGTGAGTGTCTCAGTCTTTCTTTGTAGACCAAAAAATGTCTGGAGATTTTCAAACAATCCCCCAAGTGGATAGCATAGGGCAACTGGAATTTAGGAACTTGATCTTGTGGGAATATGATCTTGGCTTCTTCTCCAGGCTTAATCTGGAGGTCTGAATTAAGTGGAAAGGTTGTTTCAACAGTTTCGCCAACTCTCTCTCCCCAACTCCTCACTCCTTCACTTATCATTCATTTCACCAAGGGACTGGGTGCTGCCATTTCCAAGGAAGAAGAGCAAAGAAACATGAAGAAGAAGAAGCTTTTCTACCTCAACTTTACAAATTTCTCTTTCAACAATAAAACCTACTTTTTGCTTAAGAAAAATGTACATCTACTACTATTATCACATAAATGTTCCCCCTCTAATGTAATAGTTTAGGGTCCCAAGATTTGTGGTGCCCTTCCTAGTCTAAATGAGCTTGTTCCTTTTTTTTCTTTTGTCTAGTTGTCTGGACAACTTTTGTCTAGTTTGTTTAGTTACCTGGGTTGTCTCCCTGGCCTCTATTTTGTCCAAGGTTCCCTGTTTCTGGCTGGGAGGACTAAGTCCAGTATGACTGGAGTTTCTAAGATAATTGAAAGTTTAACCAAAGAGGTTAATAACAGGGAGGTTGCTAAAAAATTACCTGAACTTGTGGATCCGAGGGGCAAGATGCTGGTGGGTGACCGCCCCAATCACTCGTGCCGTTTACACCACAACATTGCAGCTAAAAGCCAAACACCCAAGAATGTGATGATTAGAAAGTCAACAGCAAGAAAACTGGACCTTGGAGAAAAGGTGGGCCCTTCATATCTGACTCTAGCAGAAAATCCAGAATTACCTTGACTACTAAGTGGCTCCTGAAAACAAAATACTTTCAAATACATCATATCATTTCAATCACATAAGATTGCTTGAAGTAGAGAGGGCATATTTAATTTATTCACATTTTACAGATGAAAAATTAAACACACAGGGGATTTTGTCTGACATGTTTGAGTCTTCCTGACATGTTTGAGTCTTCCTGACATCTCAGTAGGACTTAGACAGTAAGCCTACCCGAGATTAGGAAGGATGAGAGAATGTAGACAATGTACCAATCAGACTGATTTCTGTGCTCTTCAGTTTGTGACTGCTAAACATTATTCTGGACCTAGGGGCTATGGACCTTAAATTCTGGAACTTTCAAGAAAGAAAGTTCCTTCAACCCCCCCCCCCTCCCCGCATACCCCCCTTCCCTGTGCGGGACTGAGGTTGGAAAATCAAGTCTGGCTGAGCTGAGGAGGATTTCATCATCTATACTCACATATGACTGGATGGAATCCCACATCTCCCTGGTGCTGTTGTCCGAGTTGTACTTCTGGATGCTGTTAGTCAGGCTCTCAGACACGTACTTATTCAGCTGGGCAGGCACATCCCAGCAGAGGAGACATTATAAAAAGCAGGTGAGTTCAAGGAATAAGCAATTTCTAGTATAGGCTAGTGGTCCCATTTGCTCCTCCCTTCCAAATGAACTCCTCAGAGCTAAGGGAGTGACAAGAGGGAGTATATATACAGGAGGATGTGCTGAGACATTGCAGGCACAATGTCTGCATTGCAGGAAGAAGTATGTGGTGGTTATCTCTTGTCCTTTCAGAGCTCTGGTTTTTCAGAGGAAGAGGGACAATGGGTTCTCTTAGCCATGGAGACAGACATTTTCTCCTACCAAACATGGAGAAGAGTAAGTAGGAGGAAGATAAACTTGTTTTTTACTGCTCTTCCTAGTCATCCTTCAACGTATGACTCAATAGCAGTCTCCTTACTGAAATGTTTTCCTCTCCCCAATTACAATTGCTTTTTTGCAATTGTAAAAATGGATGCTTACTCCATCCTTCCACTTTGCTTCTACCTCTATTATAGGACTTATTTTGTGCTGACCTCTTTTCTATGGTCAGAAATACAACAAAGAGTTGTGTTTTTATAGCTTACCTTCTGTTCATACACAAAGAGCAGGATGGCCAAGGTCACCTCAGCGAGGAGGATAATCAGCAGCAGGATAAAGAACTGAGGCAAAGCAGAGACATGCTCACAGCGTTGATCCCCATCTTTCCTCACTCCTACTCCACCCTGGGAACATCTAGGTGTGTCTTCGCACACATGAGGAGGTTCCTGTTCCTGCCTGCTCAGGCTTCCATAAGCCTTCTCTTGATTTGTGAGGGATACGTGTCATTTTTCTACAACTAGATCCCAAGTCTCTAGAGGGCACATCAACTGTCTTCTAACTTTGTTCTCCCCCTTTCATTGTGCCTATCCAATTCCATGCGCATAATGCATATGAAATACTATTTGTTGAATGAATGAAGCAATTATGGCATCAAATTTTTGCAAGCTGAGCAAAAGACCAGCAAACTAAACTATGTGTCTTTAGAATTTGGGGCCTGCTCGTTTCTTGCAAGGTCAGGGCTAGTTTGGGGTGGGGGCAGGTGATGGTGCAAGTTGAGAGGAGCCCTGTACAGATGGAGAGAAGGGGTATTCTAATCACACTCCTCACCCTTATTTATCTCCAACTATAGAAGCTTACTCCTTTTATACTAATCACACACAACGAAAAACACGTTTTCACTTATCCCCTCTCCTTCACCTTTTTATCCCAACACTAATTTTGCCTGCTTTACCTTTTCCCTGTATCTACCATCTCCCATCTTTTGCCATTAATCTGAGAACTATCTGAGAACAGGGACTCCTTACTTCTATCTCTTGGCTCTAGTTTAAGAGTTGATTCATAAAGGAAAGAAGATTAACCAATGATTTAAGGAAGAACCAAGGCAACTGGGAACACTTATGGGTGGAGTGGCACTGTTACATCAAGCACTATTCTGGGTACACTAGAGAAACAAGGAGACTTCCTTCATAAAGCTTACAAACAAAACCTAAGCCTAAGGGTTCTCCTCAGGATACTTAACTGACAGGGAACAACTGAAAAGCGCTAGCATCTCTCATGTTAGATCACAGGGCTGCCACCAAGGCCTTCACCTAAGTTGAGTCATCACACTATAGTGTGCCTGGTGCAGATTTGAGATACACAAGCATCTTCTGCCATTTTACAAGGGTCACAGTACTCAGAAAAATCTAGAGAGTAGATTTTCTGTCACTTAGTGACTCTGACTCAGATCCTCAAACTACATACTAATGTGAAAAGCACTTGAACAGATGGATGACACTTAATTTCAACCAGACATGGAGAAATAAAATGCCATAAGGGGAAATTATGACATGGGTCATTAGTAATACTGTAAAATGAATCCCAAGGAGGATAGCAATGTCCTCTTCCACCCATCCCTGGAATCTCAGTCAGAAACAAAATACTATTGGTCTAGACAGATTTGGCTGGCCTAAAGTGCTAATCGTATGTTCCTATGATCTCCCTGTGTCCATAGGTTAGCCACCAAGAAATGTCTTGCCTGGGGCTTAAGACATCATGTCCCTCTACTTAGGGTACCACATCTGCTGCAAGGGACTCACCGACATAAGCAGGCACTTGTTCTCTTTGATGGAGCCCATGCAGCCCAGGAAGGCAACCACCATGATAATGGAGCCCACGATGACAAGCACATTGCCCGGCGTGAAGAAGGGAAGTGACCAGAGGTTGTTGTGGACCAGGAGATAGATCCCAAAGCCCAAAATGCAGCAGCCACAAAACTGAAAGAATCGCACAACACTCTTGAATATCTGCTCACATTCTCACTTAAAATTAGAATCAGCTCTTTCCAGTGGTTCTATTAAGACTCATGAACAACCCGGCTTTCCCCATGCATCCAGAAGAGAGGTGACCCTCGGTTCTTCCCGTGATGTCCCACTCATGCTTCATCCTACCCATATCAGTTACCAGGGGAAGCGCACTCCCATGAGTAATACAGTGTCTCCATGCTTCAGATCCCTTACTCCTCGTTTCCGCAACGGCTTACACATGATCTTCCCTTTGGAAACCACTACCACGTAGAGGGGATGCCCTGGTGGAGAAGTTTATCTTGCTAGGCAGAAAACTAGAGAAGCCAAACTTTTAAGAATCTTCTCATAGACACATGAGTACAGACCGATTCTCTATTTGAAGTTCAGTTGCTGAATTTGGTACAATGAAACTTTCCCAAAAAAAGTGACTTCCCCTTCAATCAGCTATTTGTCCAAGGGACTGGGGGAGGAAAGAGCAAGAAAGAGTCATTTGCCCACAGAACTGACAGTATCAGGTTTCTCACCCATAGGTGTCAGCAGTGAGCAGTGGTCGCCTAAAGTCCCCAGAGAGGAAAATAGCATGCCTATAAATAACTGCACTGGTACTTTTCAAATTTATAGGCATCTACTATGGCAGGATGGGAAGAGGGGAGGAAATGATTATTCCCTTGTTCTAAGCTGGTTATGTCATTCAGACGTGCATGGGTTGCTCTTCGTAGCAGACTCTTCACTAGAAGACAGAGAAATAGAGGGTAGCTGGGAGGAGGTGAGCTCAGCCGTGATCAGAAGAGACACACTTACCCAAAAGAGCAAGTTGAAGAAAAACAGAACGTACTTCAGCAATTTCAAGCCACTCATGCCCATGCTGGGATATTCTTGCCCTAAAAAGTGAAGAAAAAGTGTAAGTAAGTTACCTGGCACCAGAGAACAGAGGGCACAAATGTTCAGGGTTTAAAATCTCCACCATCACCTTGGGTTTGAGCTGTGACTCTCCTCTGGGAAGTTTCCCCAAACTCCCTGCTCTCTCAGTCTCTGAATTGAAGTACCAATTGGTTTATCTTGGAGCCTCACTTTTTCTCCAATTCAGCGAGCTAAGAATGTTTATCACTGAATTAAGCACTGTAGAAGAAAGTCATAGAGATGCTTTCGGAGGAGAGTGAGAGTGAGTCACAGTGACACACACTAGGCCAATTCTCAGAGACTAGTCCTTGGGCACTCACTCAAGAAGGCAGACCAGGGGTCAGGAATTAATCAGCTGCTTAATCAGCTGACTCGATCAGTCTCTTCCTGAAATGCCCTGAAATGCACGTACATACTACATGTGGTCTATAAACCTCTGCACATGAAAATGGGGAAACATACCTCTATCTGATTCATTCTTTTACTGAAGCAACATTTATGAATGTTTCCTGTTCTAGATACTGTGGGAAATGTAACCATGACTATCCAGTAGCTACCCTCCAGAAGATGTGAATCTTATAGCAGAGGTAAAACTGGCTAACAAATACCCAATGGATAAATGAAAAGAGATAGCCATTGCAGCTTGATTTTTAAAAAACTATAATTTCATTTCCCAGTGAGGACATTATGTGCAAAGCCCCATCCTTAATTCTGGAGATCTAGATACACAATTGTGAATTTTCTGTCAGACACAATTAGGTTCCGTAGAGTAACTCGTATTTTAAAACTGCAAATAAGACTGATTTATAAAGCAGAATGTCAACTTATTGTTTTTTTCCCATTAGAACTATGCCTTTTCTAGTATGTAGATTGCTTGTACAGTCCATGGCTTATACCCTCTTAACAGCAGCCAAAAATCAGATGGCCTTGAGGGATAGGTCATTCAGGCTGTCAATAAGCAATTTGTATTGCACAAGAGAGTACTCTTCTCTGTTCAAAAGACAAAATATGTATATTTACTTAGTACTATTTTCCTTTTCCCTTTACTTTGACCTTCTCTTTCCCCTCTCCTTCTTGTCTTGACTCTCAGGATTATTCTTAATACTTCCTCATTATTTTAACCAAGTTTAAACAAAATAAATTTGATTATAAATGTGTCTGGATATATTTGTGAGGTTAAAAAAAAGTATGACGATTTACTACATAGGCTTTGAGGTCAAACTTGAATTCAGCTTTCACATATGCCACTAAACAGCTATATGAGATTTGGAACAATTTATTGCTATGTAAAATGGGGTAACTACTTATGCCTCCTAGGGTGGAGGTGAAGATTAAATGATCTTACAAACAGAGACTGATATATGACCAGTACTCAGTAAGTGAAACCCATGATTATTTAGTCTTGAAGGAACTCTCCATTGTTGGGAGCAATGGAAATATACTATTATAAGATTCTCATATGAGTTGTGGTAATGTCACTTGAAGATAGACTGTGGTGAGTTAAAGATGTACAGTATAAGCCATAAGCAATCTCTAAAATAACAAAACAAAAGAATTATAATGAATAAGTCAGAAGAGGTGATAAAAATCATCTTTAAATACTGGATTAATTGAAAGAAACTTGAAAGGAAAAAACAAGGAAAATGGAAACGGCTATGGTCTGAATGTCTGCGTCCCCACAATATCCACATCTTGAAATCTTAATGCCCAATGTGATAGTGTTAGGAGGTGGGGACTTCGGGAGGCAGTTAGGTCATGAGAGTAGAACCCTCCTGAATGGGATTAGAGCTCTTATAAAAGAGGCCTCAGAGAGCTTCCCAGCTCCTTCCACCTTGTGAAGACACAACAAAAAGTCTACAACTCAAAAGAGTGGCCTCGCCTGACCATGTTAGCATCCTGACCTCAGACTACCAGCATTCAGAACTGTGAGAAATAAATTTCTGTCGTTTATAAATTTCCCAGTCTGTAGTATTGTGTTATAGCAACGTGCACAGACTTAAAGAAAAACAAAGAACAGATGGGGAAAATAGAAAGCAAATATTCTCAACTCTAACCATATTAATATCACAGTAAATGAAATGGTCTAAATATTCCAGGTATGACAAAAGATAGCCAATTGGATTCAAGAATGTTTAGTAATGAGCTGTCAGAAAGAGAAGTTAAGAAAACAATCTCATTTAAAATTTCATCAAAAAGAATAAAATGCTAGGGTGCCTGGGTGGCTCAGTCGTTGAATGTCTGACTTCTGCTCAGGTCATGATTTCACAGTTCATGGGTTCCAGCCCTGTATCAGGCTCTGTGCTGACAACTTAGAGCCTGGAGCCTGCTTCAGATTCTGTGTCTCCCTCTCTCTGCTCCTTTCCTGCATGTGCTCTGTCTCTCTCAAAATATAAATAAACATTAAAATAAAATAAAATAAAATAAAAAGGATAAAATGCTTAGGAATAAGTTTAACCAACGTGGTAAAAGATCTGGTACTGAAAACAATAAGAAATTACAAAATAAATGTAAGGAGACACATATAAACGGAAAGGTATTCCATGCTCTTGAATTGGAAGAATATTGTTAAAATGTCCATACCACCCAGAGTAATCCATAGATTAAATGAAATCCCTATAAAAATTTCAATGACATTTTTCACAGGTACAGAATAAACAATCCTAAAATTTATGTGGAACCACAGAAGACCCTGAATGGACAAAGAAATCTTGAGAAAGAAAAACAAAACTAGGAGCATTATACTTCCTGATTTCAAACTCTATTACAAAGCTATAGTCATTAAAACAGTATGATATTGGCATAAAAACAAACACTTGAATCAATGGAACAGAATAGAACCCAGAAGTAAACCTAGGCATATATGGCTAATTTATTTGAGGCAAAGGAGTCAAGAACATACAATGGGAAAAGACAGTCTCTTCAATAAATGGTGTTGGGAAACCTGGACAGCCACCCTGCAAATGAATTGAACTGGACACCTACCTTCCACCAATCACAAAAATAAAATAAAAATGGTATAAAGACTTGAATGTAAGACTTGAAACCATAAAACTCCCAGTAGAAAACATAGAAGGAAAGCTCCTTGACATTTAGTCTTGGCAAGGATTCTTTGGCTATGATACCAGAAACAAAAGCAACCAATGTAAAAATAAACAAGTTGGTCTGCGTCAATCTAAAAAGCTTCTGCACAGGAAAGGAAACCATCAACAAAATGAACAGACAACCTACTTAATGGGAAAAAAATAGTTGCATCATATTTCTGGTAAGAGAGTAATATCCACAATATATAAAGAACTCATACAACTCAATAGCAATAAACAAAAACTAAAATCTGATTTTAAAAATGAGCAGAAGGGGGCGCCCGGGTGGCTCAGTTGGTTAAGCATCTGGCTCTCGATTTCGGCTCAGGTCATGATCTCACAGTTTGTGAATTCGAGCCTGCATCAGGCTCCATGCTGACAGTGCAGAGCCTGTTTGGGATTCTCTCCCTCTCCCTCTCTCACTGCTCCTTCCCCATTCTCTCTCTCTCTCTCAATAAATAAATAAAACTTTTAAAAAATGGGCAGAAGAAGTGAATAGACATTTTTCCAAAAAAGACATACAGATGGCCAACAGATACATAAAAAGATGCTCAACATCACTAACCATCCGGGTGGGAAATGCAATTCAAAACTGCAATGAGATATCACCTCATACCTGTTAGAATGGCTATCATCAAAAAAAAAAAAAAAAAAAAAAAAAAAAAAAAAAAAACAACCCAAGAGTTAACAAGTGGGGAGAGGATATGGAGAAAGACAACTCTCATTGCACTGTTGGTAAATTGGTTACAACCACTATGGAAAACAGTATGGAAGTTTCTAGAAAAAATTTTAAAAATAGAACTGCCCTATGATCCAGCAATCCCACTTCTGGGTGCATATCCAAAGGAAAGGAAATCATGGTCTTAAATAAATATCTGCAGCCCCATGTTCACTGTAACATTATTTACAATAGCCAAGACACAAAAACAACCTGTGTCCAACACTTCAGTAAAGAGAATGGGGTATAAATATACAAAAGGATATTATTCAGCCATGAAAAAGAAGGAAATCCTCCCATTTTAGACAACATAGATGGACCTTGAGGTCATTCTTTCAAAACTGAGAAAACAAACAGTCCCATTTAAAAATGGACAAGGGGGTCTGCGTGGCTCGCTCAGTTAAGCATCCAACTCTTGATTTCGGCTCAGGTCATGATCTCACAGTTGTGAGATCTGAGATTGAGCATCATGTTGGGCTCCACGCTCAGTGTGAAGACTACTTGGGATTCTCTCTCTCCCTCTTTCTCTCTGCCCCTCCTCCTTCTCTCTCTCTCTCTCTCAAAATAAATACATTTTTTTAAAAATAAAAAAATAAAAATGGACAAAAGATATGAACAGATAGTTCACCAAAGAAGACACATGGATGGAGAATATGTACATGAAAAAGTACTCTACTTCATTAATCGTTAGGGAAATGTAAATTAGGGAAATGAGATACCCCTGCCTCCTAGAGTGGCTAAAATAAAACACAAAACAAAGGCAAAAAACTGACCATACCAGGGATCAATGAGGATATGGTTTTGGTGGAAATGTAAAATGGTATACCCACTTTGAAAAACATTTTGCCAGTTTTGTGAAAAGTTAAACATACACTTATCATACGATTCAGCCATTCCCACTCTGAGGTATTTACCAAGAGAACAAAAAGTCTATGATCATACAAAGACTTATCCGGGAATGTTCATCACAGCTTTATTTGTAATTGCCCCAAACTGGAAACAACCCAAAGGTCCATCAACAGATGAATGGAAAAACAAACTGAGATATAGCTATCCAATGGTGCTCTATAAATAGAAGTGAATTGTTAATGCCCAACACAGCATAGATGAATCTCAAGATAATTATGGTGGATGAACAAAGCTAGACAGAAAGCAGAGTCCATACTGTATGGTTCCAGTTATATACAATTCTGGAAACGAAAACTAATATATAGCAACAGAAAGCAAGCAGGTCAGTGATTGGGGAGGGAGGTAGAGGAAAGTGGTGGTAGTGGCAGTGTTAGCTAAATAAAAGGAGAATCAAGACAGGCAGGAGAAAGGGATTACAAAAGACCGCAGATAATCTTTTGGAAGTGATGACTATATTATCGTGACTTTTGTGACAGTTTTATGCATGTATGCATATGTCAAAAGGCCCTTCCTAATTTGTTCCTGTCCATTTGTCCAAACTCATGGCAACATCCCTGTCTAGCAAGCAACATCGAGTACTTGTTTTAGGGCCCCCTTCTTTACCTGTGCTCATGGGGTTCTTTGCTGGAAATTTACCCTTTCTCTCCCTCTGACCCCTTAATTTGGTTAGCCACTATTCATCCTGACACTCGGCTCCAGTGTCACTCTTCCAGAAAGCCCTCTCTGATTGTGTCTACTTCTACCCCCCCAAGCCCACTCCCCACAAGGAGTGCCTATAATACCTACACATCTCCGTTATTGCCCTGGCCACTTTGTTTTATAATAATCTCTTTCCTCGCTAGAATGTGAGCTCCTTGAGGGTAGAGCTAGTTTATTCATCTTTGAATCCTTGAGATCTTACGCAGTCCCCTGATTACACTAAACAAAGTAAGATTCTTCAATAAACCTTTGTCCATGAACCCTAAATAGTCTGGTATAGTGGAGTAAACATAACATGGCAGCATCAGAAGACTTGAGCTTGAGATTTATTCGCCAATAAGCTAATCTTTTGGATGTGGGCCAATAACGTACACTGAGGATTGGGCCAGATGCCTGCGAAGGTCACCTCAGCCCCAACATCCCGGGATCCTGTGAGACCTGCTTCATGCTCTGTGAAGTGCCCACAGGGCACCAACTAATGAGGTACCCAGTGACCTGCAAATAGCCCTCCTGATTCTTCCCTTCACAGACAGGAAGAAGAACATTTTCTTTCTCTTTTCCTGATTTTCCATTAGTTGAGACTCCCAACAGTCGAAGGAGAAAAGCTGCCCATTTGGTGAAGATTGTCACTACTTTTACCACATGCAGTGATGGCCCCACTTTTTTTATTAACCCAGACAGAATGGCACTCTGCTCCCCCCCCTTCTTCCTTGTGACTGTGCTAGTTATTGAGCTCCTGCCCCCTCCAACCCCACAGTCTGGAAGAACTGACACCTCTTTGCAGTCAAAGTGTGTGGCCCAGCCCCATGACTCATGGCTCGGTGAAGAAAGTCCCTGACATCAGCTTCCAGAAAGCCCCTGTGATGAAGTTGCAGTTAGCTGTGACCACCTCCCACAGCGCACTGTGCAGTCCAGGGATGAAGCTCACTTTTTAGTTTCCACCAAGCAAAGACCTTGGGCTAGTAAACCGTCTTGTGGATTTCTAGTTCAATCCCTCCCCCTTTTTTTAACACATACTTTCAGGGCCATCAAATCTAGTCTTGAATTCAGTCAAGCTTAGGAGTGGCTAAGGTTGGGGGGCACCTGGGTGGCTCAGTCGGTTAAACGTTTATCTCTTGGTTTTGGCTCAGGTCATGATTTCTTGGTTTGTGAATTTGAGCCCCACCTCAGGCTCTGCACTGACAGCACGGAGCCTGCTTGGGATTCTCTCTCTCTCTGTCTCTCTCTTTCTCTCTGCTCCCCCCTGGTCTCATGCACACACTCTCTCTTAAATAAATAAATAAAAATAAACTTAAAAAACAAAGAGGTGGCTAAGGCTGGGACAGAAGCTTCAAGAAACTATCAATTCAACACAGCCTTATGCGATCCAGTCTTGGAACCACAGTAAGATAGCTTTGGTGTTACGCCGACTGTTATACAGATGAGATGTTAATAAGTGTTCCCCAAACAAAAGCAAGCAAACAAACAAAACCATAGGACATGAAAGGAATCAATGGTCAAATAATTTGGGAAGTAAACAGGATGAAATAAAAATAAAAGGAAAAGCAATAAACCATTCTTTTAATGAATGATTTCTGAGAAACTTGTTATATACTAATGTATATTGTTACTACATGCCTATTCTTATATTGAAGATTACTTATAACAACTCAAAGAACATAGTGCTCCATGGAGCACAGTTTGATAAACACCAGTAATGGAATCAGATGGACCTAGTTTTGAATTCTGGTAGTGCTGATGTCAGAAGCGTGGCTTTGGGTAACTTGTGTAACCGCTCTTTCACAATCGCCTCATCCTTAAAATAGTGATATTCACATATAGTTCACAGGGTGTTCATGGGGTTAAATGAAATAACATTTCCTGGATGGTTCGGCATCAGAGTGCTTGGTTCAGTGAACACTGACTAAAAGATCAAGTTCCGAGCTTCCCTACAAGTCCATTCACAAGGGCAACCCTAGGCTTCCTGCTAGATTTTCAGGAATAAAATATATCAGAAGCCAGAGGCCTTTAATAATCCTTTGTTTGTTTCATCTTTTGGTAAATACTTAAAAAAAAAAAAAAAAAAGCTTTGTGCACCCTCTGCAAAAAAAAAAAAAAAAAAAAAAAAAATTCAAACAATAAAGAAAGTACAAGTGGAAAGCATAAATATTTTCCAAAACCCCACATCCAAAGATAACCACAATTGGCATTTTTGGTGAACACCTTTCTAGACAGTTTCCTCTATATGGATCTATTTGCCAACATACACAGAAGGACAGGTATTTATCAAGGTGACTACTGGCTTCCTAGCCCTTTCTACACAGAGCCCATGGAGGTTTTTGGTTCGTCAGTGAAAAAAAGTGGGGCCTTGATTAACAAAAGATTTTTCTAAATAGGAAAGAAAATCTGTTCTCAAAGAGGGCCTCCAAATTAAGGCCAAAATATATTTAAGTAGATGATGGAGTTCACTGAACCCTGCAAAATGCCAAGTTCTTCACAAATATATCTTATTTACTGGCACAAGGTCACCCAGCTAATGAACAGGGCACAAGGCAAGGTCTCTCTGCCTCCCAGCCCACCTTCCTTCTGCTGCCCCAGGATCCATGTCGTGTTTCTCACTTCCCAATCCAACTCACCCCCTGCAGGGTGAGGAACTCAGGAGGACCCCTTCCTGTCTTCAGCATGAACCCCTATGAGCAGGGGCTGAGGAGGAATGGGGGTTATGCAAGTATCTCTCTTTGAGGGAGTAGTAAGCGATTGCAGGGGGAGAGTTGATACTCAAATAAAACCAAACCAAGCCATCCACATTTATGCATTAGCTTCCCCTCATCTCTCCATCACTTTGTCAAAAGAATGTGTTTGTCATCTTAGGTCTCCCTGAAATTGTGGTCTGGTGAAAACTCTTTCCTTTTCAAAGCTGTGATCAGGGAGAGAAATTAGTGATTTGTAGAAGAGAGAAAGAAGGAAGAAGCGAAGAAGAGGGAAAAAAATGAAGAAAGACAAATCCAGATGATCTTGGAGGCTCATTTCTTAGAGGTTGTGTTTTCCTACCCTTAAAATATAGGGAAGTTTCCTGTAAAGGGTCCCTGTCCTAGAAACCCATCTATGGTGCATTCAGGCAAGCTATGTCCAAAGCGAGTGAGGCCCTCTGTAGGCTAACAAAAGCTGCTTCTGTGGTATTCCCATCAAAAGTTTGAATAGCCTGAATCTAGTAATGAAGAAACATGAGACAAACCAAATAGAGAGACATTCTAGAAAATAGCATACCTGTACGCTTCAAGACTATCAATGTCATGAAATACAAGGAAAGATTCAGGAACTGTTCCAGGCAGAAGGAGGCTAAAGGAACAGGATGTTAAAAACAATGTGTGATCAGAGATTTCTAGTCTCCATAAAGATACTAATGGGATACTAATTCAGATTGAATCTGAATAATATCTATAGATTTTTAATAGTACTGCATCAGCGTAAATTGCCTATTTTGATGAATATAAGTGGTTATGTAAGAAAATGTTTTTGTTTGTAGAAAATAAACAGTAAAGTACTCTGTGGGAAAGGATATTAGGCCAGCAATTACCCCCAAAAAGAAGCCAAGGAAGGATAAAGAAAATGTGATAAAAGGTTAATATCTGGGAAATCTAGGTGAAGGGGGGTTTTTCAGAAATTCTTGGTACTATTTTTGCAAGTTTCCATAAGTCTGAATTTAAAGAGACAGAGAGGGAGTTGAATATGAGCAAATGATCTAAGGAGGTCTGATCTTTAAGTCATTACATCACATAATTCCCTAAGGGTATAAATACTGAGATTCCACAAGAGCTGTTTTTAGAAGAACAAACTGTGGGATAATTCTTTAGAGCCTCTATTTGCTCCTGATATAAATTATTAAGCCATGAGTTCAAATTTAAAAGATGCGAGATATCAAAATAATTTCTCACCCCCTTCCTCAATCTAGTTTTCTTGAAATATAAAATGTCAAACAAAACTTTGACAAATTAAATATATTTTAAATATTTGAGTTGGTACCATATTGATTTCAGATCAACTGGATTTATAATTAAGTTGTATTCTTTATGTTTGCTTATGTTAAAATATACTGGAAATTTCTTTATGTAAACAAAGCAGACAGTCTAACGATGCCTATTTACTAGGAGGTTTCTAAGAAAAGACAGGATAGTGTAATGGGGAGGAAACAGCATTCCACTGAGAATCAGGAATTACTATTTAACTAAGTTTATGATTTTGGACAAGTTTTGCCTTACCTGGAAAAGAACCAGTTTAGAATGTTACAAGAATAGCTAAACATCTCCTGGGCTCTCACTGTGAGTTGAACATTTTATTTGAACTTAAATAATCTCTAAATTCCATTTAAGTAACAACATTCTAACTCTTGGCAAATAGAGGACTCTTATTTTCAATGATTATAGTTCTTGGCCATAGCTATGATGTATTGTTACTGCGTAGGTAGAAGCCTCCTATGCGCTTGTGACGTGGGGACTAAATAGAGGACTTGCTTCTGTACCCCAACACAGAGGCCCATGGCCTCCACTCTGAGCACTCACTCAATGGCTTTGGAAATGGCTTCCTTCTTCTCAAAGCCTGTGTCCAGACAGCTTTCCCACATTCACACTCCAGCTGCAATTCTTGCCTCCTCCCACCCAGGAGCCCTGGAGGCCCACTCTGTGTAGCAGTCTTGTTCCTCTGTTTCTCTGCTTCAGGATTTTGTACCTGCAGTGACAGCTGTGCCCCGGAGCTTCCTGAGGGCAGATACCTGGTCTGTAGGCCCGGGGTGATCTGCACACACTGGGTGCTCACTCAGTACAGGAAGTGCTGGGTGAGGACTAATATAAGAACACAGACCAAACCACTGTAACTAAATCAACACAGCATTTCCTGGAACAGAAGCTGAGAGAGAGAGAGAGAGAGAGAGAGAGAGAGAGAGAGAGAGAGAGAGACCATAACCTCGAAAAAAGCTCCACACTTCACCCTAATCTGGGGGAAATCGAGATTGAGGAGTAAGAAATCTTCCCCTTCAGTCTCATTTCAAGCCACAGCCCATCAATTCTGACATCTCAGCGTAGCCCTAGACCTAGTATCCAGCCAGTTGTTTGATCTCGCTTCTCGCTTTCAGGTGCCAGGGCTCTAGAACCAAGTGAGAGAGGGAGATTTCCACTTCCTGTGCTCCTGCAGCCATGGCTTGTACCACAGCCTCACCTGCTTACTCTCAGTTCAAATATATCCGGGGGTGGGGGTCACACGTCTTTAAGTGTATGTATACTGTGCCCCATCTGGAATGCGGTTACCCCCGGTCTCCATAGCAAACTCACACTTCTTTGAAAATGAACCCAAAGCGGTCACTTCCTCCTCAAGGCACACTCCAACATGCCTACCACATTTTGTGTACTTACCCTCCATTATAGGAAAGATCGCATTGTCCTTTATTTGTGTGTGGTCGCGTCTGTGCTCCAAACCAGAATCTACAAACGCTTTGAGGTTGATAAGCACAAGTTTTCCCTTTCTCCAGCACTTAGCACAACGCTTAGCTGTTCTTGTGCTGTGGGCTGGGACTGAAGAAGGGGAACAGGCTTCAGATCTGGAGTCTGAAGCCCTCTGGGTGGTCAGAGGTCAACCAGAGGACACCAGGACTCAAAGACCCATGGAGCTTGACCTTGCGGGTTTGTGCTGGTCAATTACCAAAGGTGAAGTGGTTTAGCAGCAGTAGCTGCAAAGGGGTCGGCTTTGAATCATGCCCTGTGGGTATAAAGGCGCCCAATTCTTTCATTTAAAGTCTAAGTACTCTTAATTGGTTCACAGGGAAAACAACACAGGAAATCATGCTTCAGCTCAGTCTCTGCTCCAAACCAACCGCAATTTCAAAACCGTGCAGATTCTGGTGGAGATTGAGAAGTAAAACTTTGTTTAGCCAGCAGCTAAGACTCTGCCTTTGCTCAGTTCTCTTCCAAAGCCACTTGCATACACATCTGATATCTCTTATCTCTCACAGGAGTTCCTTAAGGGCAGGACTATTTTCAGGACAAATCTCTACTTTGCTGCTCTGCCTCCCCACCAGTATCTTCCAGAGCACAGTGCCTGGCCCCAGAGGCACTTAACATACGATTATTAAGTGAATTCATTAAAAAGTCTGGTCTTGGGGCGCCTGGTTGACTCAGTCAGTAGAACACGCGACTCTTGATCTCAAGGTTGTAAGTTCAAGTCCCATGTTGGGTATAGAGATTACTTAAAATCTTTAAAAAATAGAATAAAAAGTATAGTCTTTATTTTTAAATTCGTGGCTCGATGGCCCCTGAGGTGCTTTGGGAATCTAAAGCCCTCGGTGGCACTGCCATCCCTCATTGTTAGATGGGGGGTGTGGTCCTTGAGGACTTTTCTCTCCCCTCCAGGGTATGATCAGTCAAGATTCTTGCAGGTCTTGGAAGGAGAAAGTGCTGATATTCGGTGTTTCCTGTGGTCACCTGACCTCCGGTAACTACTATGGTGGTCACAGAAATCCAGGACCAAAGCTTGGCTGTGACTTTCTGAGTCCATGAGACCCCAGTCATTTAGTTACATGACATGAATTAGAAATCATTACAATAAAAAGTTTTGTTGGTTAGTGCATGTCATATTACGTTTATCAATATTTACATTTTGTTTACTAAGTTCAAGTTTATTTGGCAGAACCCTGAGGATCACAGTGTTCTTCCTACTATTTGAAAACAATCAATCTAAGCATCTCTTAGGGGTGTTCAGCTCTTATCTCTTGATATACAGGCAATGGGCATTCTCTGTGTTCCTGACTCTGAGCTGGGTGTTGTCATTTGTAGCTGTCCTTCTGTTTAGTGGCTCTGAGGAATCACAGTGAGATTCATAAAAATTTGTTAAATTAAGAACTGCCATCTTCCGGCTGCCTTTCTTAATGGCTCCGGCTGTTGGCTCTCTCCTCGCTTTAAAATTACAAGATCAATCTTCTAAGAGACCTGAACATGTATGAAATCTCCGCAGTTTCATCTCACACAGAAGGCTCCAGTCATCAGAAATGACTACACACAAAAAATTCAAATTCTGAATCAATTTAAGCACATAAATGCCCTGACCCAAAGAGGTAGAGATAATGGGAACCAGTCAATTTAAAAAAGTCTTTCTGGCCCGCTTGCCTTTTGAAGAGTGCTAGGATCTTGGTCTTTTTACTTTCTTGCACTAAATATTTGTGAAATAGAAGCTGCAGGAGGTTTTAGGCTTACTAGAGAGATATACGGAGACTCCTAAGAAGATACCCTATCCCACATAACATGGTTCAGGTCTTTGCTCTCAAGCCCGATTAAAACATTTCCAATCTTACCTTTTACAGGCACTTTCCCTCAGTTCTTCAGGCAGGAGTGGTGACTATACTTGAAGTGGCCACAACAAGGCTGGTAACACGGATGTCCGGGGCTATTTGTGTAAAAGGAGAAGTGAAGGGAAAATAAATGTGCTCACACTGTGATGACAGGAAACCCAGTTGAAGAGAGGAAGTGAGGCTCTGCCTGCCTTCTTTAGCCTCAGAAATACAGAAACACTCCTTCCCCTGTGGCCTATGAAACACCTACTCCCATGACTCACGCAAATATCTAAACTTGTTTCTATGAAACACAGGAAAAGTCAAAGACCAAGCTGGTCCAGGCACTAATCAGTGAGCACTGGTGGGTTCTGGGGTGATTTCAGTATTGATTTTTGTCTAGAAAAAGTCAGTGCTTCTCAATTGAGGTGGCACCTCAGAATTACCTGTATATCTTCTCAAGAAGAAGTATGCCTGGCCCTCCATTTGATAGACTGAGACTGGAGTAGAACGCAAGAATAATTATTTTTAAAAGTTTTCTAGGACTGAGACCGAAATGTGTCTTAAGGCACTTGGCCTTCTCCCCACCCTCTCTCCAGCTGCCTTCCAGAAGATATCTCATCTCTGGTCGGACTGGGCTGCCATTTTTAGACTTCTGTGTCTCAGAAGCTGAATTTTCCTTGTGTCAGGTTATTGTCAAGGGTAAACTCCAAGGCACAATCCAAAGGAAATTGGTATAAATGACTTGGTTAGTAAAGAGAGTCCCGGATTTAGGACCCAAAGTTCTGAGTTTCAATCCCAGCTTTATCTCTTTCAGGCCTGAGGTACAATCTCAGCCTCTCCACTTCAGTTTATTCATGGTAACATCCAATAATCCTGCTAGATACGTACTGTTACATCCCCACTAATAGATGAGAAAACAGAGGTTCAAAAAGGTTAATTATTTAGCTCAAGATTATACAACTAATAAATACCAGAATTGGATGTTCTTTAACCTCCAAGTATCTGTGGTCTTTCCAAATTCTTTCTTGTTGGTTGACTTCACGTTTCATAGCATTGTGATCTGAAAATATGCATGGTATGATCTTGATCTTTTTGTACTTGTTGAGGGCTGATTTGTGACCCAATATGTGATCTATTCTGGAGAATGTGCCATGTGCACTCAAGAAGAATGTGTATTCTGCTGCTTTAGGATGAGATGTTCTGAATATATCTGTTATGTCCATCTTGTCCAATGTGTCATTCAGGTCATTGTTTCCATATTGATTTTCTGCTTAGATGATGTATCCATTGCTATAAGTGGGGTATTAAAGTCCCCTACTATCATTGTATTATCAATGAGTTTCTTTATGTTTGTTATTAATTGATTTAGATATCTAAGTGTTCCAAGTTGGGGGAATAAATATTTACAATTGTTAGATCTTGATGTATAGACCCCTTAATTATGATATAATGTCCTTCTTCATCTTTTGTTACAGTCTTTGTTTAAAAATCTAGTTTGTTTGATATATATATGGCTACTCTGGCTTTCTTTTTTTTTTAAATGTTTATTTATTTTTGAAAGGGGCAGAGAGAGAGGGCAACAGAGGATCGGAAGCTGGCTCTGCAGTGATAGCAGAGAGCCCGACTTGGGGCTCGAACTCATGAACCATGAGATCATGACCTGAACCGAAGTTGTATACTTAATGGACTGAACCACCCAGGCACCCCATACTCTGGCTTTCTTTTGATGTCCCTTAGCATGATAGATGGTTCTCCATTCCCTCACCTTCAATCTGCAGGTGTCTTTAGTCTAAAATAAGACTTCTCTTTTAGGCAGCATATAGATGGATCTTCAGTTTTTTTGTACATTTTGATGCCCTATGTCTTTTGATTAGAGCATTTAATCCATTTACATTAAGAGTAATTCTTGAAAGATGAATCTAGTGCCACTGTGTTACCCATGGAGTTGGTGTTTCTGGTGATGTTCCCTGGTCCTTTCTAGTCTTTATTGCTTTGGTCTTAATTTTTTTCTCCATTCAAAGAGTCCCCCTTAAAATTTCCTGCAGAGCTGGTTTAGTGGTCATGAACTCTTTTAATTTTTGTCTAGGAAACTCTTTCTCTCTCTTTCCCTTGAATGATAGCCTTGCTGGATAAAGAAATAGCACAGTTGGGATTCAAATTCAAAGTCACAGAGAATGCTTTTTTAGAAACCCTATGAGCAGTTTAGATTTTGAAAATTATATTGCCAGTTTTCTCTCTGCTATATCTACTGGGATTTTCTGAGATTGAAACAGTTAAGGGCTAAGTGATAACCCCAATGTAGCCAGCTATGAAATGTGGAACCTACCACTGAGATACAATTTTTGTATTTGATAAATGAAGAAATGGACATTCTCCCCAGTGCTTGACTTAGAAACATGCATCCCCGGGAAAGGCTAGCTTTCTCTTCCTTCACCCTGACACACTCAGATTCTGTGAATGTGATTCACAGAATCACCTGTGACCACGGCTGGCTTGTGGAGAATGGTGAGTTAAAGAGGAAATGGATCTTTACGGCAGAACTTGTCAGTCCTTAATATTCTCTAAGTGAACAGATTTTTCCAAACTTATTTGATCAGGAAACAACATGTATGTGTGCATGTGGGTATATGGTTTTTCCCAGGAAACACTTTTCCAGCATAACTGCACCTTAGGAAATGCTGTTGTAAATTCTCCTTTCCCCATCTGGCATCGTTCTGAGGAGGCAGCGACCTCTCTCAGGGCTGCTGTCACAATGACAGGACCCTGAGGTGGAAGAGCTGAGGAAAGACTTCTTGCTTGACTCACATTTTCCATGGCTTCCATTACTATATCTTTGTGCCAAAGATTCACAAAGGTATATATGTAACCGGAGTTCTCACTGAGCTCCACGCAAGTATCTTAAATCCAGGACACAATATTCAACTTAGTAAACTGGGCATCCTCCTGCTGAAGCCTGCTCCTCTTCTGTATTCAGCAGCTCAGGGAAAGGCTCCACTAACCTCCATGTTTTCCAAGTCAGGCGTCCTCCTAGGCTCCCCTCCATCCCACATCACAGCGTATTATCAACCACCAAGTCCTAGAACTTGTACCTTTGCCTAAATATTTCTCAAATCAGGCAGCTTCTCTCCTACTCCAGAGCCATACACGAATCCTCATTTCTTACCTGTTTTACTGCATCCCAGCCTCCTTCAAGATCAGCTTGAGTGTTTTCTCGCTCACCCTAACAAGGAAAGACTTCTAAAAATGGCAATTTAATCATGTCATTCCCCAGCTTGCAACTCTTCAATGATTTCCCCCTTAGGTTTTTGGTTTTGTTTTGGTTTTGTTAAGTAAGCTCCACGCCCAGTGTGGGCTCACTGACCCTGAGATCAAGAGTGGCATGCTCTACCGATTGAGCCAGCCAGGCTCCCCTTAGGTTTTAAGCAGCTCCTGTTAACTCCTAGAACTCTCAGCTGGCCTCTCCTACCCCATCCCCAACACTATGGCCCTGCCACACTTGATGCTGAATTCCTTTGAGTTGCTTGAAACAAATCTCTCTCTCTCTCTCTCTCTCTCTCTCTCTCTCTCTCTCTCTCCTCCTTCTCTCTGGAATATCCTCACCTGACTAATTCCTACACACTCTCCACGTCTCAGTTCCTCCAGGAAGCCCTCCAAACAGGACTAGGTACTCCTGCTACATGCCCCCATTACCCACATGCATCCCCTTGTCACTCATTGTTTTTATAATTGTCTTCCCGATGGACACAAAGCCCCATAGATAGGTTTTGTGTTTCTCTGTGGCTGTTGGAAGACTGTGTCTGGCACTCCAGAGGTGTTCTATAAATATTCAAATAACTTTAGGTAGTGTGAGGCCTGAAAGTTTAGGGTAATCGAAGATTTGGGAAGAGAGGAGAAGTTCAAGAAAGAGACTTAAGGAGAATGAACGTCTGTGGAGGGAGAAGTGGTTATGAGAGAGGGCATTTTAGGAAGGCAGATGTGGCTATGGTCTGGGAATCAGTTAAGAGAGGAGAATTGTGTATCCACTTAGACCCAAACCTGTAAGATTTTATTGAGAACTAAAACTATTTCTGACCATCAGATGTTTACAATCCATTTGGAGAGACAAGGAAAAATCCTGAGAATAAGACCATGTCAGGCCAGACTGTGTTGTTGAATAGTCCAGGAGAATGCTCAAACGCCTTGAAAAATGAAATCGGGGTGCCTGGGTGGCTCAGTCGGCTAAGCCTTCCAACTTCTGCTCAGGTCAGGTTCATGGGTTCCAGTCCCACATCAGGCTCTGTGCTGACGGCTCAGAGCCTGGAACCTGCTTCTGGTTCTGTGTCTCCCTCTTTCTCTGCCCCTCCCCCACTTGCACTCTGTCTCTGTCTCTCTCTCAAAATTAAATAAACATTTAAAAAAGAAAGAAAAATGAAATCAGGAAAGAGATTAGCAGAAGCTTACACTCACGGTTTGGTCTTCTCAGTGCATGGTCTACTGATCAAGCTACATGGGTCACAGTGGCCCCTGGGAGTTTAGGAGACTTGTAGTTGGCAAGTGGGAGTGGAAATACAAATGGTCAAGGCTCCGTTATCACACAATAGTACTTGCCAAAGTGCATTCTGACTGGACAAAATCTCGTGTAGACATAGAGAGATCATCAGTCTTTGATCAGGCTTTTTGCTTTTTTTTAAAGCTTTCTAGGGGAGTGAGTTTGTTCTTATTATTAGAAAAAAAGTCACTATTGAAATATGAGAGGCAAACAAAAGTCCCAACTTTTTTCCCATCAAGTTACTCAGATATGCAAGAATTTTCATGTTTGGGAGGGATAGATGCTTGGAAATTACAAGATTGTAAGCCTCAAGTGGGAAACTCAAGTTAATGAGTAGCACAGTGGATTTTGCTTATGGACTCTGAGGTTAGAGTTTTGAAGCGAGTACAATAAAAGAAAATTCTTTGTGCAATTTGATTGCTATTATATCTTAGAAATAAATATAGGCACTTACGATTCTAACTTTTGGCTTTTATGTTTTGAATATTTCCAGAGTTTCAAAAATCCATTCATGTTAAGAAATGACTTAAAAATCTGGGTTTCAGCAATTGGGTAGACATTGTCTAGTGCCCATATCATTCTCAGGGTTTAAACTAAGTAGCTATATCACAGACATTACGTAAGTGTTTGGCAGTATGGCACCTGGGACAATAGTATCAGTAGGGCACTGCCACGGATGCATCTTGCCAATCTATGTCATACTGCATTAAGCCCCAAGGGCGAGGCAACATCATGGTTGGTTATTGTAGCTATAAAAAAAAGTATACTGTCTTAGTCCATTCCGGCTGCTATAACAAAAATACCATAGACTGGATGGTTTATAAACATAAATTTATTTCTTACAGTTCTGGAGACAGGAGAGTCTAAGATCAAGGCACCAGCAGACTTGCTGTCTGGTGAGAGTGGGCTTCCTGCTCAGGGTCTGTCAGCTCGATAGGAACTAAGCAGATATCACAATCGTTAGCTCACTCATGAGCTATGGAAGTTATGACTCTTTCTTATTAAGGTTCTATCTTCTTTGCGCTCAAGTGGGTGTGGGTAAGTAAGAAACCACCAAAATTGCATGACACTGCAGCACAGACAAAATGGGCTTTCTTGGCCTCCTGCCTGAGCTCAGAGAGCAGAGTGACAGGGCCCTTGACTGTACATCTATATCCCCTCCCATTTATCAGCAAAGGACTGCACCACCCTAAGGACAAGAGTCAGGAACTCAGAGGTCGTTAGGTAGCATCCCCTTCATTTCTCCTCAAAAGTGATCTAAATCCGGGTGACAAAAGGCTCCTTTTGCAGGCCAATTCACTCCTGAGGCTCAAAGAACAAATACGTCAGGGTGAGGCCATGCTAACATGGGTATCCAGTGCCCCCCAAGGACAGGCATCCTCGATAAGCCTGGGATCGAGGATGTCCTTGGCAAGTGTTGCTTTGAGACTCAACTTGTAGACAAGTCAGTTACTGGGGCTCAAAAAACATCTATAGAAGATTGACCACCAGAAGCTGTGGTTTTCTCTTAATACTCTCTCCTTATTCTCCTCTCAGGGCACACCCACTGACCTTGGCCTTACAGGGCATATATTGATCCAAATGTGAGCTCCTCATTTTTGTATATCTTTCCAGCAGGGGAAGTAAGGGAAGGGAAAAGGAAAAGGTCTAGTTAAAAAAAAAGGTCGTGTGTGTGTGTGTGTGTGCGCGCGCGTGCGTGTATATGAATATATATATACATAGCAGCAAAACTCTTTATTCAAATAAAGCTTAAAATGGAACAGCACTAACTAAGATAGATAAAAGCATATCTGCTCAGAGAACACAGGGGTGGGGCTTCTCCTTTCCCACCTTTGGTGGCTTCTTAGGCTTCTTTGCCCAATCCTAAGGAGAGAAAACACTGACTCCTGGTTCCCTCGCCAGTGGTGGGGTTTGTGTCCAGCTGTGGGACCAGGGCTGTGGCTTCTCGCGTCCGTCAGGCCTCACTAGCTTGGAGAAAGACTCCCCAGGCTTCGGCTTTCATTGCCATGGCTCAGTGGAAATAGGAAGCCAGTTCTACACCCCACAGCTCCTCTTCCCCATTTGGGAGGCTGAGAGTTGTGGCTTCCTGTAGAAAGAATAATGGGGAAATGTTTTTCTCAGCTGACAGCCACACAAACACCCTGAGGCATCATTACTTCATTTGAGGCTGTGAACTTGTAGGAGGTACAGTGTGGGGCTTGGGGCTGGCATGGGGTGTCAATAGCTCTGTGCACTGTGATACACTACACCCTCTCCTAGCCAAGGGTAACAAAATGGTAATCCCACAGGCAATTCTGGCATACACAAGGGGAGCTCCTTCTGGTCCCCGGGCAAGGAGAAAAGCCACTGAGTGTTGGTAAGTGGTGTGGCATAGGGGAAAGAGGCCTGGACTCAGAAACCAAAGCTCTGGATTCTAGGCGTTCTATAATTACCCAGGGAAAGTCCACCTAAACCACTTCTCTGTGAAAGAAAATAGACGGGGTAATCCACACATTCTTTCTGGGCCTTAAAAATTCTGAACATTTATCACTTCATAGTATCGAAAATGAATTCCTAAGACATAGTGGTTTGGCTAGGTTGTGGTGCAGAAGGTGGAGCCAGAAGCAGGGTTATAAGAGCTAACATTGACTGAGTTCTTCCTGTGGTCCAGCCAGCACATTCTACATGTTCTTACCTAGCGGCTCTGTGGAATGGGCGTGGATTCTCCTCCTTTGCTAGAGAAAGGCTAAGATCGGTTCATTCAGGTAACTTGCCCAAAGCACACTGCTAGAAAGTGGTAGAGCCCAAATTAAGAACGTGGCCATGACCAAAAGCCTGCTCACCTTTCCAGCTATCCAACTTCCACCGGAGCTAACCTGATAGGCTAATACTTGCTGCACCTATGGATAAATGGAAGCTGACAATGTTTACTTTTACCAGGAGTGCCCTAAGGTGATCTCACAATGCCTTCTGGGTTTACAAGATGAACAAGAAGAGCACAATTCACTCTTCAAAAAGCAAAGCCCAGGGCGCCTGGGTGGCTCAGTCAGTTAAGTGGTTAAGTGTCGAACTTTGGCTCATGTCATCATCTCACAGTTCGTGAGTTTGAGCCCCGCATCAGGCTCTCTGCTGTCAGCACAGAGCCTGTTTCAGATCCTCTGTCTCACTCTCTCTCTGCCCCTTGTCCACTCGCGCTCTCCTTCTCTCTCTCAAAAGTAAATAAACATTAAAAAAAAAAAAAAAAAAAGCAAATCCTGAGAATGCTTTCAGATGCCCAGCACAGACTCACATGTACTGTTTCCAGCCAGGGTTTTGAGTAACCTCCATCAATGAGGAACATAACCTCTTTGCCTAACTCAGAAAACACCCAAGAATGCTTCAAGAGAAAAGTTTGGTCAAGACATATTCCTATCCCTGGCCCTGGAGGAGCATAATCTGAGAAGACGAAGAGGCAAGCAGCATCTGAGTGTGTGTTGCTGAGTTCAGCTTTTCTACTCTGAAGTCAAGTCAGCTCTTTAGAGTTGCATAGAGCAAAGAACAAACGCATGCCCACCACACCCTGTGTTCTAAGTACTGAGAGCACGTGCGGCCGGAAAGGGAGTGAGTAGGGGCAAGAGCCTGGCAGAGGGCCTGGTGGGGGTGGGGGTGGAGTGGCACTCAACTACAAAGTCCCAGTTTCCAACCGAGCCTGCCACTATAGCAGGCTGAGAGAGGACACCGTAAATATTGTTGTGGATCCTCTGCCCAGCCTCATCACCCCAAACCTTCACTTCCCACTGTGAAGTTCTCCAGTGCAAGGGATTAGAATATGCTCCGCCTGGACCAAATCTATTCCAGAGAAAGAAACGGAAAGCTCCAAATTCTTGATGGATAATTGATATCTCATCATTATTACTGTTGTTATGATGGGCATTGAGGAGGACACTAGTTGGGATGAGCACTGGATGTGGTATGGAAACCAATTTGACAATAAATTATATTTTAAAAAATAATAAAATACGTTTATTTTTGGAGGAAAATTGAGCGGAAGGTTCAGAGAGCTCTTCTATCTCTCCCCTGGCGGCTGGGAAAATTAGGAAAAGGAAACCTTGTTTAGCGTGGAGTCGGGAGTCCAGGAGGGGGAGCTCTCACATCTCACCACTCGGTCAATTGCCTCCCCAACAGGAAGAAATGGACACTATTTCACTCTCCCCACGGAAGGAATGCAGTCTCTCCCTTTTGCCTGGCAACAGCGCATCCAATGAGAGACTATCACAACTCAGCCAATGAAAAGTCACTACACGTCCAACTCCCAGTTTACCCCAACGAATGTATTGTTTAGAACAGCCTCCCCAACTTCCCACTTTTCCTCTATAAAACAGCCCTCCTCTCCTTTGTTCTCTGGGCTTCCCTGTGGTTTTGCGGTGACTTGCTGGTTGGGGATTGCAATTCTGTGCTATTCTCAAACCCATTTCTGTTAGCAAGACAGCCGGCGGTTTTATTTTGAAGGTTAACGTTACTTGGCCGCCTGAAGCGGAAGGAAGACTCCCAACTCTGAGGCTGGTGAGCAAACAGGGGCCTGTACGCACCGAGCCAACTGAGCTCCCTGCTTTCTCGCCCACCCGTGAGTTTGAGGGTGAGTTTTCTCCTCGATGGCAAGCTTCATTCGCTTTTCTCTTTTCTGTTCTTTTGTGTTCATTCTCTTTTGTGTTCTCCACGCGGGCACGCTACGCAGGCGCACGCACGAATTGTGTCTTTTCGACCATGTCCGCCTTTATGCAATCATAGAGCAAGGTTGGCATAACGGAAAGCAGGTTCAAGGTTCCAGACTCCGTGAGATTATACCATGCATTTAACTTGGCTTCATACGTGCCACACAAAGCAAAGCGTACTACAAAGGCACACAACAAACAAGACACAATAAGCGGTAAGAGTTAACAAATCAAATGTGAAGTCAGTCTGCTAGCTCGCAGTTGAGATGCGGCGGCGGTAGGGGCCGGGTCCGCTCTCGGTATTTATGGTTTATTATTTTCAGGCGGGGGAGGATTTCTGTTATGTTCCGGGATCAATCGGGCAGAACCTTTGGCGACCCTTGTCTTTCTGATGCGGCCAGACGTGGAAGAGTCAGCGTCTCGAGAGTCTGACAGTTTGCTGCAGAAGATCCTCCCTTTTAAAAAGGGGTTTGATTAATCAGTCTCGGGTCTTTGCAGGTCTTTCTGGTTCTAGTGATGATCAGCTCTCGTTTCTTCCAGGCTCTCTTGGCTTTGCTGGTTATCGGTTCTGAGCACCATCAGCCTGTGCTGGTTTCAGTGATATCTGGTGTTAGCTGCAGTGCCTTGGTTGCTTATGTCACTGCTTGACATGAGTCACTGCTTGACCGGAGTGACTCCATCTTGGTCTCTACACTGCACACAGAAATTCGTCATGACTAATCTTAAGGGTCATTCAGAAATCAAATACATCTTTAACCAGGTCCGCACTGTGGTTTTATTCTGCTAACTTGGATGAAGGCAAATCTAAGTCATCCAGTGATGGTTCCAATGAAAATCAAACAAAATCAAATCAATCTCAAATCCTAAGAATTGTCAACTGACATTGTAAAATGAAAAGCACACCAAATAAAACAAGTTCGATTGTTTAGAGTAAATCAGGTTATAAAGTCAAATCAGAATCAAAACTGAAACCCAAAGTCACACATAATAAGAATTAAGTCAAGTAAGAAAAGCCAAACTGAATCTGAATTTAGTATTAAGATAAATTAAATTACCTTAGTAAGTAGATTAAGGAAAGTTAAGAAATCAACAGAAAAACCGAATGAAAATTATCTTGTCATGTACAGGTTGGTAGAAGTCCACAAATACATATGAAATCTTCACCATAGGCTCACAGGAAAGAATGGCAAGGGTGTGGTTAATCATTCTTTTTGTAATTTTCCCTTCTTAAGCCTCAGGGTCCATAACATTATAATGGCATGTTTAATAAGACATGGAACAAAATAATAGCTAAAAGCAATAGAAGGATTTCCATAATGGATTTCCAAATATGAGTAGAGAAATAATTCCATCCCACCTTTAAGTATTTTAAAGGGTTATACTCAGACCAGAACAAATATAGGCAGAACAAATCACATGTTTAGGAATTTGTCCATTTCTTCTAGGTTGTCCAGTTTGTTGGCATATACTTTTTCAT
>CM053570.1:11840208-11879491 GCA_028646485.1 Cryptoprocta ferox
ACTCTTGGTTTCATTGATCTGCTCATATGTTTGTTTTTTTTTTTTTTTTTGGATTCTATATTGTTTCTTTCTGCCCTGATCTTTATTATTTCTCTTCTTCTGCTGGGTTTGGGGTGCTCTTGCTGCTCCCCTTCTAGTTCCTTTAGGTGCTTTGTTAGATTTTCAATTTGCGCTTTTTCTAGTTTGTTGAAATAGGCCTGGATTGCAATATACTTTCCTCTTAGGACCGCCTTTGCTGCATCCCAGAGAGTTTGGATTGTTGTATTTTGGTTTTCATTTGTTTCCATATATTTTTTAATTTCTTCTCTAATTGCCTGATTGGTCCAATCATTCTTTAGTAGGGTGGGTTTTAACCTCCACGTTTTTGGAGATTTTCCAGACTTTTTCCCGGGATTGATTTCAAGTTTCATAGCATTGTGATCTGAAAGTGTGCATGTATGCTCTCAATTCGTTTATATTTCTGGAGGGCTGCTTGATGACCCAGTATGTGATCTATCTTGGAGAATGTGCCATGTGGTGCACGCAAGAAGAAAGTGAATTCCCTAGCCTCAGGATGTAGAGTTCTAAATATATCAATTCCATCTGTTCCAATGTGTTGTTCATGTCCATTGTTTCTTTAGTGATTTTCTGTCTGGTTGATCTATCCATTGCTGTAAGTGGAGTATTAAAAATCCCCTGCAGTGAACACATTCTTATCAAGTAGATTGTTTCTGTTTGTGATTAATTGTTTTATGTGTTTGGGGGCTCCTGAATTCCACGCATAGATGTTTATAATTGATAGCTCTTCCTGATGGAAAGACCCTGTAATTATTATATAATGTCCTTCTTCATCTTTTGTTACTGCCTTTACTTTAAAGTCCAGTTTGTCCGATATAAGGATGGCTACACCAGCTTTCTTTTGACTTCCAGTCGCATGATAGATCTTTCTCCAACCCCTTACATTCAATCTGAAGGTGTCTTCAGGTCTCAAATGAGTCTCTTGTAGACAGCAAATAGATGGGTTTTGTTTTTTTTTTTTTATCCATTCTGCTACCCTGTGTCGTTTGATTGGAGCATTCAGTCCATTTACGTTCAGTGTTATTATTGAAAAATATGGATTTAGAGTCATTGTGTTCTCTGTAGAGTTCATGTTTGTAGTGGTGTCTCTGATACCTTGTGTTCCTTGCAATATTTCCCTCATAGAGTCTCTCTTAGGATTTCTTGTAGGGCTGGTTTGGTGGTGATGAATTCTCTCAATTTTTATTTATTTGGGAACACCTTTATTTCTCCTTCTATTTTGAATGACAGGCTTGCTGGATAAAGGATTCTTGGCTGCTTATTTTTTCTATTCATCACATTGAAGATTTCCTGCCATTCCTTTCTGGCCTGCCAAGTTTCCGTAGATAGGTCTGTAACCACTCTGATAGGTTTCCCGTTGTATGTTAGGGTCCTTTTATCCCTAGCTGCTTTCAGAATTCTCTCTTTATCTTTATATTTTTCCAGTTTCACTGTGATATGTCATGCAGAAGGTTGATTCAAGTTACGTCTGAGAGGAGTTCTCTGTGCCTCTTGGATTTCAATGCCTATTTCCTTCCCCAGACTGGGGAAGTTCTCGGCTATGATTTGATCCAGCACCCCTTCAGGACCTTTCTCTCTTTCTTCTTCATGAATTCCTATGATACGGATATTGTTCTCTTTGATTGTATCACTCAGGTCTCGAATTCTCCTTTCGTGCTCCTGGATCAATTTCTCTCTCTTTTTCTCGGCTTCCTCTTTTGCTGTAAGTGTGTCTTCTAATTCACCTATTCTCCTTTCTGCCTCTTCAATCCATGCAGTGGCCGCCTCCATTTTATTATGCACCTCATTTATAGCCTTTTTTTTAACTCGTCACAGCTATTTTGAAGGTCCCTAGTCTTTGTATCAATAGCTTCTCTGATGACGTCCATGCTTCTTTCAAGCCCAGTGATTAATTTTATGACAATTGTTCTAAATTCTTGCTCTGTTTTGTTGCTTATATCTGTTTTGAGCAGTTCTGTGGCTGTGACTTCTTCCTGGGATTTCATTAGAGGAGAGTTCTTCCGTTTTGTCATTTTGGCTAGCTGTCTGTCTCTTGTCAGTTTTAAAAGCTTGTTATGCATTCTGCACCTGTGAGTATTGCTCTATTAAAGGAGGCTCATTGACTGTCCAGGGCCTGTCCGTTCAGGAAGGGTTCTTTTAATGGTGTCTCTCGGTTTCTCTTGTTGTGCCTTTGGTTATTTTATTTCCCTACTCAATCATATTTCGGACTCTCCACCATGTGTACTTTGGCTTGTTTCTTGAGGTAGCCCTGAAAAGGAAAACAGACAAACACACAGGGAACAAAAGCACGCAAATGCACAGACAAATCAAACAAATAAGCAAACCAAAAGGGGAAAGAAAAAAAGAATAGAAAAGAAAAGAAAGAAAAGAAAAAAAGAGGGAGGGGGACAAAAACAACAAAAGACAAAGGACAGTCTAAAAGCGTAAAACCAGCGGAGGGGAGAGAGAAGAATGAGATATGGAAAAATATATCTGAATGGCAAAAGTTGTTCTGATCACGGCAATGCATCAATGTTGGTCTTTCCCAGGCTCCAGGGAGGAAAAGGAGAAAAAGAAAAAAAAAGGGGAGTTCTCCAGTGCGGATGGGCATGGTTTGGTATAGGTAGGTCAGGTCTTGGGGGCTGCTCTCTGGGACCCCGCCTTGGTGGTTGTGGGGAGAAGAGTGGTGGCACCCCAAGCCCTTTTCGAACCAAGCATTGCAAGCCACTCTTTTGGGTCCTATCTCCCTGTGCCGCGGGCAGGCCAAGTTGTATTTTCCAAGCCCTGCCTCATTTCCAAATCCTAGTCCACGCACTTTAATGCTACCGCCGGAGATGAGATGTACTCCTGCAGACAGGCAGCTTCCTAGCTGGGACTGAGTAGGGGGACTGGGGAGCAGCTTTCTCCTGGCTCTGCCAGGAATCGGCTCGCCGAGCCCAAGGCAAATACTCCAGCTAAAGGGGACAGATTTCTCTCCCCGCGCCCAGCGGTTATAGATGGGATGATAGGATCCCTTTCCGTCCCCACAAATCACATTTTAAAAGGTTTTGTTAGCAATTCCAGGAAGGAATATTTAATATGTAAATTTTGTATATCTCTCTTTAATGCAGCTAGGTTAGTGTTGATGAGTTTTGAGGGCGCATGAATGGCCTGTGAAGCATGTTCAAAGTGGGGTTAGCTTGTTCTATGGGCTGCTAGGTTTTATGGGCTGCTTTGGGATCTTCTAAGCTTTCATCTAAAAGTTTGTCAATTTTGTAGTGTTTACCCAAGGTGTATGTCAGAAAATCTTTACATGAACATTCTGAGATAACCGTACCCATCATAGTAACATTATTCAACGTCACATTAATAGCATACAGTATTTTAATGCACTCATTGTCCGTGGTGATGACAGTATCATTGATCATAGTGTGATTACAAAATATGACCTCTAGGAGTTCTTAGAACCAATTGTCCAGTTAAAATGTCCCATGTCTAGGAATAAATTTTCCATGGATGTTCTTGTAAAAGGATACAGATTAGCACTGATTTCTAATTCACACTAGGTATAATATGTGTCATTAGACCATTGAAATATCATCTCTTCGGGTAGTAAATATCCATCAATCCAGAAGGGTGCGTGGGTTGTCAAAGGAGCTGTGGTACCATGTACTTGTCATAGATATATGTGTCATATGCTTATAGACTGACCCCCTAATAGCCTCGACAGTGAAAGTTTACATTGTCCTGTATTGTCACAACCCGATGGTAAGAGAGACTCCATCCAGTCCAAGAATACATTTTATCTGTTATAATAATGTTTCTGATATCATTCTATCCTCTCTCCAGTAGGTTATTGATTCTATAGCAAGTAGTTTTTAATTGTTCTCTCATGTAGAAATTTCTAAGATTGAGTAAATTCTGTTGGAAGGCTTGGAGCTTAAGGCCAATGTTATAGTTAAGCTCCAGGTGGTGGTCATGGTAATCATGCATAGCTGAGACAATAGAATGTAGTTCTCTGAACACTGAGGAGATTTTGGAACCTAAATTTCCTACTGCAGTAAGTAGGGGGTTCATGTGTTTTTCAAACACAGATAGTTCCTGCTTAATAGTCTGGATTTCTTCTTCTTGAATTCCAGAGATAATTAAGTTAGAGATGATGTCTAGTCCTATCTGAATTGTAGAAGAAATATAAGTCTAATTCTCTTGATGGGTGGCAAGTCGGGAAATTCGTGGGTGGCTCTTCCCAGCTCTCTTGCATAATTTTTACATTCAGGTTGTATATAGAACAAACTGAATTCTTTCTTTTGGAAGGTTATTTCAATTCTATGGCACATAATTTGTATGCAGTTCTCACAGGGTTAAGTAACATAGGTTCAAACACATTGGTTTGAGAAGTTTTGGTGTTGGATCAGTAATGCCATGTGTCCATTATGGTTTCCAATTGAAAGTTCTCATACAATGTGTGGTATCCTAATATCCCCTCTCAGTAATACATGGGCATGCACTATTGTGTGATATATCACCTTTGTCAAAGGTAAAGTCTTTAGCTGTGTAAATTGGTATTGATCAATCAGTCCTGGTTATATTCTCATAGATAGGGTGCTGTGCTGACCATCTGTGTTCTACCCATTGTGCATCTGATGGTTGGATCAATGAAAAGAGATACTGTTGCACACCTGGATCAATCTGTGTCACTAGATTTGCATTAAACTCAATTCCTAATGCTTCCCATCATGCTTGTGATCTTCCTTTTGTAATTGAGGTTTTATTAACCAAAGGATAGTAAAAATATGTTGCATCTAATTGTTCCAATGGACATGCTAATATCACTTCCTTTGTTATATAGGTTGACTTTAGATTTTGATATTAAGATGGCATTACAGTATTGGCAACTGACTTTTGTCTTATATTATGTAGGTGTGAAAGAACCTAAGGTGGCTGGACTCAGAGGTGCAAGGCTATTAAAATTATCTAGAGTATGATCACACGTAAAGACCGTATTACCCCATTTGCCTCTCGTGTGCCTCTCATTTATGTATGATTGTATAGGTGTCATAGACTGTTCTGAGAACCATTTTGCCTTAACTACAGAGTGACCAGATTTCCAACAATTAGTTATACAAACTGGTAGTTTGTTAAGTTGTGATACTAGCTTGCAGTAGGAAACTCCATAACAGGTAATCCCTCAAGCCATAAACATTATCTCTCAAAATATTCTACTATGTAATATTGCATTCAATTTTTGATAAGCCTGGATCATATCCAAAAGTGTTACCACTGGAAGAGATGTCAACTCCATGAGGGTGTGGTACAATAATGATGTGTTCCATGGGGATGTCTTCAATGATTGGGGTGTTGTGTGACATCCATGTGTAACCTTTGTTTGTGTCTTCATTCCATTATATACTATATCCTGTGTTACTGAGTTATAACCTAATTTCAGCTATCCCATTAAGTGGGAGTTGTCTAATCATGGTATTGTTCAAGAGTTTTGTTTTCATTCCATTATGATTTGGTATGCAGAAAATTTCAAAGACTGACTTGGAGGTGATCTTTCCTGCTTTATGGAAATTTACTAGTACCTCAGGGTGATGTCCATGCCCTGTAAACCAAAGCGTGAATTATTCCAAATGGATAGTTTAGGTGCTGGTTTTCTGAATATTCTGTATAAAAGTGCCCCATAGCGTGTGCTGCCGTAAGGTTCAGTTGAAAGCATAGAATAATTGGTTTTAAAAGCATTAGTCTTGTAGCATTGTCCCTGTGTAAGTGTGTGGCAAAATTACCTTTAAAGCCCCTGAGGCCGCCTGGGTGGCTCAGTTAGTTAAGCATCCGACTTCGGCTCAGGTCATGATCTCATGGTTCGTGGGTTCGAGCCCCTCATCGGGCTCTGTGCTGACAGCTCAGAGCCTGGAGCCTGTCTTCTGATTCTGTGTCTCCTTCTCTCTCTGACCCTCCCCTGTTCACGCTGTCTCTCTCTCAAAAATAAATTAAAAATTAAAAAAAAAAAAAAGCCCCGAAGCATGCCAATGTCCAATTAGGGCATAATGGTTTCATCTAATAATGCGTATTTTTTGGTACATGTAAATAAGGTCTAGTTGATCAGTGAAGTGGGGGTCTGGCTGCGTAAGCAATGTTGATCCTATTTTAATTTGCAGTCTAATTCTGTGGGTGCAAATGTTCCATTTCCTCTTTTCTAAAATTCTTCAGATGTTAAGTAGGTTGATGAAACCTTGGGGTACCAAGTGTCATGTGTTGTTACATTGTATATCTTTATGCCTCACACGAAAATTGCTAAAAAATGGAAAATCTGGAGAATCTGTTAAATAATAGTCATAATATGTAATGTTTTCATTTGTGGATATGATGTTGTAATCCTTCGGGTATCCCATTGACATTGGAACCTTGTCTAGGGGTGGGTTAAAGTATGGAAAGTGATATCATGAGGGTTTGGTAGTAAGAGTACTTTCAGGATATTCATATTGGTTGTATTCTATTTCAGGATATTTATATTCATCCTACATTTTATCTTTCTACCTTTATCTATCTATCTATCTATCTATCTGTCTGTCTGTCTATCTATCTATTATATATATCCTTTAGTTCCATATCCACTTGGTACCAAAATTCATACCATGTGTTGATGAGGGATTTGTACAAGTGTATTATAAGGTTTATGAATGTGATATCTGGACATACTGCAGTGCGTATGGCTCTGTGTTGGGTATTTATGCTTGTGTGCTGAGATTATGTAGGATGGTAGTAATGTTTTTATTTTTAACTTTTTTCCTGATTTCTGAAAATGTTATTTTCTTTCAAAGATAGGTTATATATTCCCAAAATTATTTTTATAAAAGAGGATATGTCCATCCCTTTTTGTTTCCAGTAAGAATTTTCTTTCTCTAAAAATTTTTATTTAAACGCCAGTGAATTAAGATTCAGCATAATATTAGCTTCAGGTATACAATGAAGTGATTCAGCACTTGTATACAACACCCGATGCTCACTCAAGTACACTCCTTAATTCCCATCAGGTATTTAGCCCAGCCCCCCACCCACCTTCCTTCTGGTAACCATTAGTAGGTTCTCTAAAGTAATAAGTCTGTTGGGACGCCTGGGTGGCTCAGTCAGTTAAGCGTCCCACTTCAGCTCAGGTCATGATCTCACGGTTTGTGGGTTTGAGCCCTGAGTCGGGTTCTGTGCTGACAGCTCAGAGCCTGGAGCCTGCTTCAGATTCTGTGTCTCCCTCTCTCTCTGCCCTTCCTCCACTCATGCTCTGTTTCTCTCTGTCTCAATAATAAATAAACAAAAAAATTAAAAAAATAAAGTTATAAGTCTGTTTCTTGCTTTGCCTCTCTTTTGTTCCCTTTGCTTGTTTTTTTTTTTTTTTCTTAAATTCCACATATGAGTGAAATCATATGGTATTTGTCTTTCTCTGACTGATTTATTTTGCTTACCATAATACTCTCTAGCTTCATCCATATCATTGCAGATGGCAAGATTCCATTCCTTTTTACGATTTAGTAATATTTCATTATATATATCACATCTTCTTTTTTGTATTTAAACCAAAACAATTTGGAACTCTATTCAATATATTAAATGAATGGAGCCTCAAATGCTTTCAGAGAAGCTAACAAAAATACATGAAATTTATCATACAAAATTGAGAATCTAAATTTGTTAAACATTAAGGTTAAAACAGTGTCCAAAATTTAGTTTTTAAGTTCTATAATTACATTTTGTATTATCTCAACTTTGGGGAATACTTTTTTTTTGGAACTTCTATTTGTAATTGGATACATTTTTCTTTTCTTTTTTAAAAAATTTATTGTTGGGGCACCTTGGTCGCTCAGTTGGTTAAATGACTGACTTTGGCTCAGGTTATGATCTCATGGTTTGTGAGTTCCAGCCCTGCATCAGGCTCTGTGCTGACAGCTCAGATCCTGGAGCCTGCTTTGGATTCTGTGTCTCCCTCTCTCTCTGCTCCTTCCCTGCTCACATTCTGTCTCTCAAAAATAAATACTTGTTAAAAAAATAAAAATAAAATAAAAAATAAAATTTATTGTCAAGTTAGCTGACATACAGTGTCGTCTTGGCTTCAGGAGTAGGTTCTTGTGGTTCATCACTTACATATAACACCCAATGCTCATCCCAACAAGTGCCCTCCTCAATGCCCATCACCTATTTTCCCCTCTCCCCCAAACCCCACTCCCATCAACCCTCAGTTTTTTCTCTGTTCTCTGGAAATTCTTATACTTTACCTCCCTCTCTGTATCTTATTTTTCCTTCCCTTCCCCTATGGTCATCTGTTAAGTTTCTCAAATTCCACATGAGTGAAATCATAGGATATCTGTCTTTCTCTGACTTATTTCACATAGCATAATACCCTCCAGTTCCATCCATGTTGTTGCCCATGGTGAGATTTTATTCTTTTTCATCGCTGAGTAGTATTCCATATTGTATAAAAACCACATCTTCTTTATCCATTCATCAGTCAATGGACATTTGGGCTCTTCCCATAATTTGACAGTTGTTTATCGTGCTTCTATAAAAACATTGGGGTGCATGTGTCCCTTTGAATCAGCACTCCTGTATACTTTGGATAAATCCTAGTAGTGCTATCGCTGGATTGTAGGGTAATTCTATTTTTAATTTTTTGAGGAACCTCCACACTGTTTTCCAGAGTGGCTGCATTCCCACCAACAGTGCAGGAGGGTTCCCCTCTCTCCACATCCTCGCCAACATCTCTTGTTTCATGGGTTGATAATTTTAGCCATTCTGACAAGTATGAGGTGGTATCTCAATGTGGTTTTTGATTTGTATTTCCCTGATGATGAGCAATGTTGAAAATCTTTTCATGTGTCTGTTTGCCATCTGGCCACTCAAAGGAACACTGGAAAAGTGTTCCAAAGACACTTTTCTTTGGAAAAGTGTCTATTCATGTCTGTTGCCCATTTCTTCACTGGGTTATTTGTTTTTCAGGTGATGAGTTTGGTAAGTTCTTTATAGATTTTTGATAATAACCCTTAATCTGATATGTCATTTGCAAATATCTTCTCCCATTCCATCAGTGGGCATTTTAGTTTTGTTGTTTCCTTTGCTCTGTCAGTGAGGTTGTTGCCTGTTTTCTCCTCCAGGATGTTGATGGTTTCCCGTCTCACATTTAGGACTATATTTTGAATTTATTTTTGTGTATGGTGTAAGAAAAGAGTCCAGGTTCATTCTTCTGCATGCCGCTGTCCAGTTCTCCCACCACCATTTGCTAAAGAGACTGTCTTTTTTCCATTGGATACTTTCCTGATTTGTCAAACATTAGTTGGCCATATATTTGGGTGTCCATTTCTGGGTTCTCTATTCTATTCTATTCTATTGGTCTATGTGTCTGTTTTTGTGCCAATACCATACTGTCTTGATGAGTATAGCTTTGCAATACAAATTAAAGTATGGGATTGTGATGCCTCCAGTTTTGGTTTTCTTTTCAACATTACTTTGGCTATTTGGGGTCTTTTGTGGTTCCATAAAATTTTTAGGATTGTTTGTTCTAGTTCTGTGAAGAATGTTGGTGCTATTTTGATTGGGATTGCATTGAATATGTAGATTGCTTGGGTATTATCAACTTTTAAACAATATTTGTTCTTTCAATCCATGAGCATGGGATGTTTTTTCAGTTTCTCTATGTCTTCTTCAATTTCTTTCATAAGCTTTCCATAGTTTTCAGCATACATATCTTTTACCTCTTTAATTAGGTTTATTCCTAGGTTTTTTATGGTTTTTGGTACAATTGTAAATGATGTCAATTCCTTGATATCTCTTTCTGCTGCTTCATTATTGGTGTATAGAAGTGTACATTGATTTTATATTCTGTTACTTTGCTGAATTCATGTATCGGCTCTAGAAGTTTTTTGATGGAGTCTTTTGGGTTTTCCCTGTAGAGTATCATGTCATCTGTGAAGAGTAAAGTTTGACTTCTTCTTTGCCAATTTGGATGCTTTTTATTTCATTTTGTTTTCTGATTACTGATGCTAGGACTTCCAACACTATGTTAAGCAACAGTGGTGAGAGTGAACATCCCTGCTATGTTCCTGATCTCAGGGGGAAAGCTCTCAGTTTTTCCCCACTTAGGATATTAGCTGTGGGTCTTTCTTATATGGCCTTTATGATGTTAAGGTATGTCCCTTCTATCCTGACTTTCTTGATGGTTTTTATTAATAAAAGGATGCTGTATTTTGTCAAATGCTTTTTCTGCATCTATTGACAGGATCATATGGTTCTTATCCTTTCTTCTATTAATTTGATGTATCATGTTGATTGATTTGTGAATATTGAACCAGTCCTGCAGCCCAGGAATGAGTCCCACATGTGAATAATTCTTTTAATATACTATAAATTCAATTTTCTAGTATCTTGTTGAGAATTTTTACAACCATGGTCATCAGGGATATTGGCTTATAATTCTCCTTTTTAGTAGGGTCTTTATGTGGTTTTGGAATCAAGGTAATGCTGTTCTCATTGAATGAGTCTAGAAGCTTTCCTTCTGTTTCTATTTTTTGGAACAGCTTGAGAAGAATAGGTATTAACTCTTCTTTAAGTGTCTGGTAGAATTTCCCTGGGAAGGCATCTGGCCCAGGACTCTTACTTGTTGGGAGATTTTTGATAACCCACTCAATTTCTTCATTGGTTATAGGTCTGTTCAAATTTTCTATTTTGTCCCTTTTGAGTTTTGGTAATGTGTGAGTGTCTAGAAAATTTTCCATTTCTTCCATATTGTCCAGTTTGTTGGCATATGATTTTTCATTATTTTCTTTAATAATTGTTTGTATTTCTGTGGCGTTCATTTTGACCTCTCCTCTTTCATTCATGATTTTATCTATTTGGGTCATCTCTCTTTTCTTTTGAGAAGTCTGGCTAAGGGTTTATCCATTTTGGTTATTCTTTGAAAAAAAAACAGCTTTTAAATTCATTGATTTGTTCTACTGGTATTTTCTTTTTGGTTCTATATTGTTTGTTTCTGTTCTAATCTTTATTATTTCTCTTCTGCTGGCTTTGGGCTTTCTTTGCTGCTGCCTTTCTGGTTCCTTTAGGTGTTGAGGTTAGATTGTGTATTTGGGACCTTTCTTGCTTCTTGACATAGGCCTGGATTGCAATGTATTTTTCTCTTAAGACTGCCTTTGTTACATCCCAAAGGGTTTGTACTATCATGTTTTCCTTTTCATTGGCTTCCGTATATTTTTTAATTTCTTCTTTAATTTCCTGGTTGAGCCATTCATTCTTTAGTAGGATGTTCTTTAACCTTCATGTATTTGAGGGTTTTCCAAATTCTTCCTTGTGGTTCATTTCGAGTTTCATAGCATTGTGATCTGAAAAGTATGCATGGTATGATCTCAATCCTTTTATATTTGTTGAGAGCTGTTTTGTGACCCAGTATGTGTTCTGTTTTGGAGAATGTTCCATGTGCACTCGAGAAGAATGTGTATTCTGCTGCTTTTGGATGAAAAGTTCTGAATACATCTGTTGAGTCTATCTCATCTAATATGTCATTCAGTCATTGTTTCCTTACTGATTTTCTGCCTAGAGGATCTGTCTCTTGCTGTAAGTGGAGTATTAAAGTCCCTTACAATCATGATATTATTATCTATACATTTATTTATGTTTGTGATCAATTGATTTATATATTTGGGTGTTCCCACATTGGCGGCATAAACATTTACAATTGTTAGCTCTTCCTGATGAATAAACACCTTAATTATGGCATAATGCCCTTCTTCATCTCTTTTTACAGTCTTTGTTTTAAAATCTAGTTTGTCTGATATAAGTATGGCTACTCCAGCATTTTTTTCCCATCCAGTAGCATGATAGATGGTTCTCCATCCCCTCACTTTCAATCTGCAGGTGTCCTCAGGTATAAAATGAGTCTCTTATAGGCAGCATGTAGATGGATTTTGGTTTTTTTATCCATTCTGAAACCCAGTGTCTTTTGATTGGGGCATTTAGTCCATTTACATTCAGAGTGATTATTGAAAGATACGGATTTAGTGTCATTGTGTTATATGTAGGTTTTGTGCTCGTGGTGATGTCTCTGGTCCTTTGTAGTCTTTGCTACTTTGCACTCACAGATTCCCTCTTAGGATCTCCTGCAGGGCTGGGTTAGTGGTCATGAACTCCTTTTTGTTTGTCTGGGAAAGCCTTTCTCTCTCCTATTCTGAATGACAGGCTTGCTGGGTAAAGGATTCTTGGCTGCATATTTTTCCTATTCAGCACATTAAATACTTTCTGCCACTCCCTTCTGGCCTGCCAAGGTTTGGTGGACAAGTCTGCTACTACCCTTATGTGTTTACCCTTGTAGGTTAAGATCTGTTTGTCCCTGGCTGTTTTCAAAATTCTCTCTTTATCTTTGTATTTTGCCAGTTTCACTATGATATGTCATGGTGTTGATCTGTTTTTGTTGATTTTAAAGAGAGTTCTCCGTGCCTCTTGGACATCCAAGTCCTGTTTCCTTCCCCAGATAGGGAATTTCTCAGGTATAATTTGTTCAAATAAACCTTCTGACCTTTTCTCTGTCTCTTCTTCTGGAACTCCTATGATACGGATATTATTTCATTTCATTGAGTCACTTAGGTCTCTAATTCTCCCCTCTTGGTCTAGTAATTTCCTTTCCCTCTTTTTTTCAGCTTCATCATTTTCTATAATTTTATCTGTTTCACCTATTCTCTCCTCTGCTTCTTCCATCCTTGCTGTCACTGCATATAGTTTATTTTGCATCTCATTTATAGCATTTTCTTAATTCATCATGACTATTTCTTAGGTCTTTTATCTCTGCATAAATAGATGTTCTGCCATCTTCTATGCTTTTTTCAAGCCTGGCTATTAGTCTTATGACTGTTATTCTAAATTCTTGTTCAGATATATTCTTTATATCTGTTTTGAGCAATTCTTTAGCTGTCATTTCTTCCTGGAATTTCTTTTGAGGAGAATTCTTCCATTTTATCATTTTGGCTAAGTTTCTGTCTTCTACCTGTTTTAATAGCTTGTTATGTGTCCTGCACCTGTGAGAACTACTATATTAGAAAGGGGTTATACACTGTCCAGGGCCTAACACTTCAGGAAGTGTTTTTGGAGTGTGTTGTGTGCACTGTGTTGTTGCATACTTGTCTGCTTTATCCCACTGGTCAGTCCTCTACAAAGCTCCTCCTTACTCAGAGTGGTGGATTGGTTAGACTTTCCACCAGGTATTCTTTGATTTGTTCATTGAAGTAACCCTGGAAAAAAGGAAAGGGGAGGGGACCTGATCCCATACAAAGAGAAAAATGAAAGGGGTGGGAAAAAAAGATGAAGCAGAGATAGATTTCCTGGGCATTCCAAGTGTTCGACCTTAATACAGCTGTGTTTGAGGGACGAGGGAAATCCCGGTCCCCCTACTTCTCCTCCATCTTACCTCCTTCCTCCCCCCTGCACACTTATAACAAAGTGGACTGCCTTAACCAAATTTAGAACTTCAGTGGCTATTATGGAAAATTGTCATCTCCCCAAATTTGTTTTACTAAAAATTATATTAGAAAGCTGTGGCTCCAAAACAAACAAGCACACAAAAAACTGAATAGGATACCTGTTTTATTTTTTTGAGTTTATTTATTTAGAGCATGCATATGTGTGTGTGCACCATCAGTGCCACACCCAGTGAAGGGCTCAATCCCATGATCCTGGGATCATGACCTGAGCCGAATCAAGAGTTGGATGGTCAACCTACTGAGCCATCCAAGCGCCTCAGGGATACCTATTTTAAATGGTACCTTGAGGTTTCCGGAAGCTTTCAGATTCTAAGTTTGCCTCTTTGCAAAATACTATTTCCAAATTAAGTGAGGCAAACAATTGAAAGACCTCAAAATGACTTCTGAGGCCTCCCCCCACCACTCACTGCCCCCAGCCATCTTTGTCTGCAGCCACCTTGTCCTCAGGCCCCACCTCTGGCACCATTTTCCTCTCTTCTCTCTGCCAAACTTCTCTTTTCCACGAATCTTTCCCCACTCGGTCCTCTTCTGAGCCTATTAAATCCTTCCTCTTTAAATTTAAGTTTTCTGAGGATCTAAGTAAACCCCAAGTGTCTTATGTTCTCTGGACTAAGACCGAATTGTGAGCAACAGTTAATGTTTTGTAAAGTGACTGTGGACCTCCAAAAGTTTGCTGAATAATTTAGCATAGTTATTCAAACTTACCAACCTGCCTTCTCAGATTTATAGCAATGAGGTCACATGCTTGTTGGCCAAACATTGGGTAAAACTGGCAGGAGGGAACATTTTGAAGGGGATTTAGAGAAACAAACCCCTAACTTTTGGCAAGATGTTAGAACACTTACTGGAAATCTCCACGGAGCAATTGCAGTAGGATTTCCTAAGCCTGCTGATTGAAACAAAATCCAGGCTTCCACACAAAACCCTGATGGACCTGTCTATGACTATTACAGTCAACTCCATACTGCCTTTTAAGAAAATTCTGGTCTTCATTTAGATGTTGAATCCACTTGGGTAACATTTAATTCTATGTCGAACGGGCTGAACCATGATCATTCTCTTTTAGTTAGAAGGACCAGGATGGAATGGGAAACTACCCACTCCAGATTTAGTTCATTTAGTAAACCAGTTCTCTCACATCCCAGATGAGTCACCTAAAAGAAAGACTGCTAAAATTCTGTTTTCAACTCAGGCAAATAAAGACCCCTGGACAAAAGCAACCCATCTACCTCTCCTCCCCACCCCCTAGTTTCTCTCTTATTGCCAAGAGCTGGCACATTGGGAAAAAGATTGTTATGAATTTTAAGTGCTCAAGGCACCTTCAGCCTTCTAGCTAGTCTCTCCAGTGTCCTCCCAATTATCAGTTATGGGGCTCTGAGGAACTATAGGGACTCTTCGCAATCCTCCTTCTTAATCAGCTCAGAGAAACCACTCTCCAGATGGGAAATTAATCTCTGTCCCTATTGACCTGGGAGCTACACTTTCAGTGGTTAGCCCCCCTGCTATAAAGTAGCCCCTGCCTCAAAGTGTTAAAACAGTTCAAATCATGGGTGTCTCTAATAAACCTCAACAAGTCCCTGTCTCTGAACCTGTTCCCTTTTGTGTAGGCTTTGAGAAACACCACCCCTTTTCTCCTGAGTTACTGTACCTCATTAATATTTTGGGCTGAGATATCTTAGAAAAATATCATGCCAGAATTTCTTTCTCCCAGAAGGGGAAATAATTCTAGAATTTGACAGTCGTCATCAATATAGCCAATAATTCAATATAGCCATCAGAATTAAATGATCCTTTGGCATTTTTATTTGTTCTGTCTCTGACACTATATCTGCATCTGGGAACACTGATTATTTATTCCTGTTGAATCAGGTACCATTTCTTTATGGGCAAAATCTTCAACTGATATTGACAGACTTCACGGTACACCTGCTATTAGGATTCAAATAGATCCCTCAAAACCTTCTTCCATAAATAATCAATACCCTAGAAATAGGAAGCTCTCTAAGGCATCAAACCTATAACAGAACATTACAAATTTCAAGCCCTCATTATCCCCTGCGCTAGTCCCTGTAATATCCCTCTTTTACCTGTGAAATAACCCAGTGGCAGACGGTGGTTTTTTCAGGACCTCTGAGCAATAATATGATTGTTATCCCTTGGCACCCTGTTGTTCCTAACCACTCTATGCTGCTAATATCTTCCCACTAAAATCATACTTTTCACTATCATTGAACTACATAGTGTGTTTTTAGTATTCCAGTTGATAAGGATAGCCAGCATCTTTTGATTTCACTTGGGAAGAAGAAACTACATCTGGACAGTAATGCCTCAGGGTTTCACCGAGAATCCTTACTTTTCACAAACCTTGGAAGCTAATTTGGACAATAGAAAGTTTTCTGTGGGCTCTACTTTGTTATAATACATACACGATTTGCTTCTCGACTCCCCTTATCAAACCTCTTCTACCTGTTGAAACTTTTGGCATTAAAGGGACATAAAGTTTCCAAAGAAAAATTGCAATTTGCTCAACTCACATGTGATACTTAAGGCACCTGATCTCAGCATAAGGACTACGTTTGGATCCAGATGAAAATCCTTTATGATTGCTTAATGCTGGCAGATTATCTTTTGAATCCCTTTGGTAATTTATAGGAAACTCCTGTAAGCAATGCAGATTTTTCATGGTTTACTGATTGTTCTTATTTAAAAGATTAAAATGGTAAACATCATGCTGGATATGCTATTTCAGTTCCTTTTGAAGTCACTGAAAAAGCATCTTTACACTTGGCTAATTTAGCCCCACAGGCTGAGTTATATGCCCTTACTCAAGCTTGTACCTTAGCCAAGGGTAAACTGCAAACATTTACATCAATAGTTGGTATGCCTGTGGGGTAGCTCATGACTTTGGAATATTACGGAAACAACAAGGTGTCCTTAACTTCAATGGAAATAAAATTAAAAAGGGGGCGCCTCGGTGGCTCAGCCAGTGTGACTCCTGATCAGCAATGCTTTCAGAGAAAGATCTTAACCCAAAGGAGGAAACATGAAAATTAATAAAAGGAAATCTCATTTAGAATGGAGTTGAGAAACTAGCAGAGGGAGCTCTCAATGCCCTACCACTAGTCAGTTACAACCACGGCGGGGGTGGGGGGACGAATCCTGCACATGGATCCTACTTTAGTGCCCCAGCAGGAGAGGAAGAGAGCCTTTATTCACAATCCAGCCAATGAAAAACCACTGTACTTTGAGGTCCCAGTTTATTACAGTGGACATTTTGTTTGTAACAGCCTTCCCAACTTTCCCTTCTTCTGTAAAAGAGCTTTCCTCCTCTTTGTTCTGCAGACTTGCCTATGGTTCCCATCATAGCTTGCTTGATCTGGATTGCAGTTCTCTACTATGCCCCCAATAAATCCATTTTTGCTGGTAAGATAACTGGCAGTTTTATTTTAAGGTTAATACCCCACACTTGCAGTCTCCCCCATTATCAACGTTTCCCACTAGCACGGCACATTTGTTACAATGAACCTACGCAGACACATCATTATCATCCAAAGTCCATGATTTCATTCGAGTGCACTCTTGGTGTTACCTTCTGTTGGTTCTGCCAAATGTATAATGGCACGTATCCACTTTGTAGTATCATACAGAATAGGTTCACTGCCCTAAAATCTTGTACTCTCTATTTATCCCTCCCGCAGCCCTAACCTCTGGCAACTACTGATCTTTTTACTATCTCCATCATTTTGCCTTTTTTTTCCCCAGAATATCATACAGTTGGGATCATATAGTATGTAGCCTTTTCAGATTGGCTTCTTTCATTTAATTACATCTACTTAGGGTTTCCTCCATGTCTTTCAGATCTTGATGGCTCATTACGTTTTAACATTGAATAATATTTCATTGTCTGAATGTACCACGGTTTATTTTTCCATTTTCCATCGAAGGACATCTTGGTTGCTTCAAAATTTGGGCATTTATGAATAAATCTGTGATAAATATCCATGTAAAAATTTTTTTGTGTAGACATAAGTTTTAAACCCATTTGGGTAAATACCGAGGCATGTGATCGCTGGGTTCTATGGTAAAAGTATATTTCATTTTGTAAGACACTTCCAAACTGTCTTTTAAAGCGGCTGCACCATGTTGCACTCTCACCAGCAGTGAATGAGAGGTCCTGTCACTCACACATTCACCAGCATTTGGTGTTGTCAGTGTTCCAGATTTTGGCTCTCTAATGGGTCTGTAGTAGTCATCTTATGATTTTTAATTTTGAATCACAAGTTTATTTTTATATTTATATATGTAGTTTTACGTTATTTGATTAATGTTTGTCATCCCCCTATAGACTGTGGGTTCAGTGAAAACAGGTACTGCCTCTGCTCTTGTTCATTTTATCACCTGTATGTAGTACCTAACGTGCCTCCAACATAGTTGACCTTAATGAATATTTGAATAAATGAGCAACCAGCATTAGCAGCTCATTTTGAAGGTGAGCTTTTACACAAAAGATCCAGATTTACTGAAGATAATGGAACAGAACCTGACCTACGTAGACCAGTCCTGGGACACCGGTTCCCGTAAGGCTGTCAGAACTCCAGAGGCATCTGATCATCTGGCTTTAATAACTCCTGGTGTAGTTAGTGCCCTTTATGTAGAATCTAAATTACTCAATCCAATTCATCCTCCCTTGGACAAATATAGAACTTTTCCTTTTTGCATCATCTGAGGAGGAAACCTGGCTTCTTACTCAAACACATCTTCAGGGCTTCATGGATGTCTCTGTTTCTCAGGCTGTAGATGATGGGGTTGAACATGGGTGTTAGGATGGTGTAGAGCAGAGAGAATCCTTTGCGCAAGAGTTGTGAAGAATTGGCTGAAGGCACTAGGTATGTGGCAATCAGTGTCCCATAAAACACTGTGACCACAATGAGGTGGGAGGAGCAGGTGGAGAAGGCCTTTCTCCTGCCTGTGCCCGATGGAATTTGTAGGATAGCAACAAGAATGCAGGAGTAGGAGGCTGTGATGAGGAGAAATGGAACCAGAGTTACTCCAGAAGAGGTGGCATAGGCAATGATCTCAGTCAGTGAGGTGTCCGTGCAAGACAGATGGACCAGAGGGGCAAAGTCACAGAAGAAGTGATTAATTTCATTGGGTCCACAGAAGGGTAGTCTAGACAGTAGGACCATAGTGATTGCTGTGAGGAGGAAGCAGCAGAGCCAGGAGCTGGAAGCCAGCTTAATGCAAAGGGGGCCAGTCATGAGGATGGGGTAGTGGAGAGGTTGGCAAATGGCCAGATATCGGTCATAGGACATCACAGCAAGCAACAGACACTCTGTTGCAGCCAAGGATCCAAAGAAGTAGAATTGTGCCAGGCACCCAGCCACAGAGATAGTCTTCTGTTCTGCTATGATAATCAGCAACATCTTGGGAATAATGTTGGAGGTATACCAGATCTCTAGAAAGGACAAGTTCACCAGGAAGAAGTACATGGGGGTGCGGAGGTGATGGCTGAACAAAACTAGCAGAACAATGAGGATGTTTCCGGAAATGATTAAGATGTAGAAAACTAAAAACATCATAAAGAGGAAAATATTTAGCTGTCGGATGGAGGAAAATCCTTGAAGCACAAATTCTGTGATGGTTGTTTGATTTTCCCAGGGTGGGATCACCATGCCTTTGCTTTCCCTAGAGTACCCAGTGGTAAGACATACAAAGCAAAGAAAGTTCTAGCTTACACATAGACCATGGGCTGACAGTGGATGATTTTCATTCCCAACTCAGGTTTTTGGAAGAGTTTCTATTTGGGTAGAGGAATATCTTCTTTTTTTCCCCCAAATCCTGAAATGGGAAAGAAAAGAATTTGCAATAAGAACTTGTGACTGCTTCAGATCCCCTTCTTCTCCTACCTATCTGTATCTTCATTTCATCAGGAGCAATGTCAGGCTTTGGGGAAAGCAGGACATGGAAGAAAGGGGAAGAAGAATACAAAGGGGAAGAAGGACAAAGTAAAAAGAAAGGAAAGGAGAATGACATCCTCTGTCATCCTGAATGCACTATGGTAGCTTGGGGAGTCATGTAAAGAAAAGAAGATCTAAAAGGAAGGTAGAGACATTCCAGAGAGTTCGTGAACACTCAGATGGACCTAGAGAATCAAGGACCCAGGACAAAGAATCCTCCTCTCCCTCCTCAAGCACGGTTATGTGCAGAGAAATGGCCCCTATCCTACCTACTGTGAATTTTTCCCCTTTCAGCTTCTTAGTGACTTGAGAGATAAGTTTCTTACTTCTGTTACTGTTTCCATAGCCGAGCAAGAGAAAATCACGTGAGTGTGAGGTTTGAGATTCTCTTGATTTTGAGGTCAGTGCTTATGCTGGTGTAATGCAGAGGCAGCAGTGTTTTTCACTCAAAATTTTAAAAAGATAAAATCAGGTTGTTAAAAATATTTTACATCAAGCAGCAGTAAATGGGAAAAGAAGATTCAGAACCCTGGGGCCTAAGGCATGGTGTGCAATCAGCCAATTGAGTATTAGGGAAGGCCCAGGACTCCTCCTCAATTCCATCTTGGTCTAAGCCATCTAGGTCCTCCCCTGAAGTTCAGGATAGAGAGAGAGAGAGAGAGACTGCTCAAGAAACTCTATCCTCAGACAGAGCCTGAGGCTGAAACCATGTGACTATTTTCAACACCCTTGTACTGGATCTGTTACATTCTTATTAAGATAGTTGTGGAGGGACCCCATTGCTGCAGGTGTAGATGGGAAACCCCACGTGCAGGGACAGAAAGTACTATGTGAGGGTCATAATGAAGTAGTTATCAGGAGCAGCCAAAGAGCCCTATACAAAGTCAAGGGTGCTGCTCTATAAGGGTCAGGCTTGAACAAGTTGTTTAACTTCTCTGAGACATAGTTCCTTATCTGTGAAATGGGTTACCAGGAGGGAAAAAAACATACCATGTGCCTAGCATGTGCAAAGACATAAACACAGAGATTGTGAAATCACTGGCTATTCTGGGCTGCCAACATTACTTAAGTTTACCAAGACATTGCCTTTGCTTTGAAGAAGGTATTGGCAACAAATCCGTTTGTTTTCCCACATACTGCAGTGTTTGTGCATGTAATTTCGTGAGTGAGTAAGCTCTTCCAGTGACCTCTTATCATACTAGCAGCTTTTGGCAGTACACTAATCCCATTTTAAAATTGACCCAGTGTCCTACCACAGACCCTAGTTCTAGCTTTCCATGTGGCTCACAGAACTAACCTGAAACTTGCGGTGACTGAGAGTCCTTCTGCCCAGGACTGGTGATATGCGCTCTGAGCCCATTGAGGGTAGCACAGGGAAGGCACAGAGACCCAACTTCTCTCCATCCCCTGCAAAGCACAAATAAGGGTCTGAGATCTCAGAGGGAGGGCTTCGGTTCTGACAGAGCACAGTCAGACTCCCGGATGCTATTGCTATTCCTGCCGATGATTAGGTTATTATTACTCCATCCCAGGCACTGTCCTAAGTGCTGAAAAATATAACTGTCATCACAATAACCCTCTGTGGTGGGTTATTATCTTTACTTATTAGTCACAGAGACTGACTAAACTCTGAACTCTGCTGCCTCCAGGGGATGCAAATGAGGATTTATAGGGCAGCAGAGAGGTCAAGGATACTGGCCTCCCTACCCTAACATGCAGCCACCGTCTCTTGCTCTATCTCCTTATCAGGGTGAGGAAATAATGCTATGTTAACTCTGCTCCTCTGTACTGCTGGACTCCAAAGCCACAAGCCCAAACAACACCGTATGTCTGTAATTCATGTTAGTACGTGGCTGGGTCCATAGTAAGTGCTCAGTAAGTGGTAGAGCTTTCTCCCTCTCCTCTTCACCTCTTCCTCTTCCATTCCTTCTTTTCTTCCCAGTTGTGTTAGCACAGTTAGTGCTATCTAATCGTAGATGGGCTCTTTTAGGAAGACACCTGCTTCCCTTCACTAGAGATGTTCAACAAGAATAAATTATGAAGACAATTAAAGATGACTTAAGCACTGGAGAATTATTTGGATTTGATGATTTTTCATGTCCCTTCCAAATGTTTTTTCAAACTGGGAAACATTCCATTCCCCCAAGACACACACACACAGAAAATGTGTAGAAAAGAGGAGAGGCTTATCACAAAGCAAAGTAAAAACAATACTCAGTGAATAAGCACCGATTTTGCTGCCTTCACTAACAAAAAAGCAAGGGAGGGCAGGGAGTGACTTGAGTGCTATCTGAATAGTATCCTTTCTCTTAGCTGAATTAAGGGGTCAATCAACTAACCAATCAATTCAGCCAACATTTGGCTTATTAATAAGGGCTCTTGACTCTTGCTAGGTGAACGGTTGGTCAACCAGATAGACAAATAGTTTGATTTTGTTACTAACCTGATAATTGATTTAGTGTGCTAGGGAATTGTCCCCTGGCCTTATCTAGCAAAGAACAGACTCAAAACAGGAATCACTGAAGTGTATACCAGCAGAATAGATGCGCTTTACCTGTCAGCTCCTCAGAGGGGTCCACTCCTACTTTGGGGTGCCAGGCCATAGAGACAATGGCATGTCCATCTCCCTTGGATTCAAAGAATTGGGCTAACTATCTGGAATCCTGCTTTTATCCAGAAAGCTACCTTCCTGTGCACTTGACAAAAACTAAATTGGGGTTGTCTTTCCACATGAGCCTAGGAGGCCAGTTGAATTTTTTTCCCATCTTTCAGCCTTCCTCTGTGTAAACATGAGTCCCTCTGTGGGCAAAGCCATCACCTCCCCTGATACTATGCTCATGGGCATTTCCCAAATGATTCTGGTGGGGAATTGCTGTTTATTTTGTAAATTATTTGAAACCAAGTTACCTTCACCTTAGAGGAAATCTCTTTTTTTCCTTTGCTTTGTGTTAATTTTCTACTTTAATAATGACTATTTGTATTTATATTACCTGTATAAAGAGCTTTAATTTAGTGATAAAAATGCATGATTATGTTATGCTTTGGGGTAATGGATTAAAATAATATTTTGAAAGGAATATTCTATTTTTTTCTACCTTCTGGAAAAAAAACATTCCTCATTGTATAGGTTTGGTAGGGAACTGAAACCAATGTCTATGATAGTAAACATTTGTTGTCAAAGCCATTAATTAGGATTCTAAAGAACTTATGTCCTCCTTGATTCCTGTCATTTATTAAAAATGGTAACTGAGGCTAGCCCTGTTATAAGAAATGTAAGTTTGTGATTGGCAACCTTCTGGAATTAAAGTTACCATCTACTGACAGCTTTAACAAACTGGAGAGAGATTTGCTCAAGCTAACAAATCAATGCAGCTGTCCAATAAGCATAACAAATAAAATGGTAAAATAATCAGTGAATTGAAATGATCTCATTTGTTCTTTAGAACTGAAGTATTTTCTCTATGATTTAGTACCCAAACTTCCCGAAACCTTGGTATCCACCACAGTTTGAACTCATGAATGAACACATATCTGAATATATGAGGCTTCTGGGTAGGATGTCCTCATTGAAATCTACTAAGTAACCTCTGTATGGGAGGCTTTGTGCTAATCTTATACTATTGCCCATCTTACAAATGAGGAAATAATGGACTTCGAGAGATGAAGTGACTTGTTCAAAATTACCCAAGGAGAAGAGTGTGAGGAGACTGGGATTGGACTGAAAGCTCCATGAGGACAGAACATGTCTATTTTCATCACTATTCTATCTGCCTCAGAGCCTGGCACATAGTATGATTTATAATAAATATATTAATTTTTATGAATATTATAAATGTTTTATTAATATTTATGAAAATTTGGGGGTGCCTGGGTGGCTCAGTTCATTAAGTGACCTACTTTGGCGCAGGTTATGATCTGACGGTTTGAGAGTTCAAGCCCCCATTGGGCTCTGTGCTGACAGCTTGGAGCCTGGAACCTGCTTCGGATTCTGTGTCTCCCTCTCTCTCTGCCCCTCCCCTGCTCATTCTCTCTCTCTCTGTCTCTCTCTCTCTCTCTCTCTCTGTCTCTCTCTCTCTCTTTCGGATCAGGCTTTTGTTTTTCTTTTCTTTTTCTTTCTTTTATACCCCCCTTTTTGTACTCAGCCTTACAGTTTTTTGATTCTCTTTTTTTCCACTCACTTTATTTGGGGGGGGGGGTGATCAGGCTTTCCTCTCCCTGTTTCCCAGGGTTATTCTAACAAATCAAAGCACACCTAGTTAAAGGTCCAACACCCCTCACTGCAAGCACAGAGGAGCTCTGCAGAGGTCTGAGCAGTGGGAAAGAGCAGCCAAAACGCAAGAGCAGAGTGCACACGGCACACACCAGAAACATTTACTGAAGTGTAAGGCTTTGGACAGTGTATGACCTCTTTTTAATATAGCACTGCTCTCAGGTGCAGGAAACATAACAAGCTTTTAAAACATGCAAAAGAAAGAAACTTGGCCAAAGCAAGATGGAGGAATTCTCTCCAAAAGAAAGGTCAAGAAGAAATCACAGCCAGTGACTTGCTCAAAACAAATATAAGCAATATATCTGAACAAGAATTTAGAACAATAGTCATAACACTACTAGCTGGGCTTGAAAAATTCATAGAAAACACCAGAGGAATCCTGGCTGCAGAGATCAAAGACCTAATCTAGATAGGCTGAAATAAAAAAATGCTATACCTGACATGCAAAACCGACTGGATACACTCACAGTGAGGACTGAAGAAGCCGAGGAGAGAATAAGTGATAAAGAAGATAAAATTATGGAAAATAATGAATATGAAAAGAAGAGGGAAAGGAAAATATCAAATCATGAGGGGAGACATAGGTAACTTAGTGATTCCCTAAAATGAAACAATATCTGTATCATAAGGAGTCCCAGAAGAAGAAGAATGTGAAAAGGGGGCCGACGGTTTATTTGAACAAATTACAACTGAGAACCTCCCTAATCTGGGGAAGAAAACAGGCTTCCAAGTCCAAAAGGCATAGAGAATTGCCCTCAAAAATAAATGAAAACAGGTCAAAACCATGCTATATCATAGTGAAAATTGCAAAATACAAAGAAAGAGAATTCTGATAGCATCTAGGAACAAATGGGCCTTAACCTACAAGAGTAGACACATAACGTTAGCAGCAGACTTGTCCACTGAAAGTTGGCAGGCCAGAAGGGAGTGGCAGGAAATATTCATTGTGCTCAATGGGAAAAATATGCAGCCAAGAATTATTTATCCAGCAAGGCTGTCATTCAGAATAGGAGATATAAAGAGTTTCCCAGGCAAACAAAAACTAAAGGAGTTTGTGACCACTAAATCAGCCCTGCAAGAAGTTTTAAGAGAGACTCTCTGAGTGGAGTAAAAAGACCAAAGCAATAGACTACAAAGAACCAGAAAACATCATCAGAAACACCAACTCTACAGGTAACACAGTGGCGCTAACTTCATATCTTTCAATAATCACTTTGAACGTCAATGGAGTAAATGCTCCAATCAAAAGACAGGGGATCAGAATGGATTTTAAAAAAATCCATCTATATGCTGCCTACAAGAGACTCATTTTAGACCTGCAGATTGAAAGTGATGGGATAGAGAACCATCTATCATAAAAGAAAGTCAGAGCAGCCATACTTATATCAGACAGACTAGATTTTTTAAAAAAGACTGTAACAGGAGATGAAGAAGGGCATTGTATCATAATTAAGGGGTCTATCCATCAAGAAAATCTAACAATTATAAATATTTATGCCCCCAACTTGGAACACCCAAATATATAAGTCAATAACAAACATGAGGAAACTCATGGATAATAATACTATAATAGTAGGGAACTTTAATACCCCACTTACAGCAATGGACAGACCATCTAGGCAGAAAATCAATATGAAAACAATGGTTTTAAATGACACTCTGGACCAGATTGACTTAACAGATATATTCAGAAAATTTCACCCTAAAAGAGCAGAATACAGATTCTTCTCGAGTGTACATGGAACATTCTCCAGAATAGATCACATACTTGGTCACAAAGGAGCCCTCAACATGTAAAAAAGATTGAGATTATACCATGCGTATTTTCAGATCACAACACTGAAACTTGATGTCAACCACAAGAAAAAAATTTGGAAAGCCCTTAAATACATGAAGGCTAAAGAACATCCTGCTAAAGAATGAATGGGTTAACCAGGAAATAAAAGACATAATAAAAAATACATAGAAGCCAATGAAAAGGAAAACACGACAGTCGAAACACCTTGTATGCAGCAAGGGCAGTCCTAAGAGGAAAATATACTGCAATTCAGGCCTATGTCAAGAAGCAAGAAAGGTCCCAAATCACAATCTAACCTTTCACCTAAGGGAGCTGGAAAAGGAACAGCAAATAAAGGCTAAAGCCAGGAGAAGAAGGGAAATAATAAAGATTAGAGCAGAAATAAATGATATAGAAACAACAACGACAACAACAACAACAATAAAAACCCAGTAGAACAGATCAATGAAACTAAGAGCTGGTTCTTTGAAAGAATTAATAAAATTCATAAGCTCCTAACTAGACTTATCAAAAAGAAAAGACAAAGGATCTAAATAGATAAAATCACAAACAAAAGAGGATATATAACAACCAACACCACAGAAATACTAATGATTATAAGAGAATACTATGAAAAATTATATGCCAATAAACTGGACAATCTGGAGGACATGGACAAATTCCTAGAAACATACAAACTACCAAACTGAAACAGGAAGAAATAGAAAATTTGAACAGACTCATAACCAGCAAAGAAATTGAATCAGTAATCAAAGATCTCCCAACAGATGAGAGTCCTGGGCCAGATGGCTTCCCAGGGGAATTCTACCAGACATTCAAAGAAGAGTTAATACCTATTCTTCTTAAACTGTTCCAAAAAATAGAATGGAAGGACAGCTTCCAAACTCATTCTGTGAAATCAGCATTACCTTGATTCCAAAACCAGACAAAGGCTCCAAAAAAGAGTAGAATTGCCAGTCAATATCTCTAATGAACGTGGTTGCAGAAATTCTCAACAAGATATTAGCAAATCGAGTTCAACAATGCATTGAAAGATTTATTCACCACAGTCAAGTGGTAATAATTCCTGGGCTGCAAGGCTGGTTCAGTATTTGCAAATCAGTCAGTGTGCTACACCATATTAATAAAAGAAAAGATAAGAACTCTATGATCCACTCAATAGATGTGGAAAAGGCATCTGACAAAATACATCAAACTTTCTTGATAAAAACCCTCAAGAAAGTATGGATAGAATGAACATACCTCAACATCATAAAGGCCATATACAAAAGACCCACAGCTAATATCATGCTCAATGGGGAAAAACTGAGAGCTTTCCCCCTAAGATCAGGAACATGACAGGGATGTCCATTCTCACCACTATTGTTCAAATAGTACTAGAAGTCCTAGCCTTAGCAATCCGACAGCAAAAAGATATAAAAGGCATACAAATTAGCAGAGAAGACAAACCTTCATTCTTGGCAGATGACATGATACTCAGTGGAAAATCTGAAAGACTCCACCAAAATCCCACTAGAACTGAAACATGCAAAGTTGCAGGATATAAAATCAACATAAATAAATTAGTTGCATTACACCAATAATGGAGCAGCAGAAAGAGAAATCAAGGAATTGATCTCATTTACAATTGTACCAAAACCTGTAAGATAGCTAGGAATAAACCTAGCCAAAGATGTAAAAGAGATCTGTATGCTGAAAACTATAGAAAGCTTATGAAAAAGCTTATGAAAGAAACTGAAGAAGACACAAAGAAATGAAAGATATTCCATGCTTATAGATTAGAAGCACAAATATTACAATGTCTGTACTACCCAAAGCAATCTACACATTCAATGCAATCCCTATCAAAATAACACCAGCATTTAGAGCAAACAATTCTAAAATTTGTATGCAACCAGAACCAGAGAAGACCTAAAATAGCCAAAGTAATGTTCAAAGAGGAAACCAAAGTGTCGTAGTCTCTGGGTCTGGAGTTCTTTCTTGTCCAGCAAGAGAGTGGATGCAGGATTACAATGTGAGAGAGGCTAATGTCTGGGAGGAGACAAGAGCCCCGAGTAAGGGTCCTTGCTCCATCTTTATTAAAATCAGAAGGCTTACAAGAGCAATTGACATGCACAAAGAGACAATGAAACCATGAATATTAACTCATGGGTGTGAGGGAAAGGTTAGGGGTTTGGGTCAATACAAAACAAAATCCTGGTTCAGACAGATGGTTGTTTATGGCAGGCATGAGGAGCCATGACTGTTTACTTAAACTTGCCTAGGGGACAAGACATACAGAGCATGCTACCTCAGGGTCAACAAGGCACCTTCCTTTTGCTAGTTAGCTGCACTGCAGGCAACTTTGCCCTGCTGAGGCCTATAGCCCTGTTTACCTGTTTTTGTCCTTTCTTCCAGTGAAAGCAGTTTTCTGCTATTGTACTAAGTTGGGGGAGGGGAGCACTTCCACCCTGAATACCTAATCTTGGGTGTTTTCATCCTGAGATTTCCTATTCCTATACCTTTGTCCTGTACTGGGGGCCTTTGCCCTGTTTACCTAATCTATTTTACCTAATCTTGTTTACCTAATCTTGGATGCATTCATCGTGTGGCTTTCTATTTCTTTATGCCTTGTTAACTCATTGGTGCAAGTCCAGGGAATTCCTAAGCTTATTCCCCACACCAAAGCTGTGGAGGCGTCACAATTCCAGACTTCAAGCTGTATTACAAAGCTATAATCCTCAAAACACTATGGGACTGGCACAAAAACAGACACATAGATCTTGGAACAGAACAGAGAACCCAGAAATGGAAACACAAATGTATAGCCAATGACTAAGCAAGAAAGAAAAGACAGTCTCTTCAGCAAATGGTATTGGGAAAACTGGACAGCAACAAGCAGAAGAATGAAACTGGACCACTTTCTTATTCCATACACAAAAATAAACTCCAAATGGATGAAAGACCTAAATGTAAGACAAGAAACCATCAAGATCCTAGAAGAGAATACAGGCAGCAACCTCTTTGACCTTGCCTGCAACAACTTCTTACTAGACATGTCTGTCGAGGCAAGGGAAACAAAAGCAAAAATGAACTATTGGGACCTCATCAAGATAAAAACTTCACAGTAACAGGAAACAGTCAACAAACCTAACATGCAGCCTATGGAATGGGAGAATATATTTGAAAACAGCATATCTGAAAAAGGATTAGTATCCAAAATCTGTAAAGAACTTATCAAACTGAACACCCATAAAACAAATAATCCAGTGAAGAAATGGGGAGAAGGCATAAATAGACACTTTTCTAAAGAAGACATCCAGATTAAAGACACATGGAAAGATGCTCAACACCACTCATCATCAGGGAAATATAAATCAAAATCACAATTAGATACCACCTCCCACCTGTCAGAATGGCTAAAATTAACAACTCAGGAAACAACAGATGTTGGCAAGGATGTGTAGAAAGGGGATCACTTTTGCACAGTTGGGGGGAATGCAAACTGGTGCAGCCACTCTGGAAAACAGTATGGAGGTTCCTCAAAAAATTAAAAATAGATCTACCCTACAACGCAGCATTTGTACAACTAGTTTTTTATCCAAATGATCCAAAAATGCTGATTCCAAGGGGCACATGCACCCCAATGATATAGCAGCATTATCAACAATAGCCAAATCATGGGAAGAGTCTAAATGTATGTATATATATATATACATACATACAATGGAATATTACTCGGTGTTCAAAAAAAATGAAATCTTGCCATTCACAACAACATGGATGGAACTAGAGTGTATTACACTAAACAAAGTAAGTCAGTCAGAGAAAGACAAATATCACATGATTTCACTCATGTGGAATTTAAGAAACAAAACAATTAACATAGGGGAAAGGAAAAATAAGATAAAAACAGAGAGGGAGGCAAACCCTAAGAGATTCTTAAATACAGAGAACAAACTGAGGGTTGATGGAGCGGTGGGGGGGATGGGCTAAATGGGTAATGGGCATTAAGGAAGGCACTTGATTGGATAAGCACTGGGTGTTATAAGTAAGTGATGAATCGCTGGATTCTGCTCCTGAAGCCAATACTAAACAGTATGTTAACTAACTTGAATTTAAATAAGTAAAAAGAAAAAGAAAATAAGAATAGCATCTTGCCATCTGCAACAACATGGATGGACCTAGATGGAATTATGCTAAGTGAAATAAATCAGAAAGAGAAAGATAAACAATATATGATTTCATTTATATGTGGAATCTGAAAAACAAACAAAAAGCAGAAACAGACCCATCAGTACAAAGAACAAACAGGTAGTTACCAGAGGGGTAGGGGGTGGGGGTGGGGGTATGGGCAAAATTGCGAAGATAACAGGTGTGGGAGATAACAGGCCTCCAATGATGGAATAAGTCATGGGGATAAAAGGTACAACGTAGGGAATATAGTCAATTGTATTGTAATAGTGTTACGTGGTGACAGATCACAGCTACACTTGTGGTTAGCATATCATAATATATAGACTTGTGGAATCACTATGTTGTATATCTGAAACTGACACTATGTTGTGTATCTGAAACTGTCAACTTTAGTTGAATAAATAAAAAGGAATACAAACTCTGAAGTATGTCTGCAGCTGGCACAGATTCAGCTAAACACTTAAGACTTTCAAGCTGTATAGCACAGCATAAGAACCAATTATAACTCTAATCCTTTGATTTCACAAAGGACTTAAATTATAATTCGTATATACTGTAAGTCTTAAAAAGGTGAAAAATTCTAAAAAGAAAATTAAAAGTGTTAAAATGAAAGCATGTTTGAGCCTAATATGTCCACTTCAGTTATTCAACATGATTAAGGATGTAACTTTGTGACTATAATAGAAAATTAACTATATGTTTGGCTGCCTTTTACATTTTCCTTTTTATTTCTTCCTTGTCCCCATCCTTAAAAACTTCAAGCCCCGTTCTATCTCGGAGACTTTGTAATTGTTGACTCTGCCTAGACTGTGCCCTGTTTCCATGTCGATGTGTTGACTATTTTTATTTCAGTTCAATTTACTTGTTTACTTGGTTATTGGCAATCTCCTCCTCAAGACTGTAATTTTATAAGAGCAGTGAACTCTATCTTGTCTGCTATTGTATCCCAGTACAGACAACTGTGTTTCTACATTTAGTAGATAATAGCTAGCACATAGTAGATAATAACTATTTGCAGTACTAAAAATAAAGAGTGGCTCCAAATAGAGTCACTTGTGCTAAGCCCCACCAAGACTTAATACCTGACCTAATTGCAGTTTTAGCTTCTCTCAAGAGTGGTGTTTTAAACCAGTCAGTTTGTAATTTCCTGAGCAACACTAAACACTCGTGAGGTCATCTATATGGTAAGATCCCCTGCTTTTCCCTCACAGAAAGATAACCTTGCCTGAGACAATTCTTTCTTTTCTTTTGCTAATAACCTCTTTGCCCAGTCCCATTTCTGACTATAAAAGCCTTCTGTTTTATACAGCTCTTCAGAGCTCCTTTTTATTTGCTAGGTGGAATGCTGCCTGACTCAGGAATTGTTGAATAAAGCCAATTAGATATTTATATTTACTCAGTTGAAATTTTGTTGTTTCACAATATTATGCCAGCAATGGGATCCAAAGCAAGCTTCTGATGGCCTTTGGAGACAATGAGAAGCACAGGTCAACCCATTGAATTCACTGTCTTTCTTACTATTTATGAGGGTCATGGGTAAGTTCTCTTGGTTCTGAGCTCTGCTCTCTTGCCATCAAGCTCCTGATCTAATTGGCTTTCTGGTCAGTGTCCCATTTGATTGGAAACCCCAGCGCTTGGTTTTGTCCCTGGAGCCCCAGATTCCATGTTGGAACTGCTAGGGGCAGCTACGGTTTCCCATTTGTTTGGAATTGGTTCACAGTTCCATTTGCTGAGTTCTTCTGATTTAATTCTTCTTCTCAGTCCAAAGTTCTACAGGACTTGTTGGTGGTTACAGTATAGAATCAGACTGGGTCTGTTTTAAAAACCAAATGAGGTCCAGGGTTGGACCGGGTCTGATTTGAGCCGGACTGGGTCCAGTAAATGCTCTTTCTAACAGGGATCTCTGAAGCCAGAAAGCTGCAAAAACTGATGGGGAAGTGTCAAGCATTTAAAGAATGTTAGAGCACTTGGCACATCAGGAACACTCCCATGACAGGATAAGTTGGTCATGTAACTGGTCAGATTAGGTTTCCTACCAACCTCAAGAAAATTTCCATGCAATGAATGTAAAACACCCCACAATTCCAAGTCCCACAGTACATCCCTCTTAGGTATTAGCATGTCTCTGAGAAACCCAAAAGCCTAGCTTAAAAAAAAATGGGTTCCTTTATATCCAAAGGGTTGACTGTGCCACCCTTTGGCACACCTATTTTATGTATGAAGAATATGGTCCTGTAGGCTATAGATATTTTTAGAAATGGCAAAATCTTACTAAACACACCTAGAGTTACGGTGGCCATTATGAGGAATGTTTCAATTAGGTTTGATCATTTGAGAAGTGCACTTAAAAGTAAGCGTTCCCAGATTAAGCAGAATGGGATATCTCTTTTAATTGTCATGGAGAAGCCTCCAAAAGGTTCAAAATTCCAGAATGGCTTCATTGAAAGATACATTGCAAAAGGTTAATGAAAAAGATAAAAAAGTACCTAAAATGAAAGACTGTAAGACTGTGAGAAGTAACTCCTACTGTTTCCCTTTCCCCTCCTTTTATTTGAGTACTCACTCTAGGAATGTTCTAAGTCACTTTTCCACTCTGAAGAGACTATTAAAAAACTACTTTTTAAAAATAAGACCACCCAAGACTACAGGCAAATCTCTTTAGGTGTCTTTTACTCCCTGGTCAAAGACCATACTAAGGGCTGTAGTTAAAGAATTGTTTTCAACGCATGGAGGATCCCCAGAAGTTTTTATAAGTTGATTACGTCCTGGGGCACCTGGGTGGCTCAATTGGTTAAGCATCCGACTTCAGCCCAGGTCATGATCTCTCGGTTCATGAGTTTGAGCTCCCGTCAGGCTCTGTGCTGACAGCTTTGGGCTCTGCATCTGCCTCTCTCTCTTCCCATTGCCTGCTCACACTCTGTTTCTCTCAAAAATAAATGAACATTAAAAAATTAAAAAAAATAGATTACCTCCTGGGGTGCCTGGGTGGCTCAGTTGGTTAAGCGTCCAACTTCAACTCAGGTCATGATTTCACAGTTCCTGAGTTTGAGCCCTGCATCAGGTTCTGGACTGACAGCTCGGAGCCTGGAGCCTGCTTTGGGTTCTATGTCTCTTTCACTCTCTGCCCCTCCCCCATTCATGCTCTCTCTCTCTCTCTCTCTCTCTCTTAAAATAAATAAACATTAAAAAAATAAAAAGATAGATTACCTCCTGAGTCTTATCAAGAAAAGAAATTAAAATTTCACATTGGCCCTTCCTTTCCAAATCCAGACCAATTGGTTAGTGATCCTTCTCTCCAGGGGATAGCTATTGCCTTCTTGCTTGTCTGGTTTTATGTTCTAAGAATGTGCCTTGTATTTCTGCCTGCTTGGGGCATATAGATTGTAGGTTCTGTCTTTGGCTGTCTTTGGAAGTGACTCTACATCTTGTGAAGTTAGTATATTTTGCACTTTCTTTGAGGATGCCTCTTGGTTCCATGAGGTTGTTTAATACCACCAGAAATATTTACCATTTTATCTGGCTGAAACTTGACAAGATATTTGAAAAGATTAATACTTTATGATAAGATATTTGGCCAAATTTTAAGGTTGTATTCACAATCTGATAGGAATATTTTTAATGTCTTCCTAAATAAAGGTCTTCTTAAGGTCTCTCCTAAGAAAACTGTACACTGAGGGAAAAATAAAATATTCCAACATAGGGTGTTGATATCACTTAGGCAGCAATCCAATTCTCTGAGGAATTAAAAACAGTTATTTTGCAAATCTAGTCTTTACAGGACCAGCAATGTGGCTCAAAGTCCACACTAATCATCTTTAGCAATCCCCAAACCTCCCCTATCTATCTCAAAAGGCTTGTAAGTATTGTAAAAATTCTGGCCTTAAGGAAACAAACTTCTTGGAGCAGCTTGCATTTTTTTCTATGCCTTTCATATGTAAATGTTCTACCTGGTCTTCTCCAGAATTCTTGTAAAAACTGTCTTTTTTATGCATACTTCGGGGAGGAAATTTTTATTAAAAAAAGAAGAAGGGGAGGTCATTTGGAACTTGATTTTTCAAGGACAAAGACAAATCTTGTGTCTGTAGGCCTTTGTCTGTATTAGATTCTAATCCTGTTAATTATCTTTGAAGTCTTGTTATATGCCTATGAACTGGACCAGATCCTGAATCCAAGTTTCCTCAAATATCTGGCTATGACTCCCCAAACTAGCATTTCCAATTTTCTCCCAATATATGACCTTTGTGTCTGGTTTCTGTCATTTAGCATTATATTTTAAGGTTTCATGTTGTAGCACGTATCACTATTTTATTCTTTTTATGGCTGAATACTATTGCATTGTATGATTATACCACAATTTGTTTATCTATTTACTAGTTGATGGAAATTTGGATGACTTTAATTTTTATATTAATTCTTTGGCTGTTACAAATAGTGCTATAAAACATTTGTGTACACATTTCTGTTTTGTTTTTAATTCTCTGAAATTGCTGGGTATTATGGTAATTCTACTTTTACATTTTGAGAAACTGCTAACTTGTTTTAGACAATGACTGTACCATTTAAATTTTCACTAGCAATGTATGAGAGTTCCAATTTGTTTTTGTTTTTTAAGTATAATGTTTGTTTATTTTTGTGAGATAGAGAGCGAGCAGGGGAGGGGCAGAGAGAGAGGATCCAAAGAAGGCTCTGCACTGACAGCAGCAGTCCTGACGTGGAGCTCGAACTCACAAACCATGAGATCATGACCTAAGATGAGGTCGAATGCTTAACCGATTGAACCACCCAGGTGTCCTGAGAGTTCCAATTTCTTCACATCCTCACCAACACTTATAACTATCTTTTTCTTATCATTAGAGCCATCACAGTGGGAGTGATATAGTATAACATTTTGTGGTTTTTCTCTGCAGTTTTCTAATGACTAATGATATTGAGCATCTTTTCATGTGTTTTGTGGCTATTTGTATATTTTCTTTGGAGAAATGTCTATTCAACTCCTTTGTTAATTTTTACAGTTGGACTATCTTTTTGTTGTTGAGATATAAGAGTTTCTTTTTAAAATTTTTTTAATGTTTTATTTATTTTCAAGAGAGGGAGAGGGAGAGGGAGAGGAGAGAGTATGAGTGGGGGAGGGGCAGAGAGAGAGGGAGACGCAGAATCTGAAGGCTCCAGGCTCTGAGCTGTCAGCACAGAGCCCAGTGCGGGGCTCAAGCTCAGGAACTGTGAGATCATGATCTGAGCCAAAGTCAGACGCTTAACCAACTGAACCACCCAGGCACCCTGAGTTTAAGAGTTTCTTACATATTCTCTATACTAGATTCTTATCAGGTATGTAATTTTCAAGTATTTTTAATATGCTTTTCAAATGTTATCTCTAATTCTGTGGGTTGTATCACTTTCTTAGTGATGTGCTTTGGTGCAGAAAATTTTTATTTTTGTTAAACCCAATTTTTAAAAAAATTGTTTTTGGAATCTAAGAATCAATTGCAAATCCAAGGCCATGGAGATTTATCCCTATGTTTTCTTCAAAGAGTTTTTATAGTTTAGCTCTTACAGTTAAATATTTGAACAATTTTGAGTTAATTTTTATCTATGGTGCGAGGTAAGGATCCAGCCTTTCTTTTGTATGTAAATATCTAGTTATTACATCATCAATTATGGAAAAGACTACTTTTTTCGCCATTGAATGGCCTTTGCACCATTCTCAAAAACCAATTTACCATAGAGGTAAGGGTTTATATCTGCACTCTAAATTTTATTTTATTGGCCTATACATTTATCCTTATGCTAGTACCACAGTATTTTGATTACTGTTGCTTTGTAATAATTTTTGAAGTTGGGAACTATCCTTCAATGTTACTACTCTTTACAATTTTTTTTGTGTATTCTTGATCTCTTGTAATTTTATATGAATTTTAGAATCAGCTTTCCATTTCTGCAAAAAACGCTATTGGAATTTTGTTAGGGACTATTATGAATCTGTACATCTCTTTGGGGAGTATTGTCTTAACAATATTAAGTCTTCTAATCAATGAATGTAGATACATTTTTATTTATTTAGGTTTTTGATTTCTTTAGCAATGTTTTGTATATCCAGTGTACAAATCTTGTACTTCGGTGGTTAAATTTATTCCTAAGTATTTTATTATTTTTTATGATATTGTGAATGGATTTTTTTCTTAATTTTATTTTCAGATTTCATTACTTATGTTTAGAAATTTATTTTTGTATGTTAGTCTTGTATCCTGCAACTTTGCTAAATTTGTTCATTAACTCTAGCCATTTTTTTTTAATATTTAAAGACGATGTTTTAGCTTACCATGTAAATAAGTTTGGAAATAACAGTACATTCAGTATAAGCAGTTTTAGTACTGCAATTTTATATATGAGAGAGGAGTAGAGAAAAGAGTATCAAAGGAATTTCTACTACAGAGAAATAGTTAACATAGGCCAGGGTGACATGAGGCATCACCATGAGGAAGGAAGTTGGAGAAAAGTCTTATGCCTGCAGCCCTGAGAATCCTTAGGTGGGACCTGGGAAGACAGGAGGTGGCTGTGGTGACTGGAGAACAGGCTGCTGAGGAGCGCCATGCTCTGTTGCTGCCATACTTTTTTTTTTTTGGTCTTACATCCACATTGACACTGTGGTTCTTTAGTGCCATAATATTTGAGAATTTTTCAAGATAAGCAGTAATAGCCATTTAATATGTTTTAAAATGCTTTCGCGGAGGAGGGGCAAGATGATGGAGAAGGATGGAGCTCTGTAATTTTCTCCCGCCTGCATCTATCAAACTAAGAAGGACTGAAGCCACAATACTCTGATCTGCAAGAGTGGGAGGAAAACACATTGTCCACAAAGAAGACAGCCTCATAGGTGCCTGGTGAGTGCATACTGAGGAAATAAAAAGGGGCCAGGGCCCAGAGGCTCGGAGGGGAGCCCCCCCCCCACCAGCGCAGAGCTGCAGAGAGTGCACAGAGCTGGGGAGAGCCGAGGGGAAGAGAAAGAGAGACTGAAAATGCTCATTGAGCTGTCTCTAGAGAAGAGAAAAACCTCGGCCTGGGACGGAGGCAGATCCTATCATCCCATCTATAACCTCAGGGTGCTAGGAGAGAGACCCGTCCCCTTTAGCTGGGGCATTTTCCTTGGTTGTGCTCAGCGCGCTGACTCCAGATGGAGCCAGGAGAAGCTGCTCCCCGACTCCCCCTACTTGATCCTGGGTAGGAAGCTGCCCGCCTGAGGAGTACATCTCATCTCGGGCGGTAGGATTAAAGTGCATGGACTAGGATTTGGAAACGAGGCGGGGCGTGGAAAATGCAACTTGGCCTGCCCGTGGCCCAGGGAGATCGGACCCAGAAGAGTGCCTTGCAACGCTTGGTTCAAGAAGGGATTGGGTAGCTGCCATTCATCTCCCCAAAACCACCAAGGCAGAGCCTCGGGGAGCAGCCAGCAGGACCTGCAGTGGAGGCGAGACCGACTACACCAAACCACGCACATCTGTGCTGGAGAGCTGCCTTTTTTTTTTTCTTATTCCTTGTCTCCTCCCTCCCCCTCCACCCAGCCCAGGAAAGACCAACATTGATGCATTGCTCTGATTAGATCAATTGTTGGTAATCAGATATATTTTCCCTTATCTCATTCTTATCTCTCCCCTTCTCTGATTTTATGCTGTTTGACTGTCCTTTGTCTTTTGTTGTTTTTGTCCCCAACCCCATTTTTTTCCTTTTTTTCTTTTCTTTTTTTTTCGTTCCCCTTTTGGTTTGCTTGTTTGTTTGATTTTTTTGTGCATTTGCATGCTTTTGTTCTCTGTGTGTTTGTCTGTCAGTTTTCCTTTTGAGGACTCCCTCAAGAAACAAGCCAAAGTACACATGGTGGAGAGTCCGAAATATGATTGAGTAGGGAAATAAAATAACCAAAGGCACACAAGAGAAACCGTGAGACACCATTAAAAGAACACTTTCTGAACAGACAGGCCCTGGACAGTCAATGAACCTCCTTTAATATAGCAAAACTAACAGGTGCAGAGTGAATAACGAGCTTATAAAACTGACAAGAGACAGAAAACTAGCCAAAATGATGAAACAGAAGAACTCTCCTCTAAGGAAATCCCAGGAAGAAGTCACAGCCACAGAACTGCTCAAAACAGATATAAGCAACATAACAGAGCAAGAATTTAGAACAATTGTCATAAAATTAATTGCTGGACTTGAAAAAAACATCAAAGAAGCTATTGATACACAGACTAGGGACCTTCAAAATAGTTGTGATGAGATAAAAAAGGCTACAAATGCAGTGCATAATAAAATGGAGGCGGCCACTGCACGGATTGAAGAGGCAGAGAGGAGAATAAGTGAATTAGAAGACACAGATATAGCAAAAGAGGAAGCCGAGAAAAAGAGAGAGAGATTGATCCAGGAGCACGAAAAGAGAATTCGAGAACTGAGTGATACAATCAAACGGAACAATATCCGTATCATAGGAATTCCTGAAGATGAAGAAATAGAAAAAGGTCCTGTAGGTGTGCTTGATCAAATTGTAGCTGAGAACTTCCCAAATATGGGGAAAGAAATAGACATTGAAATCCAAGAGGTGCATAGAACCCCCTTAAGACGTAACTTGAATCGAGCTTCGGCACAACATATCATAGTGAAACTGGAAAACTATAAAGATAAAGAGAGAATTCTGAAAGCAGCTAGGGATAAAAGGACCCTAACATACAAAGGGAAACCTATCAGAGTGGTTCCAAACCTATCTACTGAAACTTGGCAGGCCAGAAGGGAATGGCAGGAAATCTTCAATGTGATGAACAGGAAAAATATGCAGCCAAGAATCCTTTATCCAGCGAGCCTGTCATTCAAAATAGAAGGAGAGATAAAGGTGTTCCCAAATAGACAAAAATTGAGAGAATTAGTCACCACCAAACCAGCCCTATAAGAAATCCTAAGAGGGACTCTATGAGGAAAATGTTGCAAGGAATACAAGGTACCAGAGACACCACTACAAACATGAACTCTACAGAGAACACAATGAACCGAAACCTACATTTTTCAATAATAACACTGAACATAAATGGACTGAATGCTCCAATCAAACGACACAGGGTAGCAGAATGGATCAAAAAACAAAATCCATCTATTTGCTGTCTACAAGAGACTCATTTGAGACCTGAAGTCACCTTCATATTGAAAGTAAGGGGTTGGAGAAATATCTATCATGCTACCGGTAGTCAAAAGAGCCGGAGTAGCCATACTTATATCAGACAAACTGGACATTAAAGTAAAGGCAGTAACAAAAGATGAAGAAGGACATTATATAATAATTACAGGGTCTCTCCATCAGGAAGAGCTAAGAATTATAAACATCTATGCGCCGAATTTGGGAGCACCCAAATACATGAAACAATTAATCACAAACAGAAACAATCTTATTGATAAGAATGTGTTAATTGCAGAGGACTTTAACACTCCACTTACAGCAATAGATAGATCAACCAGACAGAAAATCACTAAAGAAACAATGGATCTGAACGACACATTGGAACAGATGGAATTGATAGATATATTT
>CM053570.1:11879991-11953448 GCA_028646485.1 Cryptoprocta ferox
CATGGAAAGAGCCTAAATGTCCATCAACTGATGAATGGATCAGGAAGATGTGGTTCATCTATACCATGGAATACTACACGGCAATGAGAAAGAATGAAATCTGGCCATTCGTAGCAACATGGATGGACCTCGAGGGGGTCATGTTAAGCGAAGTAAGTCAGGCGGAGAAGGACAGATACCATATGTTTGCCCTCACTGGTCTAACAGGAGAAACCTAACGGAGGACCATGGGGAGGGGAAGGAGGAAAAAGAGGGAGAGGGAGGGAGACAGCAAGAGAGACTCTTGAATACTGAAAACAAACTGAGGGCAGAAGGGGGAGGGGGAAAGGGGAAGGGGGATGACGGTCATGTTGGAGGTCACTTGTGGGGAAGAGCACTGGGTGTTATATGGAAAGCAACCTGACAATAAACTATAATGTTAAAAAAATAAATAAATATGTAGAGGAGCCAAGGACCCATTTGAAGAAAGCATCTCACATCTCTGATATTGTGGTGAGCCATATTCAAGTTGGAGTCAGGACATTTACTCACAAACTAAGCCCAAGATGCAGAGCTTGGTTCATTGGGGGTTACACGGGTATCAATATCTCCATAATGCACCTCCTGGATTTTTTCCAAAACTTGATGTTATTGGTTTTGCTGGAATTCGTTAACTTCTTTTGGCTAGAGGTTCAAAAATAAAGAAGGTTGTGTATCCACCTGGGTTCATGGGATTAGCTGCCTCTTTTTCCTATCCACTGTATTTGTCTAGGTCCGTGTGAGGAAATTATATGACTGGATTTACAAGGATACATAGTCATAGAAAATTTGTGGAAGGTGAACTTTCAAAAGCCAGGAAATGTGAAGAATTCACCTGGAAATATGTAGAATGCTCCATGCTCTGCCCATTTTAATCAGTTATAGGTAAACATTGGTAACTCCGTATAGTAAACCAGTATTTTGACAGCAAAATGGCAGAGAAGTCAGTACTGAATGTAGTAAATTGGCTTTCTTCTTCAGGAAAAACTATACTAGGCCTGTTGTTATCTCGGGTCATCACTCAAGACATAATATAGTCTATATTAGATTTTTAAAAATAATATATGAGAGCTCTTTTATCATATCACAGACAATATTATAATTTTTTAAAACTTCTTATTTAAGTAGAAGATGTGTTATATTTTAACTATAGTTTGTTATAGTTTTGCTCTTATAGCTATTTATTTTGCACTTAAAAATTAATAATAAAGGGGCCAACTGGGTGGCTTAGTTGGTTAAGCATCCAACTTAGGCTCAGGTCATGATCTCACGCTTCGTGAGTTTGAGCCCTGCATCGGGCTCTCTGCTGTCAGCACAGAGCCCACTTCGATCCTCTGTGTCCTTCTCTCTCTGCCCCTCCCCCATGTTCTCTCTCTCAAAAATAAACATTTAAAAATATTAATAGTGAAGTAGAATCTTTTCCAGAAGTGTATAGATAATTTACATATTTTTTGTGTGAAAATTCTACCTTTTTATTCCCTTTATGTTATTTTTATATTTATATTAAGTTTTTGTTTAAACTCCATTTAGTTACCATTCATGTAATTTTAGTGTCAGGTGTTAAAACCAGGGATTCAACACTTAAATACGACACTTGGTGTTCACCACAAGTACACTCCTTACACATTATCTCCAATTTTCCCCATCCCCCCACCTATCTCCTCTGTAGTAACCATCAGTTTGTTCCGTGTAGATAAGAGTCCACTTCTTGGTTTTCCTCTTTTCTTCCCCTATAATTGCTTTTTTTTTTAGTTTCTTCAATTCCACATATAAATAAAATCATATGGTATTTGTCTTTCCCTGACTGACTTATATCACTTAGCATGATACACTCTAGCACCATCCACATCATTGCAAATGGCAAGATTTCATTCTTTTTTGATGGCTGAGTAATATTCCATTGTAGATATGCGTGACTTTTTCTTTATCCATTTGTCAGTCAGTGGACATTTGAGCATTTTCCATAATTTTGCTATTATAGATAATACTGCTGTAAACATTGGGGTGTGTGTATCCCTTTGAATTAGTATTTTTGTATTCTTAGGTAAATACCTAGTAGTCCAATTTGCTGGATCATAGGGTACTTCTATTTTTAACTTTTTGAGGAACGTTCGTTGTTTTCCACAGTAGCTGCACCAGTTTGCATTTGCACCAAGAGTGTAAGAGGATTCCCCTTTCTCTGCAGCCTCTTCAACACCTGTTTTTTCTTGTGTTGTTGATTTTAGCCATTCTGATAGGTATGAGGTGACATCTCATGGTAGTTTTGATTTAGATTTCCCTGAGGATGAGTGATGTTGAGCATCTTCATGTCTCTGTTGGCATCTGGATGTCTTCTTTGGAAAAATGTCTATTTGTGTCTTCTGCCCATTTTTAATTACATCATTTGTTTTTTAGGTGTTGCGTTTTATAAGTTCTTTATATATTTTGGATATTCACCCTTTATCAGATATGTCATTTGGAAATATCTTCTCCCATTCTGTAGGTTGCCTTTCAATTTTGTTGATTGTTTCCTTCGCTTTTTAGAAGCTTTCTATTTAGATGAAGCCCCAGTAGGTTATTTTTGTTTTCATTTCCCTTGCCTTGGGAAACATATCTAGTAAGAAGATGCTGGGACCAATGTCAAAGAGGTTACTGCCTGTGTTCCCCTCTAGGTTTTAATGGTTTCCTGTCTCACATTTAGGTCTTTCATCTATCTTGAATTTATTTTTGTGTACGGTGTAAAAAGGGGGTCCAGTTTCATTCTTTTGCATGTTGCTGTCCTGTTTTCCCAATGCTATTTGTTCAAGACACTGTGTTTTTCTCATTGGATATTCTTCCCTGTTTTGTCAAAGATTAATTGACCATATAGTTGTGGGTTCATATCTGGCTTTTCTAATCTGTTCCTATTAATCTATGTGTCTGGGTTTTTTTTTTTTATGTTTTCCATTTCTTTGTTGAACTTCTAATTTTGTTCTTGTATTGTTTCCCTGATATTAGTAAATTATCTCTGTTCTATTGTAGTCTCTGCCCATACTTGGAACAAATAACTTAAATATTTTTAGGGTCATTTCTGTATCTTCATTTCTTTGGAGCCCAGTACCAGAGATTTACTGAATTCCTTTGGTGGAGTCATATTTCCATGATTCTTCATGATCCCTATAGTCTTGCGTGTGTGTTGGCACATTTGAAAAAGCAGTCCCTCCTTCAGACCTTATGGACCTCTTTCAGACTTTATGGACTTCCAGACTTTAAAGGAAACCATTCACTCATGTGTGACGACATGCTGGATCATGGATCAGGTGGTACAAGGTGCCAAGTGTGCGGATATATGGTGGCACTGGATTCTGGGGGACATGCCAGTGGACTTCACAGCACTGACATTTGTATGGTCCTTGGCCAGCACTACAGGGGGTCTTCAGTGGCTGTAAGGGCAGTTGGGGTCCTCAGCAGCACCTTCAAACCCAGTAGCTAGGGACCAGGGTAAGTGGCAGTGGTGACTAGGGCCAGCAGTGTGCACACACTTGGCTGCAGGGGCCAGCTTCTGGTTCCTCTGTAGGGGCAGGAGCCATTTTCAGACACATGCACAGTGATGGAGGCCAAAGCAGGTGGCAAGAGCCAAGGTCAACTATAGACTTATTGGTAGCTGTAGAGGTCCTGGCTGCTCGCATATGCTCCTATGGCTGTATGCCCTCCCTCTGGGTGTGCATATTGCAGGGGAGGTTGATGATGGGGGGGACAGAATGGGGGCCATGCAGATGCACAACTGAAGGGACTAGCAACAGGTGGGCACAGTGATGCTGGCCAGTGATGGAAGGCAGGACTGATCTGGGCTCACAAGCAGCTGTGAAGGCCTTGGCTGTTGGTATGTTCACTTGTGGCTGTACACTTTTCCCTCGGGCATGTGTGCTATAGTGGAGGTGGGTGATAGGCCAGTGTGTGGAGGTGCACAGCGGGAGGGGCTGTGAGCATGAGCATAAGCATGAGTGTGAGCATGGCAGTGAGGATCAGTGGGGGGAATCTAGAGTGTCCTCTTCCACTCACACAGCCATAGAGGGCTTGGATGACTGTTGGTGTGGTTCCTGGGATCCAGCAAAGAAGTGTAAGGGAGCAAGGAGGGACCCATATGGCTGGCTTTAGCAAACAGGAATATTTATGGGGCAGAAAAGTGGCAAAATCTGGGTCTCTGGTGGTTGTGCTGGCCATTGGCTTTGTTGGTGGCAAAATGTGCTGAGGTTGTCTGCAGAGCAGTTCTCTCTGAACTGCAGTTATTCTCACTGTGCATCTGTTAATAATAGCTTCTGCTTCTTCCTAACCAGCTCTCTATGTCTCAGCTTTGCCAGTTTGGCTGGGGTGAAAACAGGGTGGGATCTTTGCACAGTGCCCTGAGAGACTAGAGAAGTTGGTTGCTCACTTCAGTATTGCTTTCCTTGGGAGAACTCTTTCTAGCTGCGAAGTTACTTCTTGGTCCTGAACAATGCTGGCTGGTGGAATGGGATGATGAAGACAAAATGAAGATGTCTGCTTTCTCTTTTCAAGTTTTTTTTTTCCACTCTGTTGCTTAAACTTCTTAAGTGGACTCTGGAGGTCTTCCGGAAATGATTTTTTTTTTAATGGATAACTGTCCAATTGTTGATCTTTGAGGAGGAGCACAGAAGCTGGGTTCTTCTACATTGTCATTTTTCTACTTCCATTTTCTACTTTCTTTGTCTTTTTTTTTAAGGGGGGGGGGCATGCAAGTTGGAGAGAGGGGCAGAGGGAGAGAAAGAAAATCTAATGCAGGCTCCACGCCCAGTGCAGAACCTGTTGTGGGGCTCAATCCCACAACCCTGGAATCATGACCTGCGCTGAAATCAAGAGTTGGATGCTCAACCTACTGAGCCCCCCGGGTGCCCCCACATTATTTGTCTTAATGCAAGTGTATGTGGGTACGTGTGTATTTCTGTGTTTTCTCTCTTGTTCTATGAGTCTATTTCTTTATGTATTAGCCAATATCAGCACCTTATCATCAGTAGCTTTTATATCTTATTGGCATATATTCAATAGAACAAGTCCTCCCACCTTGTCTCTTTAAATAGAGTCTTAGCTGTTTTGGCCATTTTTGTACAACTTTTATAATCAGATTGTTATTGTCCACATATATGTGTGCACACACATAAACACACACACATACACATACACAAGGAACTTGGACTTTAATTGAGTTTTATGAATCATGAATATGATCTCTTGCCATTTATTTAGGTCTTTATTAATTTCCCTTACTAATATACTCTAGTTTTCTTCATAGGGATCTTGTACATTTTTAAAGATTTGTTCCTAGGTACTATAGGTTTTTTGCAGTTTCAACTATAATATATTAGTATTTTGTTTGCTGCTGATATATGAACACAAGTTGCTTTTGTGTATTTACTGTATCCAGAAATTTTGCTGAGCTCATTTTTTGTTGTAATAATTAACTATAGGTTCTTTTGGAATTCCTACATGGAAAAGAATATGATCTATGAATAATGACAGGCTTGTTTTTGTTTCTAAATATACATCCAATATAAATTTAATCTGCTTTTTAAAAAATTTGGGGGGCCTGCGTGGCTCAGTTGGTTAAACGTCCAACTATTGATTTCATCTCAGGTAGGTCATGATCTCACGGTTGGTGAGATCGAGCCCCTCACAGAGCTCTGCGGTGACAGCGCAGAGCCTGCTTGGGATTCTCTCTCTCCCTGTCTCTCTGCCCCTCCCCCCTCAAAATAAATAAATAAACATAAAAAAGGATTTAAAGCTTTTCTGTAATGGCTAGAGTTTTATTTTAAGAGTTTTATCTTTTTAATAGAACTCAATACTGTATTCATAGCATAACTAGGTTAGGCACAAAGATGGAAGCTTCTCCTTTACTGAATCAGAGAATTAAAGGTAGAAGAAGTTCAGTACCTGGGACAGCTCATTGGAACTGCAGCGTGTTTCGGCTGTGTGGAAAACAGCTTTTATCCTAAGAATGTGAGATTTACATAGTTGGCTATATCTAATTAAAACAACATTATTATTGGAGCATTCTTGCCATTTTTTTGGTCATCTTTTTCTGTTGGAGCTATGAAATCAACTTTATAGTTTCAAGTTTTTCATTGAAATAGGAGTCAATTTTGTAAACTAAAAATCAGAGGCAAGGAGATTAACCCAAAGGAAGATATTGGTAAACATCACCCAGCATCTTGGAGAGTAGGGAAATTGTTGCAGGATTTTATTCCACTTGCCTTTGCCCAAACACAGCATTCAGATTTGATGTTTTTAATCAGAGACTATTCTAGAATGTCATTAGGGAGTTTGTTTAAAACCACTGGATATATATGAACTTAGCATGTTTCTCCAATTTTAATAACAATATTGATAAAAAGCATTTTCTTTCTTCCTCCATTCCTTTCATTCTTTTTCTCTTTTCTTCTATAGATATTTCCATCTTCTGAGGGCACTGTGAGAAAAATACTGATGAAGAAGAGGAAACTGAACTTCTCATGGATTTGGACAAGAACTGCCCTAATGATGATGTTATGTTTCAGTAACACTAAAGAAGACCAAGGTAAGCAAGAGTAGAGTTTTACAGTAACTAGAGTTTTAAAAGATTAAAAATCTTTTGGGAACCAGAGGGCCATTTAAATAGTTTATTTTTGTAAAATAAATTGGCTAATCATAATTAACAAGTGAGAAATCTAAATTCTCCAGGAAATATTTTTAAAAACTATTAATAGTCTACACATCCCCCCAAGCCATGTTGCAATAAGGGGAGCAATCTTATGCTAAATTTAGTGGATTGAAAAGATACAAAGAAGCCTGGGTTTTTGTGCTATGATCCATGATATTACCTCTGGATTGCTTACTTCTGGGCTTCTCAATATTTTAGAAGAAATACATTTTTAAGGCACTTAAGAAATAGAATTTTTAAGGCACTTTAGAAGGTTTCTCAAACTCCCAGATAAATATTTTCCTCTTAAGAACATAAGGTAGTGGTCAGGAAAATGACAATGGAGTAGCCCTAGGCTCATCTCATCTCATGAAACACAACTAGAGAACTACCAAATTATACTAAACACCCCAGAAATTGGCATGAAGACTGATAGAACAAACTCCACAACTAAAGGGAGAGAAAAGGGCAAATCAAAGAAAGTAGGAAGTGTGGAGATGTGTTTAGGGGAGAAATGGATCACAGGTAGTATGGCGGGGAGGGAGCCATGGTCACAAAGAGGGAAAGAGGGAGGAGGCCACAGGGGAATGCACAAGGGGAACGTTTATCCATTGGCTTGCATACAAGAGGGGCTGAATTTCATGAGTTCTTGCAACCAGCCAGGCTTAAAGCCTGGAGTTTTAAAGGTCTAGGAGCTTTGCTGGGATAGAGCCTGGAGGGCACTGCACTTCCTTTGGAGAGAAGGCAGACAAACAATCCAGTGATAGACAGCATGGTAACAGTGATCTGAAGAATGCTTGGGACACACTGGGGGAGATTATTCGCTCTTCTTGGAGTGCATCCCTGAGAGGCAGAGTTCAGGAAGACACTTCTCTGGGAAGAAAGGAGCCAGCCAGAGCCATTTCCTTTCCCTGCCTTATCCTTTCAGCATAAATACAGAGCCACCTGAGGGAAGCAGTTGCAGCTCAGCCCTGACACTGATTGCCTAGCTTGCATACACGAAGACCCATCCCCCTTGCTGTGGCGTGACTGCCCTTCTCATTCAAGCTTGCTTCAGTCCCAAGGTGGTAGGCCCCTCCCCAGGAAGACCAGCACAAGCCCCTGCCCACACCACATTCCCTGACCAGAGATTTCTGCAGGGCCTCAGTTCTGGTGGAGATGTTTTCAGGTATCATTTCATAAGCAGACCAGAGCACACCTAGTTAAAACTTGCCACACACAGGCCAGGGACCAAACACTGCCCACAGCAGGCTAGAAGATCCTCTGCAGATGACTGGCCTGAAAGATAGAGCAGCTAAAACACATCAGCAGAGCACATCCAGCACACACTGGAGATGTTCCTTGAATCAACAGCCCTGGGCACTACATGGCCTCTTCTTATAAAAACCATTACTTTCAGAAGCAGGAAGTATAACTGGCTTTTCTAACATAGAGAAGAAGACAGAGACAAAATGCAAAGATGGAGGAATTCATCCCAAATGATAGAACATGATAAGGTCATGGGCAGAGATCTAAGTGAAACAGACAAAAATGACATGCCTGATGGAGAATGTAAAGCAACAATCATAAGGATACTCACCGGGCTTGAGAAAGGAATGGAATGTATGAGTGAGACCGTTACCACAGAGATAAAATAGTTAAAAAAGAATCACTCAGAGATGAAGTGTACAATAAACAAGACTAGAAACACAACTGATGTAGTGAACAGCAGACTAGAGGAGGCAGAGGAATGAATTAGTGACCTATATGACAAAATAATGTAAAATAATGAAGCTGAACAAAAGAGGGAGAGAAGTATGGAAGAGAATAGGCTAAGGGAACTCAGGGACTCCATCGAACATAATAACATTCATATTATAGGAGTCCCAGAAGAAGAGCGAGAAAAGGGGGCAGAAAACTTATTTGAGGAAATAATAGCTGAAAAATTCCCTAAACTGGGGAAGGAAACAGACATCCAGATCCAGGAGGCACAAAAAACTTCCATCAACATAAACAAAAGCAGGCCAACATCAATACATATGGTAATTAAATTTGCAAAATATCGTGATAAAGAAAAAAACCCTCAAAACAGCAAGACAGAAGAACAAGGGAAGACCCATGAGGCTAGCTGCAGAACTCTCAACAGAAATTTGGCAAGCCAGAAGGAAGTGACATGACATATTCAAAGTGCTGAGTAGAAAAACACTGCAGTCAAGAATACTCTATCCAGCAAGGCTGTCATTCAGAATAGAAGCCAAGATAAAGAGTTTCCCAGACAAACAGAAACTATAGGAGTTCATGACCACCAAACAAACCCTGCAAGAAATATTAAAGGGGACTCTGAGTGGAGATGGAAGACCAAAAGTGACAAAGACAAGAAAAGATCAGAGAAAATCTCCACAGACTGACAAAACAAGTACTAAAATGACAATAAATCCATTGCTATCAATAATTACTCTGAATGTAAATGGACTAAATGCTCCAATCAAAAGACACAGAGTGTCAGACTGGATGAAAAAAACAAGACCCATCTATATGCTGCCTTCGAGAGACTCATTCTAGATTTAAAGACACCTGAAGAATAAAAGTGAGGGGATGGAGAAATATTTATCATGAAAGTGGATGTCAAAAGAAAGCTGGAGTAGCAATACTTACATTGGACAAACTAGATTTTAAAAACAAAGATGGTACGAAAGCATGACGAAGGGCACTATATCATAATAAAGGGGAATATCCAAAAAGAAGATATAACAATTGTAAATATTTATGCCCCCAACATGAAAGCACCCAAATACATAAATTAACAAACTTAAAGGAACTCATCGATAATAATTCCATAATAGTAGGGGACTTAAACACCCCACTTACAGCAATGGACAGATCATCTAAGCAGAAAATCAACAAGGAAACAGTGGCTTTGAATGACACACTGGACCAGATGGATTTAACAGATACATTCAGAACTTTGATTAAAGCATTCCATCCTAAAGCAGCAGAATGCACATTCCTTTCAAGTGTACATGGGACATTCTCCAGAATAGATCACATTTGGGTCACAAATCAGGCCTCGGCAAAAACAAAAAGATCAAAGTCATACCATGCACCTTTTCTGACCACAAGCTATGAAACTAGAAATCAACCACAAGAAAAACTTTGGAAAGACCACAAATACGTGCAAGTTAAGCAACATGCTACTAAACAATGGATGGATTAATCAGGGTATCAAAGAAGAAATAAAAAAATTACATGAAAACAAATGAAAAGGAAAACACGGTGGTCCAACACTTTTGGGATGCAACAAAAGTGGTCCTAAGAGGAAAGTATATAGATAGGTCTACCTCAAGAAGCAAGAAAAGTGTCAAATAAACAACCTAATCTTACACCTAAAGGAGTTAGAAAAAGAACAAGAAATGAAGCCTAAAGCCAGAAGGAAGCAGAAAGAAAGAAATAATAAGCAGCAGAAATAAATGATACAGAAAACAAATAATAAAGAGCAGGTATAAATGATATAGAAACCAAAATAAAACCCAGTAGAACATATCAATGAAACCAGGAGCTGGTTCAAAATTAATAAAATTGATAACCTCCTAGCCAGGCTTATCAAAAGGAAAAGAGCAAAGACCCAAATAAATACAATCACAAATGAGAGAGGAGAAATAACAACCAACAGCACCGAAATACAAATAATTATAAGAATATTATAAAAAACTATATGGCAACAAATTGGACGACCTGGAAGAAATGGATAAATCCTAGAATCATATAAGCTACCAACACTGAAACCATAAAATATAGAAAACTTGAACAGACTGATAGTAAGCAAAGAAATTGAATCAGTAATCAAAAATATCTCAACAAACAAAAATCCAGGGCCAGACGGCTTCACAAGTGAATTCTACCAAACATTTAAAGAGAAGTTAATACCTATTCTCAAACTATTCCAGAAAATACAAATGGAAGGAAAACTTCCAAGTTCACGGTATGAGGCCACCATTACCCTGATACCACAACCAGATGAAGACTCCACTAAAAAGAGAACTACAGACCAATATCCCTGATGAACATGGATGTAAAATTTCTCAAAAAAATACTAGCAAACTGAATCAACAGTACAGTAAACGAATCATTCACCATGAGCAAGTGGGATATATTTGTAAGGGATGTTTGATATTTGCAAATCAATCAATATGATGCTCCACATAAATAAAAGAAAGGATAGGACCAAATGATCCTCTCAACAGATGCAGAAAAATCATTTGACAAAGTAAAACATCTATTCATGATAAAAACCCTCAACAAAGTGGTGTTAGAGGGAACATACCTCAACAGAATAAAGACCATCTATGAAAAACCCACAGCTAAAACATCATCCTCAATGGGGAAATACTGAAAGCTTTCCCCTAGAGTCAGGAACAAGATACAGATGTCCATTCTCACCACTTTTATTCAACATACGACTGGAAGTCCTAGCCATAGAAATCACAGAATGAAAAAAAAAAAAAAAGACATCCAAATCAGCAAGGAAGAAGTCAAACTTTAACTATTTGCAGATGACATAACACTTTATATAGGAAACCTGAAAAGATCCCACCAGAAAACTGTTAGAACCAATACACAAATTCAGTAAAGTAACAGGATACAGAAATCTGTTTCTGTACAGAAATCTGTTGCATTTCTATACACCAATAATGAAGCAGCAGAAGGAGAAAGTAAGGAATTGATCGCATTTGCAATTGCACCAAAAACCATAAGATACCTAGGATTAAGCCTAGCTAAAGAGGTAAAAGACCTGTAGTCTGAAAACTATGAAACACCGATAAAAGAAATAGAAAATGACACAATGAAATGGAAAAACTTTCCATTCTTATGGATTGGAAGAACAAATGTTATTACAATGTCTATACTAGCCAAAGTAACCTACACATTTAATGCAATCCCTATCGAACTACCAACAGAATTTTTCACAGAGCTAGAACAAACAATTATACAATTTGTATGGAACCACAAAAGACCCTGAATAGCCAAAGCAGTCTTGAAAAAGAAAAGCAAAGCTGGAGGCATTACAATTCCGCACTTCAAGATACATTACAAAGCTGTAGTGATCAAAATAGTATGGTACTGGCATAAAAACAGACACATAGATTAATGGGAACAGAATAGAAAAGCCGGAAATGAACCCACAACTATATGGTCAATTAATCTTTGACAAAAACAGGGAATAATATCCAATGAGAAAAACAGTGTCTTGAACAAATAGCATTGGGAAAACAGGACAGCAACATGCAAAAGAATGAAACTGGACCCCCCTTTTTACACCATACACAAAAATAAATTCAAGATAGATGAAAGACCTAAATGTGAGACAGGAAACCATCAAAATCCTAGAGAAGAACACAAGCAGTAACCTTTGTGATACGGGCCATAGCAACTTTTTTCTAGATATGTTCCCTGAAGCAAGGGAAACAAAAGCAAAAATAAACTATTGGGACTTCATCAGAATGAAAAGCTCTACACAGTGGAGGAAACAATCAACAAAACTGAAAGGCAACCTACAGAATGAGATATTTCCAAATGACATATCTGATAAAGGGTTAGTATCCAAAATATATAAATAACTTATAAAACACAACACCTAAAAAAACCAAATGATGTAATTAAAAATGGGCAGAAGACACAAATAGACATTTTTCCAAAGAAGACATCCAGATGCCAACAGAGACATGAAGATGCTCAACATTACTCATCATCAGGGAAATCTAAATCAAAACTACCATGAGATATCACCTCATACCTGTCAGAATGGCTAAAATCAACAACACAAGAAAAAACAGGTGTTGAAGAGGCTGCAGAGAAAGGGGAATCCTCTTACACTCTTGGTGCAAATGCAAACTGGTGCAGCTACTGTGGAAAACAACGAACGTTCCTCAAAAAGTTAAAAATAGAAGTACCCTACGATCCAGCAATTGCACTACCAGGTATTTACCTAAGAATACAAAAATACTAATTCAAAGGGATGCATGCACCCCCGTGTTTATAGCAGCATTATCTACAATAGCCAAATTATGGAAGCAGCTCAAGTGTCCATCAACTGATGAATGGATAAGGAAGATGTGGTGTATATATAAAATTGAATATTATTCCGCTATAAAAAGTGAAATCTTGCCATCTGCAACCACATGGATGGAGTAGAGAGTGTTGTGCTAAGCAGAATAAGTCAGAGAAAGGCAAAGGCAAATACCATATGATTTCACTTGTGTGGAATTTAAGAAACAAAACAAATGAGGAAAGGAAGAGAGAGACAGAGGAAAACCAAGAAACGGACTCTTAACTATAGAGAACAATCTGACGGTTACCAGAGGGGAGGTGGGTGGGGGATGGGTGAAATAGGTGATGGAGATTAAGGAGGGCACTTGTGATGAGCACTGGGTCACATATGGAAGTGCTGAATCACTAAATGGTACACCTGCAACTGATACTATGCTGTATGTTAACTAAGTGGAAATTAAATGAAAACTTAAAAGGAATGTAGGGTTGTCACTATTGCAGTCACTATTGTATAACTGGGTTCATTAAATATTTATTTATTTATTATGTCCTTTCTGTATGCTGGGCACTGTGTGATTCCTCTTGATACAAAGTAGGTTGCTCTGAGTTTCTGAAGTGTACCTGCCTTGCCTCTTTAACTTTTGGGAGGCTGTGATGGAAGAGATATTCCTTTGTCTTATCAGTCTTTGTGGGGTTGTAGAACAAAACAGAGTATTGTGAGTTTGGAAATAAATTTAAAGAGAGGTTACTTATTCTGGTTACAAGTATTCTTTGCTGTAATAAAAAGAAATTAACATTACATGGTGGCAAGGAGTATGGACTTGGGAATCACAGTAGGAGGTTCAAATTCTGACTCTACCGCATATGAATGGAAAGACCCGGAGTCAGTAAGTTGACCTGCTAAACCTCAGTTTCTTCATCTGTAAAATGGGAATAACAAGTACATACCTCATGGAGCTATTGGGTGGATTAAATTATCTAAGGTATGCAAGGTGTTCAATAGTGTCCCTGATGTGAGCTAAGTGCTCAGAATGTGAGGCATTATTACTATTATCATGATTATTATTTAGAAACATGAATTTTTCTACATGCATTACAGAAGAGATGGATCATGGATTGTTCTAGAAGATGCGGAAACAGAAGGGATGGATCAGGGAAAACTTCATAGGAACAGCTGTGCTTCAGTAGCACTAAAATGATGTGGGTCCATTTGACTCTCAGCATCAGGGATCTAAACAAAAACCATAAGAGACTCTTAAACACAGAGAGCAAACTGAGGGTTGATGGGGGGTAGGATGGAGAGGTAGGCAAAATGGGTGATGGGCATTGAGGAGGGCATTTGTTGGGATGAGCACTGGGTATTGTATGTAGGTGATGAATCATGGCAATCTACTCCTAAGCCAAGAGCACACTTTATACACTGTATGTTAGCTAACTTGACAGTAAAGTATTAAAAAAATAAACCAAAACCTGTTTAGCCACATTCCATTCTAGCCATCAACTAAGCTGTTGACCATAGTGAGTGATGCACATCCCAGAGAGCTGGAGACCAGCCCTGAGACTCGTGGTGTAGTGACCTCATTGCCATCTGGCATCAGTATCAGAGGGATCAGTCACCAGGTTTTCCATCACATGTCTGTTTTGTAATTCCTGAGGGTGTCCTGTTTCTTCAAAGAAGGAAGGTCCTTACCTGGAACTGCTCCATCATTCACAGTTTCTCAGGGACCCATATTTTTGTAATTTTAAAAGCCTTCCCATAGAGAATTACATTTAATCACTCCAGCAGTGTGTAGGAGAGAAGTTGATTCCTAAATCTTAATTATATACACATAATCGTCGGACCACTTTCTCAGTAAAACCAGGTAAGTCTAAACAAATCTACATTCCCTTGGTGTTTAAAACTCCTGACTTTTAATGAAGCCCATCGGGCTTTCCAGGTCAATTTAAACAAAGAGAAAAGCATGAAACTTTTAAACAATGATTCCTGGAACTCATTATAATTAATGATCTAATCCCCGCCCCCACCATTTACCAGTGTGTTCTAAGATAATCAGTGGTTAAAAGCTGTCAATCTTGCTCTCTTCTTAGACCAAGACCTTGGAGGGGGCGGGTAGAAATGTCTGGAAAAGATCCCTCCCCCCCAATCTGTGCTCTTTATATCAACCTTCCGTCTCTGTTCCAGAAGCGTGGGGCAGGAAGGTTCTGGATGATTACGGACACTATCCCCTTAGGATGGAGGTAGGGTTTCTTCAGCAGTTCAGCCACACCCACACCAGTGCTCTGAGATGCCTTCTCAGCAAGTCTTTGCTTTCTCAGTGGTTGCATGACTTCTGCAGTGGCCCCACACATTAAAAAAAAAAAATCCCTTGAGCAACTCTACACAAAAGCAGAAATGGAGAGGGAAGGTTTGACCAAATCCCTCATCAGGGGGAAAATCTCCCTAGAACTCTTCCAGGACACCCCTCCTTCTGTCTCAGTGACAATGAGGTCTATCTCACATACACAGCTTTGGCACTTGACTCATCAATGTCATTTTAACATATTTTATGAAAACTTCAATGTCAAAACATCCTAATTTCTTGATGTCCTTTTTCCTTTGGCCACTGTATCCCCGATCACATCTTATTTTTTAATCACGATCCATCTCTGAAATGATGAACAGTGATAACTAAAGCCTAATGAACACCTGGTTCTCTCACCCTCACAGTCTGATTGTGACATTTGATCACTGTGCCTTTGCCTCCTGTTTGTCCTCAGGGTTTAACAGTGCCCTGCAGTTTTTACTTTGGTCTCTCTCCAGCTGGGACACCCCCCACTGTGTCACCATGAACCCTCTCTCTGTAGCATCCCCAACCCTCTTGTCACATAGTCTTCCTGTGACATCTGCCCAACGTGGATTAATCTGACCATCTGGCCTTTCTACTCCCGTTTGGACTCATGGAGAACATAACACAAACATGCAGATTGGTGCCACTTCAGAAATATGGTGTCAGTTCTCCACTGCACGGCTTGGCAATTCTCTTAACTAGTAGAAGTCAGCTTTTCCTCATATTTTCAGTGGCTATTCAAAATATTGACTTCGCTCCCCAACCCTCAAACATCATATCTATTTCCTATCTCTTGGCAGATGGACTTGCTTCCATTTCAAAGAAAAAGGAGGAACACCTTGTATACTAAATAGCAGTAATAATTCATACACATAATTAATAAGATAATGTATCCACAAGTCTTCCCTTTGTTTACAGGGACATTTTTTCTTCTTCTAAGATTTTATTTAAATTCAAGTTAGTTAACAAATAGTGGTTTCAGGAGTAGACTTAGTGATTCATCACTTACATACAACAACCCAGTGTTCCTCCCAATAAGTGTCCTCCTTAATGCCCATCACCCATCTAGCCCATTCCCCCCACCCAACACCCCTCCAGCAGCCCTCAGTTTGTTCTCTGTATTTAAGAGTCTCCTATGTTTGCCTCCCTCTCTGTTTTTATCTTTTATTTTTCCTTCCCTTCCCCTATGTTCATCTATTTTGTTTCTTAAATTCCATGTATAAGTTGACATTTTTCTAAAAGAAGGTTAAATACATTATATTTCTATCAGATCTATGTATCAGATCCATTTATCTATCTACCTACCTATCATCATCGGCAATTTACCATGAAATGCATAAAGAATAAGAAAGACTGCTAAATAAATAGACAAATGAATAGATGTGACAAAGCAAATATTGTTATTAATAGAATCTAGGTGGTGGATATACAAATGTTCACTGTGAAAATTATTTCTACTTTTCTGTAGGTTTGAAACTTTTCCTTATAAAATGATGGAACCAATTTAGATCCTCAAAAATCAGAGATACTCATTGGAATATTATCCAGGGGCTACCAATTATTGAACAGCATATAAAAGCAGATTTTAGGTTACATTTTATAGGGCACAGCACTCATTTCTGAAGTAGGCTGTCACAGAAATATCTCCTTTGGGGTGCACACAATGGAAGTCCAAATTTTATTTGTTGGTAACTAGTAACTACTAGTTAGTATTATAACAGGAAAGGGAACCGAATGGTTGCAAATTTAAAATGTTAACACAAGTCCCCATACTGGACAAAATATTGGGTCCAATATTATTTCAAGGTTTGTAGTCCCCAACTTCATTTACAGTTTTTTTCCTAAATGGCTTTACTGTTTGGAATTCCACTTTATTTCACATCTGCATCAGTAGCCCTTCCCTTCCTCTTGTCTTTGTGGAATTTCCTTCACCAGGAGCTGCTAATTAGATAGGCCACATTCTCAAAGTTATGCCCAGGAGTTCAGTTTGTTAGCCCTGGATGAAAGAGATCAGGTTTAAGGAAAACTAACCAACAAATGAAAGGAAGAAATGGGATTTTTAACAAATAGGATGTGGGGCAGATAATATTCTATCTTCGGCAGTAGGGTCAGGTCTGGAAGCAATGAGAGCGCAAAGAGGTTTCTGGGAGAGGGTGGAAGAAGGGACAAGTTTGGTGAAGGCAGACAAATAACGCTGTACCAGGCAGGTCTAGAATGATAGCTAAGCCACCCTGAATTATCTGGGGAATAAGAGCACATATAAATAGTTAACCTTCACGTTTGTTTTTGCTCTTGAGAATCTTTGATTCTATGAGACGTTGGGCTCCATGAGAACGGCCCCGGGTTAGGAGTGCTGGGTCATGCTCAGACAAAAAGAAACAGAGAATGGTCAGGAGGCCACCCAGGCAACAAAAACCTGTCTTTTCCCTCTCACAGGTGGACTTTTTGTGGAACAGAATAGCCATTAGATCAAACTCCTTAATCTATATCCTTATATTTGATTCTCTCTCATCTTCTATGTATACTTAGGAAATTCTCAGTTTTTATATGGTGAGAGAAGGAGAAATGGCTTAACTTCTCTTGAGCAACAGGTCTAGATGTTTGCAGGATATCCGGGCCCCCTGTTGACACTTACAGAGGCTCTAGGCAGTACAGTACAGTGGTTAGGAGCCCAGAGCTCAGAGCCTGGCCTCCTGGATTCAAATTCCACTTCTACCACCTACTGGCTGGGTGACCTTGGGCAAGTTACATAACCTCTCTGTGCCTCAATTTCCTCGGCAAAATGGCAGCGATAGTAGTTCTTACCTGATTAGGGAGCTTCGAGGTTTAAAAGCACTCAGCTCAATAGCTGGGCAGCATAGGAAGCTTATCTGCTGCTGTTGTCTTTCTCCCCAGAAAATGTGATTGGATCCCTGAATCCCCTTATTGTTCCTCTAAGGAAGAACTGCTGGTTCAGAGCGGGCATCCTGAGGACTTTTCTATTCCTATTATCTTAATCCTTCTCTTCCTTCTGACCCAGAGAGACAGCGAGCATGGTAAGTAGGGGACCAGACACTGGAGATATAGTACTTGGATTAAGATCTGCACTTCATCCTCTGTGTGATCAACTGTAGGAGAGTGATTTCACCTGCAGTGCCTCAGTTTCCTTATCTGTGAAATGAGAATGGTAATGATAACAATGATAATGCATAAGGATGTAGTGAATGTTACTCGAGATCATCCACGTCAGGCCCTTAGAAGACTCCTGGGCATATTGTTAAGTGCTTATTAAGGGTTAGTCATTATTGTTATGCATTCTACACCCCACAGACATGTACAGTGGCCCAGCCAAGTGCAAAGCACTGTGAGACACTGGTCACTATTACAATGATCCCTGTCCTCAAGGAGCTGAAGAGTTTCCAAGTTAAAATTTGTCAACCAACCCTTGATTTATCTTGTGGAAGCCATTGATTCCAATCTTATTTGAAGACCGGCCCTCAGGGAGGTCCACTGCAGATGACACTTGTGTTGCAGAATCTGTTTCGGAGAAGACACCCAGCCTTGACTTTTTCCCCTGGTGGGATCCAGGAACCCTCCGGTTCCCTCAGGGAGTTCCAGCCTCTAGCTCTAAATACCTCTCTGCATCCAGGCTCTCAGCCTCCACCGATCTCCTCCTCTGAGTCAGGAGAATAGAAGCAGGATAGGAGGGGAATTAAGAGATGTTCTAGGTTCAAACCTCAGCTCTGCTGCTTCTACCTGATAATTTATTTAACCTCTCTGAGCCTGTTTCCTCATCTGTAAAGCAGTGCCCACCTCACAAGGCTGTTGTGAGCATTTAAGTGTGTAAAATGTGTGAAACTAGACTAAAAAAATTGCCTGGCACAGAGTAAGTAAGCCCTATAGAAGAATTTTCTGTCATAGTTTGCCGGAGTCCAGCTCCAGCAGGTCCAGGGGTCCCCGAAGGATGGATGGTGTCGGCACGAGAGAGTGAGGAGAGAGCCACAAGTTTCTTTCTTGATCACCAGGCAGGCATCTCTGCTCTGCCTATTTTTGTGTCTTTATTTATAGGTCAAGTGATAACGTGACATCAGAAAATAGAAATATTTTACAGTGACTAATTCTTTGTGATAAGATGTTTTAATCATTGGAAGTGATGACATTAGAAAATAGAAATTTTTTATAGTGACTAATTTTTTATGAAAAGATGCTTTAATCATCGAAAGTATACAGAGAACTATATCATTCATTCTTGTGTCAGTCCCCAAGATTAAGGTAACAAACCTGTCTTACTTTGTATGGGTTGCTTTTTTGCCAATAATTATGACTTTGTTTTTTAATTAACAAGTTACAACCAAGTCATGTAATGCACTTATAGTGAGGTTGAGTAAATCTTATAACCAAGAATATAATAGGATGTTTTTAGAAAAAAACAGGATTAACATACATATTATTTAAGTTAGTAAAGCTAAGATTAAAACATAGGTTAAGTTGTATATAGCTGGGCTAGGAATTATTTTGTTAGGCTCATAAACTACAAGAAAAAGATGCTTGTTAACAAGTTGCTTGAGAAGGCCCTTTCTTTGATGCAAGCACAATGGGGGCCCAATGTGTGTTGGCCTTGCACCTGGATTCTTCACACTCTTATCCATCCTCATAACTGAAGTCAGTACAAGGGAGGATATTTGTAGAATACAGACCTTGGGAAGGGACTATGTTCAGTCCTTGTTTTCTATTTTTCATTTCCAATTAGGCTTTTTTTCTCCAGGCCAGACTTAAATGCAATGTTTGTGTTTTTAACCCCTTCAAGTCTATGTTTTGGGTCTGTAAGGCTCATTAGAAGAGCCTTTTGTCAAACATTTATGGTGTTTTGATCTAAAATCTCTTATACAGAGACAAGAAAATGCTTTTTCTTATGGGGTAACTGTGTGGGGAGTATCGGTCTGATTTGGAACACTGTAAGGCCTAATTGATGACAACAGGCTTCTTTTCAACATGAGCAGTAGTAGCGGAAGGCGATACCAGTTTCGCCTCTCATGGCAGGAGCTGTGTAAACGTCTGCCATTTCCTCACTGTGACTGTGTCATCCAGCAAGGCCGATGCGGCTCCCAGCAGTAGTTATTATTCACTATAACAGGGTCCACATAGCATGAAATCCACCTGATCCACCTGGAGCCTTCCTCCCACAAGTGTGGCTAACAGTCATGTTCTTCCAGCCCACCAGTAGCTTTCTCTGACACTGTCTTAGCAAGTCCTGGTCTAGGAGACAGAAGAAGAGAAACCTTGAGGACCAAGGGGATGAGGGGGAGGTAGAAACAAAAGCCATATGAATATCATGAGCTGGGAACATTCATTGTCCCTCTGTGGCACTGCAGGAGTTAGGGAGATATTTTCTTTATAGAAGGCCTGCCATTGTTTATACAAGAGCAGAGCTGTGTGACCAGGTGCCCACTTCAGCATTCCTGCCTCACCGTCCCCTTGCATCCTCCTTCTCTCTTGCCTGACTGCAGGAAGCCAATGGGAACAGGGCCCTTTTCTGGAGGCTTTCAAGAGAACCCAGCCCAGGTTTGAGGCTCACATCACAAATGAGGATTGCCAAGGCAACATGGTGATTTCCAGAAATCCACCACTAGAGGGCAGAGCGCCACCACAGGAAATCTAAAGTCCGCAACCAGGAAGCCCCCATCCAAGTGTGCTATGAAGAATCCTCCAGAATGCCTGGTTGCAGCTCTTCCCAATTCAGTTTCCCTGGGGTTTGGCCCAGGATCTTGGAGATTACTCTATAATTACAGACATTCCACCCGCATGGGCTGCTCAGGCCAGGGAATGTCATTCCCTGGTCCCCTGGATAATGAGCACGAAGGGAATCGAAGGTAGATCAAGATGAGGGGCTAGTTTGCTCCTCTCTGTTGCTGCTGCATCTCACATCTTACACCCCTTAAAGCCTTGACTCTAATCGAGGGCCCTCATCGGGGCAGATTTTGTTGTTGTACATTTGGGCAACCCATTGTTAGCTGGCATAAAGTGGCATAATGCCTAAAACAGTGCCCCCATGTCCCTGACCCTGCTCACTTTACCTTTTAGGTTATGTTCATCATGAAAACACAGGTCAGGGTGGGACTTGGGATGGAAGGTGACCGGTGCCTCTGTAGGGATTTAATAGCTGGGGTTATCCATGGCCATGCAGAAAAGGCCCAGAGTGGTCCCATGTATGACACAACTTTCCGGGTTCCCCATTGCCTCTGGCACCGGTAGTATAAGACAAGCATCACCCCAGGCAGGCACAGTGCATCTTGGGTCAGGAAGCAAGGAGCTGGGTTCCAGCCCCAGCTTCCCCTTGCCCTGCTGCTTTTTTTCTGGGGAAATTACTAAGCTGCTCTGGGTTTTCCTTGAAATGACCTTTGAAATGACCTTGAAAATGACCGTTCCTCTTGAAGGGCAGCACTGCTGGAGAGGGGAGTGTTTTGCTTTGCTTTGTTTTGCTTAATATTTATTTTTTTTTTTTTAGAGAGAGAGCATGAGCAGGGGAGGGGCAGAAAAAGAGGGAGACAGGGAATCCAAAGCAGGCGCTGCACTGACAGCCAGCAGAGAGCCCGATGCAGGGCTAGAACTCATGAACCATGAGATCCTGACCTGAGCCGAAGTCAGACTCAAGCGACTGAGCCACCCAGGTGCCCCTGTTTTGTTTTGTTTTTTAATCTGGGATTTGTCTATTCCATTTCTAAATGATTCCTGCTCAAGTGTAAGGAAGGTATGAATGAAGAGGGAAGAACGAAGATTGGCTGAATAGAGGCTATCTGCCAAGGTCCTGGCAAGAGTGTTAATGTCAGATTAAGTTGATTTGCTCTCTTGTCTCATTGGCGCATGCGTGCGCGCGCACACACACACACACACACACACACACACACACACACTTCCCATCTCCAGAGTATAATTAGTTTCTCCTGACACAGGAAACATGGCACATCTGGAATATTGCTTACTACTCTGCAAATACCTCATATTTAGTATGTTATTCACCTGCTAAGCAGCTCTTCTTGTGATAATCGCTGTCGGTAACATTTCATGGCAAAATCTCTGGCAGAAAGTCTGGAGAACAGTGTTTCAGCCACATTCACACCTGCCTCACCCCCAACACTCTTATGGGACATTTTGTTTCCCAGTACGGTCTCGGACAAGTCACTTACCTCTCTGATTGCCATGGTGTTTACAGTATTTTTAAATTGGAAGTCAGAAGAAAGTTCTGTTCTGCTCCCTTGCTTTTCTCCGTGCTCCCTTCTCCCTCCTTCCCCCACATCCCTCACTGTAGGATTCTATGCTCCAGCCATTCCCAACTCCCTGTCTTCCCTGAGGCAGCCGTTCCTTGTTGCGCTAGATATATACAGTGCTCTCTGCTTTGAATCCCCCCTTTTAAAACGTCTATTTTCCCTTTAACTGCTATAGGCCCCTCAGGTCTCAGCTTTGACGTGCTCTTCTCCAGGAAGAACCCCCTGCTCTCCCCACACCACCGCCTCACCTGGGTCTGATGCCCCTGCTCTTGGCTCCCATAGCACCTGCACGCCTGCCACCATAGACCGCCCTGGTCTCACCAGTTTGCCTTCCCTCTGGGCCATTGGCTTATCTTGGCCCTGCCAACGCCAAGCACAGTGCTCTGGCCTTCATTATACTGTCTCTCCTGCTGGGCTCAGTCTGTAGGAAGGATTTACATGCCCCTCGCCCAGACCCTGCTTTGGGTGTTACATAGAAAGTCATGGCTATGCTCTTACATACTCCCCGCTGTGGCAGAACTGTGCTCCTGAGAAACCGAAGCTTTTGGTCTCCATCCCAAAGGCTGGAGGTATTTATAAATGGTTTCTGTCGAGTACCGGGACCTTCCTGCAGAAAGGAAGACCCCGTCCACCTCACGCAGTTGACGGTGCGCGAGCCACTTCCATGTACCCCCTGTACCCCATGTACCCCTGCAAAGTCGCCTCAGGTACGATTGTCTTCTTTGATGGATCAGGAAGCCGAGGCCTTGAGAAAAACTGACTCGGGGTTCCAGAGGCAGGAGGGAGTGGAGCTGTGGCTAGAAGTCAGGTGACATATGTGCCTGGACTCCAAGCCAGAGACACAGTGCTTTCTAATTCTCCCCCCCCCCCACCCTGCCCCCGTGCCCGGCCTGTGGGAGCCCCAGGGAGAGTCCCAAAGGCAGCTACTGAAGCAGGCGGCTGGGCCAGGGCTTGCCCTCTGTGGTCTCAGGGAAGAACAGCGCGTACTCTGCCCTCTCCATCTCAGCAGGACATCGATCCCATACTTGGAAAAATCAATGTTGGCGAGGACAGGAGAAAGATTGCTCAGACACATTTGTCATTTGAGGTGCCTTCAAACATACCCACGCAGCAGCAGCCTTCAGCCTCTGCATCCCCAGCACAGCCACCTCCTGGACCAGAGTCCCCGCTATGGGCAGGGCTGCCTGCGGGGGGGGGGGGGGGTCTGCACCAGGGAATGTCAGGGTCAAGGGATCATGGGATCCAACTCCCCGCTGCACCGGTGAGGAATCTGAGACCAGGAGCTGAGCGACCTGCTCAAGGTTACCCAGCTGGGGAGTGACAGGGCCAGGATGAGAATTCAGGTCTCGGGATGACATTCATATGCTCTCGAGTCTGGATCCCATGATGCCCTCTGATGGGTGTCAGGAGGCCTGCCTTCACTCCCTGCAAAGCGTCAGCCTGCCCCTGCCCCATGTTGCCCAGCATGCCTCTATCAGGAATCAATGCCTTTATGGAGGGGACACAGAGTAGTGGTTAAGAACACAGGCTTGGGGGCAGATAGACTCGAGGCTGTGACCTATTTCTACCAGAAGATTGTTTAGCTTAACCTGTAGTTCCCGTATCTGTAAAAATCATGTCTTGGTCCAGGACTGTTTTAATTCCACGTATTAACATCTAAAATCATTAAAACAGTCCCTTGAGATTGGTTCTGTTGCCTGTGGTACTTCAGGCACAGAGCGACTGAGAAGTGTGCCCAAAGCCACACACCTAGGAAGCAGGGGGTTCCGTGAGGGCCTTGAACTGGCGGTGCCTGCCGTCACTAGGGTACTCATGCCACACACCCAGCTCCCGCCCCCTGCACACCTGCCCCACCCAGTCTGGCAGGCATGACACCTGGATATGGATGACAGCACACCTCGATCATGTCTACTCAGCCGCATGCCAGCCAGTTGGTCAGTTTGTCCCCTCGTTGGCCAGTAGGTACGGAGAAGGGAAACTATCAGTCGATTTGCCCTATTGGGACGGCACAGGCTCCGTTGCTGGATTCCTCCCTACAGGCACATTTATGAGACATTCTTTTATCACCAGAGCCTGGTTTGCTTCAGGCTGGCTTCTTTCTGAAGCCGAGGGATACGGTGGCATTTGGACATATCCAGGAAAGGCCTGAGAAGCAGATGGCTGCTGTGACCCCAACTTGGTTCCACAGTGAGGATGGCCCTGGCTGGATACTCGCAGACATTTCTCCACTCGGCATCTTAATTATTCATCGTGTCCTTAAATACTCTTCTGTGGCGAAATGCTAAGTGACACATTAAATATTCATCATGATGCACCTAGCACAGGGCCAAGGGTAGAATTAAGCGGAACAAATGTGATTTCTGATTACATCTCTTTAATTTGAGGCACTGAACAGCCCCAGGCAGCTAGGACTCCATCCGATTCTGAAAGAAAGCCAGGAAAGCAGATTCCACAACATCCCTTCATGTGCTGCCAAACTGTCTTTAGAATCTTGGCAAGAAGTTCTTTCCTTTTTCTTTCTTTCTTTTTTTTTTTTAACTTTTAAAAACTGAGGTATACCATATGCATGTATGTGTGCGCCCACATAACCACCACCCAGATCAAGATATAGAACGTTTCTAGCAGCCCAGAAGTTTCCCTCATGCTTCTTCCCAGTCAATACCACCCCCCCAGCACACACGAGAATACACTATTTTGACAAGAAATTTTTATATTTAAGTCTACTTTAAAGCCTTCCTTCTGTCATTTCTGTTCACTTCCTCTCATTTTTAATTTGAAGGCAAAGCCCAAATAGCTATCTATCGTCTGTTGATTTAAAGTGCCCTGGAGTGGAAGAATAGATAACAGGAAACTCTTGGGGAAGTCCAGGGAGGTGATACTACCTTGGTTTGGAACAGGGAACAGGAGGAGGGAAGATGGAAAAGAGGATAGACTTATGGGATGTATTTGGTAGTGATATTGGATATGACAGGGAAAGAGTGAACTTGGGCATGATGAGGTGTTGACTTGAGTTCCTTGTTGGCGGTGGCCACCATTTGTTGAAGTAGGGAAGATGACAAAGGAGCAGATTTGGGGATAAGGTGAGGTCAAGAGCTCTGTTTGAACTTGTTACAGATACCTGCTAGGTAGAGTCCAAGCCATCCAGAGCTTGGGGAGGATGTCAGGCCTGGAGAGAGATGGATTTGAGAATCATCAGCCCATAGATGGATTTCAAAGCCTGAGGATGTCATGGAGATGCTCAGGGAAAACAGAGCAGAGGACAGGACCCGAGACAGAGCCCTGTGATTGTTCTTGCTGAGGCCAATACTTGCCTTCGATAAATTCTAACTAACATTAGAGAGGGGAAAATAAGCATTGTCTAATATATAATTCAGTCTGAAGATTTAAAAAATTTGCTTTCAATCTGGAAAAAATATTTTCGAGGCTGTTCTGCAGCCTTTCATAATGATGCAAGGGGATTCTGATAATGAATTTTGGTAGGATCAGTCATCCCTTTCAGATCCCAGTGGTCCCTGGCCCAGTGAACACAGACCTCTAGATGATCTCACAGGGGCTTTTCATTATTTCAAAAAGCCTGATTGAAATTGTTGTGTTTGCCTACCATAAAGATCTATAAGCTAACCACAGCATCAGGTTTTTCTGCTTTGACTAGAATTGTATCGACTGGCAACACTGGGTATCTCGTGATGACCAGAAGTTTTGTTTGACAGTAACACATCTTCGGTTATTATCTTTTTAATCAAGAAAATGTACAAGTGCCTAATCAATGCACTTTTTAAAGAAGACAGTTATTTCAAAGACTCCGTTTATTAATCTGTAAAAATGAGAATAATGATAGTTCCTACCTCTTTGTTATTCTATAAAATTAAATGAGATTATGTACTCGAAGGGCACATTGTTAAGTGCTCAATCCATGGCAATGGTGATTGTTATTCTTGTGACTATTCTTGTTATGACACAGACTCCAAAGGGAACAAATAATAAAAGCCATCCTCTGTGTGAACAGTGTGGGGGCTGCACTACCATTCTGTTTTATGACCCATCCTTTCATGCCAATCATTATAATCCATTGGATGGAGTTACGGGCACTTGTTACTACTTAACATATTTTTGTTTATGTCTGATGGTGTGGCCCCATCTCCACTCAGAGAATCTTCCTTCAGGAAAACTGGCCGATTAGCAAGACTGCCTCTCAGCTTGGCCCCCAACTATAGGAACAAATCAGTAGCTGTAATAAGAAAAAAGATAATCCAGTCTTTCCCTAGTTGATGCAGATGGTTAGTCAGACAGCAGTAAGCTAGTCCTCTGGCCTTTTGAAGTAATTTCAGCTGATGGGTTATTTTGTTGGCCAATAATGTTGCTTTTGATACTCAAAAATAACAACACTAACAATAATACAAAACGGGGCCTTTTCTACTTCTATTGTCAGAGCCATGCATCAAACTCTCCACACAGATGGAGACATCACCCACAAAGTCTGAGAACTCGTGTGGCAGGGTTTAATTATGAAGCAGCAACAAGAGAGGTGGGTGTGTCCCGTCCCAAGGTGACAGGAATGGCATTTGGACAACAATATCTGATTAATGCTTTAAAGTGTTTGAGGCGCTTCCATATAAATCATCCCATTCGATCTTCAGAATGGCCTTCCCAGGTTGGTAGTATTACACTCATTTCACAGGTAAGGATTCTGATTCTCAGAGAAATTAAGAAACATGTTTGAATGCTGGAAGCAGGACTCTGTCCCTAACCACTCCCCTCCACGGGAGTTCTCCTCTGTGGCCCAGCAGCCTGTGGCTCTACCTCGCTCCAGAAGGAATGGATCCGTGTGGCCTGCATTTCTCGTGACCAGGGAGGGCTTCCGTAATCAAAACAAGGGCAGGGCTCTCTGCAGCCCCTGCTAATCATTGAAGCCATGTTTGCAATGTTTCTAATGACTTGTTTTAGAAATAAAAGCATTCAGACAGCTGGTTATTTTACTCAAACTGAAATCAACTACCTGGATACCTTTAAATAGATACATGCATGCATCTATATAAATATGCATCTTTAGTTTTGTTCTGTTTTCTTCCAAATATTTTGGTGTTTACGGCTAGAATAATTCTCTGTCTCATTTTTATTTTGGGAAAAATGTAGGTGGAAAATTATTTCTGTTCACAGAGTTTGATTTGAACTCTTGAATAGCCACGTGAGCCACGGCAATTCACCCAACTCTCTAGACCATCAGGATCCAACAGAATCTTTGGAAATGTTCTAGACCTGCACTGTCCAATATGGTAGTCAACAGTCAGGAGTCTATTGATGAATTGAAACGTGACTCATATGACTCAGAAACTGACTTTTTAGTCTTAATTAATTTAAACTGAAATAGCCATACATGGCTAGTGGCTATTGTATTGGAGAAAGCAATTCTAGGCTTCATTCTTCACCTCTAAAATGGCAGTGTTTGTGCTCGAATCCATCCCACTAAGATTCCTACCACACCACTAGCATAGTGTCACATAGTAGGCACTCAATAAATATTTCTGGCAGAGATATTTATAGAATGAAAGAATAATCAAGTGGACAAATAAATCACTGAATCTTAAGGGAACATTATAAATGGAATTTAGGATGACCTCCGGGGAAATCTAGAGTTTTGAGGGATAAAGAGAAACATTGGCATTGGCTGCGGCTGGGTGGGAAGTGTTGGGCAGCTGTTCACATGGAAACAGAACCAGGTACAATCCAGGTCACACTCGCCTTTCCACTTCCTCCATACCCGGAAAAGCAGTTTCCTCCTTGGGAATATTTTCATAGCCCACGTCTCCTGGTGAGACAGAGTCTCAGTGCTGGAGCTATGGGCTTGGAAGAACGTCAGGAAAGAGGGGACAATTGTCAGGAAACCCCAGGGATAGCTGCCAAGACTTTCTTTCCACCTCATGGGAAAGACTTCCTTCAGACACAGCTTAACATAGCCACTGCCCCCCCAAAGTGCTGGTCAGAATAGGTGGGTCAGCCCCAAGTATCCCCAGTATCCATCTCAGCTTTGACTCTCTCCTCCCCATTTCTGTTCTGAGGAGTTTCTCCCTACTCTCAGGCTTCCTCTTCTCAACATGCATTATGGCGAGTGCCTGAGAAGTTTTTGGGAGATTGCGTGTTCCTTGTTGCTGGAAAACCCATACTCACGTCCAGAACACGAGTGTGGTGTGGGGTAAGAGCGGGGGCATTGCGTGGCACCCTGGCTCCTCTGTGAAGAGGCTCTGTGCCTGCTGCTCTCCCAGAGCCCCGCTCCAAGCCCACGCTTGCCCGCTTCGCCAGGATCTCTCTTTCTCTTCCTTTTTAGCTAACTCTATGTTTCTCTGATTTATACACTTTTTGCTTTTATTTTGGGAGGAGAAATTTTTTTAAGTTTACTTATTTATTTAGAGAGAGAGTGTGTGAAAGAGCATGAGAGGGGGAGCGTCAGAGAGAGAGAGAGAGAGAGAGAGAGAGAGAGAGAGAGAGAGGATTCTAATAGTGCAGAGCCTGACGTGGGGCTTGAACTCACAAACCATGAGATCATGACCTGAGCCAAAATCAAGTCAGACGCTCAACTGGCTGAGCCAGCCAGGAGCCCCGAGAAATTGTTTTATTGTGGCAAAATATACATAAAACTTACCGTTTTAATAATTTTTAAGTGTATAATTCAGTGGTATGAAGTGCAACATTCACATTATGGTGCAACCATCAGAAGTCCATCTCTAGGACTTCTTTATGATTCCAAAACTGAAACTTTCTATCATTGAACCACCTTCCATGCCCTGCACTGGTAACGACCATCCTACTTTCTGTCTCTGAGTTTACTACCCTACTCACAGGGTACTTCTTATAACTGGAGTCATATGGTAGGTCATTTTGTGACTGGCTTATTTAACTCGGCATAATGTCTTCAAGGTTCATCCATGTTGAAGCATGTGTCAGAATGTCCTTTCTTTTTAAGGCTGAATAGTATTCATTGTCCACACATACCACATTTTGTTTATTCACAGTTGTGTTGTTTCCATTTGGGGGCTATTGGGAATAGTGCTGTTGTGAACACAGAAAGTATCTGTTTGTGACCCTGCTTTTAATTCTTTGCTGTCTATGCCTGGGAGAGGGATTTCGGATCACATGCTACTTCTATGTTTAACCTTTTGAGGAGCCCGCTTTTATTTTTAAACCATCCTAAACTCTTTTTTTCTTTTATCTTTTAGCTCTTGAATTTTATTCCTAATTGTTAAGTCTTAACCTATGCGTGTTTTGAGCTTTTTCATATGCTGAGTTTTTAGCTTCTCATTTGAAATCTTCATCTCTTATTTCCTTTTACTTTTTAAGACTCTCAGTTTTCAGTCTTTTATCTTTTATTTTGAACCTTTTCTATCTCATCCAGTCTAACATGTGTTTCTTTAATCTGTAAGCCTTTTGCTTTTAGTTTAAAGCCACCTCCATCGAATCCTTTTTACCTCTATAATTTACTCTCTTTTACCTAGGGATTCCTATGGCTGACGTCATATATCTATGCTGGACCCATCACAATTTTATCATATTTCTGATAGCTGTACATGCTTTTTTCTAGGATGCTGTGTAAGGTTGTTGGGAAGGGCACCAGGGAGGCAAATGAGGTTGAGGTCTGTCATGGGTCAGGTTCCCTGGGAAACAGACTCTGAGACAGAGATTTGCGTTCAGGAGGTTTATGAGGGAGGGCAGTCAGAGAAGGACAGGGGAGAGAAAGAGAAGTTGAACTGGGATGCAGTTGAGTCTGGGAACTGGGCCTTCATCACTAGAACCCTGTGGGTACCTGGAGGCATAATCTTGGGCAGGAAGTTCCTTCTCTGGAGGGAAATGCTGGGGGTGGGGAGACTTCATTTGTACTGTCAGCAGGTGACAGTCCTGGGGTGGGCGGGAGATCTGAGTGGGTACTAGAGCATCCACCTGGGTTCCCAAGAAAAAACAAACTGTATCCTAGGGAGGTAGGGCCCCCCATAATCCAGTCCACTGGTGGCCAGCCAATTTGTCAGTGTAAATTATCTGGAGAGAAAACTTGAGAAGCCCCCTCCCCACCAAGTGTGTGTAATTTGAGAAAGCAAATCTGATCATTCTGACACGTTTACGTTGCCTCTCCAAAGTGGAGAACCATAGGCCTCGGCCAAAATACCAGCACCTCAACTTCTCTTATAAATGCCTTTATCAGGGTTATGTTGGACCCATTGATAGGTCCCCTCAAACACGTGTTCTCTTCCGTTAACAAGTCCTATGTAGGGTTGGATTCAGGTTTGGTAGGGCCTCAAGATTATGTAATTTGGGGGACCCTTTTCAGAAAAATAATAACAAATTATTAATGTAAAATTAGCAGGCATTTCCCAGGACCTTGGAAGCGTCCTATGTAAGTGAGAGGCTCCAGAGCGGAGTTTTGTAGCTTCATCATAAATCCTCCTCTGGTCTGAGGCCATTACTGCCCAACCTGACTGAGGGGCTGCCCTCGTAGTTTCAGGGAGAGACACTTCCCCGCTGTTGAATTACCTTCTCACCCTAGGGAGCTCCCGAGGAATTTCTCCGTGGCTGGGTCCCCAGGAAGTCTTACCTTGAGGCAGGTGACTTCATCTGGGAACCCTGAAGATACCCCATTTCCAGGAACTGGTGGGACAGACTCTACCTTAGGCCAAAGGAATAGGGCCAGGCAGATGTGGGCCATGGTTGTTTACTGGGAGGAAGAGGTAAAACATAAAGTAATAAAATTCATAATGATAATAACAGGTAACAATGATTAGAAATTTAGCATGTATCAGTTCTAGTTCTAAGCACTTTACATGAATAATCACATTTAATCCTTATAAGCAAACTAGTAGATATATATCCTTTCTATTGCCATTTTACAGCCGAGGGAATTGAGGTTTACAGGGTTTCAGGAACATGCCCAGAGACACAGCTAAGAGGCAGTGTGGCCAGAATGTCAACCCCTGGCTCTGACTCCTACATATTTACCCTGTGGATGCCCCTTCCCCAGTGCTGTACTACTTACAGGAAGGCTGGGGGTGGTGGGGAGACTGTATGTGTGTGTTGCTCCTTATTAATGAAAAGTCCTCATTTGCCACATGGCCAATTGGGGTCCTATGGGAAGCCCTCTGGTATTTAAGTTTTCTGAGGGTTTTAAAGCCCTTTGCTGAAAGATTTTAAATGCTTGAGTCAAGTAGAGCGATTGGAACCACTCAAGGGATACTTAAAAGGGCAGATGCTGTATTTTTAGTGTATGGACTCCCTCAGTGGATCCGGAATATAGTCTAAAGCATACTTTCAAAGGTCAACCCTTTGTTGCCCACAAACTAACATGCCCATATGCACCTTTCCTCTTAGAACATTCTTTTTCCATGGGTGTGGGCCATTTCTTTTTGTGACTGTCAAGAAACAAGAGGGGGGTGAGATTTTGATAGCAGTTATAATAGATGAGCCACCCTTATCTCCGTCAACCTTTGCTCCGAAGCACGGTCAACAGAATTCTTTTCATCTGGCCTTGATTCATGTCCCTGAGAAGACGAATATCCTCTGTCTTACTGTTCATACTGCCCTGTCTACTCACACAGCCTTCTACTGATGATAAAACTTATTTATTCTTCAGCTCAAATAGCATCTCTAGAGACCTAAACACCAGGATTGGCAGTGAGACCTTATTTCAAGTTTTTAGAGAATGAATGGATTCCCATGGACACTTCTTTCAGAGATAGATTTATTCATCTAAAACCAAAAAAAGGGGCGCCTGCATGGCTCAGTTGGTTGAGCATCTGACTTCGGCTCAGGTCATGATCTCGCAGTTCATGGGTTCGAGCCTTGCATCAGGCTCTGTGAGGACAGCTCAGAGCCTGGAGCCTGCTTCGGATTCTGTGTCTCCCTCTCTCTCTGCCCCTCCCCTGCTTGCACTCTGTCTCTCTCTCTCTCTGTCTCTCCAAAATGAATAAATGTTAAAAAAAATTTTTAACCAAAAACAAATCATTTCCAAACTTACTTTCCTTGAAAACCAGTGGTACTAAGTGGTAGATCATGGGATAAATCTCAGGGGCACTTATATTTCTATCTATAGTGTATATTGTGATTAGGCCTTTTTTTTTTTTAACTCTGGTCTGAGTAAAAAATATACATGTTACCCCTCACTTACTTTTACATAGCTTCCCTGTTGCCTGTCTGTACTTATGATTATGCTAGGGAGGTCAGGGAGGTCAGGGGACTGGCAGTAAATGCATCTGGTTTTTTTTCTAGCTCCACTTGAGCTATTACTGTCAAAGAATCTTTTAAAACTTGGATGCCTCAGAGGAGAGGTTTCTTCTGTCATCTGCTCTGAATGGGTTGCCATTACCTTAAAATGATTTTATTCACACTCTGTTCTAGCAAATATAGGACTTACCCTCCTGGTGCCTTGCTTGACAGGGAAAAACATGTAAAGCAGAAAACTGAAAAGGCCATACAGGAATTTTTCAAATGAATTTATCTTAGACTTCTTGTTGCCTAAAAAAAAAGAAACCCTCAAAGCCACAGAAGAGCATCTAAGTGTGCCTCTTATATCTTCCATGGACAGGAATTCGTTATGAGAAAAGTTGCATGATCTTGACATGGCCCCTGGGTATTGATGCTTGTGCAAAACAAGCCTTTCACTGCTCTAAGAGTTGGAGGAGTTAGAATGTGATTTTGATGGATCAAATAGCATCATCCAAATGGAGTGAGATAAACCAAAATGTGTTTTGGACTTTTAAAAAATTGCATACCAACAATTTGATAACACTGGCATGATACCCACACATCCCTATTACAACAAAGAGACTAGAAGGATAATGCTTTCTTATGTATGTTACCATGTCAAAGAGATGCTCAACGTCTCTAGTTTCTACGGAAATGCAAGTGAGAATCATATCACCTCATACCTATTAGGATGACTGCTATCAAAATGAAAGGAAGGAAGGAAGGGAAGGAAGGGATGGAAAAAAGAAAGGAAAAAGGAAGGGATGGAGGGAGGAAGGGAGGACAAACAAGTGTTGGAGAGAATTTGAAGAAATTGGAGCCCTGTGTTATGTTGGTGGGAATGTAAAATGGTGCAGACATGATAGAAAACAGTATGATTTCTCAAAAAACTAAAATTAGAATTACCATATGATCTAGAAACTCCACTTCTGGGTATATATCTAGAAAAATTGAAAGCAGAGTCTGAAAGTTACTGGTCTGCCGTGTTCATAACAACATTATTCACAATAAGCTAAAACACCCAAGCGTCCATCAAAGGATGAGTAGAAAAACAAAATGTGGTGTACACAGACGAGGGAATATTACTCGGTCTTAAAAATTCTGACACGTGCTACGATATGGATGAATCTTGAGGACATTATGGCGAGTGAAATAAGCCAGTCTCAGAAGGACACTGTGTGATACGGCTTATATGGGGTACCAGGTGATCAAATCCATAGAGGCAAAAAGTAGAATGGCAGTTGCTAGGGGCTGGGGCAGCAGGGAACGGGAACTTATTATTTAATGGGTATAGATTTCAGTTTTGCAAGATAAAAAGGGTTTTGGAAAGATGGTGGTGTTTGCACAACAGTGTGAATGTACTTAGCACTACTGAGACGAACACCCGAAAATGGTGAATGTGGTACATTTTATATTATGCAGATTTTACCACAACGAAGACATTTTAAATGGCATTAATAGCATGGATTAGGCATACCTTTTAGAGATGATGATCTCGAACATCAAATTACAGGCTGAAAGAAGGTCACCTGTGCTACAACTGAAGTCACTGGTCTGTGCGGCAACCCTCGGGCATTTAACTGCAACTACTTTATCACATGCGGCAAGTAATTCTTCAGCTCCTGAGGCACGTATGTTTTATGGGAGTCCCCCCCCCTGTCTGCGGTTTTTCTTTGCACAATTTCAGCTCCCTGCGGTTATACACATCAGGTCAGTAGTAGCTTAACACTACGTCCCAACACCTACCTCATCCACCTCCCTACATCTCATTACACAGGCATTTTATCATCTCACATCATCACGAGAAGATGGGTGAGGACAGGACAGTAAGATAGTTTGAGAGAGAGACAGAGAGCACAGTCACATAACTTTTATTACACTATATTGTTATAATTGTTCCATTTTCTTGTTGTTAATTTCTTATTGTGCCTAATTTAGAAATTAAACTTTATCCCAGGTACGTAAGTATAAGAAAAAACACAGTGTATGTAGTGTTTGGTGCCACCTGCAGGTTCAGGCGCCCACTGGGGGTCTTGGAACATGTGCCCGCAGATAAGGGGGGACCACTGTAATCAGGTTATCTTGAAGGATGCATCAAGAAGGGTTCGCCGAGCGAAGTGAAAGGCTCTCTGGAAGGTCCCATTGAGAACTGTTAAGGCTAGGGCTGGAGTTCCACCTGCTTTCTTTTTCTTCCTCTCTGCTAAATTTATCATGGCCATGCTCAATGGCACCGAGTCCTTGATCATTCCGTTGGCAGCTCACTGGGACCCCAGACGGCTTCTTGTTAGCATGGGGGCGTTGTGGCCATCCCTGCAGATGTTCTCTTGGCACATCTTCTAGCTAACTTAGAGCAAACTTCTCTTCAGAGACACGTCTAGGAAGGCTATTCGCTCTCATGACAAGATGCCAATCTTGCCTCCATATGGTTTATTGTCTGACTGGGCCAGAAAAATGCTTCTCAGAGAAGGTGACATTTAAACTGAATCTTTAAGGAAAGAGCAGAAGTTTGTCAAGCAAACCAAGAAAAGGCGGGGGGGCACTTCAGTCAGAGGAAGAAACTGACCTGAGACATTGATTGAAAGTGCTTCGGAACCTTTAAAACGAGCAAGTGATCTGCTGTGGTTAAACCCCAAAAGAGGTCTGTTTGACCTGTTCAGGTTTAGCCTGTTTAGAAGTTGTTGAGCCCATCCCTGAGAGCCTCACTCTGCTTCATTCCTTCACTGTCTCCTACATCCCTCTCAGTCCCACAGGGAGAGAGCGGCAGAGATAGCGGCAAAGAGAAGACAGAGAAAGAGAGAGGGAGAAGCAGAGGAGGAGAAAGAGAGACATGTATACAGATCTGTGATGGCTGGAATGTTCGTAGAGAGAAATGGCATCGTCTTCACGTGGTATCTAAAGTAAGGGAGCCCTAATCCACCAGGACTGTCCATGGACATGAACAACAGTCAACATAGAGAGACTTCTTCTTCATTTAAATTCTGGATGGGCCCCAAAGGTCACCGGGTCCACTAACTCCTTACTCAAGCATTAAGGCACCCGGGCACTGGGTGAAGTATAACTCAGAGGGCGTGGCTCAGGGAAGTAGGTAGGAACAGGTGTGGCCTGCCTTGCTTAATCCTGAAATGCTCCCCTTCCCAAAAATTATCTCTCCCCAGTCTACCAGCACATACAGCATTTTTTCATGTTCTGTCATTTATTTTCCACCACCAAGTGGTATAATTCTCTCCATTTCACTGCTGAGGTTTAGACCAAGAAAGGTAAGGAATATTTCCAGTATTGCAAGCTAGTATAACCTAAGGTTAGGATTAACTACCAATAACAAACACCTGAAATACAGAAGCTTAAATGAGATAGAAGTCCAAAGGCAGGTAATTCAGGTCTAACATGAACATTGCGTGGTCACCATAGGCCCAGGATGTTTTAGGCTCTCTGCTCCATCGTCCCTGGTATGTGATGCAAGATGGCTGCTGGGGCTCCAGATATCACACCTACACTCCAAAGAGCAGGGTGGAGGAAGGAGGAAGAAAGGGCAACTATGTCTAACTCCGCACAACATTTTCACCTAGCTATCATTGGCTAAAAGGTAGTCACACGGTCACACAGTCTTTTAGATAATAATGTGTCCATCCAAAAGTCAAGTTCTGTTATTTCTAGATATAGGGAGAGTGGATATCCAGAACTCTCCTAGCATGCTCTGTTATAGCTGCAAAGAGACTAGACAGATATAGATCAGTTTAATTCCAAATTCCATCTATTTGCCATCACTCTCCTACTTTTCACTCTAGGATGAAGGAATGGCATTAGCCAAAGCCCAAAGGTGTGAGATTTCAGGGACGTTCAGATGAGTGACAAGCTCCATGTAGCAGATACATCTGGAGTAAAGCTACATATACTGTAGATGACATTAGAAAGGTAGGAGAGGGGCACCTGGGTGGCTCAGTAGGTTGGGCGTCTGACTTCGGCTCAGGTTGTGATCTCACAGTCTGTGGGTTCGAGCCCCGCGTCTGAGCTGTGCTGACAGCTCGGAGCCTGGAGCCTGCTTCGGATTCTGTGTCTCCCTCTCTGTCTCTCTGCCTATCTCTCACTCATGCTCTGCTTCTCTCTGTCTCAATAATAAACATTAAAAAAATTAAAAAAAAAAAAAGAAAGGTAGGAGCGTGTTATGAAGAACCTTGGATCCTCTATCCAAAAGCCAGTGGGAGTCACTGCAGGTTTTTGAAGAGGGGAGGAACCTCTACTCAACTGGTTGCTGAGGATCCTGGGAATATGCTGAAGAGTCTAGTGTTCAGGGAGGCCTGCCTCTAATATTTGGCCTGTCTCTACTGTTAGACAAGTTGTTTATCCTCTTTGCGCCTTATTATCCTCATCTGTACAGAAAATAATGTATGTTAAGTGCTGAAAATAGTACCTGGCATAGAGTATGCTCTCTGAAACTGTTTTCATTTTTTTTTAATGTTGTTCTTGAATTCCCTGAAGCCAAAAAGCAAGTGAAGCAGGGGGCATTCCCTTGGGGCTGACAGATGCTAGAAGCTCGTCAGGTCGGGACTTCCTTAACAGCCCCGGGTGGTTTGACGGGGTCTGGTCACTGGACGGGGATCTCCAAAGAGGAGAGGGATTTTGGTGACCTTTGAACAGCACTCCACTCCAGATTTTTCCTCCTTCCAGATATTTCTCTCTCCTCCGTGGCTTCAGGCTCCAGGCCTAATGCCTCCAGGCTCCAGATCCAATCTGTCTTCTCTGAAAGCCAGGCGGGGACTGAGTTGAGATAGTACCACTCTCATGCCCGTGTGCTGTGTCTAGTCCCAGGGGAGAGGAAGCTCATCTTGCTGCTGGAGTCCTGTAGCAGGAAGGAGGTTTTGCCTTCCTGGTCCCTTGTAGCTACTCCTCAGGGCCAGAGAGTTTCCATGGGATTCCCCAGGAGCCTCAGAAATCCCATCATCAAGGAAGTGTCAAATTTAAAAGGAAAACCTCTTCCCAAGGGCCTTGGAAATAATTAATATAACTTTGAAAATAAAATTAATTTTCAACAGCGCTGCCCTTTTCCCCAGATAATATTTCGATTAGTTTGAGGAGGGTATTGCCAGGATGCAAAGCTGGGCGCTTGAAAGGATTTCTTACTCTGGCATGCTTGTCACCCTGTATTTCGGGAAAGCAGCAGCAAAAGGGTGATGTGAGGTTGGTATCCTCGTCACCTTTTTTAAAGCGAGGAAATAGCCAGTTGGACAGCGGTGGAGCTGATGAGACTCAGGCCCAGGACTTTTGATGCCGGAGCCTGTGTAATTTCCCCTCACCAGCATGTGGCGCTGTTGGCCATTCCCTCCTCTGGTAACTCTTTCCTTTGACGTCTATGATACTAAGTTCCTTTCTTTTTTCTCCTCCCTATTTAACTGATGATTCTCCACAGTCTTTACTGCCTCCCCTTCGTTTGTGTATCCCTCAGAGGCTGCCAAATCCCAATGAGCTATTGCAGAAGTATGTCTCAAATCTGTACTCTCCTCTTTTTTTTTTTTTTTTAGAAATCAAACACATAATTTTAAAAGGCAAATACGGCTAAAATGTTTGTAACTCAATACAGCAGTCCCCTTCTCACATCAGTCTGCCCTAGTGCTTGTCCTGCTCCCAAGAGGCAGAAATGCCCCTTAAGGCTGTGCAGGTTGTGCAAAATTCAACTTCGGCGGGGGGGGCGGGGGGGGTACCATTGGTGTCTGAAATGTACAACGACCATATATAGTAGTCTAACCAAGTTGTAACCAATCTTTTAGTCCTTTCTTCTAGCATTTACCTTTATGACTCTAAATAATAAGATTGTACTGCTTTTTCTTGATGCTCCAATACCAGTTATTATATATTGAGGTCCTCTGATAATGAATGATTACTTAGTTCTGTCAAACTCCCCCAGCCCCTCTATATGATTTCTTTTCTTTTATCTTTTTATCTGTACACAGATAATCACATTTTCATTTCAGTCGGTATTCAATATCACCCTAATTAGAACCATGGAAAAACTGTTTACTGCTATGTCAAGTAGTCTACTGTTATTATGGCTGCTTCCTTGTTCAGCTTTGGTTTTTAATATGGTTAATAGTTGCCTTCTTTTTCTCCTCCATTTTCTTAGTATTCTATCTACTGATGACTGGCTCAAGCTCCTCATTTTCTTCCAGCAACTTCTCAAATGCAGTTTGCTATCATTTACATTCTCTCCCTCTCTCTCTCTCTCTCTCTCTCTCTCTCTCTCTCTCTCTGTTGCCCCTGCCCCCTCCACCAGAGAATTGTCTCCTGAGCTTTAAATCTTCCGGTTCTATAAACTGTTTATTGTTTAGGTTAGCTACACAGCTCTTGTACTGAGACTTCCATTCAGTAAACTGGGCATTCCTTTCACCTCTTTCCTTCTTGGACCTCATGCTTCCTCTTTCCTTGTTTGGTGGAGCATATTGCCTAGTTGCTTCTGTAGACATGATATAATGGAGTTAGCTATGTGGAGATTTTTGTTAATTCTAAAATATCTTTATTCTATCATCACACATCATGATAGTTTGATTAACTGTATATTGCTAGAGTGGAAATAAATTTTCTTCATAATACTGAATGTAGTTCTTCCCTCTCTTCTAGCTTCCAGGGTACCTACTAATTCTAAACTTCTGTATATAACCTGTTTTTTTGTCTGGAATATTTTTCTATTAATTCTTTATCCCCGGTATACTAAAATTTCATGAGGATATGTCTTGGTGGAGCCTTTTAAAAGGCTTCTTTTGGGAGGAACACTTTTTGGACTTTTAATCTAGATAGTTTGGTACTTTGGTTTTCCAAAATATCATCAAGTTATGTCTTTGTTTTATCCATTTTCTCTATTCTGTCTTTCTACAAACTCTGTTGGTTTGCTATCAGAGGTAGAATCCTCCAATTTCCTTATCTTTTCTGGATTATTATTCATATCTTTTTCTCTGTGTTCTACTTCCAATGGGATTTTTCCAACTTAATCTTCCAATTCTTCTTTTGAATTTTTAATTTTAGTTATGTTGCTAATTTGCAAGAGCTTTTTCTTATTTTCTTACTGTTCCTTTTTTATAGCATCCTTGTTTCTCTGAGGATGCTAATTATTGCTTTCTTTAAAGTTAGTTTTCTTTTTTTTGAAACTTTTTTCTTTTATAGTTTATTGTCAAGTTGGTTTCCATGTAACACCCAGTGCTCATCCTGATAAGTGCCCTCCTCCATGCCCATCACCTCCCTTCCCCTCTCCCCCTCCCCCATCAGCCGTCAGTTTGTTCTCAGTATTCAAGAGTCTCTCATGGTTTGCCTCCCTCCCTCTCGCCACCTATTTTCCCCCCTCCGCCTCCCCAATGATCCTCTGTTAAGTTTCTCCTGTTCCTCTTATGAGTGAAAACATATGGTATCTGCCCTTCTCTGTATGACTTATTTCACTTAGCATGACACCCTCGAGTTCCATCCACGTTGCTACAAATAGCCAGATTTCATTCTTTCTCATGGCCATGTAGTATTCCATTGTATATATAAACCACATCTTCTTGATCCATTCATCAGTTGATGGACATTTAGGCTCTTTCCTAAAGTTAGTTTTCTTCTGCTCCTTGTTTTTTCTTTTCTCTCTGAGTTTTATGCTGTAGACCTTTTTCAAAATCTAGACCACTTAACTTCTGTTCATTTTTAAGACTAAAATGATTGGAAGACTGATTGGAAGTCTTCTGTGATTGAGCAAGACTTAATGACTGCTGGAGTTCAACCTATGGACTGGATGCTTTTTTCTTGGGGAAATATACATGTGTGTGTGTGCGTGCACACACACACGTGTCTGTCTGTCTGTCTTTTCCTCCTCCTGCTGGGGCCATTGAGATTCTCCAGAGAAGGACAATCCAGTCTCCTCTCATGAGGGTAAAAGTGTGGCAGCTGGTATCTAGGGGAGTAGGGTAGGGGACTGCATGCCTCACTATTGAGGATGCAACCTTTCATGTATTTCCTGTCTTCTCAGTTGACCACTTCAACCAAGTCTTCTGCTATGCCTGGTATCTCTGAATTCAGAGGCCCTCTGGATCAATTGCTCTCAAGAATAAATCTCTTCTGGGGAGTTTGGGTGGCTCAGTCGGTTAAACATCTGACTTTGGCTCAGGTCATGATCTCACAGTTTGTGGGTTTGAGCCCCGCGTCAGGCTCTGTGCTGACAGCTCAGAGCCTGGAGCCTGCTTCAGATTCTGTGTCTCCCTCTCTCTCTCTGCCCCTCCCCTGCTCATGCTCACTCTCTCTCGCTCGCTCGCTCTCTCTCTTTCAAAAATAAATATTTTAAAAATTTTTTAAAGAATAAACCTCTTCTTTCCCACCAAAGTGAGGAAGGGATAGTCACCTGGCTGGGCAGAGTTGGGTCCTGGAGATCCAACAGATCCTTTTACAGACTTTCAACCTATTCCCCTGTTCACCTATGGCACACCTCCATGCACCTGGTAGCCCTGAGATTTTCATCTTGTTTGGATTTTCAGAGTGAATAGAATTGCTTCTCACTAATACACCCATCCAAAGACACTTAACTTTATTCATTTTAAGCTTTCTCTGCTCTGTTAAATCAATTCCCCACATCCCATGTCATTTTTATCTTTATATATTGTGACAGGGATTATGTATGTTTTCCTACTTTCACCAGTGATGGAATGCATATTTTATTCTAGTCCTTCTTGGAGCTTCAGTGATGTTTTTAAAAGAGAAGTAAGCAGAAATGTCAACTTACAGCCAATAGATCCTGCCCTTTCCTGTCGCTGGCTGTGTGGAGTCAGCTCTTGGGTCTCTGACACCTGAAAATTGAGAGCTTATTCATGGCCTGGCAGCTGTACGTGGCAGTCTCGCACCCGTCACCATGCCACAAAACAAATATATGGAGTTGCACCATAAATCTATGGATATTGTTTGGATTATCATGAGAAACAGATAAAAGAAGGAAGGTCAAAAAAGCTCATGAATGTTCAAAGAAGGCAAAAAAGATGATTGGTCGAAAAGCCAAGCTTTGCCATACACAGCACCATGCTGAGGAAACACAAATGAAAAAGACTATCAAGATGCATGAAGAGGGAAACCCCAGACAAAAGAATGATGAAAAGACTTCACAAGAAGCAGTAGCTGCATATTTTCTGGAGAGGGAGGCACAGCCCAAGCCTTCTGAAGTGCTTTTATTAAGATTAAACAAAAATATGGGGCACCTGGGTGGCTCAGTCAAGTGTCTGACTTTGGCTCAGGTCATGATCTCATGGTGCATGAGTTCAAGCCTCACATCGGGCTCTGTGCTGACAGTCCAGAGCCTGGAGCCTGCTTTGGATTCTGTGTCTCCCTCTCTCTCTGCCCCTTCTCTGCTCATGCTGTCTCTCTTTCTCTCTAAAAAATAAATAAACATTAAAAAAAAGATTAAACAAAAAATGGAAAGAGAAAGCGGAAAAATGGGAAGTCCCTCTACCCAGAGTTCATGACCAGGGAGAAACAGGCATGTTAAAAGTTATTTGAACAGGAAAGAGAAAGAAAAAAGCATGGAAGAGGATGGGTACTAAAGACTGCTTTATTGGAGATGGATTTCCTTGGAAACCACCTAAATATGAAAGATTCATTAGGCCTATGGGCTTACGTTTCAACAAGGCCCATAACACATCCTGAACTGGAGGCCACCTTTCACCTGCCAATTCTTGTTCTAAAGAAGAAATGCCTCTACTATATACAGTTTTGGGTGTTATTACCAAAGGTCCAGTCGCTGAGGTGAATGTGAGTGAATTGGACACTGGGACATAAGAAGGCAAGGTTATATGGGGAAAATATGCCTGGGTTACCAACAGTCGTGAAAAAGATGGATGCATAAATGCAGTCTTGCTGGTTCAACAGCAGTTTCATGCAAGTAACTCTATGATTATTGAAGACTGCACACCAGTCAGGAGAACCGCCATTACTGTGGTGTTTCTGAATGTTACCAGGCAGCTTTGCATGTCTGCAGTCATCAAGAGAACTACTTATTCTATTGTAAAAAATATTAAAATAGAGAAGTTTCACAAAAAACAAACCTGGAGACCTCCACCCCCTCCTTGCGCCTTCCGCATCCACTGCTTAATCTACATCTCCATTGGCTTTTAAGTATCCTGTAGCTGCCTTCCTGGTCTCCAGTGTCTTTCCCCCTCTCATTCATCCTTCACAGATAACCTGATCCCTCCCCAACTCAAGAACATTCTATGTCTACTCACAACAGCTATTTTGAAGGTCCCTAGTCTTTGTATCAATAGCTTCTCTGATGACGTCCATGCTTTTTTCAAGCCCAACGATTAATTTTATGACAATTGTTCTAAATTCTTGCTCAGTTATGTTGCTTATATCTGTTTTGAGGAGTTCTGTGGCTGTGACTTCTTCTGGAATTTCTTTAGGGGAGAGTTCTTCCTTTTCATCATTTTGGCTAGCTTTCTGTCTCTTGTCAGTTTTAAAAGCTCGTTATGCACTCTGCACCTGTGAGTATTGCTCTATTAAAGGAGGCTCATTGACTGTCCAGGGCCTATCCATTCAGGAAGTGTTCTTTTTTTTTTTTTTTTAATTTTTAAAGGATTTTTTTAATGTTTTTTATTTATTTTTGAGAGACAGAGAGAGAGAGCACGAGCAGGGGAGGGTCAAAGAGAGAGTGACACACAGAATCTGAAGTAGGCTCCAGGCTCTGAGCTGTCAGCACAGAGCCTGACACGGGGCTCGAACCCACGAACCGTGAGATCATGACCTGAGCCGAAGCCGGACGCTTAACCGACTGAGCCACCCAGGTGCCCCAGGAAGTGTTCTTTTAATGGTGTCTCTTGGTTTCTCTTGTTGTGCTTTTGGTTGTTTTATTTCCCTACTCAGTGATATTTGGGACTCTCCACCATGTGTACTTTGGCTTGTTTCTTGAGGTAGCCCTGAAAAGGAAAACAGACAGACAAACACACAGGGAACCAAAGCACGCAAACGCACAGACAAATCAAACAAACAAGCCAACCAAAAGGGGAAAGAAAAAAAAAGAAAGAAAAGAAAAGAAGAAGAAAAAAAAAGAAAGAAAAGGGGGGGGGGGACAAAAACAACAAAAGACAAAGGACAGTCTAAAAGCGTAAAACCAGTGGAGGGGAGAAAGAAGAATGAGATAAGGAAAAATAAATCTGAATGGCAAGAATTGATCTAATCACAGCAATGCATCAATGTTGGTCTTTCCTGGGCTCTGGCAGGGGTGGGGGGGAGAAAAAGAGAAAAAAGGGCAGCTCTCCAGCGCGGATGGGCGTGGTTTGGTGTAGATAGGTTGGGTCTCACGGGGCTGCTCTCCGAGGCCCTGCCTTGGTGGTTGTGGGGAGAAGAATGGTGGCCCCCCAATCCCTTCTCGAACCCACTCTTTTGAATCCTATCTCCCTGTGCCGCGGGCAGGCCAAGTTGTATTTTCCAAGCCCCGCCTTGTTTCCAAATCCTAGTCCATGTACTTTAATGCTACCACCCCAGATGAGATGTACTCCTGCAGGCCGCCAGGGATCAGGGCGCTGAGCCCAAGGGAAATGCGCCAGCCAAAGGGGTCGGATCTCCTCCCCGCGCCCTGCGGTTATAGATGGGATGATAGGATCCCTCTCCATCCCAGGCTGAGGTTTTTCTCTTCTCTAGAGACAGCTCTATGAGCGTTTTCAGCCTCTCTTTCTCTTCCCCTCATCTCTCCATGGCTCTGCACACCTCTGATGCTCTGCGTGGAGTGGGGCTCCCTCCCCTCCAAGCCTCAAGGTCCTGGCCTGCTTTTACCTTCCCCAGTTCACACTCACTCATGCACGAGGCTATCTTCTTTGCAGACTCTGTGTCTTTTCCTCCCTCCCTTGTAGATCAGAGCACTGTGGCTTCAGTCCTTCTTAGTTTGATAGATGCGGGGGGGTGAAAATTACAGAGCTCCCTACTTCTCTGCCACCTTGCCCCTCCTCTCTTTTCTGTCTACTCACAACAAACACAACTATGTTCTTAGCAGTTTGGTTTCAACCATCCTCTCCAGTCTTTCATTTACCTCTAGACTCATAAACTCTATTTTCAACAAGTATCTGTTGAAAAGTTACAATATGCCAGGTCCATACTAGGCATTTGTGGATACAAAGATGAAAATATGGTTCATGCACTCAGAAACCTAAGAGTCGCAGATAACTAAAGGCTGCTTCCAATCCCCACATCTGTGCTGTTAAAATTCTGTCCATTCAAAGTCAACCTCAATCAACAAGCCTCCTTTATCTTTGTGTTGGAATCAATCATTTCCATCCCCAGGCTCCCCTGAGCATGTCCCTTTACTGCTATTAGAAAACTGAATCCAGATGACCTTGAATATGCCTGTAGATATGTTGTCTCCCTCACCGGATGTAGGACTCCTTAGTGGTAGGGACAACAGAGATCTCTGTTACATCAGGAAAGTGTTCTGCATAAAGCAGGAACTCAATAAAAATGCACTGAGAATGTTAAGTTTTCCTGTTACTGAATTCAAGGAAGAAGTGTTTGGTTGGTGTTTATATAAGGGACATTGAACTGCTTTATTTATTCTTTTGACATGCCAGCATTTATTACCCGGCTGTGTACCAGGCTCTGTAACATACACTGTGGTTACAAAGATGAAAACGGCACAGTTGTGTCCTGGAGGGGCTCACAGTCCAGGGAGGAGAGAGTAGTGCAGATAATTGCAAAAGCATGTGACAGGGGCTATGGTAGAGGTGCCGCAGGGCAGGAAGAACTTAGAGCCCTGCCTGCGAAGGGGGGCAGGCCCAAGGAAGAAGGTGATATGCAGCCAAGATGTGAAGGATGGAGAGCAGTTCCCTAGAGAGAGAAGGAGTAAAAAGGAAATCCTAATGGATATTATTTTCTCTCTTGGCTGTAATGAAGGGGGGACCACAGTTCTTGTTCAAACAGATTCATCCTTTCAATATTCAAATGCTTGTGAAGGACCTACTGTGGGCTGGGTCCCATGCTAGGCAGACATTTTTAATATATGTTCTCTAAAATGTGGATAAAGGAGCTGCACATTTTAATTCAAAGGGTTTTATAAAGAACTGCAATAATGTCATCCAGATAAGTGTTCTGATGTTTTCTTAATTCAAAGAAAACGCTTAGAAGAATGCATGTAGATAACATATGCATTAGGCAGGTTCTCTCAAATATCTGCTGTCCCCCGCAAGCATTTGGCAAGAGCCGCATTGCAATCAATTCCTGGTTGAATTATCTGATGAAGGTCGGAAATGCCATTATTCTGAGTTGTTGATTAAAGAGGGATTCAGATGCTGTATATACCAGATGTGCAGGAGGTGGGGCCGACAGCCTGTGCTGAATGATTAGGGAGCCTGATTTGTATTTTCTCTCAGAGGCAGCGGCCTTGAACTTCTCATAGTGTCTAAGGAAGGAACTGTGTGTGTGTGTGTGTGTGTGTGTGTGTGTGTGTGTGTGTGTGTAATACTGACCATGTCAAGCAACATGCTAGACATTATGTTCTTAAATTTTCACTCTAATCCTTTTGAGATAGATGTGTTATGGAGATGCCTGGTGACACAGAAAGTATTTACTTAATTTATCTATTATATTATTGTGATGATTTATTTGACGTTTTTAGCTGGGAAACTGCCAGCCAGTTCTCAATATAAGTAGACACAGTAACCTTGGGACATATCTTTCTGTCTAGGGAAGGGTCACTGGAGTAGTTTCTCTTGCTTGTGTAAGGACAAGCAGGCACTCCATGCCCCAGGGAAGGTTATATAACAGCACCCATTTTGTGATCAACTGTTTTTCCCTCCTAATCTCTCCCAATCTGGGGAGCTTCTAGGTAGAAAGAGACTGTGAACATCCAGGAAGCTAAGGGTAAAGACCCTTCTTTTTGAGGTTCAACATTATTAGAGAACTTCTGTGAATGAATGTTCCCCTGACTTAAATATTAGCTTCACAAGAGCAGGGATGACCTCTGTGTCCACAGGACCTAGATGGTGGCTAGCACTAGGAGGTGCCCAATAAATACTGTTGAATGACTCTTATCCCCCAGTTCTTTACCCTATACCCCTCCTTCCAAGTTTTCCAGGTTAAACTTTTACTCTTCCTTTTTTATTAACTCTCTGCTCATTCATATCCCTGAAACAATTAACCAAAAATTGCAGCAGCTCCTACAGTCCCTTTATACATTCATGCTCAATTGAAAATGATACAATCGTGTCCTCAAATAGAAGAGACTGTTTGTCTGGTTTGTTCTAACAAACAAGAGAATGTGCAACCAGATTGTCTAACATGTATGCGAAGCCGTTTAAGTAAAAGAAGCTAAAATGAGGTTATAGGTAGTAAGAGGGTATCTTAAACCGTCAATATTGGCATTGTGCCCACTATGAGGCAGATCCTACTTCTGATTTCAGTAGTAATGTTTCTTCACTGGAAGCTATGATAAATTTGTCTTGAGATGACATGTTGTTTGTAAAAAGATTTAAACCTAAGCCTTAAATGGGGCTCTCGCTGAATTCCATTCAAAGTGTTTTTCAATGATTCTGTCATCATTATTCTGATGTCTTTAGAACTTTATAAAACCACAAGATGACAGAATTAGACAAATTTGATTTCAGCCTGTCAATAATCTGTTATCTATGATTTGAGAGGAAATCAATGCCTTTTAAATTCAATTCAACAAACACACAATGAAAACCAACTGTGTGCCAGGCTTCATGACATGAACAAAAGATAGGAAAGTGTAAAACAAAGTCCCTGCCTCTAAGAAGCTTACAGTCTAGGAGGGAGAGACAGATGACTAAGGAAATGGTTCTAATGCGGAAAGAAGAGATGGAACGAGATCTCAGGGCTCTTTTACAGGACAGAGGCAGTGTCTCTCGACTGTCACAGGAGAGAAGGCAGAGTGCACATTTGCAAATATAGTTTCTATTCTAAATTGATGAGAGGTTCATTCTGTCTTAATCTTCTTTATTCACTTAATCCTTCTATTACTGTTATGGGTATGGTCAGATTCAGGGCAATAATATTTAGGTTTAGAATAAGCTTAAAGGAGAAATGCTGGCCTTCAGTCTTGTCAAGAATATCTATCTGAAGGATTGAGATGAACAATGAAGGGCAAACAACAAAACAGCGAATAATTCTGCCTTCCTTGATTAAAAATGTAAATGAAATTTCTTCTCAATTTATTCTATACACTATCAGACGTATTTAAAAAAATTGCTATAAAAGTGGTCTTGGCCGGAAAAAAATGGTCCTGGCTGTATGTCCATCTTTTGATCAGGCAGCTATCTTTGGAAAAGGGACTAAGGAAGAGCAACCTTCAGACCAGATATTCTAGAAATCACTGCTCTTCTGGAAGGCACCTCTCCTATACTGTTATGTCAGTCAAGACATGTCTGAAAAGTATCACATTCAGGAAGGTGTTCACATTTTCCCTGACATTGTTATTTTTTAAATATATTATTTAAATATGTTTAAAAATTTTTAAATATGTTATTTTTTAAATGTGCTATGCTAAGCACTTCCCCTGCATTATCTCAGTTAATCTCACAACAATGCTATAAACAAGGCTCTACTGTCTTTCCTCATTTTAAATGAAAAAAAAAAATTGAGTCACAAAGCCACCAGGGTGTGAGGCCTATGTAGGCAGATTTTATTTTTATTCCCTGATATGTACTCAAGAGCCTAAAACAGAGCCTGAAATTATATAAATGTTCATAAATACTTGTTGAGTGAGTGAAAGGGTGGATGACTAAAGGGTAAAGAATTTTCTCAAGGCCACATAGGTAGTAAAGTGTAGAGTCGGGACTCCAACTCAGGTCTGTTTGCAAATCCTCTGTTTCCATCTCCTATGCACTATTATCTGCTCACAGCTTGAAACTGCCTTTTCAGTCAAATCCAGACAGCTGAAAGATCCGAGAATCCAACATTTCCAGAGACAACAGTTGGCAGGCTGACCCAGTTGGTCTGGCCAAGAAGCTAGATTGAAAGTGGAGGGAGCAGTCTTTGTTTTAAGGGGACCCAGAAGCAGGGACAGTGATGGCAAATTCACTCTTACATTCCATCAAAATTGGTGTCTTTGAAGATATGTTGTGGAGGTTGAATAATATCCTATATGTAATGGACTTGGTCTATGTTCAAGTCCATTAACACCTACAATCAGAGTAGTTAAGACCAGGTACAGGACACTGATACATACAGTCTATAGTAAACTTTGTTTGTTTGTTTGTTTATTGTTTTGGGTATAATTAACAAATCATGTTATATTAGTTTCAGGTGTATAGTATAAAGATTCAGCAATCCTATATATTTCTCAGTGCTCAACAGGATAAGTGCTTTATCAATTTTACCTATCCCCTTTGGCAACCACCAATTTGTTCTCTGTATTTAAGAGACTGTTTTTTTGTTTGTTTGTCTCTTTTTTGTTTGTTTGTTTTGTTTCTTAAATTCCACATATAGGTTAAGTCATATGGTACTTTTTTTTCTGTGACTGACTTATTTTACTTAGCATTATACCCTCTAGATCCATCCATGTTATTGCAAATGGCAAGATTTGCTTCTTTTTTATGGCTGCGTAATATTCCAGTATATATATATGTGTGTGTGTGTGTGTGTGTGTGTGTGTGTACACACTTCATATATGTAAACTTTAATGTGTCATGCGCAAGTAGGAAACTGTTGTTCATTATCCGTCATTACTCAGCCTGAATAAAAACTATTTAAGGGTGGAGTCTGAATTCCTGTTTCTTTTTAGGCCCCTCTCAGGGGGAAGCACAGGGCTCTGCACTCACAGGAGATCCCAATAAATGTTCATCAATCATGCTACACATGGCTCTTTGGAAGGAATACGTTGGTCCCAGCAATTTCAATTACTGCCCCTCTGGCTTGCAGCAAAACTATGTATCTTTTTGATTTGATTATATCCAAATGACTATAATGCCTAATAAGGTGGGAAAGAATGAGTTGCTGTTCATCAGCTTCCTAGAAGGATGTTCATGAAACAAGGGCTGGGTATTATCTTAGTTCCTTGTTGAGGCTTTAGCGTTTATGTCTTTGGGCAACAAATGCCTCATTAAAGCAGACAAACAAAGACAAAAACCAACTAGTCCCTTCACTGAAGTGCAGTCAGCTTTTGCACATAACATTCTTTCTTTCCTTTGTCTGGTGGTAAAGGCTGTTTAGGGTCACAGGCGAACATATCATATTCCAAGCAATCCTCCATCATCCTGCTGACATCTTCCAATTCCTTGAAAAACATGCAAGCAGCTCCCAGTATTAAAACCTCAAAATAAATGAAGCAAAAGTTGAGAGAATTCAAGGGAGAAATAAATAAATCCACCATCCTAGTTGGATATTTTAATACTCATCACACAGTAACTGATAGACTCAAGTAGACAAAATAAGTAAGGATATAAAAGACTTGATCGCTATCAGCCAACTGGATCTAATTGACTTTTATAGAATGTTATACTATATCCAAAAACCACATAATACCCATTGCTTTGAAGTGCACATGGAATATTTAATATAGACCATATTTTAAAAATAAATTTCAAAAGATCAAAATTATGCAGAATATGTTCTTATCCATGGCTAAAATTGATTTAATCATAGGACAATCTAGAAAAGGTCCAAACATTTAGAAATTAAACCATAATAACTAAGGTCCAATGAAGTAATCACAAGGGAAATAAGAAAATACTTCTAACCGAATGATGATAATTTCACAACATATTAAAAGCTGCAGGATGTAGGCAAAACTGTGCATACAGGGAAAGTTATTGTTTTAAATTTATTAGAAAAAAAAAAGTCCTAAAAATCAGTGATCTAAGCTTACTTCCACTTTAATAAGCAGGAAAAAGAAGAACAAATTAAATAAAAACTAAGTAGAAGAAAATAAATAATAAAAATAAGAATAGAAATCAATTTTTTAAATGGACAAACATCAAATAAAATCAACAGAATCAAATACTGATTATTTGAAAGGATTAATAAAATTGATAAACTCTCCCTACACTGATTGTGAAGATCATAAAATGTGGTTGAAATTTTATACCCTTCCCATCAAGAGCTGTAATTTATGTTTCTTTCTCTTAATCTGAGTTGGCCTTGGTACCTTTATAACCAGTAGAAGTTGATAGAGGTAGCACTGCTTTACTTCCAAGCTTCTTCAGAAAAAGGCCAAGCAACTTCTACCTGATTCTCTTGGGGTGGTGGCTCTAAAGGAAGGCTGCTATGCTGGAGGGACCACACGGAGGAGGCCCTCCATCAACAACCCCAGCCCAGGCCCCAGCTGGTAGCCAGCCCCAACTGCCAGCCCGAGAGGAAGCCATCTTGGATATCCAACCTAGTGGAGTCAGACATGATGGAAGCCCTAGCTGACAGATGAATTCAACTACATTGAAGACTCCAAGCAAGAACTGTTCAGTTGAGGTCTTCTTGAATTTCTGACCCACAAAATCATTAGTAAATTAAAGTGATGTTTTTAAGCTGCTAATGTTAGGGACAAGTTGTTATGCAGCAGTAGTAGCCCACATTCTGACCAAGAACTAAAAAGATAAAATATAAATCTCCAATACTAGTAATGAAGGAAAGGCCAACACTGAAGATATTACACACGTTAAAAAGAAATTATAGCAACATTATGAAAAACTTCATGCTAATATATTTAATAATTTAGATGACGTGAATACATTTCTTGAATGACATAAATTACCAAAACTGATACAAGGCAGAAAATCTAAAGTCCTATATCTATATGATAATGAAAAGAAATTAAATTCATATTCAAAAGTTTTCCCACAAAAGAAACTCTAGTCCCAGACAGTTCAACAATAAATTCAATCAAATATTTAAGGAAGAAGTAATAATATTTACACTCAGAAAATATAGAAGCTAATTAGGAATACTTTCTACCTCATGAGGCCAGCACAATCTTTGTCAAAGACAGACATTATTAAAAAACTAAACTTCAGACCTTTAGTCCTTCATCAGCATAGATGCAGATATTATTAACAAAATGTTAGCAAATAACATCCAGAAATCTATGAAAAGATCACGCTACCTAAGTAAGTTTATCCTAGAAAACACAAAGTTGGTTCGATATTCGAATATAAATTAGTTCAATATATAAAGATCAATTGATACAGTTGCCATTCATATAGTGGCCATTCATGTATCAACTGATACAGATACCATTCACAATAGTATCAAAAAGATAAACTATCTAGGAATAAGTCTGATGAAAAACGTGCAAGATGCATAAATTGAAAACTATAAAACGTTGCCAATAAGAACAAGACTTAAATAAATGGAGATACATGTCATATCCATGATTTCAGGAGTCAATACTAAGATAAACTTCCTTTCCAAATTAATCTATAGATGCAATGAAACACCAATCACAATGTCACAGACTTTTAAAAAGAAATATCTTGGCCTGATTCTAAAAGTTTTGAAGAAATATGAAGGATCAGGAATAGTTAAAATGATCTTTAAAAAGTGGAGGGAAGCAGGAAGACTTATGCTACTTGATTTCAAGAACTACAATAAAAATGTGGTAAACAAGTTTTGTGGTGTTGGAATAAGGATAGACAGATCCAACAGAACAGAATACAGACTCCAAAAATAGTGCCACACAAAAAAAGTCAATTGACTTTTGACCAAAGCCCAGAGTTGATTCTATGGGGAAAAAAATCTTTTCAGTAAGGGATACTGGAACAATGGTATCTACGTGGAATAAAACAAACCTGAACCTCTGTTTCATACTTAACATACTTAATAACAAACATAATCTGGGATGGATCATAGGCCTAAATATAAAAGCTAGAGCCATAAAACTTCAAGAAGAAAGCATAGGGAATATCCTTGTATTCTTCTATACCTTGAGGAAGGCAAAGATTACCGTGGACCCAAAAAGCACTAGATGTATAAGAAAAACATATTTCATAAATATTTTAAAAATCAGTGTATTTCATATACGTTAAAATTTCTGCTCATCCAAAATCACTGCTAAGAAAATGAATAGGCAATCCACAGACTGGAAAAAAAAATTTGCAACGCATACATCTGACAAAGGACTTATATCCAAAATATGTAAAGAATTCCTACAAATCAACAAGAAAAGATAAGAATTTTTTAAAACAAGCAACAGATTTGAACAGACGCTTCACAGAGGAGACATTTAAATGTCCAAGAAGCACATGGAAAAGTGCTCAACATCATGAATCATCAGAGAAATAGAAATGAAAACTACCATGAGGTACCATTTCACATCCACCAGAATGGCTAAGAATCAAAAAGATTGATAACACCACCAACTCAGGAGGATGAAGACGTGACACAACTAGAATTGTCATGCATTGCTCATGAGAGAAGCTAAAACGTTACAACCACTTAGAATAACTGGCTTTCCTTATGAACTTAATCATGACTCTACCTATAACCCAAGTATTATGCCCCTAGGTATTTATCCCCAAGAAATAAAAAACAAAAAATGCCCACAAATGGCTTCTCTGAGAATGTTCAGAGCAATCTTATAAGAGACAAAAACTATAAGCAGCCGTAATGTGTGTTGATGCGGGAATGCATAAGCAAATTGAATTATCTTCACACAATGGACTACTATTTAACAATAAAAAGGGATGGAATACTGGCATGTGCAATTGCATGGACGGATCGCAAGATGCTTCATGATTATACTGTATGATTTCATTTATGAAGTCCAAGAACAGGCAGAACTCATCTGTGAGCATAATGATCAGAAACTGCCTCTGGGTGGATGGGGAGACAGAGGATCCACTGGGAAGGGGCACATGGAATCTCTGTAGTCATGGAAACCTGTACCTTGTTTGGTAAATACTTAAGTGTGTGTAAACAATTATCAGAACTCATCAAATTGAACACTTAAAGATCTGTGCATTGCATTATATGTAAATGATACCTCAACTGAAGACGTGCGCATGTGCGTAAACACACAACCTCGTGCACGCGCGCGCACGTGCACGCGCGCACACACGGTTTGTGCCCCAGAGACATTCCCCAACCCATTCTCAACCCTTGGTGGTGGGGGAGAAGATTCAGTCTAATACTCCAACGAAATGAAAATAGGAGAATTCACTGGCAAACAGAACTAGAATGCCTTGGCCCCTGCTCCCACCACCATCACGCCTGGCTCAGGGGAGTCTTGCTGTGGTGGGTGGGTGAGTGGGCAGGTCTGGAGACAGACCCCCCCGGGAGATCGGACAGGGCAGGGCTAGTAGAGCTGGAAACTCTCCTGCGAGTTCTATTAAGGCTCCTCTCTTGCTGTCTAGGTCAGATGCACTGCTTTGGTCTGAGCTCGCACGCTGTTTTCCTCTTCTCTGTCAACTCCCTGAGTAATGCTGCCACTAGATAAAAGCCTTCCTCCCTTTCTCCCATCACCTCATCAAAGTGGTTTTCTAGTTATTTTCATGAGAAAAGTCATTCCATTTCAGTGTATCTTGACAGGAAAAATAAGTTTTTAAATGTCCTCTGCATCTATTCTTCCCTGCTTCTCATTATACGTTCACAAATGTTTTTAAGGACTGTTCTATGCCTGAGCTTCTCAAATTGAAATGCATATGAGTCACCTATGGATCTTATTAAAATTCCAATTCTGAGTCAGTAGATCTGGGTGGGACCTGACAGTCTGCATTTTTAAGAAATTCCCCCCCACCCGGGGCGGGGGGGGGGGGCGGTGTGGATGCATTGGTCTGAGGATCCCACTTTAAGTAGGACCTTGTCTGTAATATGCTAGCAGAGCAGTGGCTACTGCTCTCATATTCGCAGGGTAGGGCAAGGTAATGCAGAGTGTGGTGTCAGAGAAAGATGAGAGGGAAAAAAGCAGTTCTGATTCTCTTTTGCTTTCTTTTCCTGCATCTCAGAGTCTGCCCTTCATGCTTCTTGCTACACTTAACAAATGGCTCTGTTTTCCTAAGAGCTATACACACCCGCCCCCAGTGACAGCTGTCTTCTTCTAAAGACGTATTAAAGAAGGAGGCAGGTGACTCATTATAGTCATGATTTGCTCTGTCCCACATTGCAGATGGAAAAACTGAGGCGTGAAGAGGCGAACCGTCTGAACCATAAACTAATACAACATAAAGCACTACCCTTCACGACTAAGATTGTATGACATTAGAACTAGGTATGTTAGTCAGGATTTGCTTAGTGGCTCGTGCATTGAAACTGGAACAGCTCCTTCCATATGGTTCTTAGATCAAATCTTAGATAAATCCAGCATTCTAGGAATGCTCTGGATGGCACAGAAAGTTGTGTCTTCCCACCTGATTATCTTCCAGTCTCTGACTGATACTTACTGTTTTCATTTAACAAACATTTACTGAGCACCTACTAGTCTGGGCTTTGCACTGTTATTGAAAATACCGAGGGGAACAAGCTCATTCCTTATCTGAAGGGGAGACAGACATACACATTTAAAAAACGGATAAAGGAAGAGAGAATAATTATCGAGCAGCTAGCATCTGCCAGAGATGATCAGCCTTTTTTTTTTTTCAAGTGGCCTTGATAGAGGTGGGCACAGGCCGCTTAATTCCGCCAGGTGGACCAGAGAGACTAGAGCAGTTTCATTCGTGCTCAGCCTTGAGAAAAGAGTGGGAGTTCACAGGCAGAGAGGGCACAGAAGGGCATTCTGGGCAGGGGGAGGGCAGCAGGGGCATCGGTGTGAGCCATGTGGTATGCTCAGCCCTCTGGGTAGTCCTAGGTGTCAGGAGTGAGAACCGCGTGGGGAATAGGAGCAGTCCCCTCTGTTTGCAGGCTTTGTAGTGTCTTCACATGCATCCTGTTCATCGATCTGAGGAGCCTGCGCCTCCATCCTTAGCCAGAGCACTAATTACCTGTCAGCTGGAATGAGGGAGGCTTAGGATGCACCTAGGAAGGGCTGGAGAGAATGTTAATCAAAGGCATTCTGAGAAAGTGATTAAAATTTCCAATGTGTTCTGCAAGCCTCCGCTTTTCTGGAATTTTCAATGCAATTATTATCTCATTCTTTGGGAGCCAGCAGCGAGCTCTCCAGAGAGGTTTCCTGAGCAGCTCTGACATTTCAGAATTGGAGCCTGCACTCCCCGCTGGCTGAGATGGGCTGACAGTTCCCTCCGCATCTCCAGCACGGACCTGGCGGAGCCTGGCGGTGCCCTTTGTTTTGGACCCGAGGCTCCCACCCGCCTCCACTGGAGTCCTCAAACACCTCTGTGCCGGCACACACCTACGCGTTGAGGCCTCTGGTATGCCCGAGGAATGCCAAATTCTCAAGAACGGCTGTTTAAATACAATGGTTCTCAAACATCCTTGTGTATTTCGTGTCCCCAAGGAGCTTGTTAAAGGTGCAGGTAATCTGTTCCCAACCTAGAGATTCAGATTCAGAGATTGAAGCCAACCCTGAAAATGTACCTTTTTAAAAAAATTTATGTTTATTTATTTTTGAGGGGGGGGGAGAGAGAGGAAATGAGTGAGGAAGGGGCAGAGAGAGAGAAGGAGACACACAATCTGAAGCAGCCTCCAGGCTCTGAGCTGTCAGCACAGAGCCCCACGTGGGGCTCGAACTTAGAAACTGTGAACTCACGAACTGTGAGATCATGACCTGAGTCAAAGTCAGACGTTTAACCGATGGAGCCACCCAGACGCCCCTGAAAATCTACCTTTTAAAAGCAAATGTTCCAGATGACTGGGATATAAACCAAAGTTTGAGAATATTGGTGTTAAGGTTTGGAAATCTATATAAAAAGAGCATCTAGACTCTGTCTATACTTAGTGGGTTTCCCTTCACACAGAGCTGGGCTCAGTTTCTGATGTGAGGAAAAAAAGGTAAAGATTTAAACATTATCAAGTTCCTAGCCCAAAACAGGCCTCAAAAGTGGAAGAGAGAATGATCTTTGTTATTCTACCTGAGGCTTTACTGCCTGGTGGAACCCCGGAGTCTGGGCCGTGACGTGCCCTGGCCTTATCATTTTTGTGACAAAGGAAGTGACCCAGGAGATACCAAGGGCCTCTACTTCACCCCTTGCCTCTGGGAACACTGGCAGCCACAGGAGGAAGGGCTGAGCCTTCCCCTAAGACACAAACCCCCAAGGGCTGGCCTCTCATCACCTACAGCAGCCTCTGTGCATCACCTGCTTCAGCAAAGGAATCCTTGCAAACCATTTCCAGCCTGGTTAATGATGCGGTGCTTCAAACAGTGCCACCAAAATGAAAAGCAGCTCACAAATGGGGAGCTCTCGCTATTTTCACAACCACAGCTGGCAAACGGCTCCTGCCAAACAGGATCCAACTTCTTGGGAGTGTTTTGAAAAGCTGATGGAAACAAGGGTCTCTGTCACACCTCGCTTCAGCATGTGGGGAAAGCTCTCTTGGAATGAATATTAGTCGGTCTCCCAGATGCACACACTTGATGTCTCCAGCAAGCAGTCCTGCCATTTTCACTGCAGACTTAAAGCTCTATCATCTGGTTTCTAATGCAGAAAGGAAAGAGTTGGAGGAACCATCCAGGCTTTAAAAAAAAAAATAATTGGAGCAGGTCGAAGGTGCTGTCTAAAAAGATGTCTGCCAAAGCTCCCACCCACTCTTACCTCCCTGAGCCTGAGCTGAGCCCTGCCTAATTACCTACGTAATTTCCCTGGCTCCTGTGATGGGGTCCAGGTGCCCTCTCTGTCCCCTGGAAACAGAGCCATCTGTCAGACACCTCTCTCCGGCCCCGCCTGGCTTCCCTCTCACATACACAACACGATTAGCTTGGGGACTGACAGTTCTGCTATGATATTTGCTTTGCCCATGACAGGTTTTTCAGCTAAGTAACAGGAGGGGATTCCCCCACCCAGAGCCAGCTCTAGCTTTTCGTGGTTCCCTCCTCCAATCTGTTAGGAAAATGATCCTGGATGCACTTAGAATGGGAAGAAACAGGATTTTGTTAGCTGTTCAGTGAAGGTCAGGTCCTCCCTGCCATCTACCAGGCAGAGAATTGCTTGTTTATTTCTCCAAGTAGCACTGATTTGTCACTGTGAGCAGCAAACACATCTAAAAAAGGCCATTCGTACTGCGGATCAGACTAAAGGCAAGGAAAAAGAAATGTGTCCTCTGGAAACAAACAAAACAAGGCAAGTTGAATAAAATGGTCATCTGGGGCGTCTGGGTGGCTCAGTCGGTTGAGTGTCTGACTTCAGCTCAGGTCTTGATCTTGCCGTTAGTGAGTTTGAGTCCCACGTCAGGCTCTGTGCTGACAGCTCCGAGCCTGGAGCCTGCTTCAAATTCTCTGTCTCCCTCTCTCTGCCCCTGCCCTGCTCATGCTCTCTCCTTCAAAATAAGTAAACATTAAAAAAATTTACATGATCATCTTTAATCCTTTAGTTATTCTTTCCCCTTTAGCACCTTACACATCCAATTTGAGTTTTCCTGGGATCTCAGGAGATAAATGAGATATAGCATACAGAGATGAGAGCAATGGTGGGGATTGAGGTGAAAAGATGTGCACCCATCTCAGATCAGCTAGCCAAATAAACCATTTAGGGAGTCCGTGCCCACATTCATTCAATGAATCAATGACAAGCAGAATGAATTTGCAATACCGCAAGAACTAGAAATTTAGGAGCATCCTTGATGCTTCCTTGTCTCACCCTCCCCATTCAACCCAGCATCAGTCTTAGAGTCTGACTCCTAAATATCTGTCAGACCTACCCACTGCTCTTCATTCCCACAGCTACTGGTCTAGTTCCGCAGCATCATCTCTTGCCTGAGTGACTGTTAGAACCTCCCAATTAGGCTCCTTACAGTCTATTCTTCACTGCATCCAGAGAGACCTTTCATAAGTGCAAATCTCATGCCATTCTCCAGAAAAAAAACCCTTCAAGAATATATTTTTCTCCTCTCTTCCCCAGGCCTTGCTTTTATCTCCAAAGCCCAAGATCTTTCACAGTCTGGCTCCTGCTTATTTCCCCAGCCTCAGCTCTTACGCCTTCTTGCCTCTAACCCTGGGCTCCAGCAAACTACACTTCTCCTTTGCAAAATAGACCATATGCTCTTTCACTTTTGGGTCATCATGCATGCTGTTTTTTCTGCTTGGAAAAATCTTCCCTATGCTCCTAAGCTGTCTTAATTAGCTGTTTTCTGCCTGAACTTTAGGTCTCAACTAAAATGTCATTTCCTCTAGGAAGCCAGCCTTCAAGGCAGCTGGGCTGTTTCTCCTTTGTGCTCCCATAGCACTTTGTGGATCCCCACTTCTATCCTGTAAGTTCCAAGAGAGTAGGGACCATGGCTATTGGGGTCACCATTGTATCCCTGGCCCTAGAAAAGAGAACAAAATAGACTCAGTAAAGATTTTTTTAAACAAATAAATGTCTGTATCTCTTAATTTTTCCTGCTTAATGCTGGAGAGACTACAAGTATAGTTTATTTCTGTCTCATAACAATAACGTTTTTCCTCTTACTTCATGGAATTCAGAACAAACTAGCATCTTTTCCTCTCTCTTCCTTCTTTTCTCCAAAGCCTGACTGTCAAGGGAATCTCCCTTATTGCATTTTGGTGGAAAATTTTTATTAGTGCCTTCTCTATAACAATTTACCCCCTTCAGCTACACCCAGTCCAATTCAATCTCCCAAAATCAATGTATAATATCTCAAAACCATAGCAGTCTTGTCTGCAAACCACTTACTTGACAATCAATCAGGTGCTGCCTTGTGATAGCTCCTCTACTTCTGTCTTAAATTGTTCTTATTATTACTCAACATTTCACAGCTTTATAGCATGTCTCCCAACAATTCTGTACATCTCTTTAGGACTTAATCATTTTGGGGTACCCTTAGAGCTTCTCTATAAGAAATCAAGTGCACCTGACAGGGAAAAATACCACTAAATGTTGAGCAAATACATGGTACTCAATATAGATTAGATCTGTTTACTTTTTGGCCGGTATTGAAAGAGTCTACAGCAATTGGCATGAACTTAAGAATGACCAAGGCAGATAACTAATACTTAAAAAAATTATAAAATGGCATGGATTTAAGGTCTGAGGCAAGACTTATCTAGAATAAACTAAGCCTTCCAAAGAGACTAAAGGCACAAAAGGTGCTATTTCTGTTAGTGCCCATGAGAGGAAGAGTATCTCTGTAACTGGAATGGATTGATTCTTATCAGGAGATTTCCCCCAAAGATTCCCAAACCTCCAATGACCCTATAAGGTCTGCCAAGTAAAGCAGCTGAGATTCTGAGCCTTTTGTCTTAATTTTGCCTTGTCCCTCTATCAAGCATTGGAAAGAACTTGGTTGGAGGTCAAGAGACTTCATACTTCTTTTCAAGATAAGGTAAAATTTGTATTGTTTTGCTGGCTAAAACATTTAATGCCCCTAATCCTCAGTCTTGCATGTTTATAGGAATTATAATGCTTATGTTGTCTACTTCATACTGACACTTCGTAAGAGTTTAGAGAAAAACACAAATGTGAAATATTAACATCAATATCTCAGACCCATTGGCTAAATTTCTTGGGTTTTAGCTTCTCACCTCACCCACAGCCCTTGATTAGGCAGTAAAGCAGTGATGAAGTTGAATATTTGGTAAAGTTTTATTGTGATTTAACATTGTAAATTATTTCTTACTGAAAAGACAGTGTAAAGGAAAATGGAATCCTCCCCAGTCAATAGGGCTCTCTAGATCTTTACCACAGATAATCAAGTGTTAACTGTTCATTTTTATTTCCAAAGGAATTTATCGAGCATCCACTAGTGCCAATAATATACTAAGTATTAAGATAAGATGAATTAACCCCAATAGAATTCATTATGTGATAGGAAAGATCCATAAACATGTCAGCCAGATTCTTCCAAATGTAAATTACAGTCAAAACATAATGACACCTGCAAGGTGAAAGGAAGAGAATATAGAGCATGGTTTTAAAGTCAGACCTGATTTTTATAGTTCCAGAATATGTAATAAATGCCAATCTTGCGACATTCATATACTTTTTCAGAGGCATAAAGGGGCCTAGAGACGCTAAAGCTGACTTCCCAAGCTACTCTCAACACCTATGTCAAACAGGCACATATCTGTGGCATTTTAGTATTGACCACACCATCCCATTCCCAATGAAAATGCTGTGGAGAGCCATGTGTCACCTTCTCCTCATCCCCCACCTCCCTCCATCCACCAGCATATCTTAGGGACAACCAGCACTTCAAGGGCATGGCCCCCAATTTATGGATTTTGTTTCAGCACCAAGGACAGAGGCACAGGTTTCTCCAGCTTCAGAAGTTGACCATGATTTAGGGACTGCATTTAAGATTGCACCAGTAGGTTTATCCTAAAATGTGTTGTATTGGTGTTCTTTCCTCACTAAACTGAATAGTCATGTACTTTAAGCCCTAAATAATTTTGATATTGTGTGGCCTACTGACCTGGACCCCAAGCTGTAGGACATATGTACTTAGTGACCATTGCCAATGTTAGGACTGACATTCTTGCTCACCTGCAGCCCAGCTACCTGGCCCTATGCCTGCTGTTTAAAATCCATCTGCCTGCCTCAAAAATTGCCTTTCCATGCCATGGTTTATTTTTTCTGTTCTACTTTACAAATCACATTTCTAGGGGACTAATCCAGATGAATCCTATCAACACAGTAGAATTTAATTTATCCCTGAGGCCAAAGCAGAGATTAGATACCTGGATTATAAGTGGACTGACTAGGTATGGATTAATCAGTAAGGTCAACAGAGCAAGATGAGAGAGGACACAGGCTCAGTGACCACTCTTCCATGAGAGGTTTTGTAATAGACCATGAGCCTCTTGAGGACAGGGACTAAATATTTTTCCATTCTGTTTCAAGTACCTGGCACACGGTAGTCATTTGTTAAGTGGCTGTAAAAGAAATAAATAGTTGTAATATGTATATGTATCTCAGAGCCCCATATAATTTTTATTTCACTTGTCCAAGATATGACCCTACTTTCAAGGAGCTCACAGTCTAATAAACAGAACCATTAAGTATGAAAGTATAAAACAAGATGTAAAATACAGAGCTATGTGCAGGCTCTGTGGAACAGTATCATTATACAACCCAGAATGGGAGTACAAGGCAAGGGGGAGTTCAAGTAAATGGGAAAAGCAGTGACTTTGGAACCAGGTAAAATTTCCCATCCATCTGACCTGGAAAAAGTTAATTAACCTCTGATCTTCGTTTCATTATATATAAGATGGTGGTTCACAGAAGGCAAGCCATTCTTGATTTACCGTATTTCAGGAGGCATCAGGGAGATTCATTTCCTCCAAATACGACTGGGAAGATTCTCTTGTTCTCAGCCTATTCCCACCCTGAGTCAGTGGGACTTGACCAGACAGAGAAGAGTCAGTGGCTTGGTTTCCTGTCCCAGAACTGCTGTTTTGATCTCAGGGGCCTCATTTCTTAACCCTGCTCACTATGTGATCTAGGAGCCAGGAGATTTAAATTTTGGTAATGGCTTTGCCAGTATTTTCTGTGTGTTCTTGGACAAAACGGTCTTCACTCCATCTTTCTGTCTATCTCCCTTTACTCCCTAGGTGCTCTGAGAACTACACAAACAAGGTCAGCTGTTCCCTGATCACGTCTCACTTTTATTTTATTTTATTTTATTTTTTGGCCTTTATGTTTAGCTCACAGCTATGGAAGACAGCCCCATCACACATTCCACCTAGGGGAAACCAAAGTATCCTTCTAAGCTCATTTAACAATGCCTTGAATTTTCTTGCTCCTACCATGACCCTTAACTCTCTGCTTCTCTCTGCTCCCCATACACAGTGATTCACAACCTGACTGACCATTAGAATCACATGGGGAGATTATAAAAGCACGAATGCCTAGACCTCACCCCAGACCAATTCAACCTGCACCTCTGGTGCTGGAGTCAGTACGGTACTGAAGCTTTCTAGGTGATTCTGATATGCAGCCGGGATTGAGGCCACTGTTGTCCTGCTACAGCTTTGTTTCTCCTGTAATATTTGACACCAAATCATAAGTTACTTGGTGGCAGAGACTGTCCGCTCATTAATGCCTTACCCAGAGTAATTGCTCAATAATTGTTGAATTGAATGGTACCGGGTTGAGCTGATGGCCGTTGAAATCATAACGATTAGGTACTGGGCCCAGATGTGGAACTAACCGGATGTAGACATGGGCAAATCACTTTCTCTGATTTCTCTGAATTCTCCAATTCTCAGTGGCTATTGACCGGGTGTCCCACAAATTTAACTCAGTTCTGACACTATCATCTACTTGCAGACACTATCAGACCCCACAGGTTAAGGGCTCCATCCCACCCGACTGCCCCCACTTCAGATGCCAAGCACAAGTCCAGGTTGTCACCTGTGCTTCTGCCCAACTGGCTGCACATCAGAGGTTCCCAGGTCCTCCTCCTCGGGTTCAGTTAATTTCCTGTAGAGGCTCACGGTGACTCAGAGAAACACTTAAGTTTACTAGTTTATTATAAAGGGTATTATCAAGGACACAGATGAACAGCCAGAGGAAGAGGTACCTAGGGCCAGGTCTGGGAGAGTCGCAAGCGTGAGCACTTCAGCCCCTGTGGAACTGAGGTACACCACCCTCCTGGCATGTTTACTCACCTGGAGGTTCCTCAAATCTTGTTGTTCAGGAGTATTTATAGAGCTTTAACCTGCAACCCCTGCCCCTTTCTCTGCCCAGAGGTCAGTGTGTAAGGCTGAACGTTTCAATCCTCTGATCACATGTTTTCTCTAGTAACTAGCCCCACTCTAAGGCTACACGGGGACCCATCCTAGGTCACCTCATTAGCAGGAACTCAGGTGATATTGAAAGGACTTGTTACGAATAACAAAATATATTCTTATCACTTAGGAAATTACGAGGGTTTTAGGAGCTCTGTGCCAGGAACTGGGACAAGACCTAATACATTTATTATGCCACTTCCCTTCTTTTGTCCTCATAGCAAGAACTCTTGGCCCTCTGTCCCCACACCCATCTCTTTATTTACTTTCTTTTCAAGATAATAAATGATTTTGATTGTTTTAATTCACTAAGTCTGAAGTAATTTTTTACCACAGCATTAGAGACTAATACATATTCTTTTTTAATATTCATTTATTTAAGTAATCTCTACACCCAATATGGGGCTCGAACTCCCAACCCCGAGATCAAGAGTCACATGCTTCTCTGACTGAGCCAGCCAGGTGCCCCAAGACTAATACATTTTCTTAAAGTCTGTGGTCATCATTGCTATTATACTTCCTTTTGTTTGTCAGAGAGGTTTTGAGTCATCCAGATCCCTTAAGGCAATGATTTGCTCTTTTTTTTAACATTTTCTTAAAATTGAGGTGTCATTGACATATACATTATATTATTTTCAGATGTACAACATAATGATTCAATATTTGTATGTATTGCTAAGTGATCATCACAATAAGTCTAGGGAATATCCATCACCATAGTTACAAATAATTTTTCTTGTGATTAGAACTTTTAAGATTTATTCTCTTAGCAACTTTCGATTAATGTTATACAGTATTATTAACTCTAGTCACCATGCTGTGCATTACATCTCCATGACTTGATTGTTTTAAAACTGGAAGTTTGTACCTTTTGACCCTCTTTACCTACTTCTTTTCCACCCCGTGGCGTACTCCCCACTCCTCTACTCCCACCTTTGGCAACCACCAATCTGTTTTATGTATCTCCGAGCTTGACTTTTTTGTTTTTGTTTTGTTTTTGTTTTTAGATTCCACATGTAAAAGAGATCATATGATAATTGTCTTTTTTCTATCTGACCTATTTCACTTAGCATAAGGCCCTCAAGACCCCATTCATGCTGTTGCCAATGGCAAGATCTCACTCTGTTTGTGGCTGGATAATATTCCTGTGTGTGTGTGTGTGTGTGTGTGTGTGTGTGTGACATCTTTATCCATTCATTGTCCATCTTCTGTCCTTCAGCTCACTCCTACTCTGTGCTTCTCCACAAAAGGAGAGAAAGCTATCGTGATTGGTAATGAGAGCCTAAAATTGGAACACATTTCCTCATTTCCTCTTGGACAGAATACTGTATGTTTAAATGCGTCACTCACTCCTCTTTTGCTTGCCTCTGTTCTATGAGCTTGGGAGAATGTTGCATCCAGCTCTGGCACCTTTGGGCAAGCCAAGTTCTAGCTCTTTGCCCACCACTCTTCTTTCCCTCCTCTGAGGTTCCTTTCATTTAAGAGCTGGCGAGAGGCTAAGAATATCCTAAGGTTTTGCATTCAGTCTTTAAGAGGATATTGGAGGTTCACTTGAGGCAAAACCATATTCTCCAGTTTAAATTTGTGGGAAGGTTACAGTGAGTCTCACTATCTTGTGATGCTCTGTATCTCACATGGCTACTATTTCTTGAGGGTTTGTACATCCATATTATCAGGAGGAGAGATGATTGGAAACTTCACTGAGTCACTGCCCACAATGCCATCAAAACCCCATTCTTACTTCTAACAGGTCTCAAGTTCTCTTTGCAAAGCAAGAGAGCTCTCCTAGAGGGCCAGGGCTTCTTCCTGCTCTAGGATTCAGGAATTATAATTGCATAAGAGAAAATAAGCCTGGGGATTGACTGAGAGGAGAGGATAGTTGTCTCTTCTTTCAAAACAGTCCTTGCCCTATCCCCGTGCTGTGTACCAGCCTAGCACTGCAACACCCTTCCTGACTGTGGGAGGTGTGAAAGGAGCTTGAACTTCTGCAGAGCTATTTTGGTGCTGCCCAAAGGGCACGTGAACTTGAGAACAGAGTAGGTGAGGCTGAAGCCCAACCCACATCCTGCCTCTGCCCCGCAAAACGCAGACAAAAACAGGGCAGGGCTCAATCTCCAACCAATTACATCACCTATGGGAACATTTTGACACCAACAGCTCTGACCTCCTTTTTCTTATCTTAAAGCCAGATCTGCCCTTCAAAGAGAAAATCAGAATTGCAGCAATAAGCTAGTTTAAAACTAAAGAACCTTCGAATGTCCTCTGGGAGAAAAATGCTCCATGTGTTTGTTGTCGTGGTTTGGTTTTATTTCTTCATCATGCATAAGCCAAATATTTATCTGTGTCTTTTATCACTTTATTATGGTCAAGGGTCCCCCTTATTGCAAACTGTCTTATTTTCCTCAGAACATTCTACCAGTTCCACACTGCCAAGAGTTGGTTTATTCCTTTTTTCTACGTGTATATAATAAATAGGGGATTTTTCTCTTTGCCACATCACCCAGCACAATAATGTTTATTTATAACTACGTCATATTAGTTTCGTAGGGCTGCCATAAAAATGTACCACCAACTAGATGGTTTACACCAATAGAAATTTATTGTCATTCAGTTCTGGAGGCCAGGGGTCCAAAATCAAGATGTCAGCAGAGCCATGCTCTCTGACAGTCCTGGGGAAGGACCTGTTCCAGGCCTCTATCCTAGGTTCTAGTACCTTCAGGTTCCTTTGCTTGTAGATACATTTCTCCAATCCTCCATCTGCACATGATGTCCTCCCTGTATCTTTACATCATCTTCCCTCTGTGTGTGTCTGTCTCTGTGTCCAAATTTCCCCTTTTCATAAGAATACCAGTTGTATTGAATTAAGGCTCACTCTCCTGACCTCATTTTAACTTGTTTACCTCTGTAAAGACCCTATTTCCAATTAATATCACATTCTGAGGTACTGGAGGTTAGGACTCCAGCATATCATTTGTGGTGGGACCCGATTCAATGCAAAACTATGTCCATTCTCCACTTTTTTTGTATTAGTGTAGGAATGACCAAAATACTCTAAGTAGTTGGCTGAATAATGAATCCCAAAGTTCTTTTCCTTCTATGCATTTGTGTCATTTCTAGTAAGCACACAGTTGCTTCTGCTTTTGGGACTAATCATGGTGTTGGTGAATAGTAGGGTCATAGGGTGCCTCAGAGACCATCTGTCCTAACCACCTATCTGTGGCAAATCTCCCCCATATCATCCAAGAGCCATGGCCACCAGGCTCTGTTCACATGTCAGGGGGTGTTGGGGGTCTCTTCCTTCCATGACCAATTCTGCCTGTGAAAGGCTCTTCTGATTTCTGGACACAAATCTCCCAAATTCTGCCCCTGAGGAGTCTGAGCCATAGTCTTGAGCTATGCAGAAGGCCTTCAGGTATTCCTAGGGTGTGAGGGTGGTCAGGTGTCCCATCTCTTCTCTATCCCAGCCCCAAAGAGCTTCAGTTTCAACCACCGAGACAGCACACGAGCCCAGAGGTATGATCTGTACAGAGCAGAGTAGAGCAGCTATGTCGTGTCACTGTTCTATGAATGCATCCTAAGATCACATTAACTCTCCCAGAAGACTCCTTTCTAGCCCCAACTGCTCTTTTACACAGCTGTGTTCACTTCCTGTTTAAGAGTATGCATGATCAGTTATGCACTGTGACCAGTTCATGTATCCAACACTTACTAATCTCTCTTTTTTTTTTTTTTTTTTGGCTAGGCACTTTCATTACCTCACCTAATTCTCACAGATGGTGTGGGTGGTACAGTAGGATCTTGTCTGACTTTACCGATGAATCAAGGATACTGCTTGTCATAGATCTGTTAGGGCCAGAGCCCTGGTTCAAGTGTGTCTTTTTTCTTTAAGCTATTGGAAAAGGCAGTCTTACACACACTGCCTTCAATGCACATGGCCCACACAGCCATATGAGAATGGGTCCTGGGCCTGGAATACCTTCTTGCCAACAGATAGAGTCCTCACAGCCTGTGCTGGACTTCTCACTTGGTGTGGCCACATCTTTCTCTGTTTCAGGATTCGATGGACAGTATATTCATGTTCTGCTGAAGCATGTGTCATATGACATCTGACCAACCTCACCACTACCTCTGTCTTCTGCAAGGAAGGACAGGGTTCTTTTGCTGCACCACAAGAGGGGTGAATGCAAACCACTTATCCTGTGGGGGCCGCCTGGGGGCCGCTGCTGGCCTTGGGAGGCCAACTCCTACCACTGAAGCTGATCTTGCTGTGTTGCTGTGAGAATTGTTCCACCCAGTGCTTGATTCTGTTGTTTTCCTTGGCAACTCCGATGCCAAGACACAGTGGGGAGAAGTGCGCAGACTTCTACTCCTGATGATAGGTAACAGATGTCACCTGCTCGACACAAGCCAAGTGCACTTTACATTATGTTGTGTTACCACATCAAAATTCATATTTATGAACCCCAATTTGGGGTGACAATGAGTGGGCCCTGTACAAAACAAGAATCCAGCCCTTTCAAATCCTTGGCTATGACCCAAATGCGTAAGGAAGAAATGTAGGCAAACAATTATTGGATTTGTGCCATGGTAGATAATTCAGGTCCAAAGTGCTTTTTAATCTTTCCAATTAACCTTCTCTATTGCCTAGATTCAATAGATAGTGTTAACATCTGGAAACTCAAGACGTTAGTCCTCTTTGCAGCCATATGAGCATTTCTGTTCATCTGCTCCTTCTAGGTCTGTGTTCCATATTGTCCATGGGCTGGTATTATGTGCAACTTGCAGGCCCTTGGGATGTAGATATGAGATACAAATAATTCGCTATCATTGTTATTTGAGCTTTTTAAAAAACCATGGGCAGGGTACTCAATCCTTTCCAAATAAAAACTCATTTAATCCTCACATCTATGAAGTAGGCACTATTATTATCCTCATTGAAATTATGAGAAATTAAGACTTAATGAAGTTAAACAAGTGGCCGTGTTTGATGACATTATGGTACATCAGTACACTATTCACCACTTAAAAGATATTTTTATGTACTGACATAGAAATATATGCAGGATATAGTGGTGGGAAAAATAAGTTGAACAGTAATAATAACAGCAGATTACATAAGATCATCTGAGAAAAATATTTTTTTATATCATAGTATTCATTTAAAAAATGATGGAGAAATATATATCAAGGCTTCAATAGTGATTATCCACAGGTGATAGAACTTTTAGGTAGAGAGCTTTTTACTTTACATGTTAAGTATTTCTGTAATTTTTTAAAATTTTCTATGGGTGCTACTATTTTTTTTAACTAGGTGTTATTTTGTAGTCAGAAAAAAAATCGGTTTAAAAAAGTTTCCCACAAACATGCACCCTGATGTTTATAGCAGCGCTATCAACAGTAGCCAAAGTGGAAAGAGCCTAAATGTCCATCAACAGATGAATGGATAAAGAAGATGTGGTATGTATACAATGGAATATTACTCAGCAATCAAAAAGAATGAAATCTTGCCATTTGCAACTACATGGATGGAACTAGAGGATATTAAGCTATGTGAAATTAGTCAGGGAAAGACAAATATCATATGACTTCACTCATATGAGGACTTTAGGATACAAAACAGATGAACATAAGGGAAGGGAAGCAAAAATAATATAAAAACAGGGAGGGGGACAAAACATAAGAGACTCTTTTTTTTATTTTTTTATGTCTTTATTTTATTTTGAGAGAGAGAGACAGATAGTGAGTGGGGGAGGGGCAGATAGAGAGGGAGACACAGAATCTGAAATAGGCTCCAGACCCTGAGCTGTCAGCACAGAGCCCAACGCGGGGCTTGAACCCACAGACTGTGAGATCATGACCTGAGCTGAAGTCAGACGCTTAACCGACTGTACCACCCAGGTGCCCCAAGAGACTCTTAAAATATAGAAAACAAACTGAGGGTTTCTGGAGAGATTATGGGTGGGGAAATGGGCTAAATGGGCAAGGGGCATTAAGGAAGACACTTGGGATGAGCACTGGGTGTTATACATAGGGGATGAATCACTGGGTTCTACTCCTGAAATCATTATTCCATGATATGCTAACTAACTTGGATGTAAATTAGAAAAGAAAGAAAGAAATTTTTTAAAAAGTTGCCTACACAGCTAGTAAGTGGCCTAGTAAAACTTAGGGAAGTGAGTTTCATGGTCTCTGAAACTTCAACTCTTAGAATCACAGTGTTGCAGGGCACCACAGCATTATGACTCAGTCAGTTAAGTGGTTAAGCGACTGACTCTTGATTTCAGCTCAGGTCATGATCTCACGGTTCATGAGATTGAGCCCCATGTTGTCAGCTCTGTGCTGACATCGCGAAGCCTGCTTGTGATTCTCTCACTCCTCTCTTTACCCTTCCCTTGCTCATGTGCACTCTCTTTCTCAAAAAAAAAAAAAACTTACAAAAAAAGAATCACACTGCAATTGATAAACACCATTAAATTACAGCATTAATGCCCCATTTCTCTGAGTTGAGTCAACTTCCTCCTGGAAAAAACAAAAAATCAAGGGTTATTCCTCTCCGCTTTATTTTTTTATGTTTATTTATTTTAGAGAGAGAGAGAGAGAGAGAGAGTGAGTGGGGGAGGGGCAGAGAGAGAGGGAAACACAGAATCCAAAGCAGGCTCCATCCTCCGAGCTGTCAGCACAGAGCCCGAAGTGGGGCTTGAACCCACGAACCATGAGATCATTACCTGAGCCGAAGTCGGACGCTTAACCGACTGAGCCACCCAGGCACCCCAGTTCTTCTCCACTTTAATCAGTTTAGGGCAAGCCGGCTGGGACAGGGCAGTGCTGAAGTCTGCTGAAAATGTGGGCAGGTGCCTGAGTTCAGCGGATGGTTATAATACAGCTTCTAGAGCCCCACTGTGATCTTCGCATCTTCCCTCTTCTCCCAAGCCTAGAGAGACCCAAGAAGGAAATTTAATGAAAGCAGGTCAGGGTCCTTTGGGTCATTTAACATAACACGTCAGCCTCAAGGAAGAGCTTTCCCCAACTGAAGAGAAAATATAAATGCTACTGAAAATGTATAGGTCAAACTTTCCATCTTCATTGTGTCTCCCCTAGGCTCTTTGTGGTAAAAATAAGTAAAACTAGTTCCCCCGAATCCGGAGGAGCCCACTCCTCTGTAGATGCCTGCGGTACCTTCCTTAGGGAAACTGCTCTTCCAGCATCCTCTTCATATTAAGTCGAAAAGTCTTCAGGCTGGCTGAACGTTCTCAGGCCTCACCACCCAAAATGCTGTCCATGGGCCACATCACCTAGGACAGGGGGTTGAGAAAATCCTGACATTTTTTGTCATTAACTACTCATTTTAGTCAATAAAGTTTTATTGGAACACAACCACACCCATTAGTTTAATTTTGACGAGGGCTGGTTTGGCACTGGCTACCACAGCCGAGTTGAGTAGTTGTGACAGAGACTACATGGTCTGCAAGGCTGAAAAAAAGCTTGCTCATCCCTGGCTTAGGAGTTTATTAGAAACATAGAACCCCAGACCCCACTCTTGATCCCCAGGGGTTCCTAAGCACATCAAAGTTTGAGAAGCAATAGCACTGCCCTGGAAAGTCACTCAGCCATTGCTCTGCCTCCATATTGTCCTTAGGAGACACTGAGCCTGAAAAGGATGTCCTGAGAGTTTAGGAGTCTAATGGCACTTTGGAGCCAGAAAGGAGGGAAGCATATTCATCAATAAAAAAATTGGAGGAGGAAGACTGACCAAAGGCTGCAGATTTCAGCTGACCTTTAAGAGCAATTAAGACCCACAAAACACAAACAGACTTAGATAATGAGGAGCCCTCCTCTTAACCTTCCTCACAGCCCCTTCTTTATCCAATCTAGACACAGTTCTTCTCAGATAAGAAAATCTGCCTTCGAAAGAGGCTCCATGTCACCCTTCAAAGGCTATTAGGAACAAGACAAGCAGGACAGGAAAGTCAACTCTGAGGGTGTGCAGGCTTCCAGTAACATCCTTGGGAGGTCAGGAGTCTGAGGGGACATCACATACAGTGAATCAGCGTGTCAAGGGGGAGGATGTGCTCAGGGTCAGAGGCCCATTGCCTTCATCTGCCTCATTCCCTTGTGCACATGGGCGTCTTACCCAAGGGCTGAGGTAAAGACAAGGCCTCACCTGGAGGCTTGGGAGCCTGGGAAGTGTACGTGAGGGTTACCTGGACAAGCGAGACTCTTTAAAGAGCCCCCACCTTGGCAGCCATGTTGCCAGTGCCCTACAGGGTTGGGCTTTCCTTATCCTGACCAGGGAGTGCCTTGGGCCTTCTGAAGAGTAACAGAGTAAAAAGGGGGCAAGCTTTTCCCCAGAAAATACTCATATCTAGATTGAAAAAAAAAACAAAACAAAACAAAAACAAAAGCTAGGAGCTGTGGGCTCAGTGAAGAGGGGGCTTCCTTAGAAGCTCACCCTCTGCCTCTAGCTCAGGCTCCCATTTCTTGGACAGAGCGCCAGTTCACTAGACCCTATGTATTCCTCGTCTCACCCCTCACCGTGTGTCTCTGCACACATCAGACCGCCGCTTCGGGCCTGGCCTTGTCCTTCAGCTCACATGCGCCCTGAGTTTGGTTCTGGGCTGGCCCAGCCAGGGGAAATGTAAGTGACAGCAAGGATCCCCTCCCAGGAACCTGGCTGCCCTTTAGAGGCATCGGACAGACACACACAGGGCTCTAGGGAGAGTCTTTCACTCATATGGCTGAATTGTCCTGTTCTTTCAGGTGTTTGGGGAACGAATGGCCCCTTGGCCAGTGCCTCGTTGTGATTCTAGGTTGCTGGCACCTGCTGGGCATCTTGTGGGCTGAGAACAGGGCACGGCCTTTAGTTCGCCCATTTCTACCCTTCGCCGGACTCTGACTGATTGTCCTCACCCTAGAAAGTAGTCAGCCTTTATGTGCACTCCCTGTGTGCCCCTGGCAGTTGCAGCAAATTGCCCTTGTGCGAGCACTTTGGCTTGCCACTCTACTCTTTCTTCAGCCTTCTGCCTCTTTGGGGGGTAAGTCTTGAGTCTCGTATTCTTTCACTGGCTCTTCCCACAGGCCCTCCTTTCCTTTCTACAGCTTCTAGCCCTTCATGTTAAGAGCTATAGGTGGGGCCTGAGGCTTGGCTGTGGGGAGGCCAAAGTTTTGGTGGAGGCTGACAGGACACTGAGGTCCGGATGGGAACAGGAGGTGAAAGCCAGCCACGGTGAGGGCTGCAGGAGAGGTGAGGACAAGAAAACAGTGGGGCTCACCTGTCTTCTCTTGGCTCCAAGCTCTTGCCCCTGATTTGTAGATCAGGAAAAAAAAAAAAAATAAACTGAATTAGAGAGCTGGCTTTGCATTCATTCTTCAATTGAGGGAATGTTAATTACCCTCTCCAAGAATCTTATCTGAACAATGGGAAGAATAACATCTACGCTGTAGGGTTGCTCTGCGTTAGAGAAGGAGGCACATAAAACATACCTGGAGTACCTGGCCCACAGTAAATGCTTAAGGAAGAGAATTATTTTCTTTTGTCCTTGGGATTCTGTCTCTACGTTTCCTCAGTGCTTTCCTCGGCATCTAGTCTCCCTTAAAAAATAAGATAATTGAATATTACAGGGGCCTTACCCTCTCTTGGCAGCTTGACCCTTGGGTCATTCGAAGAGTGGGAAGCAAGGAGGGTTTGCAGACCAGCAAGTGGTTGATAGGTGAATACTAGTAAGAACAATCATTCATTGAGTGCTGAAGCCCTACCACATAGGTAACTTGCCCCAAATCCCATAGCTGATCCTTGATTTGACTCCAGCCTGACTCCAAAACACACTATCTTTTTACTGCATCTTGATGCATCCTAAGATGGGGAAATAAGTTAGATAGGGGCTTAGGGGAGATGGGGATAAGCCCGGGAGGAAGGGAATGGGGTAGTGCCGGAGTCCAGCTCCAGCAGGTCCAGGGCTCCCTGAAGGATGGACGGTGTTGGCGAGAGAGAGTAAGAGAGCCTTGAGTTTCTTTCTGATCACCAGGCAGGCATCTCTGCTCTGTCTGTTTTGGTGTCTTTATTTATAGGTCAACTGATAACATGACATCAGAAAATGGAATTTTTTACTGACATCAGAAAATTAAATTTTTTACAGTGGCTAATTCTTTGTGATGAGATGCTTTGATCAGCAGAAGTGTACAGAAACAGGTTTTACAGAAGTATTTTTGTAGAACCACCCCCTTCATTCTTCATGTCAGTCCCCCAGAACAAGAAAGTAACAAGCTTATCTTATTTT